>JAHBOF010000006.1:1200000-1800000 GCA_020736565.1 Coprinopsis sp. MPI-PUGE-AT-0042 | reverse complement strand
CTTTTCGGGTGGATTCTAATTGCTAGGTTTGACACGTCCCCTTAAAGCAGCAATAGCCCGGGTCACGAGGTTTGTAGATGGCGATAAGCGCACCTCCCTCCCTCTCCTCAACCTCTACCGACAATATCTGACATGTCGGATGATCAGCCAGACATCGAAGACAGCGGCTTTGGAAAGCAGCTTAGGAACATGAGACAGGGTGCAAAGAAGCGGTTGAAGCTCCTGGGTAGTAGCTTTCGTAGTCGGCCTGCGTCTCCCGCGACCACGCCGTCTCATCCTTCGACCTCCCAGGCGGTGGGATCTCAGTCAGCTAGCCCTGCGCCTGATGGACTTCCAACGGAATCCATTGCCAACAGTCCTCAGTCTGGGATCGATACATCAGGTAAGGGCGCGTTCGGGTATCGGTCTCTCATTGGTCTTAACACGCAGTGCGACAGGCAGCCCTTCTTTGACCAAAGCCGATGTCACTGCCGAGGCTGGTGTTCCCACTCAACCAGACGTTCCAATTGAACTGAATACACTTGGTCAACCTGAAGGTGGGTAAAGCCCTCCTCTCCTGCTGCTGATTATTGAAATTCGACTCCGTGTAGGTGTGACACCTGCCAGCCAGCCACATGACTTCAACAGCCCTAACATACCTTCCACTTCCAATGGTGAGGGATAACCCTGTCTGATGCGGCTGACCAGGACTGACGTGTATCTCAAGAACCCTCGGAACAGGAAACCTCGTCGATGAACATCCCCAGCCAACCAACCCCGAGCCGATATGAGAGGGTGAAAGACCAGGCTGGAGTCGCCTGGAGCTTTACTCAGCTGCTTCTCAAGAAAGCACCTATCGCTATCGACACTAACCCTGTCAAAATAGTATTCGGAATCGCTCAAATTGCTTTGGAGCTGAAAAAGGCAAGGATATCACGACCTGGAAGCTGTAGTCTGCTAATAAAGAGCGCTAGACCATGCAAGATAACATGGATGCTACGGAGCGCCGGATCGCTGCACTATCTGATCTGATGAATATGGTGGACGAGGCGATGCGGAATTGGCATGGTGGTAGCGCAGAGGAAACTCGAGCGATCAAAGCCTTTGAAGTGTACGTCGGTGTTGCTAGTTTGTACATGCACTTAACTCATCGGTCTCTAGGGCCTTGTCTAAAGAAGTGGACAACTTTTCCGCCATCAAGAAGCAGTCGAAAGCACGCCAATTCCTTGTACAAGAGGAGGATAAGCAAAACATCGCAGACATCTTCGAGCGTGTCAATGAGGCAAGGGAAAATATGATAGTGCGTCTGTTCCACTGGCTTTGAGGTGTATATGCTGACATCGTCCTCTTTAGCTTGCGACTGGACTTCGAGTGCATAAAATCGTGATCACCATCAGCCAAAAGTTGAATGTAAGTCTTATGCTTCTGTTGCTCCACACAGTTCTCATTCGATGAACAGAAACTGCTGCGGGAACAGCTCAAACCATCTCACATCGCCGATCACAAACACTATCTCGAAGATGAAGAAATCCTGCGCCGTGCAGTCTGTACAGCTGGGACCCGTCGTCGCATTTTGCAGGAGCTCATCGCATGGGCAAACGCGGTCTGTGATGGCCACAGCATCTATTGGCTGTTTGGCCCTGCTGGCACAGGAAAGAGCACCATTGCCTTTACCATTGCCCGGCGCTTCGAATTCGCCTGCGTTCCTGAGGACACGATCGTCCTCGGCGCAAATTTCTTCTGCTCACGCCAGTTCGAAGAAACGAAAACCGTTACCAAGATCGTCCCCACCATCGTCTATCAGCTCGCTCTCGTGTGCAAAGCATTCGCAGATGCTTACGACCAACATGGAGATGACTCAACGATCCAACAAAACCCTGCTGCTCAGCTGCGAGGTCTGCTTGTCGAGCCATGGAAACAGTCGCAGGCTGCTCGGATTGCTAACAAGGATCCGACCTACCTCGTTGGCATCGACGCCGTTGACGAGCTCAAGAGCAACGGTGGCTCAGTGTTTTTACGGGCCTTGCTTAATGTCCAGGGCGAGCTCTCAGGGCTCAAATTCTTCGTCACCAGCCGCGAGGACCAAGCACTCGTAACCTATTCTAAAGGCCTAGGCAACGGGCAAGTCTGTCATCTTCGAGAGGTTCCGCGGGAAGAGGCCGACGCTGATCTTAGGACCTACCTCGAGGATCAACTTGGCCATGTTGCCAGCGACGAAGAGATCCAGCGACTGGTCACGGATGCGGCTGGATTGTTCATCTACGCAGCGACGGTGGTGGAGCATGTCGGAGCGACAAGCCGACCCCTCGGAGCGCAGAGGGACCTACTGAATAGGCTCCTCAATGTATCTCCTTCTACATCTAGCACCCGCTCTCGCAGCGCGACCGCTACGCTCGACAAACTCTACCTCCAAATACTGAAAGAAGCTCTCAATCCTTTCGACCCCGAGAAGCACCTTTTCCAACAGCGTTTGGATATTCTTCACACGTTCCTATGTACCGTCGAACGCACCTCCACTTCCGTCGTCACTCATCTCCTCGACGATTCATTCGACAACGATGGATTCACCGTCGTTCCCAATACAAGCCACGCCGCGCAGCATTCCAGCGTTGCAGACGACGTCCTTGGACGGCTTCATGCTGTGCTTTACAGTCATGGTGGCCAAGTGGTGTCATTTCACAAGTCGTTCCCGGACTTTGTATTCGACCAACAGCGTTCCAAAGAGTTTTACTGCGATCAAGGATCTCACCACCGCCGACTCGCTGAGGGATGTTTCAGGATCATGCGGCAGCAGTTACGTTTCAACGTCGCGAATATTCCGGACTCATCGATCTTTGATCGGGATAATACGATGCTGGAAGCCTCGGTCAAGCGCAACATCTCACCTGCTTTGAGCTATGCTTGCCGTAGCTGGAGCCAGCACGCCTTGGCTGCACCGGTCGCGTACCCAGTAGCCTTGCTCATGCATGATTTCCTACAACTTCAAGTTTTGTTCTGGATTGAGACAATGAATCTTCTCGGTCAGCGTGGGCGCTGTGATGCGATGCTGCGTGAAGTTCAAAAGTGGGTTGCTTCGTCCAAGGTGTGTCACATTCCTCTAAGTGGCATAGACTCGAACGTGAAACTGAGTCTTTATCGCAGGAATTCACCAATCTAGCCAAACACCTGCGTGACGCGGCAGCCTTTGCAGTGTACTTCAGTGCGAGCCCGGCGGCATCTTCTACACCACACCTTTATCTTTCAGCCCTTGCTACATTCCCTCAGCCCACTGACCTACGCGCAATATGGCGGACGCAATTTGGAGGGATCCCTGCCTTTGTGAACGCAATTCGAGGAACAGGGGGATCACCCTTGATGTCGATGAAAGGGAAGAGCGAGGTAAATGCAGTGGCAGTCTCGCCTGATGGCTTTTGGATAGTCACCGGTTTGGAGAATGGGATAGTGCAGGTCTGGGAACTCTCAACGGGGGAGGTGTTGAAGACCCTCGAGGGCCATGGCAGCTACATCACCTCAGTGGCTTTCTCACATGATGGAACGCGCATTATCTCTGGTTCCGGGGACGAAGTGGTGCGGGTGTGGGATGCATTCATTGGAGAGGAAGTGAAGACCCTCGAGGGCCACAGTGGCTTTCTCAATTCAATGGCTTTCTCGCCAGATGGCACCCGGATCGTCTCTGCGCATGACGAAACAGTACTGGTGTGGGATGCAACAAGCGGGGAGGAGTTGATGACCCTCGAGGGCCACAGTGACGATGTGACCTCCGTCGCCTTCTCTCAGGATGGCACGCGGATCGTCTCTGGATCGGCCGACCAAACAGTGAAGGTGTGGGATGCATTGAGTTGGGAGGAACTGAAGTCGCTCGAAGGCCACGGTGACGACATCACCTCAGTGGCTTTCTCTCAGGATGGCACACATATTGTCTCTGGCTCCAACGATGAAACAGTGAGGGTGTGGAACACGTCGAGTGGGGAGGTGCTTAAGGTGCTCGAAGGCCACACTGACCCTGTCACTTCAGTGGCTTTCTCGCCCAATGGCACACATATTGCCTCTGGTTCAGAAGACCAAACAGTGCGGTTGTGGGATGCGTCAAGCGGGGAGGAGTTGATGACCCTCGAGGGCCACAGCGACGACGTGACCTCTCTCGCCTTCTCTCAAGATGGCACACGGATCGTCTCGGGCTCAAGTGACGAAACAGTGCGGGTGTGGGATTCATTGAGCGGGGAGGAACTGATGAACCTCGAAGGCCACAGTGATACAGTCACCGCAGTAGCTTTCTCACAGGATGGCACATGGATTGCCTCTGGTTCGGACGACCAAACAGTGCGGGTGTGGGATGTGTCCAGCAAGGAGGGACTAATGACACTCAAGGGTCATTGCAGCTACGTCACCTCAGTGGCTTTCTCCTACGATGGAACGCGCATTATCTCTGGCTCTGGGGACGAAGTGGTGCGGGTGTGGGATGCAATCAGTGGAGAGGAACTGAAGACATTGGGAGGCCACAGTGGTTTTCTCAGTTCAATGGCTTTCTCGCCAGATGGCACCCGGATCGTCTCTGCACATGACGAAACAGTACTGGTATGGGATGCAACAAGCGGGGAGGAGTTGACGACCCTCGAGGGCCACAGCGACGATGTGACCTCCGTCGCCTTCTCTCAGGATGGCACGCGGATCGTCTCTGGCTCGAGCGATGAAACAGTGAAGGTGTGGGATGCATTGAGCGGGGACGAACTGGTGAACCTCGAAGGCCACAGCGACGATGTCACCTCAGTGGCTTTCTCGTATGATGGAATGCGGATTGTCTCTGGTTCGGAAGACAAAACGGTGCGGGTGTGGGATGCATTGAGTGGGGAGGAACTTACGGTCCTCAACGGTCACGGTGATGCCATCCACTCAGTGGCTTTCTCTCAAGATGGCGCGTGGATCGTCTCTGGTTCTGTTGACCAAACAGTACGCGTGTGGGATGTATCAAGCGGAGAGGAGTTGAAGACCCTCCAGGGCCACAGCAACTATGTCACCTCAGTAACTCTCTCGCAGGATGGTGCATGGATTGTCTCTGGTTCGGATGATGAAACAGTGCGGGTGTGGGACATGTCAAATGAGAATGAGCTCAAGGTGCTCGAAGGCCACACTGACAGGGTCAGGTCAGTGGCTTTCTCGCCTGATGGCACACATGCAGTCTCTGGTTCGGAAGACCAAACATTGCAGGTGTGGGATGTGTTAAGCGGGGAGAAGCTGAGGATCCTTGAGGGCCACAGTGGCGGTGTCATCTCAGTGGCATTCTCGCCGGATGGCATGTGGATTGTCTCTGGTTCGAACGACGAAACAGTGCGGGTGTGGGATGCATCAAGTGGAGAGGCACTGAAGTCCCTCGAGGGCCACAGCGACAATGTCAATTCAGTGGCATTCTCGCAGGATGGCACTCGGATTGTCTCTGGTTCTGATGACCAAACAGTGCGGGTATGGGACACATCGAGTGGCGAGGAACTGAAGATCCTCAAGGGCCACAGTGACTGTGTCACCTCGGTGGCCTTCTCACAGGATGGCACACGGATTGTCTCCGGTTCAGAGGACCAAACAGTGCGGGTGTGGGATGCATCGACTGCAGAGGAGCTGATGACCCTCAACGGCCACAGCGACGAGGTCAACTCGGTGGCCTTTTCACAGGATGGCATGTGGATTATCTCCAGCTCGGACGATAAAACAGTGCAGGTGTGGGATGCTTTAGATGGGAAACAGCTGAGGACCCTTGAGGGCCATAGCGACTATGTCACCTCAGTGGCTTTCTCACAGGATAGCATGCACATAATCTCTGGCTCGACTGACAGAACAGTGCGGGTGTGGGATGCCTTGAATGGTGAGCACCTGATGACCCTTGAAGGCCACACCGACTATGTCACCACAGTGGTTTTCTCGAATGATGGGAAGCGCATTATGTCGGGTTCGGACGACCAAACACTGCGGGTGTGGGCTATGTCAAGCGGGGAGCAGGTGAGCAATGTTGAGGACCATGGTAGTGGGCTCAACGGGCTTACTTTCTCGCAGGATGGGATGTTTCCAGCTGGTGCTCCCCTCAAGCGGTATACTCGTGAAAAGACACCGCAAGATGACCATACTGGCTGGCTTGTCGCCCCAAATATCTCTTCAGCATATCTCATGTTTGTGCCCCCCTCCGAGAATCTCCTCGGCGACAGTATTCTTGCGCTTCCTCGTCATTCTGTCTCATACGTTGATTTCTCGAAGGCAAAGCTAGGTACACATTGGGCTCAGTGCTATACACCAGTCGTTGCCAAGTAGTTAGGTTCATTATGCCAAAACACCAAGTCAACACTGTAGATTACTGTAGTATGATCCTCTCCACCTTTTGTCATTGGTTTCGTGCTGTTTCTTCTTCATCACGGGCACTCTCATCCCTTTTTTGTCCTCGTCACTGTTATGGACCACATATCTCATTTCGTTGCCTCAACTCGTCTGCATATAGCTTGTTTTAATATACGTATGCTTTGCCTGCTATTCATTGAATCCACGCTTCCCTTTTTACTTCACCTCTCCTTGACCTTTCCTTCTGACTTTTGGGTCCACCGATCAAAGGGTGGGGTCTAGGCCGAGTCCGGGTCGGAGTCGAAGGTGCGCTTCCCATCATCACTCCTCAATACGTGTATTCTATAGACCCCTGGAACCAATACTTGTTCCTCTCCACCATCATCCATTGACAAGACATCCAAGACCGTCGTCGACGCTGTTGTCATGAAAAGCCAACACCTCGCCCGAAACCCAGAGCAAGACCTCTGGAGTGATCTCTATCACAAGGGCATCACGCCCAAGACGAGGAGGGACGATGGCGGATGAAGGCTGACTCGCAGCTCCAATGCTACTGGCTCGGCAACTAGTCGCCTTGGCGCTAAGGGTTCTTATAGCTTAGGGAGCTTAGAGGCGATCGGAGAACTTGCTGGGTGACTCCTTAATCCATACATTTTTCTTCATTCGCTCTTATATATTGCTGCATTCCAATGGGTGACGTTTTGCTTCTAAGATAAAAATTATGGACCAATCTCCTCACTACTTTCTTTCCCCTTCTCTGCCTCTCCCTTCTGTACTTCCTCATTATACTCCTTCAAGATCTTTAAAGCACAGGTCATACGAACGGTTGAGCGTTCGTTCTCGATACCCCCCGCTTTAACATCCGCAGTCTCACAGATCCTTCCGAATTCAAGGTAAAGTTCGTCTCTGAGCTTTTCTAGCTTCCAGAACGGTCCGTCAGCAGGGTGGTTGACATTGAAAAGTGGTTTATGCTTGAACGAAGGTGCATCGGGAAGGTCGTGACAGGATCACAGACTTTCAACAGTTCGATGGACCAACCCCAGCTAGCAAGATCGTCCATTAGGTTGTCCAGTTCTTGGGCGCTGTAAAAGATATAGGTCCTCCCGGACACGTTCTTGTCATTGAAGAGCTTCAGAGTTTCTGACGCTAGGCTGCGAGAGATGTAGTCGTCCTGAAGGGTCGTCTTAGCACTAGCGTCGCCTTGAGTGGTAGCATTGGGAATGGCGGCCGTGAAATAGTTGAAGATCGCACAGAAGACAACCCCATAGAGAGCTTCGAGATCATAGTAGGGCTGATAGTGGAGCCGTACTACTCGCGTTCGTCGGTCAGAGTTATCAGGGGCTTTGTCGCCTGATTTTATCTGCTGCTTCCTTGAGACGTAGAGGGCGTATCTGAAGACCTTGCGCCCATTTCGACGGCAGAAAGCACGACGTTTCCCTGGATGGGAGTGAGTAGGCAATTAGGAGGAGTAGAGAGAGCCGCACCGCGATGGGATGGGATCTGAGCCAGAGGTCGTGTTGTTGTACGACTTGCCATGCCTAGAGTCAAGAAGCTTGCCTACCCACATGTCCCTCCTAATACGCCATAAAGTCTCCCGGGATGTCTCGATGCACGATCCCAGCACCCTTTACCGCTCTCAAAGCTATGGTTTGACCGAAGAAACCCTCAGTCATCGTGAAAGAAGATCCGAGAAACGCGACGTACCAATTATCAGGTCGCGCACGACCTTGGAGAAGTCCTGGAGCCTTCTAGGGGGCGGGATCTTGAGGCAGAGTCAAACAACTTAGACAAGGGGATGGATTGGTGCTGGAACAAGATGTGCCAATGAATGCTTGGGGTATGTTCGACTGCGCATCGAGTTCGAGAGGGAGTCGAGCGATATGCAGACGTCTCCCTCGTTGGACATCGGCAGCTTTAAAGTCGTCGATGCTGGTCCAAGTATAGCCCCAAACTTGACGAGAATGACCCCAGCTACGAACACCTCAGTCGAGAGCATCCGAGGCTCGGGTTGGTCCATGTCGTCAGGAGCTGCAAAGCTACGTATTTGTGTTTCGTTGTTATGAGTGTCGTCTAGCCAAAGGCCCTTGAAAAATCGGATGAAAGTCACACTCTTGCCGTCCCGATCTGTTCTTACAACTGCAGTTTCCAAGATCTAACATGGCAAGAGGTGAGAGAGAGAGCGCATCGTTTCGATCGAGCTCTTCCCATCCAGGATCGTCAGCGACCGCATTGGAAATCGTTTTAATGGGCCCAAGAGCTACCATCGGGTTACATTGCAACAGGTTATTCCCTTCCATGAGAGAGCATGTAATACCATAGCTTAGTAGCTGAGGTGCGTGAGGGGACGATTGTAAGGAAGAACCGTCTCACCCTATTCGGACATGGCATCAGTCATAGAATGCATAGAACGTCATCAATGATTGTCCCTCTGACCCGTTCCACCACCAGCCTAAACTATCGACTGCACAATTTCATTCAAGCCAACGCATCTTACTTGCCCATGCAAACGCGTCTTTCACCTTATTCACGACTGTCGAACGGCATCCAGATAGAATCCCAGAAAATGGCGGCATACAGCACCCGGTTTCCTGAGCAATGCATAATCTCTACGCGGTTCGCTATCTGGGAACTCAGTGCAGCTATCTATGGGGGTGAACAATATGGGGTGAAGACGGAAAGGATGGAAAAGATGCATTGCAGATCATGCTCAGTCTCGACGCTGTCCACCAGCACCTCTACCAACGTTTCGAAGGCAGAGCTCGAAGCTCCGTCCAGTAGGCCACTAGGGGCTCCTTTCTACGCCTACGAGACCTCTGTAGGCTCTCTGCACCGGTGCTGCGAGCGATAAAGTGAGTCTCTAAGCCTTCGTTCACAATGCTCAGTTCCAATTTCCCTGCTTTGACTATTTTCTTACGCTGAAGATTATCTTTAGAAACAAGGTGACTTCCTTTCCTTCTTCGCTCAGAGCGGTCCCGCAACCCAGTAGGGGAGGCAACACGTAGGCCAAATGCTTTCCTGAACATCGTCCCTCCATCGAGGCTGGCTCAAACCTCACTCGTCTCGAGGTTCATATAGCGAAGGACGGGCTCGCATAGGGAGATGCAGACAACTAGGAGGATGGATATGGCCGTTGACAATTCTTCAGTGAGTTGGTCGCGTTGAGCTTTGCTCTTCTTGAAAAGAATGGATGGGAAGATGTGCCCTTGCCTACGCTATGCTCAGAGAAGGTTCGCTATGCCGTCGTCGATGAGACAAACTCCATGATCGCGAGCAGGTGGCGATCGCAAGCCTTCCATGCGCATATCTTCCTTCCTTCACCTTCACATACTGTCACCTGACATACATCCTGTTTCCAGGACGCAGGCCTTTTGGCGTGGGATATGTTATCAACGAGCGCAATGACCGCGCCATCGCCAGCTATTGCCACATCTTGTTCTACGTGCAGGCGTTGTCCTCGCAGTGATCTAGGACGGCACGTCGTGGTGAAAGGGAGGCTTCATACATCCGTCACAGCCGCTACCCTGATGCAAGTTTTCGGAGGCTTATAGCGTTAGGCTTACAAGTGCGCTCTCCTTTCTCCTCCGCCCCTACCAAACCCCATGCTGAATGGCAATGATGATAGGTCGACGGAATAGGCACAATCGCAGACGGTACATCTGTTCTATAGGCTTGCGACTGGGTCTTCGAACCAGCCAAGGACCTCTGATCCTCGAATTGGTGACTTATCGTTTGTCGGGCACTTGTTAGTTGAGGTCCGACCCTGGAACCACCTGTCGAGCCGAGGAGTTGCAGCGTATGAGGTCCACCCAGGACGCTATCTGCGAAACCGAAAGGACCTCGAAGATTGTGATGTGGTTAACAGGAAAAGGTAAGGTGCGTTTCTCGATGTCCCCTTTCTTGATTTCGATCGTCAGGCCTTTGCCTGAGCCTCCTTCCACTTGGGACGAAAAGTCACTGATGCTGAGGTTAGTGTTGGCGATGAGGCCATGGACAAGGAAGCCAAGCTGGTTCTCGACGCCTTCGTCGAGAAAGCCAAAAGCTGATCTGATCCTCAGACAAAGGTTTTGAGCTGGAGGCGATGAAGGGGCAAGGTGGGTCATTCTTTGTTTCTTCCTTCCTTGAGGAGACGAATGCTGACTAGGTTTTGTAGCTCCATCGCTACCGAGCTGGGCACGTCGCCCTCCGTGACAAGGATGGAGGGATGAGGCGATCAAGTTTCCGTGAGACGCGGGTTTCTTGACCATAGACTCATATTCCACACCGTAGTAGTGCTACCAATGCCTCCTTTAGATTATAACAATTCCGAATCCTAGCAAGCCTCTCTTGGGAAAATCAATTCTCGACAAACGGATTAAGCAGGCTGCTTGTCACTAGTTGACTGAAACTCTTCGAGAGGTGATGATGCCGCCGTATTGACCTACGTCGAGATTGAGCCGCCAGAACCAACAGATTCGAGCACGATCGGATTGTATCGGGACCCTTTAAAGGGGTGAATAATGATAATAGTAATAATATACTCATAAGATTCAGTACGCGCGATGGACGACAGCTCTATTAGGGTCCTCCCGCCAGTCTTCGCACTGCCTTGTAGCATGCTTGTCTCTTAACTTTCAACCTCGTCAACTTTCCTCTTGCGACCACGCCTCTCCTCAGTCCTCTTCTTCGCTCTCTCTTCGCTCTTCCTATCCTCTTGCTCCTCCAGCAACCTGAGCACGGAGAGCATGATAATTTCTCCCTTTTCCTTCTCCAGCGATTCAACTCCTTCTTTCGCATCGAAGCATACCGTCTGAAATAAACGGTACGGCTCACTTTTGAACTAGGATGAGTGCCATCGCCCGCCTGAAATCTGCGGTTTCGACTCGAGTGTAGTGTAGGCTCTGTGTACCTCATTGGGCCCGAACTTCAAGACAGGACGAAGGAGCTCCAGAAGTTCCTTTGACCAGCCCCAGCCGTTCAAGGTGTTGGTCAGACGTCGCCATAGATATTGCGAGCCCTGCTGCTTGAGCAAGACCTGCCTGATGAACTTTCCGCCTGGGCGGAATATGTCGGCCATCGACGTTCGCCAGGCGTCAAGGCCATCTTCGTCCATGTTGACGTTTTCACTGTTGGTGACCAAGATATGGCTGACGAGCACCCATACTGCAACCCAGTAGAGTGCTTCGAGGTCGTGATAGGGATTGTATCGAAAGAAGAGATTGCCGGTTTCCATTTCCTGCTCAGAGGTCTCAGATTCATCCAGAGTGAAGAGGTAGCAGCCTATGATAGCTTCAATTGCAGCGAATGACAGATCACCCTGGATTCTACTGTCAGGCGGCAATTATGAAAAGAGGTTCGCAGGCCACTCACCCTTATCGGATCTCGTGATGATACCGCTGCATACGGTTTGCAAGACTCGAAATAGGATAGTTTGCCTTGCCAACGTTGCTCGCTCTCATCCCAATAGGCGAGACAGTTGCCTGCACTCACATCGCGATGCACATATCCGGCTTTGCGAAGAACGTCTAGAGCTGCAACTGAACATCAGCAAGCGCCCCATCTTATCCGGAGAAGGCCCAATATACGTACTCTGCGCGAAATGAGAGACGACTTCGAGCAGATCTTTGAGATTTCCGACTCGGTGGTAGCCAGAGGTGGGATCGCACATTCTGCTGATGGGAACACACCATTCCTTCATGACCATGCGGCGGTGGCTCCGTGGTGTGGAAGGTAGAGGGATGGTATCTGGGACGCATGATCCGTCGCTTGACTTTGCCCAGAGATTTCCGAGGCTACGAGGCGGGACGATGTCTCCTGGGAAGCGATATCGGAACGTCTCGCGTTCCCACTTTGATTCCTCCCCCCAAGGTATGGTCTGGCGATTCTCAATGTGAATATCAGAAATAATGGTGGTCGAGCTATTTTGGAAAAGGTCGCGATCGTCGTTGTTGAATGTTTCACTTTCAAGGACTGCGTCCTGCTTGGCCTTTTCTCCACTGCAAGATTCGTGCGGCCAGTAGTCCTTGAGCACATTGTCGACGTTGCTCTGGACTTTTCCGTGCTCGTTGCATTCGCGAACTCTCCATGATCGTACACCGCTAGAGACGAGGAAGATCTCTTCGGCGAGTGGTGGCCCAATGGTTCTGTAGTAAGTTTCCTCGCACTGATAGATATAGAATACCTCTCCTCTATCGTCGAGCATCCGCCGGACAGTGGCGTCGTATCCTAGCTTCTCCATGTCCGCGAACGTGAGATAGAGAAAAAAGCGGATGAGCCAAGCAGGGTTCTATATCAGATATCAGTTCAGAGTTGTTGAGGAAAGTGATTTGTCCGTCACCTTGTGGCAATTAAACCTCCTCGTGGTACGTATTCCACCTCTGTCGAAGCACCAGAGTCTGGTCGAGCCCTTCTCCATGCTTATAGCGTAGGCACGAGTTCGCCTTGGGTCTTTGAAGAAGAGCAGACAGGGCCCGGATACGGTTTCCATCTCATTCTGAGCCACTTTAGTTGCTGGCCTAACTCGGCAACGGAAACACTCACCTCGACACGAGCTTCGTCTGAAGCCGATAATTTCCACTGCGCGATTCCAGCGCAATCCGCGCCACTAATCCCCAGTCCTTTCTCCAAGTCCCCTCTCCCAACCTCTTCTTCACCTCTGACGCCCTTGGGCTCATTCGTTTCACCCGAATTACCCGGCTGGTGAATTGAGACTCTGCCATTGCCATTGATTTTATCCTCTGCTTTCACTTCCCCTGCGCCCTGGGTGTCCGTGATGAGGACAAATCGACTGTCGGGTTGATACGAGTCCTCTTTCGACCAGTGTTCGGCACCGAACGCACAGTACTTCGTGGTCCTGGGAGGGGCTTTCGTTTGCTTCTTCCTGCGCCACAGAACCTCCAGGGTCCCCGCAATTTGTTCGGAATAATTGACAAGCGTTTCATAGGCAACGTTTTCATCGCAACGCTTTGACTTCACCCGCGCCTTGAGCTCGTGCCATCCTCTCTTGCCAATTAACCCCTTGTTTTCGAGCTCTTCTTCAACTCCATCGGCCGTAGACCGCGACCAGACGTCTGTTTCAGGTTCTATCAAGCAGGCATCGAACCAATTCGTTGGTTCCATGACGATAAAATGGTTTCTGCCATTCTTGAGGAAATCTTTTTGAAGAGGTTTGTAGTCCATGTGCCTCAAGATGTAGTTTCCTTCAATGGCTTAACTTCGAGCTGGTGAGACATTATTGGCAAGGGTTACAGATACTTTGTTTGGCCTGGCTTGGCTGGGGACTTACTCGGGCGCTTATCGTGGCAAGCCCCTATTATGATATGACGTCAGTTATTTGATGCCAACCGTGGAACGTCCAGCGCGCTGGCTTGCCTCTGACCCATTCCACGACTATCTGAGTCTACTACAACCTCCTCACTTTTCTATGCGAACCTTGCTCCGATTACGGGCTACCAAACGCACCTTTCACTCCATCCAGTAATCTGGGTACGCACAGGAAAAGGGCGGTACATCGTCGAACATCGTTAGCCGATCTACCCTCGACCGACTTCGTGTCGGCAGGCTCGAAGGCCAGGCGGGCGGGCTTATGTCTCCACCGCGGCTACAATTTCCACAACTATGGAACCTTTTTCGGCTCTCTTTGTTTGGGATGCTAGGGAGCTTTACGAGATGGCATCTCTGAAGAATGGTCGGCCTCATTTTTCGTGCTCAGGGCATTCACTTATGCCCCATGATACTCTACTAGCCACAATGCAACGCCCTTTCTCTTCTCGCGCAGAATATCCCATCTGTCGTCGTATCCTCGAGTATGGCCCTATCATCACTCCTTCCCAGGCTCGAGGCTCAGACAGGATGAGTTTCGGCCTATGCACAAGGAAATGCAGACAACGATATGGTCATTTGGGAAATAGCCAGGTGAGTTATCCAGTTTCTAGTTTCCTTGTCATCAGTCTGGGCGAAGGGATGGTCTCCCCAAGCGCCTATTTTCTCTCCCCCTCGTTCCCCACTCTTGCACCCGCTTTACGTATATCGTTACTCAGCTGACATCCAGCGTCCGACAGGAAGCAGACCCCCGAAGACACAAGACCTGTACTCAAGCCTGACGACCATGCCATGGTTGGCTATCGCGAATGCTGGTATGAGGTTGAAGGAGACGAACACGTATCGCCGATCCACAGGTCTCAGGTGGTGTGGCTTTTGCGTGCATGCATACGGAGTTGGTTCGCGATATATTGGGCTGAGGTCTTCGAGGCGTATAGCGTGGTATGTTCTCTCATCTGTGTTCTGGGAGAAAGGGAGCTAATGGATGGTCCTTGTTACCAGTTTGTACTTTGGATCCCCTCAATCATTCGTTCCACGGATAAGACTACTTTCAGGGCTTAGATCCTCTCATTCCCTGACCTGCCGCTAGATTCGTACAGTAATGCTCCCAATGCCTTTATATTCTACATTATGCCGACTGAGACTGGTCGACAGATGCTGCCGCCATGACGATCAAGTAGGGATAAGCAAGATCAGGTACGGACGCAAAGGTTTCAACAGGAATCGGATCGTACAAGGAGCGAAAGGACAAATAATGATAAGAATAACTTAAAGTACCCTAATAATCTGAGATATAGTGTGCGCCACTGCAGAGCGATGATAGGCAGCTTTTGGGAGACGGCACACCCTGTAACGTGTGACTGTTTCTTAACGTTCAACCTTGTCGATTTTCCTCTTCTCGCCCCTCTCTTCAGTGACCCTCGCCTCAGCCTCCTTCCTGTCTTTCTCTTCCTTCGCTTTCTTTTTCTTTTTCCTCTCCTCCTGCTCCTCCAGCAAGGTGCGTACAAAAATTGTCTGAATCGCACCCTTTTTTCTCTCGAGCGATTCAAGTGCTTGCTTCGTGTTGAGGCACAGATACTGGAGTGTTTGGTACGGCTTTCTGGTGAACTCGGACAAAGCCCACTCATTACCCTCGGTCGGCAAATTCGACTCGAGTGTAGTGTAGGCGTCGCATAGGCAAATAGGCCCAAACATCAAGACGGGGTAGAGGAGGTCCAGAACGTTTCGTGACCAGCCCCAGGAACATAGTTTGCTGACCAGACCGTTCCATTTGAGTCGTGAGGAGTCCTTGAGCCAGGCGCCCTTAGTCTCGCTGCTTGTAGAGTCGAATATCCCGTCTACTTCCCTTCGCCATGCATCAAGGCAGTCCTCGTCCATGGTGTCAGTTGCCTTGTCGATAACCAAAATGTAGTTGAGTGGCAGCCACAGTGTAACCCAATATAGTGCTTCAAGGTCGTGAAAAGGATTGTATCGAACAGGGAGAAGAGCGTTGTGACTTGACGGCCGGAGCGACAAAAGGTCCTCGGGCGTAGGAGAAGCCGAAGCAAATGAGTAGCCTGCCCTGGTTTCAACTGGTGCGAATATCAGAGTCCACTAGGTTCTGTCGTCAGCTCACTTGAAGAGAGAATTGTACTGGGGAAGTTACCGTTGTAGGATCCCCTGATGATTTTGATTCGTAAGGTTTGCAATACTCGCAATCGGATAGTTTGCCTTGCCAACGTTGCTTGCCTTCGTCCCAATACGCAAGGCAATTGCCTGTGGTTATATCACAATGTACGATTCCAGCCTTCCGAAGGGTGTCCAGAGCTACCAGCGAGGATAAGCATGTAGGGCTCGTCCATGGATGGGTTGGATGGACGCACTCTGAGCCAAATCCGAGATGACCTCGAGCAGATCTTTCAGGCCTCCGACTCGGCGGTAGCGAGATTTGGGGTCGCACATCCTAGTGAGGGGGACACACCATTCCGCGATGGTTATACGGAGGTGGCCCTGTGTCGCGCTATCTGAGTTCATGCCTATCGGGTAGTGCTTGGGTGACCTGAAGAGTCCGGAAAGCGTATGCGATGTTGTGTGTTTATCAAGGCCCCCAATGTTTGTTTCAAATTGCGTGGCACTGCGGTTTCAGACTCACAGGGGCATATCACTGCCACGACCACCAATTTGTGCTCAACACCCTTTTCCCAGCCGTTCTTAGTGGCGAAATTCATCCACTACAAAGGCAGAAGTCTCGGCCTGGCAGGCGGCATTGATCTTGCAATTCAGTGTATGCTACCATCGATGATTAATATGTACCGAATCTTTGTTTATTCCATCGAAGTTGAAAGGGGAAGCTATTACGATGGTTAGCTTCCCTCTTGGCTGGGCTCAACTTCCACTCGTCTGTTATTCGACGCAGTAAGAGAAGTCTAGCTCACGGCAAATGATCAGCTCCACAACCCTGGATCGACTTTTACCATGCGCTCGGTGCGTCCTATATTCTTAGACAATCCGCATTACCCTCCGGGTAGCTATGGGGTACTGTAACGCCATGACAGCCAGCTCACCAGGCAACTCAACGTGTCTCAAGCACTGATCTGCGGCTCACGCTACGAAGCCTCAAGCCATGTACTGCAAACCAGCTGATTAAACTGGTGAAGCGTTACATCTTGAGTTGCGTTTATATTAACACGTAAGTTCTACAATGAATACACCGCTTCAACCTCGATTCTCTAGACTAACAGACAAGCAGGCCATTGTTGTTCCCAATGCATTGATCTGGATAAAAACATCTCGTTAGCCGACAAGGTAAACCTCAATCGGAAACAAAATCACTCACTCAAGTCGGCCATCTTGCTGCCACCTGGACAGCCGCAAAGCATGAATCCCGCCATACGGATGTCGCAGTTAGCGCATCCCTGAGCGGCATAGTTGCCGCTGAAGGTCGACATGGTAAGCATTCGAAATATTGCTCAACGATGCGATAGCGCTTACTTGGGGCGGCAAACGAGTTGGTTGGGGTCAATGCCAATGCACGCGTTAAGGTCGATTACGCTAGTTGTGGTACCCCCCGCTAGGTTCGTACACGATGCGCGGAGGAAGTTGTTGTTCTCAATCCTCCAGCTGCTGCAGGAAAAGACAAAGCCTCCGGCGGCGGCAGCTCCCCCAATGAGACCAGCGGCGGTGGCCACGAAGGCAGCGAGAGTGGTAAACTTCATGAAGGGCGAGCAAAAGGTGATGGAAGGAGAAATTGTCTGCTGGGGGAACGCTTGAGGGCTGTTGGCCGACCCCATTGAAAGGTGAGGCTTTTATACAGATTATGAGACCACTAACACCGTCCATGAGGAGCCATAGAAGATCCACCGCGCGGGGTGTCCATGTTGCCCGATGGCTGCAGAAAAGCTAGTACATCGCAACACAATGTCCAGCTTGACCGGCCAGCGTCCTTTTCTTCAGCCAAGATATGACGGATATACTTTTCTCTCCAGCAAGCTTAACGCATAACGTCAACAATTCTGATTTCAGCAAGCATATTCGAAATTATTACCGCTATTGGCACGATCGTCGTCTATAATTCGTGTTCGAGATTGTGGCCGTAGGTTCGATTTGTCTCAAGGTCGTGCTCCAGACGACTCGCTAATATGATCCGGCCTCGCTTGGGCACGGCAGAAGCGTAGATAAGTGCCTCCTTTGAGTTTCATGTTAAGATGGAATCGCATCGCTCTCGCTGTCTTTTTCATCCTAGGCCAAAGCGCTCACGGCGTTTTCGGCTCGCTGCTGCTGCTTCCGTGTAATTGGGACAAGGAACACACCTCTTGTCGTTGCTTCTGTGCCACATGTTTGTGTTGACCCTCTAAAAGGATGACGTTTGCTCTCCGATTAAGAGGGTCAATTGGTTGCTACTTACAATGGCCAAGAATTTTGGTCTTGTAAACCCCTGAAACGGCATACAAGTTGAGTTAAGCGCTCAGCACAGTGAATGCCTTATCGCTCTCAAGCCTCTGAGCTTTGGTCTCGAGAAACATGGACCTGAATGATTCTGATCTTTGCGGTTTCTCCACGCTCCGTTCGCTGCTCATCCAAACTCTGTTATCGCCCTTCGAAAGCAACTCAAGGATCCGCGCGATGCTCTCGAATCGAGACGCGTTTGAACTTTGATACAAGACAAAGAGTAGCTGAACGCTATAAGATTGGCGCGCGAATGGCTTTCGTCAGTCAGTCGATTTGACCGCTATCCATCTGTATCCTTTGCTTCCTGTAAAGGTTCAAGGTTTCCCTGGAACGATCGGACATTTGACGTCTCTTAATCAGGCAACCCAAATGCCGCTCGGCAGTAGGCGTTTGCCGATCCTCATGGCATGCAAGCATTCCACATCCACTAGCATTTTCCTCCATCGCGATATCGCTGACTCGGAGACGGCCCTATCTCCCATTAGAACAAGGATATTATCCTTCTCAGCCATCATCACTTTTGCTACTTTGAAATTCCTTAGCGATGGCAGCAATCCAGAACTTTAAGGTCCGTGATTGTGTAGGTTCAGTCAGGTACCAGCGGCTCACAAACTTGATCAGAATTTCCTGCGACACGGAAAGCTATCCCGAAACACCTTTGGAGACGCTGAAAGTAACTCGGCACCTGCTAGCGACCTGGATGTTGATTCCTTGTCGCCTGAGGCCTTTGAGAAAGCGATGTTGCAAGTGGTCGAGGAAATGGTGGAGTCTGAGAGCGGTACGTGACTGATGTTTGTCTGGCTGCGGCGACATCTGATGGAGGTCATATATTTAATTTAGATGAGGCCACGAAGGATAAGCGTCGTCAGCAGCTGCTTGAAGAACTGGGGAAGCCCGAACCAGACCTAGACGGAGCAGAGAGCGAAGGAGCATTCTCGAACGACGCGCGACGTACATTCTTCGAAAAGATTAGAAAGATTCTCGTTGGGAAATCGTAGAGTATCGTTTTTTCGACCAGAATTCACGGCCTGATCTCAGGCATACCAATCACAGACCTATCTGCGAGTGGGGAAATGGAACATTACAGATGATGCATATATGATTGGCCATGTGATATTATTCGAATGTGAAAGGCATGATACATGGTTCCATACGTTCTAAGGCTCATATGAAAGCAAATTTGACTATATTTCTAACTTGACTTTGACGGCTGCCAATAGGAAGGGTTAGATACGCAGAACACCGATGGGCGCCTAATCTCCCTGGCCCCTATTTACACTTACATCAGCCGCACCCACGCCGTGCTGAGCGGAGCGCTTCAGGCAGAACTCAGCCGGCTACCACCATCGTGACGACGGGCTACAGCAGCTTCTGATCAGTATTGGCTGGGATAGGTTCACAAATCTGTACGGAGTTGCTCTAGCCCTCCAAGCTCTCGCGAAGGATGGTAACGTCTACCGGCAATCGTGCCTGACAGATCGACTATCAGAAACTCTGATAGGCGTTGTACCCTGGGCTTCAAGAGGGTTGTGTCTGGTTGCGGGGAGGAAGGACACATTTTACTTTTATGCGGTTTTTAGCCCTGATTGTACGCTCTATCACCTCGAACCTAGGTTCATGAGGTCGACAAGAGGTAAGCAGGATGTGGATCCACTGTCGTTCCACGCTTATATCCACGGTTTTGTCAATTAGAATGCCATCATCCATTCATTGCGGTTGAGCATATGCTCGAAACCTGCTAGTCTTGTGATGGTTGCATACATGAGGCCGACATGAGGCTTCAGGGTGCTGCGGGAACACCAATGCTCTGAAACCGCCGCAGGCCTCACCTTCAAGGATCGTTGCCTGTGCCTGAAGACTGGGGGGGTCAATTTCGTTTCCAGTTGGTAGCAAGCCGTCAAGCCAAGACCGCACCCGCACAGCACAACGCACACAGTCAATGCCACGCGCTATTAATACTTCCGACATGCATACGCCATCAGAATCATTCAACAGAAAGTGTCATCAGTGTTTCTGTGAAAGCCGGCACGCTACGCGACGCTGGGCTCGTTTTTCGTGATTTGCCCCACAGACGCCAGCAGGTCGCGGCTGTCACCCTTTCACCACGACCGCCACCACGAGAAGGACGGACGACGGCGGCAACGGAAGCGACGAGAAGAATTCGCCTTCTCTTCCCCTCTTCTTCTTTGTCCTCGTTCTGTCTCTTCTGGAGGCGTCAGCCTGGTGTAGGTTCAAGACACCATGCCTGGCATTACAGCAACGTCTGGTGCTCTCAGCCCGTCACCGCAGATGCCACCAGCATCATCGAGGTCGCCTTTCCAGCGCCTTGCTGGATCACTGCGCCGAAGCCGGTCTTCAGGCGCTCTGAAAGACATAAACCCCCCTCCCAATACCCCACTGGCGCCCAGCTCCCCTCCATTAAGCTCCCAGCCGGGCATGACAGCCAGCCCTCGTCGGAGGCATGTAGCAACGCCATCATCCCCTTCAAAGGCAAGCTATGCGCCAGCTCGTCCATCACCCCTCATGTCATCAGCTTTGCTGTCCTTTGGTTCCGTTAGCGAAGCAGAGGGCGAAAGTTCAGGCACTGGGTATCCATGGGACCACCGTCCTGTTACACCCAAAGATGGTAGCTTTGGAACCTTGCAGAGCAAACTTCCAAGCAAGATCGAAACGAGAACCGTCCAAGGGACGAGGAGAGGGAAGAGCACCGGGCTAGCGAGGGTGGTCAGCGGGAGTGTGTCAGAGTTCGGAGAGAGGCCAGACGGGTGTGGGGGAGGTAACATGGCACGAGACGGAGGTTCCAGTTCTCGAACGATGGGAGGGACCCACGGGAGGTCGAGATCTTTGTTCGCTCTGTCGAAGAAGGGAAGGTCTTCTCCTGCGCCTCCGACACCTACCACACCTTCGGTGGCACCGTCAGCAACGGGCGCATTCCCAGCTTCCAGGAAATCTCTGGACTCTCGAACGCTTGACGGACCCGAGAGTGCGGGCGAAGATGCACCTTCTCGACGCCCACGTACACTGTCCAAAGCGCGTCGAGTGACCGCATCTAGTGGCTCACTTTCGAGGCCCACCAGTCCGAAGGTTCAGACTTTACGGTCTCCTTCGTCGCCTTTGTCCCCTACGTCAAGACCCACGACACCCAAATCCTTGAATGCTCCATCGTTCTTGGCCAGCCCTTCCGTCACTCCTTCGCCCTCTTCACCGACGCTCTCATCCTCGTCGAGGACGTACAGCTCGCGTCCTTCGACTATGGCGTCGTCCATACCCACCTCCCCAGCCTCTTCCATCACACCCTCCAGGTCGACTAGCTCGATAGGCGGGGCGTTCAAAACGCTCAGACGGAAAAGTAGTGCTGCCTTTGGGCTTGGTGGCGGAGAGAGTGGCAGTGTGTTCAAGTTTTTGCCAACGGAAGATCATACAGCGACACCGAAGTCACCTACTGAACCCCGCCGCTCGACGTCATCCCGACCTTCTGCAACCTCACCTCGCCCTTCGACTGCGACTGAAACCCCAAGTCGGCTGTCATTCTCTGGATTATCGCCTGCCTCACCTCTTGCCTCACCATCGTCCGTATCACTAGCCACAGGTGATCCGTTCCTCGAGACTACGAGTTCTTCGAGCAAGTTGAGGAAGCAGTCAAAGTCTATCGGCTCGATGGGTGCTTTCAGGAGTTTGAGGCGTACCACAGGGAGAGTTGGCAGTGTCGGTGCGATGGCAAGCACATCAGACCTTGCAACCTACCCAACCGGTCGCAAGTCTGAAGGTGGAGCACCCTTCAAACCTCAGCTGTCAGATTCGTCGTCGACACCTCTTCCCATCACGTCTCCCCGAACTTCAAGCCAACTAAACGAACGGCCTCGCCTTTCGTCTCCCTCAAGGTCGTCGTTGCTGTTGCAGCAGACGCCCACGAAGCCCAGTGCTTTCAGGTCATTGAGGAAGAAGACATCGCAGGTATTTCGCAGCTCACCAGACTTGTCGCTCCGTCATCAACATCCCACCAACCACGAGCACGAGCCGCTTCCTCGAAGCCAGTCACATCTCATTCATCACAACCATCGTGCCAACAAGAGTACAACGTCACTAGGACTGATGGGCGATGGCTTCAAACTCAAGCTCGGTGCCTTTGGTTCCTCTGGGAAGGGTGGTGACGACGATGAAGATGCGAAAGAGTTTGGCGCTGGGTTCAAAGAATACGAGGACAAGGCTGGTGCCCCTGTTGACTCTTATCGGAGTGGAAAAGGTGTTTTTACGAACAGGAAGCTGGATACGAAGATGAACGCCGAAGACGAGCAGCTGGTTTCTGGGGTGGAGGGTGCTAACCTTCGGAAGCGAAAGACCTTCGGCAGTGGTATGTACTCTCCGTTATCTTGACCTTGACTGCATTCTCATCTTTTTTCTTTATCCCTGCAGTGCTCGTCGGTCTCTTTAAGCCTCTCTCTCCTCGACGCTCGGTCAGCCACGCTGGGATTCAAGGAAGCACTGCTCGGGGTGGGGCAGTCTTCCCTGAGTATTCAGGCATCTCTATTCAAGTCTCGACGGACCGGGTTGTCACCTCTCAATGACCCTTTTAGGACTCTTCCTCCTCTCTGTTTATGCTTTGATTTTCTGCTTCTATCGCCCATTTTTTAGTTACTGGTCTTCTGGCATTTTCATCATCGTCTCTCCTCGCTTTGGCCCTGGAGACCACCCTAGACCATTTCGTTTTGCGTGGGCTTGGGCTGGTGTCCACTGCGTAATCTCTAGCCTCGATATATTTTCTTCTAATCTCTCTACCATGTTTTCCCATAGACTCCTTCAAGCCTACACGACGGCGCAACTTCACACTTTCCCTTTCGAAGCCTCTTCCCCACCCACATTTACTTCAATCGGGTTCATTCTGTCGCCCACAATGACCTGCTTTGCCGCGTTTCATCCACTATGCTATCTTGCCTGTTCCTCTTCAAGCATTCCTTCGCTCATAATCACATCGCATTGATATCCTTGGTACCATCCACTCAATGGATCCAGCTTTTTGCTTGCACGTCTTTCCTCTCGGGTCACTCCGTCAAGAGACGGAATATTGGCCCTGCATATGGATGGATCGGGCACGGGTCCCATTCATTTGGAAGCCGTCGCCCAATTCACTTTGAATTGATCTTCTTACACCAACGGGTGGCCTTTTCCGCTTCCTAGTGGTCTCGACCAAGGTTCTTCCATCTGTATGCATCCAGAATCACTCAATGGCAAGCTCTTTCCCCCGACCTCCTTTGCCCATGTAACCCGACCAATTAATTCACCTGCTATGCACATTCTCGGCGAGAATGGTACGATCAGAACAAAGCCGTGCTTCTTTTCGCCATGACCGTCAGTGGCGCACTACTTCGCAAGGTTTGTGAGTTCCTCGATTCTGTGGTCTGGTCTTCTCCACGCAATTCTGCGGCTTTTATCCCCTCCCTTACGGCTCCTTGTCAACAGCAGCAGAATTTCAAGCACCCCAATCACTATGGAGTATGTCTCGGCCGGCAGCAGTTCCCCTTGTCAGCGAGGCTCTGTCAAGGTCTTGTCCAAATGCAAACGTAGGTATCTCGATCTTGCATGAGACAAAGATTTCGAAGCATTCAACCTAGCTCGCAGGCTTGGGGTAAAGGACGGCAGCACGAAGCGAACCACGCATCCGTGTCGGATCCCTCTTGATCTCAAGAGTGGCCTGGGTGTTTTGGAACAATCAGAGCTGGATGGAAAGTCATCCATCAGTAAGACCCCCCCCTCTTCTCGGCTGAAGATGCGGCTCAGGACAACGTTGAAACTACCAACTAGTCGAGCATCATATGGAACCACTGCGCTCGTGATGTGGACTCTGTCAACCGGATGGAACGAATACATTGAACTATGTTAAGCGTTCCCTATCCTATGTGAGTAAAACCATATTCTCGGAGAAGTACATTGTATCGCGGGATATTATAGTAGCCTTTCTCAGCCGATTCCCTTAAATGACGATAGCAGAACTTCCAACAAGGTCTCCTTCATGAATCTCTCCCATTGACCATGCCGTTCACCACTCTTGCTACCCTCCTCGCTCCTGCCTTCCTTGCGTTTGTCAGTGGCACTAATGCTCATGCAAATTTCTCCCAAAGCTGCTGGGACGTCAGCGTTCAGAGGGAGACTTACCTTTAGGCGACGTGTGGAACACTTCAATACGAATGGGGAGAACCTCTTGACGGGTGCATTGGCATCGGCGAGGAAAACCTCGAGTGCGACAAGAAGTGAGTTTCTTTGTGCTCAGAAGTAAAGGCCGAGCTCTGATGGTAGCGGTGCTCAGCGGTAGTCTATTCAAGAATGGGTGCCATTCTTGCGAGATTGCTCAGGGTGCGGTTATACTGCGTTGTGAGTGCGAAGGCGGTCCCAAGACTATCGATATCGGTGAGTTACTTGCTTCAGCATGTCTGTGGAAAGCGTGGACTGACACTTGGAAGATACCCGCTTTGGCTTCGTCAACGAGCATATTCTCACATGCTAAGGGCGTCGTCGCAATATATCCGAAGGTTTGATTCGTCCCGTCACCCGAGGCCATTTCCGTTTGGCCTTCTCGTTCAAAGGAATATGATGTACATCTTGTTTCCTCGTCCCCATGCTCTGGTGTCGTTGACCTCGAGTGAGCCTTGAGAATGGTCGAAGGCTGCACTTTTTACCGGCCCTCATCTCAGTGGACACCATTACTTGATGCAATCTCAAGTTTGAGGTACCTCTTCCCAACATTCATAAGCTGTGGTGAGTGAGGAGAGCTGGGCTTGAACGGTGGCTCCTGGATGCAATATGGCGGCTGGATGCACCTCTTGAGGAATTTGACACTTTTTCAGTGCACGGTTATCCCACCAAGCTCACGCTGAGGGGAAAATCAGGAGTGAGCAGAGCAAGATTAGCGACAAGTGTACCTATTGCATGTCTGAATTTATGGGTATTTTCTGGAAGCAGGGAGTAGAGAGGATATGGTTATCAAATATCAATTTTTATGGAAAAAAAACTTGATCACAGTTGTCAAAGAAAGAGAAGCAAGTACAACACCAAATGCACCTCGAGATTAAGACCAACCGTCTGTCAAAAGATAGGCTGGAGTAGAGGACTGGGATACATAGTCATTGGGTCTTCAGCAGGTAAGTGTTTCCTCAGGTGTAAGACCGATGCAGGTGTCTGTGGAAGTTTTAGTCGCGGTGGATCCCTTAAAGAAACTCGACGCTCACTGAGATCAATGGCCTTGGGACCACCAGGGCACTCGCAGCGCATCTCGGTGCCCATAGTGATCTCACAGGTGTTACAGCCCAGCGTCAAGAACTGGCCGCTAAAAAGAGTTCAAAAAAGATTTAAGAGCAAGGCCGTTCAAATACTTACCCACGAACACATTCAAGGTTGGTGGCGCCGATTCCAATGCAGAAGTCGAGGGAAACGCCGGTGAGGATGGTACCGTTCTTGCATGTTGCAAAGAGGGACTGGCTGACCAACTGGGGGTCGGTGCAGCTTTCGGCAAACCCACTGGCGGCGGCAGCGCCGCTGACCCAAAGAAGGGCAGGAGCAGCGAGAGCAGCGAGCGCGGTGAATTGCATGTTGGTAGCGGGTATTTGAGGGATATGAGATAAAGAGAGATTTTTGGAATGGGTATACTGAGCTACACGAAGACTCTCTTTAATACGAATTTACAGCTATTGAGGCTGTGGTAGCTCCCGTGAATATGTTGAATGGGAGTCCGACTTGGCCGTTGTATGCATTGCTTCTGACGGGAGAAGATAATGTTTTTCGACTGCGGTTTACCATTTGTGGCGACGTACCAAGCCTCTTCATCGACCGTTCACAGCAATTTGAGAACGCCGTCGAGGCCGGTGAACCATCCAAGCTGACACCGTGTTACTGAGCCCACACTACAACCGTAGTCACTCCACATGAAGTCATAGCCAAGGGCAATTGATAGCTTCAAATGTCCCTTTTAATCCTTGTTGAATCTGAGCATAGTAGGGCCACTCTCTTGCTCACGGTGATGCCGAGATTGTAGTTTGTCGTAGCCACAAGCGATGCCCAAGGCTCGAGCTTCAAGCGCCCTACTTTAGTCAAGCAGAAGGCTACCCGAACAATCTAGGACTAAGTATTCACTGAACTTAGAATCCGACGGTGCTACTGGGGCTAGCTTTCGAGATCCGAGTCGGGTACGGCGTAACATCTTGCTTTGATGCGTCTGCAATAGTGTTCGCAGGGCATATATATTTGCCCAAGGCGAGAGAGATCTTCGTCAGTCATCGCTGCACGTAACAAGTAAACGCTGATCAAGAAGACAGGTGTCCGTTAAGCCCCACATACAAATACAAGTACGACCCATCAACATTCATAAAGGCCCATGAACTTATAGAGATGATTAAAATCTAATACTTCCAGCCAAAGAGAAGAGCAAAGAGAAGCCAGCCCAGACCACCTAGGAGAGCGAGGACAGCCTTCAACCTGACGAGGAACAATAATCAGCAAGGTGAACCCTCGAGAGAAATATGAATATTGACTTACAGAACACCAACAAGGACGAGGACACCAGCAACGACCAATTCGAGACCAAGGAGAAGCTTGTAGAGAGCGAGCTCAAGGCCAAACTTGATGACCAGGAAATAGAGGTGAGGTTTGTGCGTCTTGATCTTGTGGCAGGCCTTGATGATTTTCTGTAGAGAGAGAAAACGGGTCAGAGACCGCAGATGGGCAGAGTGAGGTGAAATCGCCCACCTCAATGATCTTAGCGCACTTGTGAGCGACGTCGTCCTTGGAGCCACCAGTGTTAGCGTCAACCTTGCCCTCAAGCGTCTTGAAGGTCGCGGTGGTAGTGTCGACGTTGAATGCCAGGCTTTCCAAGAGAGGTGAGAGATTGTTCTCGTCGGCCGTGTTGCTGTCGATCAACGCATCTGTATAGCAAGAGCGTCAGCGTCGTGTCGTGGAATATGGAACTCGGGGAAGTCTCACCAATATGGGGGATGATGGCGTCGGTGCTGACCTCGAGAGTGTCGAGAATAGCAAGGACATCGGTGATGTCCTCGCGCTTCGCAACAGGGGCGGAGGGAGCGGCCAACGCAGAGATGGCGCCGATGGCGAAGAAAGAGAAGAGAGCACGAGAGAAGAACATCGCGGTAGATTGAGAGGGTAGAGAAGAGGCGAACTCGAAGTAGTGCTGCTACTGGGTACTGCTGCTGGGTCTACAAGTCGATTTGCCCTCCCTTTTATACCTTTGAAATGTCCTCAAAGTCATTGCATCGGCTGAGATGTTGCGAAGTCGGCTCTGGGTATTGCGCAATAGCAGGATGGCTCGGGATATGACGCTCTGTGACGTCCTAGCGTCAGTTCATGAGTCTTGAAGCCATGTCAGACACTCACAAGACGTCGAAAAGTCCTTCGCTTTCCCGACCGCCCTCTCTGGGAACCTGGTCTTGCGCAGACTTTCCCAAGTCAAAGTGGAGCAACAAACCTTCGACCTAGGTACGGGCGCCGAATGGCTTACCAGTTAAGGTAACAAAATGTAAACCTCTCCGCAAGGGAGAAGTGTTCTCCGTCATATCGAACCTCCCGAAAGCAAGTGTTTGCTTCTTTTGTTGGAGCATCTGTCGAACCCATCATTGATTTTCCTCCTCAATTTGAAGTAATTAAGGAGGCTATAGGGATTTGCTTCTGACGCCAAATCGGATGCAGAGAGGCCTTTTCAGACGGCGAGGATCTCGCAACTGGCGGCGCGCGATGGGACGTAGAAAGAAGGCGCCAGAATTAACCGAAGGCGAAGCATATCGATATCCGCCAGCCGCTCCAGATTTGTTGAGCCGCACTGGCCAAGTGAAGGGCCGCCTGAGAACAGTCCAGTGCCGTTCACAGATTTAGAACCTAATAGCGAAGGAAGTAGGTAAATTACCAGGTTATGCCTCATCCTTTTGCGAAGTTCGAAATGGGCTGGAATAACCTGGAATGAGTTCCGGCCCCCGAGGTAAAAGTCAAAGAAGTCGTTTTGCGATACGAAGAGTTGTCATTTTTCTGACCGACTGACATCGGCATACTACAAGAAGCACGAGCTTGTCAAGAACTTTGGAGCGGAACGGTGTTAGAATGAACTCACCGAAACCACGAGTTTAGGTCGCATAGTGGTCAGACAACGTCGCCCACCGCGCCAACGATTCCGTCCTTTGGTTCTTTCGCAAGCCTCTGGATCTCTTTTCAGAAAGACAAGCAAGTAGCTCACGGTAGGAGGGAGGGAGTGGATGCGCCTCCTTATCTTACCGTTCAGAAGACTTGGATTAATCGTCCGATGTCAAAGAGCGGAAAAAAGAGGTCACAAATCATTGACATAGAATACGTCATTGAGAGAACGAATACACGGGGTTTGGCAGAAGGGATGTACAAGAGGTCAGAGAGCTCATGAAAAGGGAAGAAAGATACTTATGTCCAAGATACCCAGGCTTCACCAGCGCCATCAACAGGAGGGAAATAACGCGTGAAAACCGCGCATAATGATAGCATTAGTAACGGACCTGCAGAGCTAGCATACATTCGAAACTTGAGGTGGTGGTCGCATACCCTATTGGAAAGAGACGTCAGCAAGAATGTTTTCCAAGCTTAGGCAAAGCAAATAAGATCAGAGAAACGTTTTCTTTCTTAGGATAAATGGGGCGTTACTCCCTCCTATCAACGAGCTGGGTTTCGAGTAATACTCTTTTTCATCCAGGAATGCATGCGCATATGGAGGATCAGTAAAATGAAAACTCACCTCTTCAGCATTCAACAGAGGCCACTATTCACAGTCTTCAGGAGAGGGTCTTCGTTTCCGTAACCCACCGCAGAAATATTTGAGACCATGGATAGAGGAATGTTGCTGCGACTGACATGAGGGACAGGGACAGGAAGAAAACGAAAATCTGTGCGACGCAGTCGGAAGCGCCCGACTCCCACGTGTGTGTGATCCGTTGATGGCGGGGCGCTTCCGTTATTTCAAAATGGCCCAAATCTCGCCCTTTGTTCATCGACGCCTTTCATTCAGGACCGCCATGTCTTCACGCCCTATGCTTCACACCCAGCCCATAAACGACCGCTCTGTCATCCACTGGTCGCGCTCGTTCCCTCTTCCTGCCTATCCTCCTGCCCTCTGCGATCGCACAAGGCGGTTCTATCCCAGCCCCGCCAATGCCACCCCGATGGATCTCTTTGAGGCAAAGGTCAACTGCTGCTCGGTACCGGGCTACAGGTTTATCAAGAAAACGGCCATAAACAGGGAAATAGGCCTTATCTTCATCGACGGAGCCTGTCTGGACAATGGCGCTGAACCTGAGGCACCACGCCAGCCTCGGGCTGGGGTTGGCATTGTCTATGGTCCCAAAGAGACCAACGCACCTTTCGAAATTACTCTGAGACAAGACGATACAAAGCACACCAGCAACCGAGCCGAGCTTAGCGCGGCGATCTCCGTCTTGACGGGAATGCGATTCTGGCCAGGCGAAGGCTTCGACAACTTGGTTCTCGCCACGGACAGCGAATATCTCGTTCTTGGAATCTGCGAACGGATTCACCAATGGATTGCTCGTGGGTGGAAAACTCGCGCGGGAAAAGAGGTCGCCAATCGTGATCTATGGGAGAAACTGCTCGCCGGGATCCGAAAGCTCGAGAAGAGCGGGTGTCATATCCAGTTCTGGCTGATCCCTCGAGACCTGAACGAAGCTGACGCTTACGCCAAGGCTGCTGCTGCGGTAAGTATGTTCTCTTGTATTTCTCGGGCTCAACTCAATACGTGTCTCGGACAGAAAGCGGACGCGCAACTGGGTGTGACTGCAGGAGAGACTGTGTATCTCATCGAATCTCTAGGCCTAGGCCTGGCATGATCATTCAATCGTGTCCCACCTTTATCGGGTTCAAGCCGTCCACCATCCGTCACCCTTCTACACTCAGGCGACAACGTCTACGTCCCCTTCTTCACCGCTTCGCATCGCTGTTTACTCTAGGGATACCAATCACCAACGCTAGTAATCATATACCATTTGGTCCCCCGATGTACTGTCCGCCGCTCTTCTGCATCAATAATCATTATCACATTAATGATGAGACAGTTGGACCCCGAAATCTGATGGAAAACAGGCGACCCTCCAGTGCCAGTGGCGTCGACGGATGGTGCAACAGCAAAGATTGAAACCTTATACGTCATGGCATCGACCACCTGCCATACTTTCAACTTGCGATTCTAAGATTGTCCAAGTTTTAGATCGATTGTTAGAATTGCAAGATCGCTGCTTTCTGGGCGGTCCGTGTGCGGTCCTAGATTATCGATTTATGTCATCTGAAGCTCGGAGTCAGGTAGGTTAAAGACAGCCTTAACAAATTTTGGGTGGCCTGGGGTCGCTGCTCTTCTCGTCTTCGGTTGGAAGGATTAGATTTGATCATCTGCGCATGAAATGCAATGAACGTCAATGACTCACATTCACATTTGAATTGTAGTGCTTTGAGATGGACACCCCTATTCTCTTAGTGATTGTTTGGGCGGTACGACAAACACTGAAGATCACTATCCACTGTGCAGAGGGCTCCATTAATCACTGAAGCCGTAACGCCGTGTCGTACATTAACCCGTAAAAAGCAGAATAGATACAGAGGTGCGGTCTTTATAACCCGCAAACCCGAGTCGGATGGCACTTCGATCTGAATGGCGTCCTCTCTGTGCCGTAACAGGTTCTGCACAAGTGGTTCCTCTGTGCGGCTAACCAGCGGTATCCGCAGTCGAAGAAGCCTTTTCTTTTTCTCCTGCCCGAGAAATGCCGGCGGCCTGCTCGGATTTTGTTTCATCCTGAAGTTCGAGAGTCATGCGAGAGTGCTACCCAATGCGTCAAGCGACTGGCTACAGGGTATAAAAAGGGTTATTGCAATGCCTCACAACCTCATCCCAGAAATTTCTCGTATTCTCCAACTCTCACATCTCTTACTACATAATACCAACCATGAAATTCACCACTCTCGCCACTCTCGTCGCTCCCGCCCTCCTTTGGGTCAGCAGCGTTGCTGCCGCTCGCGGCTTTGCTGAAAGCTGTAGCGGCTTCCGGTATACCAGTTTCGGCAACACCTTCTGGGCAAACTGCGACAACGAAACAGTCGTCACTGGGATCGACGTTGACTTCTGTATTGGCATCGACGCTTACAGCAACCTCGAATGCGCCAGGAAGTAAGTCATTGTAGTTTTGGGAGCCCTAAAGACCCCCGCGCTGAGCCTTTGTTTTGTATGTGCTTAGTGGCGAGTTCATAACGAAAGGGGGATGTAGCAATGCTTGTGAGCTCACGGGCACTGAGCTGCGCTGCGAGTGCCCTGGCGGTCCTAGGACCATTGATCTCAGTGAGTGACCGGGTTTTTGTGGAGGCCTGCGTTATAACTAACATTGCCCAAGACACCTGCATTGGCCTCACCTATGAGCAAACGCTTACCTGCTGAGGTTGGACACGAGAATTTCAATGCCGATGACGGGCTCCACCACTCCTATCCGTCTTTTGACAGACGCTCGGGGTGCATTTGGTGTCGCGTTTCCTTCTTTACCTGTGTACTCGAGTAAACACTTTAAAAACCTACACATACTACATACCGACGTTTGATAACTCTCTCTTGTTGCTTCCTGTTTGTAGAAAACCCCTGTAAATCCAGACGTGTATTACGGACAGCGATCGTTTATCTTATTACCATGTTGAGCCTTGATCTTTTCCCCGGTGTGATGCTTGGTCGACGAATAGCCGCGAACAGTCAGACCTCTCAAGAAATGAGAATCCCGCTCGCGTTGTCTACCCCCAAAGCCCTCATGGCAACCGGTGAATTTTGTAACAAGCTATCTCTAAGATGTAATTTCTTCTGTGTCGCGTATCAGTAAACGCAGTCAAAGAAGACACTTATCTCCTCTCCTCAATTGTTAATGGCCAACTCTCAGAAAATCCAGGTAACGCTCGAGCCAGAGCCGCGCGCGTTAACCCCTGAGCGCTGAGCACGATACCAAATCGGAACATCGTCCGAGCACCGCCACAGTTGCAGGGAGCCGCTTTCACTGTATACACAAAACGGTCGCCACAGTCGCCAGCGTCGAAAGCTAACGTCCCCGCCGTCTCCATCTTCAACGTGAGTGCGTCTATGCTGCTCGAATCAATGCCAGTCGACCGTTGGAATGGCCGTTTTCGCGGTGGAATGGGCTGGATTCGTTGGTTTGCTATGTGGATGACGCTGAGCTGATCGTCTCTCTTTGATTTCGCTAGTCGGCCAGTGCGATAAGCAGGTGCGTCGTTCGTCGTTCAGTCCACCGTCCAGCAAAGGTTAACGAAATCCTACAGTCAAAATGATCATTTCAAAGTCGAACCGCCGTGTCATTTACGAGAACCTCTTCAAGGGTGTGTAGTCGCCAACCAGAAGATTAGGGAGGAGAGATATTGACGAATACTGCAGAGGGCGTGCTTGTCGCCAAGAAGGATTACAACGCACCAAAACACGAAGAGCTCGATGTGCCCAATCTCGAAGTCATCAAGGCCATGCAGAGCCTCACCTCCAAGGGCTTTGTCAAGACCCGCTTCTCCTGGCAGTGGTACTACTACACCTTGACCCCAGAAGGTCTCGAATACCTCCGTGAATGGTGCGTCGTGCTCTCCCTTCCCCTTCCCCTTCCCCTCTTTCCCTGTTATCTCTAACACCCCCCAAAAAAGGCTCCACCTCCCCGCTGAAATCGTCCCCGCCACTCACAAAAAGCCCGTCCGAGCACCCCGTCCCGCTCAGGTCCGACAGGGAGGCGAAGGTGGTGGTGCCTACAGGGCCCCCCGAGGAGGCGACCGCGACGACTACCGCAAGAAGGAGGGAGGAGGTGGTGCTCCTGGCGACTTTAGGCCTCAGTTTGCGGGTGTCGGCCGTGGTGCGCCCAGGGAGTAGACTCGTTCGCAGGCAGATTGTATGTAGTAGCAGCCCCAAAATCCACGACACGACGCAATTGCACAATCTTCTTTCGCTTTCGTTTCAATCGGGGCTGCTCAGCGAGTCGTATTTCACGGAGATCGACCTCTTCATAACCATTCACCGAGGAGTGATTAGGGTGCCCCACGTCTCGTCCGTTACTTGCTTCTGACCATCATCAGCACCGTCCATCTTCCGGCTTCACTGAACAATTCTAGATGAAGTCGAGCAATTTACCAGCTCTGCTTCCAGGGTCTTAGCCCACGTTCCATCTAACGCCTGGTGTATGGGTCGTGATGATAGCATGAAGCGAATGCCGAAGACGACGTTCTCCGTGCGGTCAATATGAAATCAGAAAATCATCGCTTCAAGATGCGGCTAATACTCTACGACATTACTTGGGTATTGCAGAGAATGAAGAGGGAAGCCGGGACGCCCTGTTGGTGAGTTCCAAGGCCTCATCATGCAAGCGTCGTTCTGACCATCCGCAAAGCCTAGTCTCCCGTCAGCTTGTTCCCGTCGACAGCCCTCAAGGGCGAAAGCTCCAACCAAACAAACGTTGAAATTCGAAGGATAACTACAGAACATCTACGCGAAGAGAGATGAAGAGCCAGCTTCTCCATATGAGCTTGGCCATGTACCTGCTAGAACAGCGTCACAACGTTCGACAGCCTTGCCCACTCCTCCGACCGTCTTTCAATAACCTGCCTCGTGAACGAGCTAGACCACCACCACTACATTAGCACCCAGTCTCTCATCCATGAGACGTACGCACCTATGCCGACTACACTTCTTCGACCCACTCACAAACAACATCGCCTCACTCACAATCATCTTGTCGACAATACCCAACACACCAGGATCTCGCAAGAGTTCCAGGGGATCCAGATCCCCTTTAGCCTGTTGCAACTGCTCGGTTCGTTGACCGAGATTTAGGATGGCCTCGGACGCGCCCATGAGCTTCCAAGCTTGCAACTCTCCGCCGGGCTTGAACGCGTCTTGGAGGATGGAGATGGCAGCATCGTGTTGTGCGTCAAAGTTCCTAAACGTGCCCGACTTGGGTAAAGGCTTAGACGGGGCTGAGGAAGGACCCGCGTCGCTAGGCCCTGTCGAAAACGAAGGGACAGACGAGACTCCTGCAGAGCCACTGGTAGTCGCCAGAGTTGATTCTCGAGAAGGAAATGACACTGGGTACGGGTAGTCGCTTGCGAACCACACGACATCTACATCTTTTGCCAAGTGTTCTCGATCGGCCAGAATTGTGGAGAGCACGTCCACCAGTGCATGTGCGCATTCTTCCAGAACGTCTGGTGCACACCACATAACGAAAGGGTGAGCATTGTCAAAGTGAACCAAGATTTCAGTGAGCTAACTGAAGGATAGAATGGGCGGAAAGACGAACGTACCAGGTGGAACGGTCTCCATGCGCCAATGGATGGCGAGATATGGCGTGGAAGGGACAATGGATTGGGCCAGGTGGTGTAACGAGGGCGAGTAGGAGAGCGTTGGGACTTGCTCGCCTGGCGAAAAGAGAGGGTGCCTCAACTCCCAGTTGAGCACCAGCACATCTGGATCGCCGTGTACCATCCCCGTCCCTGCTGCTTCATCATGCACCAGCAACGCTTGGTCGTCTTCGCCCAGTCTTCCCCAATCTTCAGCTTCATTCTCGGTTGTGCGTCTGCCAGCACCGACTCGAAGGGCGTCGACGACCTTGGTTCCCAAATCCTCTAATGAAGCTGGGCTCTCAGCGGATCGGCTGTCGACAGTCACGTACAACGATTCGTCCGCCAGCTTTAGCCACTCAAACCTGGCCGGAAAGCACCCTGGAAATTCGCTCTGGGACGCGAGATCCGTGTCGTACCTGTAAAAGCGAAGTGGGGACGAAACCACTGGCAATGTGGTGTCGACTTGAAGGCTAGGTTCGCCACCAGGCGAAGGCGAAGAAGGAAGGGGAGGTGGTTGTTGCTCAAGCTCTTCGACTTCGTCGATCAGGGAAGGGGGGAGAGCGGTTGAGAAAGAGACAAGTTGTGCTTTGAGAGGTGTACCGCGCTTGGAGGCTTCTTGTTCTGCCCAAAGTCGAAATCCGTCCATCGTTATCACCCTGAGCTTCGTCTCAGTACCGCCAGTCTCGACCTCTTCGCTACCACCTTCAGCCCCGTCTTCCTGGGCTCCATCTGCATCTTCGTTGCTCTTACTACCCCGAGAAAGGGCGCGTCCATCATCCTCACCATCGGGGCTTCCTCGCCCAACCGCCCTCACGTCAAGCAACCCTCCCACATCATAATAAACACCAAAAGGCCACTTGAAACACGCCCCCATCCTACTCTTGGCGACGTTGGGTAGGACTACGATTCGGTCTAGCTCTCTGCCCAGGTGGAGGATTTGGGCAAAGTGAAGGCGGGCTTTGGATTCCTGTTCGGCGATGCGGAGAGGGAAAAGGAATTTGCAAGGCTTGTTCGTAGGCGAGGAGGGAGAGCAGATCAGAGAGTGGTTGAAGGACGACGCCTGTGTGGTTTCTTTGGTGCCCAAGGCGAGGGTGGTGGATGGTGTGCCGGATGACCGACGGCGCGCATGGCCTTCTGGGATGGTGGTAATCATTGGCGGACGACGCCTGGAGCCTGCCACTCTGTCGAATCCTTGCCTCGATACGTTGTACGACATGGTGTCAAAGGATCCGAGGTGTCGCTCGAGTCTGTCGAGTTTGAGAAGGATGGATCGGTCGATGAGAGGAGTCCTATAGCGAGGTACGATAGTCGCTTTCGTCTCAGTGACTACTGGTGGTGGCTGATAGTATCGCCTGACTTGTTGTAGGCGTTGCCGCTGCTACGACTTCCTCAACTTCTCTTTCGTCTACGTCGCCCTCTTGCATCTCAACAAGGGTGGCATTCCAGAACGGAACGTACAACGACTTGTCGCCGTTGCTCCCACCGCCAACAAGCATCGTCATAGACGAAGCGCCCTTTCCAGAGGATCCCTCCAGATGCACAGAGCCACCACTCTCCAGATCGCCTCGCCATAAGTAGCTCGCCTTGCATGTTCGCTGGGGAAAGCTAATGCGGGGATCGCTGCGATGGTACCCAAGACCCGTTCGTGAGAATGGCCAACTACCACGAAGCCGGACTATCCAAGCGCCGAGGACGAAGGAAGCTATGAAGAGGAGGAAGGTACCGAAGCAATCGCCGTCCTGTTTGGTGTCTATCGAGGTGGACGGATTCTTTCTTTGGATCCTCGTAATGTTGATGGGGCGACGGGCTTGCTGCTCGAGAGGGGGTCCGCGGCGGGCTGTGGATTATGGACCAATGACGATAGTCAAGGATGGAATAGGCGTGGCGAGTATCGCTCAGACGCGCTGGAGGATTCTCTAGGCAGTTGTCCTCGTCGCCTTCGCTCGCCCTAGAACGCGCTCGAATGATATAACGGCCCTGTTCGGTCCACACTAGAGCCATTGAGGAAGCCAAATCGCCTAGATGCCGCTCTCTTAGCACAGTCGAAGTTGCGGTAGAACGAGCGCAAAGTGCAAGATCAGGAGATAGCGTTTGCAAAGGTATCCCAAGGGCCCTTTGCTGTTTCTATACCTATGGGTGGCCCGATTATGCAAGGCAAGATGGCCGAGCGGTCTATGGCGTGTGACTCAAGCGAAAGCTTGCCCTATTAGGGGTTTCTCATGGGAGTATTCCCGCGTGGGTTCAAATCCCACTCTTGTCATCTTTTCGTGATCTTTCCCATTTCGGCTACCTTCCAGAGTGTTGCACTTGGTAACTGAAAAATGACCCATTTTAGAGAATCTTGCTTCTTCTACAAACCAACGACGCTTTGGAGCTCTGGACTTCGATGACACAGCAGCCTCGAAGGCAAACAAATGATCCGCTGCCCTGAATCAAAACTCGTATTGGCACGTCCAAAGACTTTTAAAGACATTCCTTCTACTTGCGCGTTCAGGCATACGGTTTCGACTAAGCAATTTCGCGTCTGCTACGGATTCAACCAGTCATTTACATTGGTTCCGTTTGCTTGAAATGCCAAAGCACAACGGGTTTTCGGCCTGGATTCACGTCCAAGGGCAGGCAAAGCCTCTTGAAGAACTAGACGTCCAAGTCAAGTCGGTGAAAGGAAGTCCAGAAATCAGTTGTTTCATTCCAGCTATTGAGGACAAGGTAAGTTCCATCAACGTGACATGTAGACCCTTGTGCTGAAAATCTCGATAGAAGTTCAAAGTCTTTTGGAGAGACGATGTCCACCGAAAGGGAGAACATGGAAGCACGTTAGGCGAACTCTTTATGGATGGCAGAATGATTGCCGATAGATTCATCGTTCCGGGAAAGGACAACAAGTATCGTCGGACCAAGGATACTGCTGTTGTAGGCGGCTTTTACACTGAGACTGGAACTCATCCGTTTGTATTCAAAAAGGCCGACCTCAGTGGTGAGTCACTCCAGACCGTTGTCTTCGGGTCTGATTATCTTGCATCTGCATAGACGACGAAAGCCTCCTGGAATGGAGCGAGGCTGACCAGAAGATTGGTGAAATACGGATTGTGATCAAAGGTATATATAACCTCACAGGTCGCGACCCGAATCCTCCGTCTCCTGCAGAAAAGAGAAAGCAGAGGAAGGAAGCCAAAGCTCAAGAGGCTAAAGCCGTACCTAACATGGGTGGAAACATCCACGAGTCGGTCAAACCGATCCATTATGGCTACCGAATTGGGTACGATCCTCTTTGCCACCTGCTGATGATTGACAGCTGACTAGCGCTGACTCCTGTTGTAGGTTGCTTGATCCAACACCCATGTCTCCACCAAAGGCATCTGGATTATGTGGAGCAGGAAAGGGCAGCAGTGTAATTAAGGGCTCAGAGGCTCCATCCTCGCTAGCACCTCCAAGCACGTATAACACAGGTGGCCCCTCTTCTGTTCACGTCCCCAAGCCAAAGGCAACGACTCGGAAAAGGCGAGAGACCTGGACCTGGTATACTCAGCGCAACAAAGGTCGACCTTTTGTAACATTTGTTTTCCTTTATCGCTCCCCAGGTCAGCGCTTCACTACGCCCTTCGAGTGCCTTTCTCAATAGTGATGTAGAGTCTCTCAAAGCCTTGAAGAAAAGCGGCCAAGCTCAACAACTGGACCATCCGGTCCGCTCAACTCGTCCAGTTCGTCGTGCAGTGACTGCGGGGACTGGCCAAAGAGAGGATTCTTTCATTTCAGATGAATCTGATTGGGAGGAAGGAGATGAAGATACTTACGAAGACACAGATGAGGAGGGATCAGAGTCGTCGCTCGATTTTGATGGGTCGAAGTGGTGGACTCAATCGTCTGATTGTGAATCATCAGAGAACGAAGGACCTGACTACTCTCCATCTTCAGACATAGGTGCGTTCTATTCAAAGAATGATGGCTGCACATATGGTTTAAATGAGCATACATAGAGGAAATACCGAATCCAGACGTGTCTAAGGAACATGAGGGAGAGAAGGCTGGCTCTCGAGCCGGTTCCATGGACTCGTTCTACAGCTCTCAGACTGGTGGTGAGTGAAGCCTCCCAGGACTTGTTTCAAACTCTAAAGCTTTCTCGTAGTCTGTACTGCGCGCCACGGCGATACTCCTGCCCCAGAAGATCGAGGTATGGCGCTTATCCTTTATCTAGAGACGGTACTCGACTAACCGGACGATGAAGATCGTGAGCCCACGCCACACCAGGGCGGTTTCACCGAAAACGCGATTGGAGCAGCTTCCGCAAACGGCGGTCTGGAGGAACCCTCTATCGACCAGCGAGCATCTGCCAACGAACTTCGATGTCCAACCCTCGAAACGCAAACCATGCCACCCAACCCCATCCCGCCCGCGGCTGCTGCCCCTTCTCCTGAACCCGATATTACTACCAAGGCCTGTGACTCCCCGTTCCACTTAGTTTTCAACGACGTTGCCTCTGTTCATGACGAGGCTCCATCTCGACTTATCTCCTCTGAGCCTTCTCAGAATGTTCCCGAAATTCAAGGTGCTGATCTTTTCGACGTTTAAACATATTTTGCTCATTTCAAACTTAGTGAGTGAGATGGCAGCTTCTCCCATGGCTCCACCTCCCGCTATTGAGGCTGCAGCCAATGAGACCATCCAGGAGCAGCCCGAGTCGGGCCCTGATGCTCAGTCGGTCGATCAATTGGTGGATGATGACCCCCCAGACGCCATCGCGGAGAAAAACTTGAGGATGGATGTCGACGTCAAACAGGAAGAGCCCGACCAAGGTTTGCAAGTTGTCTCCAATGTGATTAGCCACGAGGCTGAAGAGGCTGTCGGGTCTGACTTCCAACGCATCCTCGAAGCACGGCTGCAGAAGGAGAGGAGCCAGCTAGACGGCCTGGAGATGAAGCAGCTCGCTTCTCATGAGAAACTCAAACTATTCCAAGCCTTGGCCACAACCTCTAGTGAAAGCAATGTGATTCGACAACAACCGTCGAAAAGAACGAGGTTGGCAGAACATGGGAGTGGCAGTGTGAGAGTGAAACGAGAGGAGGTGGAGACTGTTCTCGCTCTCTCACACCCAAGGCCTGCAGAGCCAACAGGATATAGAGAAGCGGTAGAGCGAAGGATTGAAGGTGTGAGAAAGGAGATTGTCTTACAGGAAAAGGATATCGAACACTTGAAGCGAAGCATCTCGGCTTTGGAACTGCTTGTGGTCGACTGTGTGAAGCGAGAAGACCCCTCGATTGGCATGGGCTCCCCTGCATGCATTGATCTTACTGGAGACGATGATTAGCGGCAAGGGGACTCATAGTTAGGAAAGTCATTACGTTCCCAGGCAGAATTCCACAAGCGGAGAGTTTGATGATCGCAAAGTAGGGGACGCGGGTATCTGTCTGCACCAAAATAATGTCTCTTTGTTAAGCAGTGGCTGACACTATGTTCCAAGAGTAGCAGGGGTAATGGCAGGGTAATTACATTTTTGATAGCGCGTCCCTTATGGCGCTTTAAACCGTGCCTTGACTGATCAGAGTCAGTGGGATTGGATTACGACCAGGCTCGGGTACCTGCCAAGTAATTAGCACCTGCCAACAACGAGTCCAGGCAGGTCAATAAAGCTAGAAAACACTCTAGTCTTATTTTGAGGGCTCCCTCACCTCTGCTCATCGTTTCCGCTCTTCTCACAAGTCTATCATCTAGAGAATAATTCTCAACAGGAATGAAAAGCGCATTGTGCCTAGACACATAGCTAATCTCGAACGGTCAGCTAGGTTGTTTTTCTTGAGGGCTATCCTACCGCGGGTTTTCAGTGACATAGATCTCTTCTCATGAGGTGCAACTTGAAGGGTGCTGCGAAACGCGAAGGATTCAGTGTAGGTCCCCGAGGGAGGATGTACGTCCTGTTCATTCGTGATTCTCGAAACATCTCCACAGTATCAGCCACTTCAATGACTCAGAATTCGGGGTTAGATACTCATATAAAACTGAGGTCGAAAAACAAGTTAGATCTCGCTAGGCGAAAAGCCCCCCACCCAGAGCATCACCTCTTCTTCCAAAAATTGACGCCCAAGATGATCGCTTCTCGCCTTCTACGGATATATTGCTTTCTCACAGCGGCAGCGTTGGTGGTCTCTTTTCCCCAATGCCAATCACTAGCTGGGATGAAGGATCAGGACGTCGACCATGTGCTACCGCACCTTGAAGAGCGTGTGCCACCTGAACCTCCAGCCCCCTTGGAGTTCACAGGAACGAAGCTGGTCAACGACCCCCGCCCATCCATATATAGCACCTAAGAAAACCGACATGAGAGGACCTTGTCCCGGGTTGAACACTCTGGCCAATCACGGGGTGAGTAGTTCTTAATCCCTACTTATCGCCCTCTGCTTACCCCACTCGGACGCAGTATCTCCCTCGAGATGGTATAACCAGCCCATCACAAATGGTTCAGGCGGTCCAAGAAGGTAGCGAACTGTCTCTTTCCTACCCATTCTGACATACTAAACCTAGCCATGCAGGTTACAACATGGAGAATTCCCTTGCTCGATTCTCATCATATTTTGCTCACATCGCTATCGGAAATCTTGTCACTGATCGGATGAGCTTGGGCGGCTTTAGCTCAAAAACGGGGGCTCGTCCCCCTGCCCCAGCACATGCGGGAGGCCTCAGTACTCATGGGCCATTTGAAGGAGATGCCAGCTTACACGAGCGGATGCATATTGGGGAGACAATACTAGTTTTAATCAGACCCAATTTGATAAGGTAAAGGTTCCAATTGAGCTTAGGAGCACAGGCGCGATGCTGATGGTCATACCAGATGAAAGAGTTTAGCCAGCGCTATGGAAATGGATTCTTCAACTTCACTGTCGCTGCCGAACTTCTTCGACACCGCGTCCAGGAAGGAATCGCCACCAACCTCCAATTCAGCTTCCTGGGCTTCCGCCATCTCGCTACGTACGCTGAAGTCACTTTTCCGGCAATATTCTTTGTCGATGGTCGGAAGACGGGTCGTGACAAGTTTCAACTGGATATGAGAACGTCAGAGCGTTTCTTGAAGGGTATGCAAATGCCTGAAGGCTTCCATCGATCATCGACCCCCACGTTGCCTGGAGGAAACGCGACCAACGTTTTCAATGCATTCCCTATCCCGCCTGGCCGAAACAATGGAACCGTCAACAGCTGGGTGGAAGACTACTCGCTTGGAAGCTTCGGTCAATTCTGTGACTTTTACGAGAAGTACATATCGATCACAGTCAAAGAACTGTACCCGAATCCCAAAGGCGTGCTCAGGAGAAATCTGAGAAAGAACCTTCAGATATTGTATGACAGCTCAGTTCGCGGCGCGGGTTGTCCGCAACTCTTCCCTTACGGACGTGAATGAGCTTTGGGCTTTAGATCTAAGTTGTACATACTTATAGGGACAGGTAAATGAGATTATGCGCTTATTCATAGTAAATACATTTAAACCGTCCTCTTCCTATACACGGGCAACACGAAGCACCCCAGTCTTCTATGTGGCGCATCTAGATGTGACATAACACAGCATGAAATAGACATGGGCTAGAGTTAAAGCAAGCCACAAGAAGCTAAAACTAATACACGAGACTTTTACCCAAGTAAGACGGAGACGTACACACCACACCCATAAAATGCAAAGAGGAAAAAGGTATCCAAACGTCTAATAGTTCCTACTGAACGGAAATCATCGTCGCACCAGTTCGATTCCGGGTGTCCTTCAAAAATTGAACAAGGTCCGTTCCACCCGTTCCCTTGAGTGGCTCTCGACTCTCAGGAATCTCTCTCCCAAGCAGAGCCTCCGCCGCCGCCTTCGCAGCCCTCCTCGCGGGACCAACAATGTACAACGTCGCGATAATCATGTGCGCATCTCTGAACTCCTTCAACGCTAGCACCGTCTTGTTGTAGGTCTCCAACAACTCCTGATCCCCTGACGACACAACGAAATCACGAAGAGGGCGAGGAGAAGCTGAAAGGTGCTTGAGGAAGAGGCGATGGTTACGGGGCATGTAGGTGAGCATGCGGGACATGAAGGAGGGTTTATCGCCAGACTTCGACTGGTGATCCACGCCGAGGAAGACATCCAGCACGTGAACGAGAGAGCTCTGCCCCGCACTAGGGACCAGAGAGCTCAGTGGGATGTGAGAGCTCAGGATCGTCCTCCACTCCTTCGTATAGCCATGGCCGCTTCTGCATGTCCGAATCTTCGCCCCGGAACCATGGTCGAACGCCGTTGTAATATATCTCGGGGTCGCAGCTCATCCGTACGTCCAGGAGGAGAGTCTTGAGCTCGGCAACAACCCCAGCCATGGTCTTGAGGTAGTCGGAGATCCGCCGTACAGCGATGGCGTCTCCCACAAACATCTCATCCAGCGTCTGCCTCATTAGCTTCCAAGCGCCTCCACACCCCTGAGTTCGATCCGCGCTGAGCATAGGTAGAACTCGACTTCGTCCGAGAGGCCGGAGAAAGGTCGTCTGTGAACGAAGATTGTCCAGCTGAGTCGTCCACGGAAGGTGATCTCCGCCTGGCTGAGTGGATGGCGTTTGCTTGTAGTCCCAGTTATAGAGGACAGTGTCGGAAAAAGGTGAGGAGGGCAGGGATGTCGAGAGCCTTGGAAACCCGAAGGATGGGGAGGGAAATAGATCTGGGGATGACGACAGGGTCCAGGGGCGGTAGCGTTTGCACATAGAAATGCAATAGGAAGGCCAATACGACATGGGCCCTCCGCAGAATCACGGGAGACCCCATCATTTCTGGGGTAAGTTGCAGGATAGGCATCTAGGGAAACGGAACAGGCGCATCGAGAAGAGCCGCAGCCGGGTGGCGATACATGGTAAGCAAATTGGAGATCTCCATATTAAGAAGGTATGATGAACGTACCTCGCGCACACGAGCACGCCAAGCCGCTGACGCCTGGACCTGGTCATCAGTGATACCAAGGGTGTCGCCGACTTCGAGGTTGCTGGACCTGGCGAGGTCAAGCATAGGCTTCCCATTGTTCCCACTGTTCAGGTAGGCGAGGGATAGGAGGTTCACTGGACATGAAGCCGGTATGCGGGTCAACGTCGAAGACGTTGGAAACAGAGAGGCCGGCGGTAGTCACGTAGGGATTTGCGCTTGCGGAACTGGGAGAGGAGGAGGAGCTGCCGCTGGCATCGCGAGATGGGTTGGTTACGTCGATAGTCATGATATTGAATGGGTGTCCAGAGGGGTGTCTTGAGCGAGATATGCGAATGAAGGACAACTGTTGCTCGTTGTTTTAAGCACCTAGGATAACGGATAGAATATCAGCAAATATATCCGGGAATTTTAAATGATTGCCGGGTCTTATCCGTACCCTCAGGATGGTGTCGGGGCCAGTTCTAGATTCTGGGGAAGAGCGTGGACGATGACACCGAGACCAGTCGACGTCAACAAAGAGGAGGAACGCGGTGTCACTGGGGAGAGTAGGTCGCCAGGCAGGTTCAGCCGTCGTGAATGGGTGGGTTTGAAAGCTGAGATGTGATCGCGGGGCTTTTGAATCGTTCAAATAACGTCCAATAGGCGAGACGGGTGGATTCAGACTGATCGAAGCGCTTAGAAGAGTTTTAGCGGCAGCACGAGGGAGGAGACGGTCGAAGTGCCTGTACGAGCTTTCGTTAAGCCAAAAAGTTGCAAGAGGTCATTTAATGGATGGAATGTGTGCCAGGTGTCCGCTTTTGGCCTTGATGCCGTTGAGGAGCTTCAGTTGCTGGTTTGGGGCACTTGATGACGAAGTATATGAGCGAGCCTCAACGCCTGAGGCGGTCACTTGTGAACATCGTTTGCCCTCGAGAAGTTAAGGCGACCCACGAGCCCCGGATGCCGTGCCACTCTGCGTGCGGGCTCGTCCCGCATTGGTTCTCATTTCCCAGCCGAGCTTCCGCTGTCGCAAGGTAGCGAGTGCTCACAGTCAGACTGTGATTTCAGGATGGATATCCAAATGCTGTCTGAAGCTAGGTGGAATTGACGAAGAACGGATGGATCCTGTCGACGGATCTATGCAAAGCGTGAGCTGCGAGACAGGAATATAGGTGTCAAAACGTACCCGACGTCTCAGAGATACGTTTCTATGAGCCCTCGATATAGCAACGCTACGGACGAGATAGGTTGGTGCCGTGCTGCAGCGGGCCATGAATCGCGGGGGGAAGTCCGTAAAGGGTACAAGGAACCACTTGCACCTGGGCACCTCATAGGGTTTCGAGAGCGCGTTGTGGAAAGGAGCACCAAAACCAGATGCCAATCCGGTGTTACAACAAGTGTATTGGCGCGCAATGTCTAAAGGGGGAGGCCAAAGCAAGGGCCCAGTCCCATGGTCGATGTAAACCAAATAGCGACGAGGTCTTCAAGTCACCGGTCGACAGAGATGGCTACGCGAGATAATGGTAAGTGGGAGAACACCAGAACATAGATGAACACCAGCACACAACATCGTATCCATTGTTTTGCACCTAGCGTGCCACTTACCTATCAACAAGGATCTCGAGAGATTGAACCTGCCAGTGCAAAAAGATGATTAGAGAGACGCGCGAAATAGTGTACAGGATCAACATGGATGCTCGTGTAAGGGTAGTCAGACATCACTGCAAATGGGACGCGGGCGTTATAACAAGAATTTGATCCTATTAAGCTGGAGGACATTCAGATCTAAAGACCAATCTCGTCAAGGATAAGGTGACGCACCTGCACGATGTTTGCCTTTCTTTTTGTGCTTGGGCATCCTTTCGTACGCATTCTTCTCATCGTCTGACGAGCAGCATTCATGCACCTTAGATGAAGGGCCTGGCTGAGCTTGGTTTGAGTTGGAACCACCGGAAGGTTGTGCCCTGTCCCGGTCATGATTATGACCATCACAAGACGAATCGTCAGAGTCCGAGTCCGAGTCCGAGCCTGAAGACTCTCCAAATTCCCTGGTTGGATGGAAAATGCAACAAACTAATTCCAGAAGTCAGTAAGACGATTGTGGAAAGAACAATCATTGGCGCACTTTTAGATTTCTTCTTGCCCATTCCTTCATTATCTACTACATCTTCGTCCCAAGTAACCTTCGGTGCCTCTCGTGTTCTCGCTCCCCTCAACCTCAAAGTGGGAACTGAGGGCCCTTCGCCATCTGGCCGCTCACGGTCGTCGTCGTCGCCTTCCTCTTTTGTTGGGTCATTGGTGATTGTTATCGTCCTAGAGCCATCACCGGGCGCTGAAGTGGATGGTCTTCCTGCGAGAGCTGTCCTGGACATTTTGTACAACGAAGATTAAGAGCCTGAGATGATGGTACTGAGCAGAACGTTGGGCACGACGGGCTCCAACGCGCACTTGTCAGCAGGTTCAAACTCCGAAATTGATCCGTTGCTGATCGGTGTCTCCAAGTTAGGGGCTCTAGGGTCGTTTGTCCTGCTTTTCCGTTTATGAACCATAGAAAGGTGGTGGGATCTAACTGTCCGAGACCATGCGCCTGTCGGATTAATACTTAGGGAGATCGAAACTAATCCCATCTGCGTATGTGTGAAGGTCTCACATCGCAGATTGTTTCCGTAGCGTTGCCGAAGCCATCTCAACCCACAATCCTACATTTGCAACGCTAGTTGGGGACTCGAAGAAAGCGCTCAACAGCAGTTTCCTAGGTATTCCTATTTATACTTTGTTCCTTACTGATACCGTGTAGATAAAGCGGCTCAGGGTCTTCGGGTTACTTGATATCGAAAGCCAATACTGACGTCTAGCTCGAGTCAGCGTTATCCCTACCACAATTCTTGGGCTTCAGCATCGCTTGGGACACCGCGACTCTGGTTGATAATATCCGAGAATGAGAGACATTCAAATTTCGAGCGACGAGGAACCGGGGGACGCTGTAGACCTTGTTCGTGCTGGGAAGCATCACCTGTAAATGTTAAGGCACACAGCATCGGCGCTTAAATTGCCGTATGTACTCCTGTACAGTGTAATCTAGCCAAAATTGGTGGCATTCCGATCACAAGGCGTTGCCGTCGGAGTCCAAGTACTTCGTTGAGGAGCATCGTGATCAGGTTACTCGGAAGATTCCATTATTGAGATACGCAAGAGTCGAGAGGGGTCGATCGTGAGGAGGTATTATTTCAGGCAAAAGAAGCCGTCGTCTAGTCTGAAGGCCTACAGGCATCCTTACCTTTGTCTACCTTCATGCGTGCTTCTCAAGCACGTCAGCGGCGCCAGGGAAGCTGTTCTATTCCCCCCAGAGTGTCATGCGTTGTGGTCCTAACTCATCCCGGGGCGGTAAGCGGCAGTATGTGACGACATGCAAGTATAGAAAAAGTTTATTCTCTCCACGGGCGCTTGAGAAGCTAGCTGCACGCGAATCACCAGATGTGCTTTTAAAATTGTCTGCGAGCTGGAAGATTTAGCCGCTATGCTCAAAAGACAGAAGCCAGCCTGCATCCGAACAGTGTCGATCAGGCGATGCGTACTTGTTGGCCATTAAGAGGCAATCGAGCTGGTTCGAGTGTTGAGTCCTGGCCTGTCGAAGGTACCCAGACGAGAGACGTATCTCAAGCCGAAAGGATGACCTTGCTCTCAGGCGGTGATTTCCTTTGTGTTCCTTTGTGGCACCCATTCACAAGGTCTTTCAGGCTCACGTTCAAACCCGAAGCATTGATGTTGGACGCGACTGCCTTGGAGAATGGCGTTTCAGATGAGAAAAAGAGGTAAATATTGATACAAATGCGACTTTTCCTTCTACTCGGATGCCTGAAGGGAGCGAAGGGATATCCTGTCTTTGTTACCCCCTGGAGCATCACCAAAAAGGTGGGAACAAAGGAGGGTACAGGTCAACATGTCTTCGGATACTAGAAAATAATCAGCGGAATATTGATTTGAATGATATATGTGCGAGAGTGAAACTTGTAATGCTGGGCTGTATCGAAGGCTTGCATCAGGCACAATCGACCACCTAAATCGCATCAAGTGCCAGTGGAGACATTCGACGGGAAGTTTCGGGCCTCGAGGCTATCGAAAAGTGTTGTTCTGCGGAGTAGTAAAATTCGAGTACAAGGGCACCTGTAATCCACCACAGAAAGGACCCTTGGTAGCCAAACACTGTTTCGAGATTTGTGGGTGCCATCAGCCCAAGGGTACTATCGATGATGGCTTCACGGTCGAGGGCACCGCTCCCTGAGGTTTCGAAGTTCACGCATCACACCCACAAGTGACGAGAAAGCAGGCGAAGTATTCGGGATCCACAACGTGAAGAAATTTTCTTGCACGATTCTGTAGACAGCGCGCTTTGAATCCTCAGACAGGGTTGCTTCATGGTCGAACTACCATCCTCAACTCCGTCACGGAATACCATCATTCCATCATTCGGCGGAATTCCTTCCCGCGGCAGAGGGCGGGACTGAACCAGTTCGTCCACAGCACCGTCTTTACACATAAGCATTTTCGTGGTCGGTCTATCTCCCGAATGGTAATGTATGTCATCCAAGGCTGTAGAAATGGGCTCATGGAGTTGGATCCGGCCCCTAACACGGCGGGTGTGGTGAAAATGGAAGCTGCGGTAAGCGCTCACCACCGACTTGCTCAGCCTGGGTCACCGAGAGACAAAGAAATGTGGCGGACTCACATTTGACCATAGCTAGACGGATGACAGGTCTATCTCCAAACCAAGAGCAACGTCTTTTGTGGTTCCTGTGTGGGGGCCATGTTAAGCGCCCTAATAGACTCCTCATGACGGTATCCAATGATGATGACATCCCAGGCTTTTGTCTCTGTACACCAGCACAGGCCTATTTCAGGCGCTGTCACTGGCAATTGTCCGGGTCTGAAGAAGCTTTCGAATCCACCGAAGCCTGCACCAACTAATTGTCTTTGACCTGTATGACCTTTCCTAATGAGGGAGGTAGCCCCTAACTCTTTTGTCTTCGTGTGAACTACACACGATTCGATTTCGCTGGCTGTGAAGCGTGGACTATTGTCTTGACCACTATGATGATGGCATATTCTCCCTCTATCACTGCTCTACCCTGGCATCTTTGCTTGCAGGCATATGGATGTGCCTACCCCTAGTGGCACACGATGGCAAAGACAAAAGGCACGGTCGACGGCCCTGCTTGCGGAACGTGCCTGAAGAGACCTCGAATCTGGCACTGCGATAAATCCTTAGCTTCACCTTCTCCACTCCGGTCGGCAGCTCTCATGAAATTCCTCACCTGGAGCTTACCTGGAGCATAGTCCAACTTGCTTTGTCTGGCCCTGCACACCTATGGACACTTGGCTCGCAGCCGGCTACCTTGTCTGGTTCGGATTACCGGATTCGGCTCGAGATTCGATCTGGGAAATTGCCCGATCCACATTGCCGGAATCTCTATCCCCGCTCATCCAGGCAAGTCCACAGTTTTTTGTCTTGCACCAGACAATTGACAATAGTCCCTCTCAGTCATATATAACTTCCCTGACGATGCTCACAATTGCAGACTCGAAGACTACTTCCCTTCGGTTGTTACGAGCATTTCCTCCTCGACACTTCTCCTTTGCTTAAGCATCGCAACCAGCCTCGGACAATAACTCACCCTCTTCACGAGTTCCGACTATTACCATCTATCAGCGCAATGGCCACCGCCGCTTACTACGCTCAACCTGCTGCCGCCAACTACCACACTGCTCCTCTGCACCCACAGAGGCAGCGCGGCTACCGCATCTGCGACAACTGCTGGGGTCCCTGAGACACCAGCAGTCAAGTTCCGTCCTCTGTGGAGGATGCGTACGTCTGCTCTTTCCTCATAGACTTTGATTCCTTTCTGACTTGATGCCATAGATGACCACCCAGTACTGCTCCCAAGACTGCCAAAAGGTTCACTGGCCCTCACATAAATCCATCTGCCAGCACACCGTTCAACAAGTCTCCAAGGCTTCTGCCTTAGCTTCCTCAGCAGGCTACAGCGACGAGATCGCCAAGAGCCTCCGGAAATTCACCTCAGCACACTACCTCTCTTCTCGGTTGGGCTGGCTTCCAGGCTCTCCAGCTCAAGCGAGTGCCAGCCAACATCCGACAAAACGCTCTCCTCGTCGAACTGTCTCCTCGCAGCCACGCTGACTCCCATCGCCAATTCTCAGTAGCCGCAACACACATCGTTCCCCGCAACTACATCCGCGATCCTCACGTCCTTGCAGACATCCAGCGCCGCGAGGAACGATGCAGACAGAGCGGCGGTATCGGTGCCCTCATCGTCATCCTCCAATGCGGTGGTGTATCACAGGTTATGCCCGTCGAAGTCGACCCTCCTTCCAAGATCTCTTGGGACGAGCGCGAAGACTGGCACGCGGTCCTCAACCACTTCATCGAGTCTGGCCGAACGGACTTCAAGCCCATCTCCACCACCTCAAGAGGTGTCTACTACGGATAAATCAAGACACCGAATCCTACGGTTGTCCTTGTTTTCCAGCGCTCCTACGCGCACGTTCTGCTACCACTCCCTGCGAATGCTCCTCAACACGAGGCTCATCCTCACACGAGCACACACTCTCACGAATTCATGGCGCGTCCACATAATGCCGCCTACACATCGCCACGCGTTTCGACGAACCACACCGACTAATACCCTGCGTCGTCGAACGTACGCAACACGATCAACATACCCTGCGTCTACAGCAACCAACAGCTTTTTCTCGCTATCAAAATCAACCTGCATTTGTACCACCACCATCCATCAGCATTATTACCCAGCATTTTCAACAGCATTAATCTCTCCAAGCATACCCCATCATTGCATTTCGAACCAGTCTTCGTTTCGTTTCGTTCCTTCGACTTCCTCCCTTTTGGGAATTTGGACCGGACCCTCGAGAGGTCTATTTTGGCTTGACCTAGTGTCTCCTATCTTCTACATTTGGCGTCTACCTTTATTCGATTCGCTTCGAGACGTCATTATGATTACATTTGCCAGTCGAACTGGATACATCGATTACCTACCATTGCATACTACTGCCTACTAGTGTACAAGCATAATGAATACAGTCAAGTTTCTGATATAACTTGCGGGATCTTCAGTCTTCTTACGAACTCGCGAGGCCACAGTGCCACTTCCATGTGAGCGAAGGTTGCTTTCCATCGACTCAGAGATCTGCCGTTGAGCGCAAAATCCGGTGGCGTCGAAGAATGGTAAGGCCTGCATTCAGAATGGAGAGCGTGCTGTTTATACTTACCCGAGACCAACTCGTTGCGGAAGACCCGCTGAATGTGAAATGTTAGGATCCGAAACCCACTTACGACCCTGTGGAAGCGCGGTGTACTTGATCAATAGATATTTATGTAGAAAGGACTAGGAATACCTTAGTCTGAGAATTTTCAGATCCTGCTCTCCATTTTCAACGCCTGTACAGAAAATTTCGAAACATGTAAGAGCTGCAGCGATGACAACCGGCATATTCTAGAGGGCAGTTGACCCTGGAGGGGTAGGATCCGACCTACCATCCTCCATTCAGTCTAGGTTGCCACCGAACACTCTTGCGTCGGAAGAGTGTCATTTATTCATTAACAGTTTGACTACTAATGTAAAGCGGTACACATCAGACGGGACAGAACGAGGAAGCGATAAACGAAATACTAAGAGACAGAGTGCTCAGAGCAAAGAGATAGCAAGAATCGAAAGGAGTTTCATGGTGTCTAGCGGTATCTCGACGAGAAACCGTACCAGAGATCGCAAAGGCATAGTGGCCCTAACACTTAGAGCTGCCTGATGCTTGGCCAGAGTTCGCTGGCGCTGGAACGTTGTCCCAGGTTCGACCAAATGAAAAGGGCAACGTATTCGTGGCACCTTTGTTAGCCTGAGTGGATTTGATGGGAGCGATTGCAGCAGGAGCACTCGAGCTTGATGTAGGGAATGAGACAAAAGGAGCTCCGGCGGCGGTACCAGCGGGTTTCTGAGGCGAGGCGCTTCCCTGGGGGAGAGTTGGCGGAACCGCTTGACCGGAAGATACCTTCGAGGATCTGCTGGGTTGGGCATTCACCGGTGGTTGAGCTTGAGCATTGGGTTGGGCAGAAAGCGAGCTGGCTTGCTTGACAGGTGCAGCTGCATGGCGGGGCAAAGGTGCGATCCTGAAGACTGCTCAGCAACTGAAGACATGGGAGCCAGTGGTACAGCGGGTGCGGCGTCGGGAGACGATGGTCCAGCTGTTATGTTCAACGATTCAGTAGATTTCTTGGCCACAAGCGACGAGGACTCACATGTCTGGACCCCAGTATCGACTCCATCGACAGCAGGAAGCGCTCGATGATGGAAACACCCATTTTCCAAGCAGCTCTTGAGACCTAGAGGCTTACTCGAATGAGCTGCAACCATGTTGGTGGTGTGTCTACGAGCGATGTTGCGTGTCACAGGCACCACTGCGTCTTGGTGCCAAGACCTGGGTGACGTTACAGGCATCGCGAGCGTTATCCTTCTCCAGGTAGGTGGTAGTGGCATCTGAGACAATGCCTTTCGACATCATCCTTGACAGCGACCTGCCCTTTCTTAAGGGCCCCTGCATATCCTATCGACGATAAGGCCTGGGTGATGAACTTTGAAATCGAATTGAGAGTATGCACTGCCTGGGGTCAACGTAAGTTTTGAGCCGTCCGTATAGGTCTTCTGGCGTGGTTGAATTGAGAACGTAGGTGAGTAATTCGGCCTCCTCGATCCCAGCTGGATCGCATAAAGAGTCAGCACGAGGACGAAATGTCTTAAAGGGGAAGCCTGGGCGCCTGGTTAGAGGCGGTATTTGAGAAGATTGAATGGGGGGCTGCCATGTATGTTGGATGTCAGGTGTTGTGGGTGAATGATCAGAGGGGAGGCTCAGCTTTATATACCTTCTCGTGAAAGGGAGGCCACAGCCTAGGTGCCACAGATACAGTGGCATTAACATGCCAAAAGTACTGATGCCACAATTGAAATCATCCAGCTTTGTCGTGGTATAGCGACGTGCTCCTGCGGACAAAGCCTTTTAGATTGTGCTTTGTCCGAAACCTTTCATCTAGACTCTTTCAAATTTTTCAGCCAAAGGGGTGTAAACCTTGAAGGAATCGAAGGCTTACTACAAAGGAATTGCTGAAAGATTTAAACTCTCTCCCACCCCAAGCTGAAGGCTCGTCAGGAAGGGCGTTTGCTCAACTTGGTCCCCGAAGGAGTGTAATGGCTCAACGAGCACACATGCTATCCGACTCGGGTTCAGCGTTACTAGGAGTGAGCAGTCGATGGTGTTCGAGGAAGGCAGATCAAAGCCCTAGAGCGTATCATAACGAAGGAGCGTCCTCGCTCCTACTTAAGCGCCCAGTTAGAGGTGACAGAATCAATGACTTGTCAATGACGAGCTTCCAGAGCGACCTCGGCAAATCAGTCGGTCAACAACGGAACGGAGTAGCGGGCGCTGGTTCCGGAGTATCCATACGGAGTAAGAATTAATGGCAAGGCCGCCATTGGTTGCCGGGGCAAACCGGGAGCACTCACGTGATGCATCTGGACAGCTCATTCAAAACTTTGCGCGCGCTGAGCTCTTCTCCACACTTCCACTCACCGCGCCCAACCCACGAAAAGGCCCTTCGTTGCCACTGTAATCTTCTTGTATAATCTTCCTACCCTTTCTATCTATTCCAAATGTCTTTCTCTGCTGGTCAGTTGTATTCATTTCAGATTTTCGAGCTATAAGGCTGACAGCGTTCCGTGACATCGTTTAGGTGACTCTGCTAAGGGTGCTTCCCTCTTCAAGACTCGTTGTGCCCAGTGCCATACCCTCGGTGCTGGTGAGGCGCACAAGGTTGGCCCTAACCTCCATGGGTGCGTTTAGTTACACCAACTTTACTGGGAGTTTCCTCTGACAAGCACGGCTTATCAGAATCTTCGGTCGCAAGTCTGGTCAGGCTGAGGGCTTCTCCTACACTGCTGCCAACATCAACAAGGGTGTGACATGGAGCGAGCAGACTCTCTTCGAGTACCTCGAGAACCCCAAGAAGGTGCGTTTGGCCATACTGAATCAAATGCTCAGATTGTGCTGACGGTCCACCCTTCAGTACATTCCTGGTACCAAGATGGCCTTCGCTGGTCTCAAGAAAGACACCGACAGGAACAACCTCGTTACCTACCTCAAGGAGGCTGTAAGTCAACCCCTCTCGGCTCGATCCTCTCCCTTGACTCACTTGACTTTCTAGACCGCTTAAGCATCTCATCCTGATGTTAGAACCTATACCTTATCCCACTGCCCTAATGCTCGTTCTGGGTCACACCGAACTATACGACTTGGACGTTTGGCGCACACCTCCAAACATAGACACTGTTGCAATCCGAAGGCCATTTGCGGCGCTTGCATGCACGAACCACCCAACTCATTAGATATCCTTATTGTGCATTCGCATGTAGTCTTTTAGTCTCTATCCATTGGGTTATCCTGGAACTCGTCCTATTGCCTGCCACGTCGCCGAATCTTTACCTGGTGAAGACCATTCAGTGAAAATTGTTGAGAATCCGGCCTTCCTGTTACCCGTCATCTTCGGTGATGTCATGCAAAGCGGAAGCAAGTCATCTCCGAAGCGCTCGGCTTGGATGTCCTCGACCAATCAGGTGCCCGGGATAATAATAGCCAGCCATGCATGCTCAAGCACCTTTCGTTTGAGTGAAGAGGAACGTCTGCCTCCAATGGCACACTACTTCTCTTGAGCGATAAGCTCGAGCATAACCGCATCCTCGATCACTGCAAAGCCATCCTAATTCCCTGTTGCCGTCGCACACGGATTTGGGAGTGATTGGTCGCGAACGCCGAAGACTGCTCTAGCGGGCTCTAGCCCACAAAGTCTTCTTCGCAGCTCCGTCGCTTCGATTGATAGACACCCATCCCGAAGGAAGCATCTGTGGCGCAAACGTCTAATTCACCATGCACGTCGCTTCCGAATTGCAGAACTCAAACTAAAGGAAGCCACATGGCAAAAACATGGGCATGGTTCTCTCAAATGTAAGTACCAGCCCCATGAAGCCAAGGGCAAATGTCCTATGCTAAGTCCTGAGGTTGAAGGCGCGATGACTGAAGCACATGCGAAAGCAAATATTTATTATGATTCTATTGTCTACATATGGATACAACACGACTCCGGATTAGTTCCAAGGGTAGTTGGGGAAGTTGGGAGGTGTGCTGAGCTCTATCCAGCCAGCAATGGTACGCTTGTTCAGTGCAGCATCCCACTTGACCTCGACCCATGAGCCAGCCTGGCCACCTTCAAAGAACTGGCCTTGCTTGGTAGTGAGCGAGCTGGTGCCCGTTGCGATAACCCAACCAGTTTTTGCTGGTAGAGTACCCTTGTCAGTAACAGACCCCTTCTGATCGCGGCAAGGAACTTGAACGTACCCCTCTGCGTCCGTCGCGAACGCGGAGCTGCTAGCCAGCTCCAGGATGTAATTGGCGTTACGGGAAGTAATGAGGTTAGCCGTGGCTTGCCAGTGTGCCTAAAAGTGGACCCCAAATCAGAATTGAATCCCAGGAAGAGCAGAGGAAAGGACGAACCCTCCATTCAGCGCGGTTGTTGAACACGTTAGCGTTCAAGCTGGCATGAATGTTCTCTGGGATGGTTCCATCCTCGAAGAGAACGTGCCAGCCAGAGGTAGTGTTGGGGAAAATGAAAGGAACGATGCCTTCGAACCATTCCTTGAGAGCGAGGGTTCCAGGAGTCTCGGCAGCCACCTGAGTGAAAGGGGCGGCTAGCGCGACTGAAAATTACGATTTAGCTCATCCATCTTCTGCTTTGCGACAGGAAAAGGGCTCACTGAGGGCAGTTGCGAGAGCGAGCTTGACCATGGTGATGACTTTGAGTTTTAGACATACCGTTGGCCTCTGGCCTTTTTATATGACTGGCGGATTGCGCCATGACACCACCCATGTGCGCAAAGGTGCCCGTAGGACCCGCGCCTCATCGCCGTGGCAGCAAACATCACACCGCGCCCCCCGAGAGCTGCAGACACAGCTGATGGGATGACGCTGCGCGTGAAAAACAAAGGTGAAACGTTCTTTGTTGCTCAAACGAAAGCATGCTGTGCACAAGAGTGTGTGACCGACCAAGCCCCTGAAAATGATCCGTGAAAAGTAGGTTGGCAAAAGAATATGCAGGAGCATGGAGCTCCTGATTCCTGATTCTTTCCACAAAGCATAATCATTATTATGGCTACCGTATGCATCCGTACGCTCGTCTGAGTGTTTTACCAACCACGCTGGACAAAATCTTCAAGAGTATCCTTGAGTGTCTCTTCCATCGTCCTGAGCTTCATGCCGTAGATCTTCTTCTCCTTTGAAGTATCAAACCTGCGCTCGAAGACCCCAGTGATCCCTGCGGTGTGCGTTGACTTCCTATTAAATTCAAGGCCAGCAGGAGCAATGTCCACTGTCAAATGGCAAAATTCATGGTCAGATCGCAGCGCGATTGGAGTTGAAACCATATTGACTAACCCCAATCTTGCCACACAAACTCTCCAGCAGAGACGACGACTCGTTCACCGCCTGCAGCCTCAGTCTCGATGGCCAAAACGTGGGCATCAGCAATATCCCGGACGTCAATCCAGGCGCTTCCGTGGTCCATTCCTTCCGCTTTCTCGCCCGAGGTCAAGACTTGGTCCCACCAGAGCTTCATGGTGACGTTGATATCGTCTGGCGAGGACATTTCGTGGATGCATGGCTGGAGAACTGTTAGCAACCGATCTACGAGGATCGCCTTGAAACATGGCTTACGCCGAACACCTGGAAGTCGTATACGTTTAGCTTGTGTCTCGGGTTGGCAAAGAGCTGGACTTACGAAAGGCGGATTGACAACAGACAGATCCCAAGAGATATCTTTCTGGTGTGTCTTCCAGAACGCCCATGCGGCTGTACACACCAGAGGTCAACCCAGTTTCAGAGGAATAGAAAACGGCAAGAACGTGCCCTTCTCAGCGTGCGTCTTTGCAGCAGCATAGATATTGAAGCCAGCGCCTAAACCGAGCTCCTCGGTGGCCTTGATCGCGGCATCATTCCAATCATCCTCTGTATGAGCTTTGCTTGTATCCGCGGTACAGACAGCGGCAATGCTCGAGGTGACCACAACACGTCTCAATGTGGGTCTGCGTTTCAGAAGGGCTTAGACTTTTACGCTTTTCAATAGCTGAAATTAGACGTACATTTTAAGCGCGCTCTTGAGGACGGAAACTGTGCCATTCATAGCAGGATGAATGAAGTCTGCGCAAGGCCTCTGATTCAGCTAAAGGACTTCGACGATATAACCAAAGAAACTCATTACCTGTGTAAGGATCGGTCACATTGGTATGAACAGGCGAAGCGACATGAATAATCTCATTGGTTCCTTTGACAGCTTCATCGAAGGCGCCATCCTAAAAGCCGACTCCAATCAGCGAAGGCTCAATTATAGAGCTCAAGGGTACGCACTGCAGTGATATCCGGGACGACGGCAATCTCGAGGTTATCGCCGTAGGATTTGAAGTAATCGAGCAGATATTTGCCCTTGTCGGCAGATCGAACTTGACCGACGACTGAGTAGCCCTTTTCTAGGAGCCTGCGCACAACCCAGATGGCGATGTACCCGTTGGCACCAGAAACGAGTACTTTGTCTCCAGGTTGAGCGATAGGCATGGTGAAGGAGTAAATGGGGAGAAAGTCTGTAACTTGAGGATATACCTGGGATTTGGGCCGCCTTTTATGAGTCCCTTCTCCAAAGTAGAAGGCTGCCGCAACGATCCGGTAGGAAAATATCACCGAGCGTCGCAATTAAGAGAAGCAGGTTGCGGAAGCACTCTGACAGTTCTTCTATCACCATTTGCAGGGACCAACAAGCTTCTGTTCGGGTTATTCATGACATTGGTATTCAGCGGTTGACATGGAAGACTGCTTGGAGGCCTACCTTGAGAGCAACCCATCCACAAGACCTGGCCCATCATCTGTTCAGAGTCGCTATATCCGCGCTGCAGCAAGGTCCGGGTAAGAGGATGGCGCAAGCCTTTCTGTTTGAATGGTCTTCTACACCTAGAAGGGTTGATTGATCTGATACGTGGTGAATGGAAGATACCTTTGTGGAATTATCTGAGTTTTACATGGTCACGCAAGGCCCGCCTATGGTCAGAGGGTTCGTATCTGTCAGAGATTTTCAAGGGCCCGCTCGACTGTGTGAGATACTTAGAGATGGCAGAGTGGAATGCTGGGCCCCGATTGGATGGCAAACACGGGGAGAGGGGGCCCGGGCCATCAAGAAATGAGAATGAACATGAATTAACCAAAACGAGCACTCAGAAGTAACACTCGCCCTTTCCCAAGAATGCAGTCGTTCCCTTCAACAAGACGGCATCTTCCTTTCCACCGGTAATATCCTGTTCCCACACGATCTGTACCACACCCCGTCTTGGGCTTACAGCAACAGTTTTGAATCTCTCGACCCTTTTCCTAGCTGCTTTCTGGCGTGCCAATAAGGTGTGAGGAGGCATTGGGCTGATCCACAGACAGGGTCCTCCCCGCCTGGAATGTGTGAACTGAACATCCTGTAGATGTATTCTCCACTCTCATCTATGGTGGAAGAGAGGGAGGGAAGCGATGTGATGACGTTTTGTGTGTAGCCAGAGCGAGCCTATGGTGGCAAGAGGTCAGCAGCAGGTATAGGAAGCGTTAATGGTACGCACGAATACAGTCACGTCAACATCGGCCGTCCGCCAGCTCTGCTTCGACGTCGATCTCCACCAAGAGCGCTAACGGTAGCTCTGTGAGCTTTGACTGAGTTTGAACAAGACCGATACGTACCATGCTCGAATCCCTGTGGACCGACCATTACATCCACGATCTTGATCTCTCTCCCGGAGTTCCGAAACGCGTGCTGGACGAAGGTTTCTATCCTTTGCCGCTCGTCTGCGCTTGGTTTGATGGGTGGCGCAAGTGGTAGACCAAGTTCGAACTGCCCATTTTCGAGGACCCGAACAGGAACAGTCCGGTTGCCCAAGAAAGTCTCAAACTCCACCAATTTCACTTTAATGTCGCTGAGATTTTGAAACTCGGGGAGAGCAAGGATTGCAGCAGCAGCACAGATACTTGCATGCCCACAGAGCGCAATGTCGTCACCAGAATGGCTCATGTATCGAACAGTGGTTCGAACGCGATTGTCCGTGAAGGACTCCTCTGTCGGGGGCCTGACGAAAGCGACCATTGGTTGGTTGAAGTTCTTTGCTAAGCCTTGGAGGACATTTAGAGGCGTTTTGACAGGATCGAGGAAGACCACCGCTGCTGGGTTTCCCCCAAAGGGGCTCGATGTGAACGCAGCAAAGAGAGCGAAGGGGGCAGCATTTTGCTGAGTGGAGGACATGGCAGAAATACCTGTGGGAAGCGGCTGAATCAAGGGATGAGCGATAGGTGAAATAGAAAAGAGAGCTCCTTTTGACCATTGGAAAATGTGACTCGAAAGTCGAAATACCCGGATACCCGGATGCAGATCCCGTCGTACCCTGGAATCCGCCCAGATTCCGAAGTATCGGCTGCAAGACCGATATCACCAACCGTCGCAGTCATCAAGAAAGCAATTCGGATTTGGGTTTACAAGTCTGCCATTCAGAAATAACACTCGCCCTTTCCTAAATATGCGGTTGTTCCCTTCAGCAAAACAGCGTCTGGTCCGCCTTCCAAGGCGTTCTGCGCCCATACTGTCTGCACCACTCCCCGTCTTGGGCTTACAGCAACTGTCCTGAACTCTCGACCTTTTCCCAGCTGTTTCTTGACATGCCAATATGGCGCGAGCAAGCACTGCGCTGAACCACAGACGGGATCTTCGCCTCCCGGGACATGCAAGCTGAAAACCCTGTAGATGTATTCTGCGCCATCTTCCGGAGAAGACGGGGAGGGAAGGGAGGTGATTGTGTTCTGTTGGTAACCGCAACGTGCCTGCGATAAGGAGGGGTCAGTACAGGCATGGAAAACGGTAATGCCACACACGAATACTGCCTACGTCGACATCGACGGTTGCCAGCTCTGCTTCAGGCATCGATCTCGACGAGGAGTGCTAGCAATCCAGGCGTGAGTCTACATGCAAGACAAAGACTCTCCACGCACCATACTCGAATCCCTGTGGACCGACCAAAACCTCCTTGACCTTGACCTCTCTCTCCGAATTCCTAAACGCCTGTCGAACGAAACTCTCTATCCTCTGGCGCTCTTCCTCGGTTGGTTTGACCGGTGGTGCGGCAGGCAGACCTGAGTTCCAGCTTTCCATTCCTCGAGCACTCGAACAGGGATAACCCGTTTGCCCATGAGTGTTTCGAACTGTACAAAGTCCACTGTCATATCCTGGAATTCCTGGGAGAGCGAGGATGGCAGCAGCGGCACAGAGACATGCATGTCCACAGATGGGGACCTCGACGCCGGAATGCATTGAAGAATCGGATAGATGTTCGGATGCCATGGAGGAGGAGAGATTCTGCCGTTGGGGGCTTGACGAACGCGGCTATCGGCTGATTGAAGTTCTTCGCCAGGCCTTGGAGGACGTCCAAAGATGTCCCGGCGGGATCGAGGAAGATGATGGCTGCAGGGTTGCCTCCAAACGGGCTTGATGTGAATGCAGCGAATAGCGCAAAGGTGGCGGCGTTTGGCTTCGCAGAGGTCATGGATGAAGAAGGCAAAGGTGAGAACTCTCTTTTACCATTCGAATGTGTACTCGGGCTACACGGACGCTCGGTTCGAGATCCCGTCGTTCCGAAATTCCAGCCAAGGGTCGGCGGCAAGAAAATGTCATTAGCAGTGAAAGTACAAGTACAGGAATGAAAACGCAGCGGTAAGGTCATGATATGTCCATCTCCTCCATGTCGTCCTCGTCATCATCATCTTCAAAGTCGTCGTCTCCATCCTCCATCTTGTAGTCTCCGCTCGTCCCAGCCATCGCTTCGGCCTTCATCTGAGAAGAAATCTGAGCATCGCGAATGCAGAGGCACACAAGCCACTTACCGCAGGATTATTCTTGAACGTCTCTTTTAGCTCCCACAAACCATTGTGTTCTCCAGAACGATTGAGAGAGGCCACCTCCGACAAGACCTCCTTGAGGTACGCCTCGGGCTGCTGTGTTTTCTCTCGAAGCGCCTTGATGGCCCACCGAGGCTGCTCGGTAAACAACGAGAACAGCTGATCGAGAAGCTGGTTTTTGGGCATACGCGCCATTCGTTCGAATGTGCCTTTGGCTGCTTTTGGGCGTGTTTTCTGGGAGAGGGTCAGCACACCGACTGAAACAAAGTCCAAAACACGTACAACAAGATCAGAGAATGCACTGCCAGCAGCCAACGCCGACTCCCGCTCGTGAGTCGATTGATCCCACCACGACCACCTCCAATACCAGCATCCTCGATTCCTTACAATCTGCCTCTGGGGTGTGTTGTACTTGATATGTACGCTCCCTCATCTGCTTTCGATACAGAGTGCTGAAAGCTGGCCGCAGATTCGCTTCGTGCTTGATTCGACCTGTCAGAATCGTTGTCCGTGCACGAGAAGTGTGGGCCTGGGGATGGCCAACAGGATGTAGATTCCGTTCAGCGACGATGATCTGGTTGTCGACGTTGTCCGAGACCATCTCAAGTTCGTAGATGTCGGGCTCATTCCCTTGTGTGGGGATTGTTTTGCCCATTTCGAATGTGGGCCAGTTGAGGATGTGTGGGTGTGCGAGTGAGGGGCCCTGGCTGGCTTCAGGCTGAGAACTGGCTGCGTTGGCGTTTGCCGGGTCACGGTTGGGCGGTAGAAATAGGATAATGCGAGGCTTGCCGCCAGCTGGGTCGGTGTATATCCGTATTGTAGCCAGATGCATGTCATCTTCGTCCAGAGCTGCCCAACGGTCCATAAGGAATTTCGGGACCTACATACAAACGCCATCCGTTAAACAGGTCCGGTATAAGGAAGAGCAGCCACTCACCTTGACGAGCCATGCGCGACCACTACCTTGGTTCAGCATAAGCTCCTCGTCTGGATCTGGCTGGTTCCAATCGTCCGTTTGAGGTGCGTCACCCTCGAATGGCTTTGTCTCTTCACCTGCGGCAGTATCCATGCTTACAGGTCCTGAGTAAAATAAGGCGCCGTCAACCTAGCAGTCACTTATCCAGAACGAGATGGAGGGCAGACACCAAGAGTTACGACAGTTACTGGCGTCCCGAAACGATGGTTGTTTGTCTGGCGTTATATAGGCCAACACTGATGGCCGACTCGGCCACTTTGTGGACAAGAAAACCCCAAGTCAAAAGAGGGGTCCAAGCAGGGTGGAACCCGGTGAAGGCCTAGTGGTTGGAAGGAGGAAATAGCTAGAGATTTAAATTTCCCACTTTGACTGGTCCGATGTCTAGTCGTACAAGGCCGGCGAGGTTACTGCCACCGCCCTCGCGATTCCGCAGGTTGCAGCCACCTGCTGGGCGATTGAGCTGAGATGACCAGCCTCTACGAGTTGGATGCAATGAGAGGGGGGGGAAACAGGCCTTTGGCGAGATAGCTGTGAGCCCCGATGCTTTATGCGGGGCTACCCCTTTTGCTTGTAGAGAAAAGTCGAAAAAAAAGGATGAGCTTACCGAGTCTTGGAAAGTGTACAAGTTGTGGTTGAGAACAAGATAGGAAGCGGAAAAAGTTGTTTAAAGGTCTGGGACCGTGGAAAAGGAAGCACAACGACGTCGACTTTGATGACAGGTGCTACTCTGACCAAAAGAGAAGGAAGAGGACTAGAAATGGCTTCTCAGACGTTATCTTCAAAAGTGAAGAAATGGAGCAGGGCGAAACTTATTAGGAGGAAAGGTTTAATGATTCATCAGAGGGCCCCCGAAGCAGTAACACAGACAAAGTTCGGACATTGTGCTCACTATCAATCCACTAACCCGTCGCGAACGAAAACCAGCCACTGCCAATGACATGCGCTACATAGCTCGTCCCCCTTTTCGACCTGCACACATTTAACTTGCCTATATCACTCCAGTTGTCAGTGCTCAGATAACGCATGATTGTCCTTATGGCTACGTGGTTTACATCAGGGCTTGGCCTGTATTCGTTTATATTGGGATGCACTGTCTACAGCAATTGCTTCAAGGAACTGCACCCGTCGTAATAGACGTGAAGTGACCGGCTGCAGATCCAGGATTGCCGTTCAAAGGCCTATCATATGAGATACGATCCATAGGTCAGCTTAAAGCTAAACAGATGTCAGAGGACCACGCCCCAGCATGAATGAGCTGAGGAATTTTGGAGGGTCTGAGGCCATGAGCCGCGCCTGTAGTCGGGTTTCCTAGTTATGACAGTTGGTTGCAAGCGTTCTTTGCTCAAACTTGAGTTGCCCTTGTTCATCCCACTTCCAACAGAACAAATGAGTTACATTGCCTGCATGGATTTCTGGGGTAATCTGGGGTAACGCGCGCCGTCGAGGTGGTATTTGATTTCCCTTGGTCACTGCCCATCGTGACATGTGGTTGCATGGAGTACTGCCAAGCCAACTGCGTAATCCTCTTGCCTTCAAAGCGGGACGACGCCTCCCTACACTGGGCGGAATCGGGGCCCCGAGGCACAAAGATGCCTTGAACGCCCCTCAAGGCGAGCCAGATTTGAAGGAGCTGAAGGAACAAGCTGTATGATCCTGTTAAGCGCCCAGCGCCCACCCTGATTCCCGATCATGCGATAATGATCAGTGCTCCATCGAGAAGGTGGCTGAAAGACCTTTGTCCTCTCCCCTATCTGTCGAAGAGCCTACTTATCTTGTTGATTGAATGCTCATCAGGCACCCCTCTCTCTTGCTCACGTTCAAATTGGACGTTAACCCGGCTAAGAACGTGAAGAGAGGTTTCACGGATGCAAATTTTACAGAAGACCACAGTCTCTTTTACGGCTCACTTGTGTCAAACCTTACATGTTGGCTTGGCGCTAGTAGAGGAGATACCCACGCCTGGGCGATGCTGACCCATCCTGACTGTACTCTCCCATTCTCTTCTCTCAGCAGTACCCACTGTCGTTCCGCCAGAGGTCTTTGCCTCTGATCGAACCGTTCTCATCATCTCAGCGAATCCTAAAACGGCTCTTTGCATGCGAAGTTCTCCCATGTGACCATGCGGGGTGCATGGGTGCTATGGCAGTTAAATATGGCCATTCCTTGGGTCTTGGGGTCTTGGCTCAATACATTCCATCGAGGCAGCTGAAATGTTGTCTGTACATTTGGGCCCTGGATTGAGTTTAACCATTCACTACGGACTCTACGGCTACCAGCAACCCGAGCTTGGACCCACCGCGGCGGCGAGGATCCCTTTAGTCGCGGTTCTCGTACCTGGAACGTGCCGGGTGTGATGGGGTTGATTATGGGCGCTCTCAATGCAACCGCGCACGAGAAATGATGGGGTATTGCTCCCGGAGCTTGCCAGTACCGTAATGGAGGAATGCCATATAAAAGCCTTCAACGCAATGTGGGGATACCCCACGCTGTATCTCGTGCTCACATTCTTCTAGTCATGTCAGACGGTCAGAGTTCAGACCTTCAAGTCAACAAGTCCGAGAAGTTGCACGCCGAAACAGTCGTAGCAAAAGATGCTCATTACGACGAAGCCTACGTCAAAAGGACGATGTACGTTTCCTCATCAGAGTTGTTGAAGCATTCTCATAATCGACCTCAGGCGGAAAGTGGACTGGCGCATCCTACCGCTCCTAGGATTGCTATACTCAATTGCCCTCATCGATCGTACGAACCTGGGTATTGCGCGTATTGCGGGTATGAATGAAGATTTGGTATGCGACGTTAGTGCGTCTCTCGGCGCTGTTATTGACCGACTTCCGCCATAGGGGCTCGCAATCGGAGAGCGGTACTCAATAGCATCGATGGTCTATTTTCCTCCATATATCATTCTGTAAGTTCAACTTCCTGGCATCTCGTCAACCATAGTATTGAGGCACCTTCTAGGCAACTTCCGTCAAATATTGTCCTTCGATGGTTGGGTGCTCAGACGTGGTTGACCATCTGCGTTGTTGGTTGGGGTGCCTGCACAGATAGGAATGGCTTTTGTTCCTTCCTGGGGCCTCCTTTGCCTGACACGAGTGCTCCTCGGTGTCTTTGAGGCTGGTTTCTTCCCTGCGCTGGCGTTCATCATCCAGACATGGTATAAGCGCGACGAGGTCCAAAAGCGACTGGCTGGATTCTACCTCATTTCGATTGTCCTGGGTGGCTTCTCTGCCATCCTCGCCTACGCCTTCCAGCTCCTACGTGGAAAGGGTGGTCTCAACGGCTGGCAGTGGATTTTCCTCCTCGAGGGCATTATCACCATCGTCGTCGGCGTTCTCACCTGGCTGTTCGTGCCCGACTTCCCTGACCGTAACAGGTTCTTGAAGCCTGAGGATACTAAAATGATCCTCGACCGTGTTGAGGCCGACCGTGGCGACTCTGTTCCCGATGCTATCAATATCAAAGTCATTCTCAAGCATCTTTCTGACCCCTTCCTCTGGTCATTTGGCAAGTTTCCTCTCTTCAACATCATGCAGCCTCCCTGTCTAATCGACCTTCTCCAGCACTCCTCTTCTTGGCTTCCACAATGCCCGCATATGCAATTGGCTTCTTCATTACCATTCTTCTCTTCGGCATGGGCTTCAACGTTGTCGAGGCACTTACCCTTAGCGCACCTCCCTATGTCGCCGCCGTAAGTCTCGCTCTCTCCTCTCTCAGCATGATTTGACCCTGACCCATTCTTTGATAAAAGGCCATCTCATGTTTCTTCTTTGCCTGGCTGTCGGACAAGACCAAGAAGCGTGCTCTATGGCTCGGAGTTCAATCCCTCATCACCCTCACTGGACTGATGATCACTGGCTATTCCAGCGCAAATGGCGCGCGCTACTTTGGTCTGTTCTTGGTCAACATGGGTGCCTCTGGATGCGTTCCTGGAGTTTTGGCCTATGTGAGTTCGGTGCTCCGTTCTCAATGCATACTTTCTGAACCGAATTGCAGAACGCCAACAATGTTACCAGCCACAGCAAGCGCTCGGTGTCCACTGCAGTTATCATCGCCTTTGGTGGTATTGGTGGTATTTTCGCTACCCTCGTCTTCAGGCAGCAGGACGCCCCCTCATACATCCCTGGTATCTGGGCGACGGCTGCGTGCCAGTTCATGATGCTCATTCTCCTTGCAATCAACACTGTTCGTTTTCACTCGGCGAAATAGGCTTGCTCGGGAGGGTAAGCGCGTGAATGAGGGGCAACCTGGATTCTACTACACCATCTAATTTATTCGCATGATGTAATTGTTGCACCTGTAATCTTAGGGCGGTTTGCGCATTGTATTTTCTGACGAAATTGACCAATTGTAATGATTTGCTCGCGACTTGCTCTCGGTAGTGTTGCGGGAAGCAGGTGGTGCTGATTAGCACCTGCAACTTTGCTTGGCTAATTTGCGGTGTCTAGTAGACGTGCCCTTGAGGGTCAAATTTGCAAGGCTGGTTTGCATGGAAACGTATCTGCAAAGATCAAGGGAAGTCGAGTCGAAGATGGACTTCACAGGTTGTCTAGTCGCTCCTGCCGATACCTGTTCGATAAACCCATCAATCCTGGCTAATGGTGAGCGCTCACCACAGCCTGTGGCAAAGGTCGGTGGGCCAATCTATAGTGGAAGAAGCCACTGTTGTGATTCTCACAGCCGAGTTGGACAGGCAAAGAGTGAAAAATGTCGGAGCTGCTTGTCTTTGTAGGTAGCTTTGAAAAATCACAAGGCAAATCAGGCTAATTGACTGAAATCCACTCATAAATTAGCTAGCTCTCGGAATATTCATCAAGGCCTGTGCCAACGATTGCCACTAAATGTCTCGACCATTTGGAATTAGTTTGGGAATCAAGGCCCCTATTTTTTACTTTCCGTGATCGTGAGACGACAATCCTACCGACATCATCCCTTCTTCTTTGACGGCCATCTACGGGCGCCAAACTACCTTCTGGACATGAACTGAACCAGTTCTCCACCTTACGAGCTATTTTGTTGTGTATGAACTGCTACGAGGCGACAGACTAGAAGCACATTCCACTCTACGACGATCTGGGACTGAAACTTGGGCCGATCCCGCAGTCGAACGGCAACTTGCCATTCCATTGCTCAAAGCATGGCTGAACCTATGACCTTGTGGGGACTCCTGGGGAGAGTGAGTCCTTGGAGTTAACGCTTATGCTCACGCGGCTGAAATGGTGTCCAGATTCTGCTACATGGACAAAAGTTCCTTGTCTACCCATCAGGCTTCGAGCCACATCCCTCGACGTAAGCTTCCTAGCTCTCTTTGGTTGAAACTTAGCTCACCGAACGTGTTCAAGTGGTACGAAACCCTCATGACGAAAACCTTGACTATGAGCTGCTCCAACTGCCTACGCCTGACGGTGCTACTATCCACTGTCACCTCATGCTATTTTCCTCGTACAAAACGTGGAGGTGCAGCGAGGGCTCGAAGTCATCGCCCAAGTACGCCAGAAGTCATCCGCGCCTCAATGTACGCGTACCCATCTCCAGGAAAGTGGGATAGTGTGCCAGCGAACGGTCGAGCAACGGTGGTCATGTTCCATGGTAACGCCATGAACCACGGGGATATCATCGACCTGGCAGAGAAATTTATGTGGAGAGGTTGCAACGTTGTCACCGTCTCATATCGGGGGTAGGCACCTTGGCTCTGATTCGTTCAAACACATCCTGAAGGATTGCAGGTATGGGGAGTCCTCTGGAACACCTTCAGAGAGTGGTCTGCGGACAGACGCACAAACGGTACTCGACTTCCTGACGCAGCACTGAGGCCCTGTCATCAGTTCCAGTCGTACGTCTTTTGATTTCCTCTGCGAGCGTTAAGAAAAGGCAAGAGCTCATGTCAATTAAACAGGTCGTGTGGGGTCAATCACTCGGCGCAGCCGTCGCCATTGACCTCGTGCACAGGAACCCCAAAAAGGTCTGTTGTTCCTTCCGAGAGCCAGATCCCCTCGTATTCATGACTAGCAACAACAGGTTGCAGCGCTCATCGTCGAGAATGCTTTCCTCTCAATCCCTCTCCTTGTGAAAGACTTTCCACAGCCCTTCGCCTCGCTCTCATTCCTCTGCACACAGCGCTGGCCTTCTATCGAGCGCATCCAGAAGATCCCAAAGTCAATCTTCGATCCTCATGCTTGGAGGTGACGCCGACCAAGTCATCCCTCCCAAACACCTCCAAGGGCTCTGGGCAGGTGCCCAGCTCAGGCCCGATGCAGACGGTTCTGAACGGGCAAGCCGTTCCGCTTTTGGTAGTGAAAACGACAGCTCTGCAGATCCTGCTATCAAAGAGAAGCACAGAAGGACGGATAGTGATGGACACTTCATGGGATGCTTGCCTTCTGCGCCACCCTAAAAAGAAGTACCCCATCAAAAGTGGTTCGGACATCCTCAAGTCGCTCGACATCGTCAGTGGGGACGTCGATCTTAAGAACGGGAAAGATAGATATAGGCTGTTCGCGTCTGGAAGACATGGTTAGTGCACGATTTCATACGCTTGTGTAGATCTTTCACTTAGCTGCGGCTCCTCCTGGCAGAAACCACTTGTCGACATCGGGAATATTGGCCTACCATTGGTGACTTCCTTGACGAACTCTTTGGCCCTTGTTCGTTCGCTCAGCCACCTCATAACCACGCCTCAGTCGTGCTCACTGGGTCAATCTCAACTAAACGCGATTCTCTCCCACCTTCGACTGTCTATAATCCTCCGGAGGGCGCTGCGAGCGACACAGCTTCGTCTTCATCGGCAGATTTGAGAGCGGTGCCGCCAAACTCAGGCTCATGACGACCCCAAGATTGCCGCTCTCGCCGAGGCACACGTTCCAATGGATCTACCTCCCCTCCCCACCCCCCTTACCAGTCCGACGTTCGCGCCACTCTCAGCAGTCTCTATGACTTGATTTCCTATTTCCCCTCCTCTCGCTCATGTCCATCTAACGTCACTTATGTATCCTGTGCGGATTCGTCCATTCCTTTGCTTGTACTTGCCTCACAACTTAGAGCCTCTTCGCATAATTATTTGTACTTCACTGGGGCTCCCAGCTTGATATCGCTCGTTTACGATCCTTGCTCATGCTCTTTTACTACTCTTTGCTGTTTAATTCTGCGTTCACTAATACTGTTGTCAATGTATCGTCGATGTAATTCTTTTCAACACTACTGGGCTTTTCTCTTGTGTACTTGAACTTCCCTGAAGGATAGAGACGTAAACATAAACCTTATCATTGGATGTTGGCTGCCGCTGTATAACTGACGAGGCGACGCAGGTGCGGAGAACCACTATAAACCCCTCACTCATCCTCCCTGAAGATTGGAAGACCGTTTTTAACCGAAGTCCAGCTCGGTCTCTCGGTGAGCCTCTCGTACCAAGCCTTCACACTGGGTCTCGAATCGATTAGGTGTCCGGCACCGGCAAGGTACAGGCGACTTGCCCCAACGATGTGAGATATGTCTGCGAGGGTGACCTCCTAAAGAAAAGTGTTCAAAGAAGACCCCCACATGCATGTAAGAGGTCCTTACCGTTCCAGTGAGGTAGGGCTGCTTCGACAGAATCTTCTCATACACGTCCAGCTTGTCGGACAGTGCACTCACGGCAGCATCAACGACGGCAGCGTCAGGCTCTTGACCAATGCGACTGCAGGTTTGGGCGTGGGTCAGAAAAGCTGGTGAGCAAGGAATAGTGACTAGAAGGCTCACGGTTTAAAAAACTTCTCAAAGCTGATTTTGGCTGCGAATGGATCGAAGTTGGCTACCTCGCATGAGGCAGCTTGCTCATGCAGAGCCCATGCTTGGACGTTGGCAATGTCGGGAACAAGAGGTGTTCCCTTGTGAAGCGTACTTGACGGCAATATATCGAGCGATAGCACGAGATTCATAGAGGATGAATCCGTCATCGTCCTGCAGGCGCGGTGATCAGGATGTTTTCCTCCAGAAAATCGAGCTGGGGCACTTACGATGTAAGGCACTTGGCCGAATGGTTGCTTTTCAAGGTATTCAGCAGCTTTCTGCTCCCTCTTGAGCAAGTCAACGAGGTGGAGTCTGAATGGAACGTTCTTCTCGTGGAGAACAATCGCAACGCGAAGGGTCGCACTCGACAAGGGTGCACCGTAGAGTTTAAGGACCATGGTAGATGAAGGATAGGAAGCTGAGGTCTGAAGTTAGCGTAGTGCGCGAGTATTGGCTTCTTATGCGAATTGACGGGTGAAATGAAAATCATAGTTATTTTGGGAGAGCCTTCTAATGAGTCAATGCTGAGTGAGATTCTGTGATGGAAGAACCCACTCGATGAAACCGACCTCAGTTTGCTTTGGAGGACTGATGTTACTCTAGACTCGTGACGAGTCTGTGAATGAAAGCGAGGGGGAGAATAGAGCGGTGATCAGCGGTCTTGACTTATGTGATAGTTAAGGACACCGCGTATTGTGCACAAGGAATCGTACTTGCTTACAAGGACTGTCACGTACTGTTCGTTGCCACTCAGGGGTCAGGCGACAGGCGAACATGAAAAACACGAGGACAACGAGGTCTGTAATGGGCTATTCGGGAATCAGAGAATATGGGAAGCTTGTGGTCTACATACTTCTTGTATCCTGGAAACCTCATCCGCGCACGATCAGAGGAGGCAAGTTTTGACCATGGTCCATGATGTCATCCTCCTTGACTTTCAACCATCACAGGGAAGTCTTTTCAGTTCTGGCTATACCCACATTTACCGTCTTTCGCTTGGAAAACCTCCAAGGTCATTTAGACTCTGGCTCTTTTGGACATATGGCGGCCCAATCGGTTGAGATTCTTATCCTTGGCGCTGGCTGGACCTCCTCCTTTCTTATGCCCCTTTGCGATAAGAAAGGCATCACTTGCGCCTGGAACCACCAGGGATGGACGTGATGGGACTATCCCATTTGTCTACGATCCAGATCATGCCGACCGAGAGCAGTACAGGCGTCTGCCTAATGCAAAGACGGTTCTCGTCACTTTTCCGGTAACAAGCGGAGCAAAGGACATGGTCGACACCTATCTCTCTACCAGGAGTAGTGAATGTGAGGAGGCGCAATTCATACAGCTTGGGACCACCAGTATCTGGGATGTAAGCTGTTTATTTTTTTTATCTTTACTCTTGCGCATTTTACCCAGGCACCTTTTCAGGGTCATCGCAAGCCCAAAGGCGCTGCGCCTGAGCCTCCAAAGGTTCACGAGAACAAATGGTATGACAGGTCGTCACCATTCAACCCTACACCTAGGTCAGACCAGGAAGATGCTCTTTTGTCTTTGTCACCTCGGCATAAAACCACGGTCCTCCATCTCGCAGGCCTGTGGGGAGGTGCACGCACACCGAAGAACTGGACGGGCAAGGTAGCTCCCACCAAGGAAGCACTTCGACTTAAGGTATGTATGTGTCCTTTATGCTCACAGGGGCCCAAGCTAAGTTTTACCAGGCTAGTTTGCACCTCTTGCATGGCGTCGATTTAGCTCGTGCAATCCTTGCAGTCCATTTCAACTTTGACAAAGCAAGTGGCCAGCGGTGGATGCTTACTGACGGCCGCATTTATGATTGGTGGAATCTCGCTTCCTCTTGGGGCGCGCCCAATCCCCCCGACAACAAGGATGTGAAGGACGAGGATGGCGACCGCGGGCCGTACGCACGTTGGGTTCGAGAGCTAATGCAGGAATCTGGGATACGGGCATTGCCCAGGAGTGCCGAGACGCTTGGGAGGGCTCTTGACTCGCAAGAGTTTTGGAGGACGTTCAGCCTGTCGCCTGTCCAGACCCTGTTGAGCTCTCTTTAAAACCTCGTCGCATCGCCATCTTGATTAATCCAATCTATTTTACCCTGAGGCGTGGAATCATATGACCCCGCTGGCAGAACTCGTGCATCCCGCGAAAACCGGAAGACGCCTCAGGTCTTCTCCTTTGCTTCTAACCTGATCCTTAGGCTTCCAGCGCAAAATTGATCTCCATCCTGCTCAAACATGCCCGAGACAATAATCCCATCTGGACATCTCCTAAACGGCTAAACAAGTACTCGGGAACTTCAAAGTATGTCCAAAGGGTCGACTGATGCATAATGCACGCAGATCACTTTTATTCCTACGACATCGGAACCACGAGGCAACACGTTCCTTCCACGGGCGCTTATACCGCAGACGACTCAACCCTCATCACAAATTCCGATCCGCGTGCAAGAGATGACACCTTGGCACACCTATAAAGACGACACTTGGCATACCCACAACAAGATCAAGGTGATTTGGACAGTGGCGAGCCTCGCATCCTTCCTCATGTCTTTCTACGCTCACTACACCTGACACTTATCTGGGCATTCCGCCTGTCTCTAGTCTCGGAGAGCTGGCTCATCTAAATCAGGGACTCTCAGAGGCGATGATTATCTCGATCGAGTACATAACGGTAACGGACAAACTCTCGCAGCGAAAACTAAGAATACCCTGCAGCTGTCCTATCGGCCTCATACCTGGGCCATCTGGACAGGCCGCATGTCTTGCGAGGTACCCACAATTAGCCTCCTGAGCGTTTCCCGTAAGCTGACCCTGAGCCCAAGAAACTCTGGTATAAAGCGTTCGATTATCGGATGCGTTCGTCCCCGCCCAAGCACGCCCCCTTCCCTTGGACGCTGATCTCCCCCCGCTCCCTTCGACCCAGTCCGGCTCACTAGTTACCATGTATTGGAGTCAGACGTCGTTGTGCCTCTTCTTTGTCCTTGCATCAACTCAGGCAGCAGCTCTGGTGATCAGAGCTATTGGGGGGCCTCTGCCTGGAAGCCTTTCGCTCCGACATGATATAGATAAGAGACAGGCAGATGGAATTGGACTGGCTCCTGTCGTCACAAAATGCACGGAGCCGAACACCGTAGCGCTAACCTTCGTGAGTCGGCTTTTGCCCGCTGGTCAATCTGCGCAATCAGCTGATACACTTATCTGAAAATAGGATGATGGACCGTTCATTTACTTGTCAGTATAGGCTTGTGCCGATCTGGATAGACCTAATCGAATGACTGCACTTCTGCAACAGGAACGAGCTGGTGGATACGCTGAATAAGGCTGGGGCGAAAGGCACTTTCTTCTTCAGTACATCAGTAAATCCCCCGATCACTTTTTCCACCCGAGCGAGTGGAAAAAGTGCAAAAAAGTGGTTGAAAGTGCATCAAAGTGCTGAAGTGGGCAAGTCCGAAAAGACAGGTCCCCTTTTCAGAAAAGTGATGCAGGATATCTGTCAGGAAAGTCGTAAAAAGCCCGAAAAGTGACAGAAAGTGCGAAAAAGTGCGAAAGCTTGATGTGCCGGCCACAGCTCATTGCTCCTCCCCCTCACTGCAGATGTAAAAAGCGCAATGTGAGGCTAGAAGTAGGTAATTAATGAGCTAGAGACTGCTGAAAACTCGTTTGGAGGAACATAACAGTATTCCTCGCATCTCTTTCAGCGCCCGGGAATGGAAAGATCAAGTCTCTCGTGGCAGGCAACAGAGACATCGACTGCGGCATTTATGATAGGCGAACAGAATTCAAGTGACCCGAGAGGTTTTGGACTTCTCCAAGAGACATTATCTGTGGTTTAGCCTTCAAAATATGGCAGAACGACGAGGAGAGGTGAAATACAATGTCGGCGCAAGCGTCACTTTTCCACTGCCAACTTGCCGACTTGCCGACAGTCAAAAAGCCCGAAAAGTACACAAGTGATCGGGGGATTTACTGATGTATGTGTCTCTCCTGGCCGCTTCGACTCTGTTCTCATCTTATCTCTACTCGAACAGATGGAAACAACTGGGGGTGCATTTATGATGAGGCGAACGCTGCACGAGTTAAACATGCATATGACCATGGACACCAAATCGCGTCGCATACATGGTCTCATGCCCATCTTGCCTCCTTGAACCAGATACAGTGTAAGTTACATTCCCATACCTGGAAGTTATCAGCAGAGGCTGTCCACTGGTGATACTGAAATCGGTCTCCTGCGTAGTGAACTGGGAGTTTTGGCTTATCGAAGAGGCAATCCTCAAAATCACTGGCGCCTTCCCAGCCTTCACCCGCCCGCGTAAGCCTGCCTTTACTTTGTCGCTGTGAAGAAGCGCTTGGCTAAATCCCCTTCAAGCCTTTGGAGAATACGATAACGATGTCCTGCAAGTTGCAAGATTCCATGGCCAAACTATTGTGAACTGGGACTTCGAGTGAGTTTCTATGTTAAAGCTAATAATCAAATGGCTTACCTTTTCAAAGCTCCCGGGACACATCAGGAGCGTCGGCAGCGCAGAGCATTCAAAACTATCGCGCTCTCGTCGCAAACCATCCTCCGTCAGCCTTGACCCTGAATCATGAGATCAACGAGTCAACAGTGTATGTCCCTTGTTCTAGATCTGACTCTGGATGCAGCCCATAACTGACGTTCATATAGCCGAGTGCTGATTCCAGGAATTATTTCGTCTCTTCAAGATGCGGGATATAGACTTGTCACTGTGGCAGAATGCTTAGGAGTGGAACCATACATCTGGGTTGAAGAGCCTCAAGAACGCGATGTAAGGTCTTATCTGCTCCTGCAGTTTACAGTTAACCAATTTGAGATAGGATACTTGGCAATGCCGTCGACGAGCATGAGCTACCGCATTCCTCTTTTCATCGTCTGGCCAGTTCTCCCGCAGGGAGCAAAAGACTTTCATTTACATTCTTCAGCTGGGACACTTTGGGACATTTTCTGGACATTCACTTGGACATTCTTTGGATATCTTGGATTGCCTTGGGACTATTTCCATCTGACTTTCGGCTTGTGATCTACAGTAGATAGGCATAATTTGTGCATGGGACGCCGTTCCTATTATAGCCCATACTCTCGAATGCAGCTACGGACCCTGAGAGGCAGTCAGGGACGCTCGTATCTGAACGAGACGGCCCGCCTCTTGATTTCACCTGGAGCTGTCCGGGCAGCTTTGTGCAAATGTCTTCGACAGAGGTTTCTGCTTCCCCTAAGGAGTATGTCCCAAGGCAAATTCGTTCCATCACTCCGATCCACAGAGCTGATGTTACACAATTGAATTCGTTCTGTAGTGCCTGGTGCTTTCGTCGCGAGAGTGTGAGGATCCCGAGGAGGTAGAAGCGAAGGAGGAGGCGAGTGAGGCATTGTCTCCGAGGTAGGTAAACTTGAAATCGGGAGCTGTTGCTCCCATCCCTTGCGTTTGCCCCATCTTTACATGGCTAATGGAGCTGGAGGCTCGGGTAGCTTCTGTTGGGGGATCGCTAAAGTTGAAGGGAAGGTGCGAAGTCGATTGATCAGTTGAGTCCGTTCCTCCAGCGCTGCGGTCTTTCCACTCTCGAACGTGCAGCAGGAAGCGAGCTGACATCAGACCCGAGATTCTGCAAAGTGAGGCTCAGTGATGATATTGAACACCCCAAAGATGTAAAACCTACGGGATGGTCAAAGCGTTTAGAAGACGCTGCCAAAACGACCCGAGCTAAAGGGCGAGCCTCGGTTCAGTTGGGAAAGATCATGTCTACGGGAATAAGACTTACGGGTGCGGCCTGTTATATCCAGGTAGCGGTAAGTTTTCACAGCGAGATCTCTCTTGACGGAAGTGACTTACGTAGTTGAGAATCATAGCTGAAGCAGTGAACCCGGTCACAAAGCTGAATAGTTTTAGTCAACCATGCAAGGATCAAGAACTCTGATCAACCTACATGCTATAAAGAAGTCCTGGGGGAGGTTCAGTTCCCCTCATTGGCGATGAAGAGATAGTCGCTCACCTTCTCTGAGCATTAAAACCATCAGGCCGCCCTTCTGTTCCTTGCAACTGCCCACCGATTGTATATTGCGACGACAGCCAAAAGCAAGCAGAACTGTCGCAAGGACCTCGTAGACGACTGTGAGGACGCAGAGCATATCGGTGGCTCTGTAGTTCATGTTTCAGCGTTTGGCACACTCGAGACAGCTATGTTCCGGTGAATGCTTGAGCACTTACATTCGGCTCTCCTTGATCTTCACTCCGGAGCAGGAGACGTAAGGTACGTGGGCCTAATTGAAACGCTCGTGGTTATGTTCAAAGAATAAAGGATAGGGCATGGGCACTCACTACGGAGAGGGATACAATGGCTAATCCCAAGGTTGCGAAGAGGGCGATTAAAGGTTTGTTGTTATTGAACATTGCGCATGTTCGGGTAGCCAAAATGGCTGTAGCGGGTATTCAAATGAGGGGTTACAGAACAAAAGAAGATGGACATTCTCACAAAGGATCCCAATCCTTCCTAAGACACTCAAGCATGAAGATACCGTGTACGCAGTGTCGCAGCTAAGGAATGGCCCTCAAGAGGGTGCTAACGCAAATTGGAACTTTAATCGTACTGGAAAAGAAGCTTGTAAGCCCCATATCGAGGAGGATGCGATAGGTAAGGTTCACCCTTAAGCCATAGAATTTGTTGACAAGGCCGACAGCAAAGATAATATTCGCCACTGTCGAGTACCGACAGAAGAGGAACATCACTGTCAGTATGTGGAATTTCCTCCCCCACACATATTTCATTTCACGACCGAAAGTCAAGATGTAGTCGTAGTAGACCAGCGCTAAAGGAAGAAATATCAGGGTCAGATTTTGCCTCGAGCGCTTAACAAGAAGGGAGCGACGAAAGCTAAATGTGGATCTAATTCAAATGAGATGAGGACTCACTCAAGCTGGCGTACTGTATACAGAACTCAATGAACCTGCGCGAGCCTCCTCATCAGTTTCTGCAACCTAAAGTGAGGAGGATAACATGCTCACTGCGTTGATGTGAGCGGTTTCATTGTCGAGGGAACAGGACCAGCCCAACCGTTTCATCTCTACCATGCTCAACCTTTTTATATGGCCGGATGCTGTGCCGAGAATCCTTGACTTGGCCTGTTCGGCGGCTTCTTTAGTTCGGAGGCATCAGGCCACATGGTTCCTTGGGAGTCCTGAATTTTGATTTGCATCTTCGAGCGCTTTGATGGCCTGTGCCAAGTGTGCATCCTCGGCGCTCATCTGAATACTTTGCATGAGTAAAATTCAAAACGGATTGGGAAGAAGCAGCTGGCCTGAGATTATCGCACTCGAATTTCTTGCTTCTGGACTGCATCCAAAGTCCAACCTGCGCATATCGCTAGACCCAACAGGGTGCATCACAGGCACCGAAGCCTGTTGAGGCTGCAGAACCACTGAATCAGGCAGAATCACAGTCACAGATGATCTCATTGGTATCCCGTACTTTCTTGCATTTTCGACGTGAGCGGGAAAGGTCTTCGAATCGATCTTGTATTAATGATTGTCACGATGGTCATGTCGTTAGAAGCTTTGATTGATGCTCCTCCATGAGTCCTTTGGTATTGGGTGCCTTGTTCTGCGGAGGCAGTGGCGGAGATGCAATCAACAACATTGGCGTTCTTTTCAAATAGACTGAGCGTAAGAGAGTGACGTACGGACCTCTAATTCTCTGTTTCCAGGCTTCATCCCATCCTGACCAACAGCCTTGAAGTCTGGTTCCTCGAGAAAACGGACAAGTGTTCCATGTGATCACAGTAGGCTGGAGAAGGGAAGCGAAGGAAAGCGCGATGAAACTGATTTGAAACGATTACCATCCGAAACGAATGAAGGAAGGTGAAGCACGCCTGTCAACGTGGATAATGGATAAAAATACATTGGGTATGTATGCAAAGGATACACGCGCGGAGCGGAAGCAACACCGAGGGGTTCAGGATGAAAAATGAGCGCTAGGGAGATTAGAAAGGCAGAATGAGATCGCTCAAAGCAAGAGCTGAAGAGAATGACAGGATACGCTCAGGAGGGCAAAGGTGGATGAGAATCGCATGAGAGACATACGCGGAATGTCAGACTGTCCTAGTCCAGGTGCGCGACGTGCGAAAGGAATGGAAACCCCATTGAGTTCAGGACGGATGTGTGACTATCTTTTGGAAGCAGACACCATTTGGATAGCCTGCGTGCACAACACGAGCAAGAGCATCACACCCCACGCCGAAAAGATAGCAACTGCAGAGGCAGAGGCCACTTGTTTGACGAGGGCGGTCGCAGAAAACGCATCGTGAGGGGGCTCGGGGAGGCGGAGGAGCAGGAACGCGTCCACGACTAGGCAGCCTCCATACGCTTGGAGGTAGACGTATCGCGTCACAGCGTGTGCGAGCCAGCGTCTGGCCATTTTCGACACCGGCTTTTGATGCAGCATATCAAGGTGGGATTCCCATGTCGTCTCGATGCTCGTCCGGACATGAGTTCCGAAGAGAAACACAATGGATGTGGATAGGGCGACAAAGGACGTGGAAGCCCAGATGGCGTAACCAAGCGCCCATGTGGATCCTTCCATGGACCCAATGGCAGCTTGCGAGAGGAATTGTAGGGGATGCTGTGACGCTGAAGGATCGTGGTAGGTGTATTGAAGTAAAAGGAGAAATGAAAGGGAGAGGAAGGTACTGGTGACGAAGGAAATCTTGGCTTGGCTTTTGGGGTTGAACTTTGTTTGCGGGATGGCCGATCGATATGCGGCAGGCAACCTGGGTAAAGGTGACTGCATAAAGTATTGATGTGCGCCTGGAAGGTAATTGATTCCTGCGATGTATGCCGGCAGGGGGAGCCAGTATGTTGAGCCTCCCATGGCCCTTGTGGAGGCAGCGGCAAATGCCCAACATGCCACGCCAAAAACCTTGGCGGGTATGCGCAGCGGAAACTCGATGAAAGAGTGTTTTTGAATCAGTAGGACCAGGCCGTAGCCGAGGTCAAATGTGTAGAGTCGGAGCAGGTAAGGTGCTTCTTGGGAGAGCAAGCTAGGGAGGGAATGTGGGAATGTTTGAAAAGAGGGAAAGTGACCTGGGGAGAAACTCGGCAGGAGCGCTGGAAGTAGGTACGCCACCAGACTTGGTAGAAGAAGGCGAAGCGTCTTCGATTTCACGAATCCGGCGATAGATTGCCGTGCTTCGTAGGACAAAACTGAGCTGTACCCCGATATCAAAAACAAGGCAGGGATGACGAATGTTTTTGCCGCAGCCGCAATAGCTAAGACTGTCACTGCAAGCAGAGACTCGGAGTTTGAGGAGGTAAATGGGGGTTGGGCCGGCCAGCCAGTTTTCTCCATTGTCCGTGTTACAGCGTAGTCGACGATCAGAAGCAGGACCAAAGCCGCCCTGAGGCTATCGAGATACTCTCTCCTCATGGAAGGGTCGTTTGGGCGCTGTAGGGTGGGAGCCATGGGAGGGGGGGAAAGTGTATGAACAGGGTCTGGCCTTAACCTGTTCATATATCCCTCAGCATCTATTCATAGAGCTCTGGAGATTGGCCATTCTGCTTGCCCCACGGGCACATTTAGCGAGCCATCAGATAGATGACTTTCATATTGTATTGCGACCTTCCCGGCGAACTCGGCATGTCAAAACTATGGGCGTCTATCACTCCTGCCATTGTAATCGATTATTCGGGATAGTCGAAGGGAGCAGTTGGATAGTCATCGAGGAATCACGCTGGATGCTTCCGCAAAACAGGCTTGCAAGTATCGCGTTCAGTAGCAGAGGAAGCCAACCCCTACCTGCAATAGAACTTAGGCAAGACTGCAAATAACAGAAATCATCTCCCAGTCACGGAAGCGAAATGTAAATCCGTGAGCCTCACCAGCTAGCAATATTGGGGATGTTGGATCGTCGCCCATTTCTAAACGTGAAACACCAATTTTCACAAGGCCCGCTAGCAGTGCCATGGAGCCAAACCAAGCGTGCAAATCGCCAGACTTCGTCCTCGCCGTTTGGATGGTTGATCACTGTCACTGTAGCCCTTGTCGGGCTCTGGCTTCTCGTGCAGGAAGTCGGGGATGCCGATGACCAAGAGACTCTCCCAACTGCAGTGAGTACAGGATTGCACAAATTGACGGCCAAGCGATCGCCGTCGTTCGGTGATACAGTACCTGCCGCTCAAGGTAAACAATATGAGGGGCTGGAAAAGTGCTGGTTACGCCCGACAGCTCACAGCCGTGCATGCTGAGTCGATAGCGGTCTCGCCGTCGTCATCGTCGGACTCGATGTCGAGCGTTGCGCGTGATGTTGCTAGGTGCGGGCGGGATTCCCACGCCTCTGTTTATCCGAAACTCGCAGCGTGTGAAGCGAAATTCGAACTCCGCCCGTCGTTTGTTGATCCTGCACTCCATCGTCGCGTCGCGCGACGTTCCCAAAGCCCCTTTGCTCATCGCCATCAACGACGCCGAGACACCTGTTCTCGTCATCTAGGCTGTAGGTAACCCACCTCACGCGATTCTACCATCTCCTGGCGGTGTTATGAGACTTGCTTTGCCGTCAACCAACAGTGACACCCCCGAGTACGAAGACCCCCAGGCAGCATTTGTCTCGAAGAATAAAGGGACATCGGTTGCATTTGTGACGCACATCGGACACCCTTCTGCTGTGAAACGGAAGGCAGCGGTTCTGGACATGGACGCGGCCATGAACCCGCTGCTTGCAAGGGCACTTAAAAACAGAGTGCGTGTTCGACCAGAATTTTGTGCTGGATTGCGACTGACCTTGTGCTCAAGAAGCCAGCAGCGACGAACAAACGGAAACGTACGTACTCGTAAACTTCGAAATCGATGCACTGAGCTTATGCTTCATGTGCAGTGAACGTTGGCGAGCAGTCGTTTTCACAACCAACCACGGCGACGGAATGGGATGCAATCCCTCAGGCTTCAACATCTCGGCAGGCTGCACCACCAGCAAAGAGATTCCGTGCAGAATCTCAACCGCCACCATCTGCGACGCGTAAAGCACCCGCCAATCGCCAGATAGCTAGCCTTATGGAGGAGGACGAAGCGGGAAATAACTCGGATGTCGAACGTGAACGTGACGTGCAGGCTATGGAGGACGAAGCCGATCGGTTACGTCGTGCAAATCGTGCGCATTCTGTTGACCCTGCCTTGCTCACTACCCCACAATCTCGGTCGCAGAGCTCAGGTAACAATTCACGCTTTCAGTTCCCGCCACCTTCAACATCAAGACCGCCGTCTGCGAATGCGAACAAGGCGGCTAAGCCACGGCCCAAGGGCAAGGAGGTGGACACACTGGCGCCAGTGGAGGAGAACGAGACGCCGCAGATACAGAGAAACAAGAGACTAAGGGAGGGCGCAATGGCAGCGATCGCAGAGATGCAGGAGGAGGAAGACAACGGGCGAAGCGGGAGGTCGGCAGAACGGACGACGCCAAGCCGTCGGCGGAGCTCTGTGGGCAGAGGGAAGCGGATGAGCACCTCTTTCGAAGCAACTGGCGTGATTAGTGCGTACGCTGGAGTTCTTGAACCTTCGGGAGACTGACTGTATGGACAGCCCAACCACACAATACGGTATCTGAAGCGGCATTTTACAAGCACATCGACGCCGAGCTACCTGACGTTGAACGAATACGACATTTACTCATCTGGTGCTCATCCCGAGCCGCGTCGAGCTACACGAAGCCTCTCACTGCGCCTCAGTCTTCTGCAACGTCCCGGACGATGCTTTCCTCGAACGCCCCGACGCCAACAGTGATATCCGAAGCGCCGGATCTCCCACCTCTCTCCGATGAGGCACAGGAAGCGCTGAAGAAGATGCAAGATGACTTTATCCGCATGCTTGCTGAGAAGAGGATTGATGTGAACCCTCACTCAACCGAGGATCGACGGTCGCCCCCAAACGCCCCGCCAGATGGCGTCAAACTACGAGAGAACGAGCAAAATGTGAGGAATAAGCAATGGGAGGTTACCTATTCCTCAAACATCAAACGGTGCGTCTATTCAACGTCGTTTGTTCGAGTTCATGCTGATTTGTCTCTTAAGGGCTCAAGCAGAGGACGAAGCATGGAAAAAGGTCTCTTACGAATATGATGCCTACTACAAACGCCTCTCAACTTCCCTCGACAAGCGGAAAAAGGGAAGACAGGCGCTTCGAGAAGCACCGTCTGCATCATCTTCGATTTCTACCAAGTCAAAAAGCAAGGGCAAGACGAAATCCAAAGCACCAGATACGGGCCAAGATCAGGACATGGATGAAGATGAACCCGACGAACCTGCCGATGACGATATGGAAATTGAAGAAGACGATGAACAGGCTGAAGCGAAATGGTTGGCACTATATCCACTTCCACATGAACTTCCACCTTCATTTCAGCGGGGGGCAGACCTAGCACGCTCCGTGCTCGTTCAAACCCGGAGAAGGCTCAAGCGAGGGTTGTCGGCGACCTCTCCGTCTTCATCACTACCTCCGCCGTCCTCTTCCCAGACATCCACTTCGCGACAATCACTTTCGGGACGAGCATCGCTTGGTTCTCAAAGCCAGGCAGCGGAAGATCTGGAACACACCCTCCTATCACGAATACCCTCTATACAGTTCAAACTGGACATGCTCCATACACATGCCAATGCAGCACGTGCCACAACCAGTGTCTGCGAGCGAATCCTGGATCACCGTTACCGGGTTCTCAACAGGGCACTGGATCGACGGATGCGTAGTGCATCTGTTCCGCCTGTTAGCGGAGAAGCTGGGAAGGGAGGCAAAGGAAACGCTAATGGCCAAGCGTCTTCCTCAAGAGCGCACGTCCTTACGACGTATGTTCGGCGATCGCCTTCACCCACAAGAAGGTTATATCCTTCTTCAACAACCGCGACTGGGCTACCAGGGAGATCACATTCGGTTCCGCCACCGCCACCGCCATTACCTTCCTCAACGCATCTACAGTCTCCGCACACCCTGCTGCGTGCACTTACTCGCATCGATGCGGCTCGCCCTCCAGCTCAAGTTGGCGAGGCAGCACGAAGAGCTGCAAGGGAGGTCCAGCGAGTCGAGGAGAGTGGTATGGGCGCCATCGCAGGCGAACGACGCGTCACTATCCTGCCCAGCATGGTTCCTGGTACACCTCGTCGAGGTGGAGGCGGTGGTATCCCTGGTACACCTGGACGACGGGAACGGACCCCAGCACGAGAACGGACGCCTGCTCGAGAACGATAAATCAACCAATGTGTCCTTTGCTTTATTTCTTTTCCACTTGTTCACGCATACCTCCTTCGCCTTTGCTGTCATATTGTTGTAGGTTCTATCTTGTTTATTCTTATTCCTTTTATTCGCTTCACGCTTTTGGATTTGTACGCTCACGATCGTCAATGGAAATTCACTCAAGTCGAATGGTACAGGAAGTGGAACCGATACAGCGATGGTATACAGGGGGATCTATAGATGTGCGGTATAGTATGGGTGGGACCCAGGGGAAGAGTCCCGTCGTGCTAGTCAAGCGGTGCTACTGACACCGTCCTTGACAGCCTTCCAGGAGTCGCGAGCGCATAGTTCGTTGAACCACCTGAGAAGTCATGAGTGAGCCTTCTTCCTCTGACTGAGATGGTCTTTACTTACCTGCGAACGTTAGGCCTGGATCGCATAACCTCGCTACCAGCCTTGGACAACAGCGCGCCGTACGGAAGGTGGAAGAGGTCAGCAAGCGTGATTTCCTGTCGCAGTGAGGCCGTCAGCAAGGACTCAAGCAAGAACAAATCGAAGAACGCACATCGCCAGCAAGATACTTTTGCTTACTCAAGATCTTGTCGTACACCTCCAGCTTGCCATCCAGGTCGCGGCAAAGCCCATCAAATACTCCCTTATCCGACTGTTCGCCCGTCATCCTGCTGTGGATGGTCAGTAAACTTCCGTACCCCCGAGAAAGAGGAAAGGTGGCTTACGGTTTGAAGATCATTTCAAAGACGGCTTTGGAGGCAAACTGATCAAAATTGGCAGTCTCAATCGAGCAGGCTTGCTCGAACATGGCGCGGCTCTTCATGTCCTTGAGAGCTGGGAGGGTGCATCCTTCGTTGTCGGGATACTTGTCGGCGATGTACCGAGCGATGGCGCGGGATTCGTAGAGGATGAAGCCATCGTCGTCCTAGCCCTCCACCGTCAGCTTTGAAGGTCCGCAAAAGACGAGGAACGAGGGACGTACCAAGTAGGGGACCTGGCCAAAAGGCTGCTTCTCGAGGTACTCGGGGGTCTTGGACTCGCGTTTGAAGAGGTCGACCATGACGAACTCGAAGGGGACGTTCTTCTCGTGGAGGGCGAGGGCGACACGTTGGGTGCAAGTCGACTTGGGCCATCCGTAGAGCTTGAGAACCATGCTGCTGTGCTGGTGGATAGCGAGGTGTAAAGCGAGTCGAGGAGGGCGGTAATGGAAGGCGGAGAGTCGATGGACGAGCAAGAGCTGGTGATTCGAGGAGATTTAAAGGTCTGTGGTTGAAAACCATCTTGAGAACCAGCCGATGGCTGACACCGTTTGAAGACAGACTAAGAGCTGCAGGCAGCTTCCAAACAAGCTGGTCACCGAGCTTAGACGACGAATACCCGGGAGCCCAGGGGATACTGCGAATGTTTTAGGATGCAATGGATTAGTGTGGAGTTTACGGCTGTCGAGAGCCATGGATGGGTATGCTGCCACAGGTTGCATTAATAGTCGTACCGTGTACTAACACCGTGTAGGAGTGCAATGCTATTCACGTGACCGTGACCTTGACTCCTTGGTTAGTGTCCTTCCTGAGACAACTCTCAATCGTCGTCCCAAATGTTCCAACTCCACGACGTTCACGTAGCAGAGTTCCCTGTCCAAGGTTGGCTGCGCGCCTGCTTGGATGGCTATCTGTCGAAACCTAAATGGTCCAGAACGCTACTTTGGCCTACATGTCGGCCTATCCGAGAGAGCTTGGAGGACCTCGAGAATTCGAAAGACTCCACATACCTCTCGAAGCTCAGAAATCTATCACGATGCTTGGGAAGGCAACTGGCCGCTGGATCCACAATTCCGTGGGAGCAAAAGCTATTTGACGCGACGCTTGACTCTGATGATGACGGGTATCTGAGAGTCCCAAATGAGCCGGGTACAGCGGTTTTGACTCACTTTGGGCCTGTTTCCAAGCTCAGATTTGCGGTAAGGTTCCCGTGGCTTTCCTCACCATTTTCAATAGCTGAACGCCTCATAGGCCTTAGAGAGGGTTGCTGCCTGGGCTGAACAACTTTTGAGTGCTGAGCCCGATCGGCGGTTCTCCCTCGGTTTGATGCTGAATGTGGAAGGCGCTCGTTTCGTCAAATACGAACGCGGCCTCGTTTCCATAAGCGAGGCTTTCATCTTCGGAGAGGTCAGTCGCATCTCCCAAGTTGATGCTGCGCTCGTTGACCGAGCGTGTAACAGGGTGCGACGGAGCTTTTCAACTTTCTCCTATACATTGGCTTTGCCACAGAGGAGGAGCTGGGTTACGACAAATCCATTCAACGCATCAAGGATGATTCTGGCAAGACCTGTTTCTTGTACAGCATCTCAAACACCTTCTACAAAACCATAGATGTACCAATCTATGAGGCACCACCAGGATCGATTCCCACAGAGGGTTGCAGAGTTTGGAACGCACAGAAAACCTCTTGGGACGGCATGGTCATTGATTCGACAACCTATACCCTCAAAGATGCTTGGTTTGATCATCGATATCCAGGCGAGCGCGAAATGCAACGCCGGATCCTTTCGAAACTGTCCTCCACCAATGCCTCTGGGAAACTTTTAGATCATCTTTTGACCATCATAGCCGAGGAAAGCATCCGTCTCAGCACCCTCCTGGAGGATATTACGCTCATGGACCTAGATCGCTGGAGCCACCCTCTGCAATGGAGCAGCGATGGTGACTGTCTCGCTCCATCCGCAGAAAAGTGGGAGAACCTACACTACTCACGAAGACATTGGCGCTCAGTATATGAACGCTGCAGCGAATACCCACGAGAGGTTTATGACCTCAAGGCATCTTTGAGAGCGGCAGGAGACATTGCAGATGGTGTGTGACTCGATGTGAACGCCCCCGCGGTAAATGGTTAACATTGGAGGCCAGCGCTCAATCTTCTGCGAATGGCTGGGTTTATCCACCGCAACGTCAGCCCCAAGAACTTGTTGATGCAATTGCAAACAGGGCATGGGCTGTTGAGTGATCTGGAGACTGCAGGGGAATACCTAGACTTACACCTTCCAAGCAGCAAGGTGAGTTCTGATCTTGTTTCTGTTCGATCCTCAGCTCATGCAGCCAAAAGACGACATCAGGGTTTACTTCAATCGAACTCATAGCAGATATCTTTCTGTATCCGCCTCCCAGGTCTGGGTTTCGGCCACGTCCCATCCTTCATGACCACCCTTACCACGACCTAGAATCACTTTACTGGGTCATCCTCTTTAGCGTCCTGTCACGGATCCCTGCTGCTGCCGCCGCGGAGCCATCTGGGCTTGGTAGGGACAGTCAGTGGCGGGTATTCTCGAAACTCTTCGCGAGAACTACCCAGAAGTCCGAGAGAGCAAAGCTTATGACAGACCCTTGGAGAACTGTGGACATTCTTTCTCAGCTGGACTGTGATGAAGACACAAAAATAGCCCTGTTGCCGGTACTTCAAGGCTTGCTCTCGACTATTGTGGAAGCATATCAACATCTACAGAAGCAGCCGTGGAAATCCTGCGAGGGAAAGGATCGCTGGGATCCCGGCTTATTCTCTGGCCTGCCTTATGATGCTTTCAAGAGAGAACTCTTAACGTGCATCGAATCACTTCCCACCGACCTGGGGTCCAAGCCATCCACCACGTCCAGAACCTGACGTCTATAGCCCGGCTTTTCGTAGGCAGACATGACTCTCGAGACATGAGGCGCATGTGGCGCCTCGATCCCATATCTCTCATCCTATTCACGAACGCCGTCAAATGCTGAATATATACTTGTCTATCATGGAGACGGCATGGTCACTTATTTACTGTCCGAAAGATGCTTTTGCTTGCTCAAGATCTTGTCGTATGCGTCCAGCTTACCATTCAGGATGGCTCAAAATTCATCAAATACACCCTCGTCCGATACTCCCTTCATCATCCTGTCAATGGCCCGTCCTCCTGAAACAACCGACTAAACAGAAACGTGGCTTATGGCTTAAAGATCATCTCAAATGCGACTTTGGAGGCGAGCTGGTCAGAGTCGACTGTCTCATATACGAAAGGGTATTACATGAGGGTCTTCGAAGCAGAGAGCAAAGGTGACCGGAGAAGTGCAAAGATTAGCGTTCAGAGATAAGATGGAAGGCTTCGTGGGCAACGTGAAGGGTGGAACATCTGGCGACAGTCGCACTCGAAATTAGAGGAAAAAGGAATCGTATGCGTCGAGCTGGCGGCGGAATTGGACCCCATTTTCGGCTCCTGTGAATGCCACGGTCCTTTCTCCGATGTCAGGCAGACTGATCGTGCCCAGATTGGGGGGGCTGGAGCCGCCGTTTTGGTCTATACTTTACTGCGTAGAGGGTGAGATGCCAAAGGAAGACCAGCCTAAGCTTTCGGACTCAACTTGACTCATCGCGTAGTCTTCTATTTCAGTGGAAAGGCACGGTTGGCAAGGTTCAGCTGAACGCAGAAGCTCAACGGGGCAAGCATCGGTTTTGGTGGTCTGGGGCTGGTAAAGAAATTGAGCAGCCGAATTCAAGTTCAAGTTGTATGGACCTCGAAGGTAGTTGATCTAATGTGTGTGTAAGCCTTATGTCGCAGTGTGCAAGGCAACTTGAAAGACTTCCTCCATCAAATCCGGGTTCAGTGAGAGTTGGTGGCCTTTCCACGGAGCAACTGAGGTCGACGATTGTGTAGTGTCTTCCCGCCTTTCGAAGTCAATCGTCTGTGGATTGAGTGTGGAAGACACATAGTACACTATGATATCGACACCCGCTTAACAGACGCAGGAGTCTCCCACCGTCCTCGGCAAAGAACATTGCCTTCCATTTTATTCCACGGCAGCTTGCACACTTAGAACATCACGTCTCCTAGCGAGCCTTCATTTGGTAAGCACATTCTGCAGCCTTGTGCGCAATGCGTTTTAATTGCCTTAAATGCTCCTAGGAGAAGAATGGAGTTCCAGGAGCCCAAGAGTAGACTGACGTCCTCTCAAAGTAGAGAGCTGAATTCGACCTCTATGTATATTGTCAAACTCGCAACGGTAGCTTGGTTCACACCAGGTGCACCAGGTGCACCACGTCGCCCAGCGACGCCTCGCTACTAATCTTAGAAAAGATACAGTGGACCAGAATACTGAAACCAGAAAGAGTTGTCCTTCACTACGCTTTTAGTATAGATCAAGAGGAGAAGAGGGAGGTCGAAGGTAGGTATATAGCGATCGGAGAGGGTCTCAATTTTCAAAGTTCATGGTAAGTTGGGATTGGAACAAAGTTCAAGCAAAGTTTGGACTCGGTGCAATTCAGTTGCCGCTATTATAGGCAGTGACAGTTGCTTTTACATATAGCAGCACGTGCAACTTACAAGCGGATCACGAAAGGATAAGAGTCAGATTCTGAATTGTAACTTGTGTCGCCAAGGGTACTTTGCTTTCGCTCATGCGGCGGTATCGGGCGCTCGCGAAGCTCAACTCGAGCACCCCGGGCGCCTTGATATTTTCTCAGTTGCTCATCCGAGAACGGTTTCGATACGCCGTTGGGACTGATGGGTCCATCTATATTTAGCACACCTTTTTTTGAAGGTGTCACTGTCACAGGCTGTCAAGACATGGCCTAGCCCATTTCAAGCTGGTTACCGGTTCTCATTTGGACCAGGGCCTGCAAGATACATTATCTTCTGTGGTTTCGCTCGGCTCGAGAAATGCTTATTTCTGCATTCCACCCATGCGTTAGCAAGTCGCACGCTCAAGCAGAATACTGGATACATACATTGGGGGCCTGTGACTCGGAAGATATGGCCTCCGTGCAGGGACTTGTTTCCGAGATTATGTACCCAGGGTCAATGATCCATCATTTCAGTCCTTCTTAAAAGGCCTTGCCAGCCAATGTGGACGGCATTGAGGCTCCCTTTCCAGTTCCTCATAGTCACTCCTTTCTGCCTGCTTGCTTGTCTCAGTCAACCGACCCCCTACGCTCATTACCTAGCCCTCTTACTCTTCTCCTAATATGTTCCGCTCAGTCCTCACCGTTTGCGCTCTCGCCGCCACTGCCGTTTATGGCGCTGCCGTCCCTGGCAACTACAATGCTGACTCCTTCAAGGAGCTTTTCAAGCGCACCCCTGGCGAAGTTATCACCTCTTGCACTGTCCCTGGCACCGCAGCTCTTACCTTCGTACGTGTCAATTTGTTGACAATCTTTGTGGTACATACTAAACTCCTTTCACAGGATGACGGTCCTTGGTGGTACCTGTATGTTCTTCGATATGATTAAAGCAGGCACGCCGTGCTCACAGGGATGCCCAGGAACGAAATCGCCGATGCTTTGACCGCCGCTGGAGGCAAGGGCACTTTCTTCTTCAGTACGTCTCTAAATAATTGGATATATGAGGCCCGTTCTTGACCTCTCGCTCTTAGATGGCCACAACTGTAAGCTATACGCTCGTAGTCGTATGACCAAAGCTCACGAATTTGTAGGGGGTGGTGAGGCCGGTTGTATTTACAACGAAGATCAGGCTGCTCGCGTCAAATACGCCTATGACCAAGGTCATCAGGTCGCCTCTCACACTTGGTCTCACAAGGACCTCAACACCCTGAACTGGGACCAACGTACGCATACATGATGCACCATTCCTCCGGGCATATTTACTAACCTGACCCAACCCAGTCCACAACGAGTTCTGGCTCATCGAAGGTGCGGCTTTCGAAGGTCCTCTCATGAGGAATGACCTAACAGTATGACTCTTGTAGAGGCCATCATGAAGATCACTGGCGCATATCCGGCATTCATCCGTCCTCGTAAGTTTTTCTACTGGGGCGGGTTGGCGTTTTTGACCAGACTTTCCTAGCCTACGGAAACTACAACGACCAGGTTAAGGAAGTTGCTCGAGTGCGAGGACAGGCCATCTCTCTGTGGGACTTTGAGTACGCTAACTATTCTAATGCGTGGACCTGCATCTGACCTTTCCGAAGCTCCAACGACTGGCAGCACGACGCAGCCACTGTCATGCAGGACTACAATAACAAGATCGCCTCCCACCCCAGCTCCATCCTCGCCCTCAACCACGAGGTCCACCAACACTCTGCGTGAGTACCGCGTCTGGTCCTTGAAGTAACGCTCGCTGAGTCTAGAATACACAGTCAAGTCGTGGTTCCCCAAGCCATCGCTGCCCTCAAGAACGCCGGCTACCGACTTGTCACTTTGGCAGAGTGTGTTGGCCAGGCCCCATATCAATGGGTTGGAAGCCCCTTCGCTCGGGATGTAAGTACCTATTGCGTTACTGAAACCGCAATATTAATTCTGTTCGTAGGCATCGTGGACTTGCGCTGGCAAGCCTTTCCCTGGCGCGATCTAAGTGATTCACGCGTTGCTCCATCTCTATCTCTCCGACTAACCACTTCGACCATGCCTTTGGGCAACACGGACTACCACGGACATATATACTCCTTACCAGGACTATGGACTTTAATGCTAGTACAATCTTTGTATCCTAGCCACTGCGATTACACGTGTTTTAATGACCCCGAACATCTAGTCCCGAACATCTAGTCCCGTCCCATACACACTCAGCAACTTCCTCACTCTCTTGTCTGGAATGATCGTAATGGGTTCTTGTCCATGAAGTCGAGAAAGCCTTCACCCCAGTGCCTAGTATGGTCTATCCTTTCCCGTCGCAAGTGGCTATTGTCTACCACTCGAACTGCTATGCATACCTTGGAAGGGAAAGTTGTAGAAACCTCCGTGGAGAGGGTTGTTGCATATGACTCGGCGTGCCTCCCTTTAATCCGCACTGCGACCTCCTCCAAGCTCGTTGGTTGTAGTCCCGTGACGGGCGTCGAAGGTAGTCTCGATGCTACCATGGCCCTGAAACTCTGGACAGGAAAAGGTATTCCAGCAATCGATGACTGTGTGACATGGCAGTAGATTCCAAGCCGCTTTAACCGCAAGAGCCGGGGGGAGGTTTCGCTAAATGTCAGCCAGTGAAGCATCTTTGTTATGCAGACATGAAGGTTGAGAATAAGAACCTCGAGCAGAGGACATGCGTCGGCAATAGGCGAAACGAATCGCTCGAGTGGCTTGGCTGACTGAACCCGCCCCTTCTTCATCAAGTTAAGGTGGGTTACAGAGGAAAAGACGTGGAGACTGCAGGAATGAACTTGCAGTGTGTATTCTTCGTCAATCAGAAGACGCAGCCTCTTCAGGTTGGGAAAAGTGACATCGTCGAGAGCCATCTCGAGAAGGTTGTATCCGATAATGACCAGGTCCTGGACTGGACATTGCACCTTCCCCTCAGGAACCAGACCACGAGGCGCGAAATCTTCATACCATTGAGCGCAAGTGATCCAGTCGTCACCGCCCTCAATAGAGAAGCAAGCGATTTGAAGTGAACTGCAGAGTTGCAGAATCCACTCGCAGTAGACTTCAGGAAAGCGATGGCCGGCGTACACATGGGTAAGGTTTGCCCATGGTATGCATGACGGGACGTCTGCGGCGTGGAATATCACTTGTGTCAAGCGAGGGATGTGGATGATTGGTGAGGCTGGGTGGTTCACTTCGGAAAAGTGAACGGGTCCGCTGAGAACGAGAGACTTGACTGTCTGTGGGATGAGTGCCGCCGGCATTGTGAATGGGTTGAACGTAGAGGTGATGACAGAAAGCCTGTCGACTCCTTGGGTGCAAGGGCGTTGAAATACGGGAGGGAGAGTGTGCATTCCGCCCTCCTGTGTGCCATCAATGTGCCATTTTTGAGGAGGACCACCATTGGGGACAACCATGGCGTCGATTTCTATGCCTCCCCAGAATGAAGGAATCCCGATGGCAATCTGGTGCCAGAAGTTGCTGGATGCACATAGAGTGAGCACAGAGCTTGACGGTAGGTATGAAATATATTCCTCAAAAATCTTCACCAGTAGTTCAGGAGGAAGGCTTCGTGAGCTCGAGAGGAGGGCCGCCAATGTCTCCGCTCTTCCCTGCAGGACGAAAAGCCTGTAGCTGGAGCTAAGGCTATCTGTATGAGATAAAGGTACTTCCACAACAGCTTCTGATAAGACTCGAAGCTCGGCTGTGGTTTCCTCTAGCAGGTGTTTCGCCGTCGATCGAAGAGGGTCATCAAGTTCACCACTGTCACCTAGGGCTAACGTTTCGATGGCCTCTGGGAGTTGAAGCTAAATCTTCGTCCGTCGATAATCGCCACGAAGACTTGTTTAGCTACGAACCTCAGATATCCTCAGCTGACGGTTGACCATTCTTGTGATCGTCTGGCACGAAGCTGCAGGAGAGCGCCCAGATGCCCACTCTCCAGAATTCCAACTCCGCGATGATGTGTCTATTAATCAACAGACTGGTGGCACAAGGACTCCTAATAGTGACGAGGAGGGCCCGTCTTTATATATCCTGACTAACTATGTCGCTTGGCGATAATTTCTTCGAAGGGCAGAATTTAAAGTATGAATGTGGAGATGCTATTGACAAGTAATGCAAGGGTCAACATTTAAGGCAGGAAAGCATGGCAGGAAAACATGACAGCAATACGAAAGCAAGGGGAACTAACAGAGAACTGAATAGAATCAGAGAGTACCAACGGGATTTCAGGCTTACGATTTCTTTGAGCCCGATTTCTTGTCTTTCTTGTCCGCGCTCTCCGCAGCCTTGAGTTCTTCGAGGTACTGGGAATCAACCGGAAGCTCTCGACAAGAAGGTTTATTCGCCCTCAAGTGTCTTGACCGATCCCATTTGTAGGACGTTGAATACCCGCAAGCACACCCGTATGGTTGAATACCAAGATGTTTCCAGTAGTGACCTAACAATGTGGGGTGAGGACAGGCATCACCAGACGTCAATCGGGCCACACTCACTCAGAAGGTTCTGCTTGCTTGTAAATTTCGCTGGGCACAAAGGCGCATATTTGCACGGATACTCGACCTCCTTTCCCACTCTCCTGGCGGCAGCTGCTTCTCGCATGCCGCTGGTGCCTACTGGCCGCCATTCTCCCACTCGGTACTCTTCATGTTTCTTCCTGGGAAGTACCGCAGGCTTTGAGACTCGTGCCTTGGGCTTCGCTGCGGGATGGCCACCTGAGGGCTGTATGCGAGCTCCCTTCCTACCAGGGACATGCTGGGAATGGGATGAAGGAGGTTTCTTGACCTGGAACTCGTCGTCGGAGTCTAGCTCACTGCTGCCCACTGGATTAACACCATCGACCACAGTTGCACCTTCGCCAGGGGCGGGTACCTTGATTGCAGCGCGAGTCGGAGAGGCCTCATGAGGTTGCAAAGGTGCCTCAGTACCAGGCAATTTGCTGTTGGTTGGCTGAGAAGTGTGGCGGGGACGAATGATCTGCGACCTCCGTGTGTTCGGGGCAGCGGCAATTACGCCGGGGAAATCGTGGTTAGGGGCGTATGGGCTGGCGAAAGACGTGGGTAGATTGAGGGAGTGGTGCTTTCTATGCTTAGTTCGAGCACCAGCCAACTCTTTCGCAGTCAACAATTGCTGAGTCGCCGCCGTACGCTGGGTACGAGAGGGCCCAACAGATGACGCCCGTGCCTCGCCCCGCTCTGGAGACTGGGTCCGATGAGGTTGGGGATAAGGCGATAACGCACGGTGCCCATAACCGTACGGCGATGAAACTCGGCTGGGTCTGCGGGTCGTCAATTCCAGTCTTCCCTGGTACGCAGTCAAGTCGTGGTAGCTATTGTCGAATCCTTGAGTCGTGGAAGTCTCATCCTCAGACTCTTCAAAACTCGAATGTTCGTCACCACTGGGTGTTCCTTCAATAGCCCTGGGGTCGACGCCGTCAGGAGAGGCCGGTGAGGAAGGACACTCGAGGTTGTCTCGCTCAACACCAGTTCGCATCGAAGAATCTCGATGAAAGAGGGCGTTGGTTCCATTCCAACGTGTCTCCCATGTTGGTCGCAGCACGCCTGTCGCCATGAAATCCTCCCTAGCCACTGGCAGATTTCCGATTGAATGATTGTTGGCGACGATATGATGAGCCAGGGACAGATGATGGGCCATATGTACCTCCCCTCTTTCTTGTGAATCCAGGAGCGACAATGAACGGGGCCTGTGGACGCTACGGGGTGGTGGGAATTGAGTTGTCGAATGGACGAGCGCAGAGGTGAGGCGTTGGCTATTAACAACAGGCCAGTCCAGATCACCTATTGAGCCTTTATCGTCGCAAGAAAAGATAGAAAGCTGATCGGGGTCGTAGTACTCGACTCCTTCACACTTCTGGGTATCCACAAATCTGTCGAAAAGGTCGAGTTCTTCACTGGAGCTCTCTGATGGCACCGTTCAGACGCCTTGGGAGTCATCGAAGAATAGAAAAGACTGACCTGGGGAGGAAGTAGATGCTACAGAAGGGCTAGAAGGTGGCGATGTGTAGCAGCAGTCAAATGCTACTTGGGGGGCTGTTGAGAGTCTTGCATTAACAGCACGATCGCGATTGCACGGGATGAAGTAACTGTTTGCCACTTACCAGGGTCGAAGGGTTCTGGAAAACAGAGCCTGATGTCTCCTCCAATAAACGGGAATGAGGCACATCCAAGGGACAAGGAAAGACTGGAATCCGGTTTAGTACAAGCCCTTGAGCGTCCACTTGTTAAGCACGCACTGATCAATCGATGCCGGTCGAATGCCGGCATGGTCCTTGTCGATGCGGTGTTCATGGGTCCTGACGGCGAACTCCTGATAATCTTCATCTTCGAAGACCGTGCACGCTTCAGAGATCTTAGGGAGAGGGAGCATCTTATCAGGGAAGATGGAGGGAGTTTGGTCTTGCTACACGTTTACCCTCGGGATCCGGTTGCCTGCTTATAACCTGAAAATAAGCGCCCATCCGTTAGTGGGTCCATCAAGAATCGCAAAATCGATGAACATTGAACAAAGATTTTATAGGATGGCTACGTCCATTCTCCGAGTCAGCTCGCGTCTTTGAACTTCACTCCCTGGCCGATCCCACATGTTAGAACCCCAATTCCATTAGAAGATACTGACAATCAATGATCTCGATTGATGCGAGAGTAGCGGCGCGTGTGATTATGAGTTAGTTAGCCAGTGAAAAGAAGCAATGAGAAGAGAGGTAAAGCTCTGATACACTGACATCTCAACAGACGAGAAATGAGAATCACAAACACTGTTTATTTTGAAAGAGCCATTGATCACAAATCTCATGTTGGGCGGCAAGTGATGTTGGAGCCAGGTGTAGACACACAAAAGAAGTCCAGGGAAGTCCCTGTCTTTCTTGAGTCTTGGAGAACTCGGAAGGATGAGAGACACGTTCCATCAGCATAGTTGAATGTTCTTTCCCCATTTCAACGCTGGGTGACAGCGTTCTGCTCTCCCCAGGCCATTGGATCACTACCCTTTGCTTTAGGCGGCTCATTCAGAAGCACGCAACGAGCCGGGTGACAGCGAGCCAGCTTCGCCGCAACCATTTTGAGGCCCTTTTCTCTACACTGGTGAAGAAATCGGCATCGCTCGGGCGTACTGGCCAAGCGGCGCGTCTACATAAAGGCGACCAGCTGCCTCGTGGCACCCAATTCAAACCCACGTGTCGTGTGCCTACCGTGATCCTATTTTGTGGGTATGAATATCGGCCATTAAACTCTTTAATGACTATACTTGGTCTGGCAGTACTTGATGGACCAGCCTGCACAACCGTTTCGCTTTGAATTGTCGTCGTTTTTGGGCGGCCTTAGGCTGACTCGGAGAAGACTTTGAAAAAGGAAATCCTTACAGGGTTCATGTTTCCGTATAAAATACCAATAAACACAATGTTCCGGCTCCAAAGACGCGGTCACCAAGGCTGGAGCACCGTCAGTCTGATGAAGGCACGAGCAGAAAGAAAGTCGTGGCGTGAGCATCCCCGTCGGTAGATGCCGCATATTCTAGCTCACGCTGCGAACGCAGTTTGACGGACAAGATCTACCAACTCGACTTATAGCACGCAATCGATGGGGATTTAAAGGAATAGGCGCTCATCAGTACCTGAGTTGGTGATGGGAATAACTTACTTGATCGGGCTTCTCCTGCCGACACCCTCCGCCGACACCGTGCGCAATGACGGCAACCAACCTCTACAACGACCACGACGACCACGACCGCATTTCAACGACGTGCTTGCCGTCGTCAGGCCTCAGGTCCAATGCTGCCATTGTCATTAGCTTTGCTAGTTTCAGCGGTGCTCAGCACCGCGGCCCCGAACACGACATGGAATCCAGTCACAGTGAGTATCGAAATGATATTCAAGTCTAAGCCCTAATGGTTGTATAGGATTCAGATTTGCTGGTGCCTCGTAAGCGACGCAACTGTGAAGTCGAGGTTTGAATTCTGATCTTTCTGCTCAGTAAACATTCCAAAGGAACCTCAATGCCCGCCTTGTTTCAACTGCTTGCTGCCCGCATTTGCGTGTGGACAGTACGGTCGCTGCGACCCGTACAACGGCCAGTGCAAGTGCCCAGCAGGATGGGGAGGAATTGACTGTCTAACGCCTCGTATGTTTCTGTAATATTTGCTGCGGAATGAAGCTAACCAGTGACAATAGAATGTGACTCGCTCGCGGATGGAAGCCACCGACGACTACGAGAGGACGGAAAGGCTTGCGAGTGCAAGGATGGATGGGGAGGCATCAATTGTAACGGTAGGTCGTGTCGTCTATCGGCTAGATCATCCACATTGACATTCCTGCAGTCTGCAAGAACGACGACGCTTGTACCAACTTCCCGGTGTCCAGGGAGATCCAGGACATGTTGAAAGAGATGAAGGGACTGTCAGATGTTGAGAGCAGCGACGACGACGGCAAAGTTGCCAACATGACTTGCTACACAGGCGGACAGACCGTGTTCAACAACCACCAGATGTGCGACGTCACCAGTGCGTATCCTGGGTTGTTCGTAAGGTCTCGTTGCTGACTGGGAGCGCAGACAGGAAGATTATCGACATGCTACCCGATCGGCCACCGCAGGTCACCTTTAGCTGTGATAGCTCTGACAAGACCTGCGCATTCCAGTTCTGGACTGCTCAGGTCGAGTCGTTCTACTGCGCACTGGACAAGTGTGAATCGACGTTTGAACCTGGCTATGACTTTAATGTCACTCGCTACGAGTGCGAGAAGATCAAATGCTCGTGTGTCCCCGGCCGCTTCATTTGTGGTGAAGACGGCAGCGTCAGTACGTAAACCACATTTCCAAAGTTTGCTGTGACTAATTGTGCACAGACATTGACGACTTTTTGCGAGACGAGATTCGAGGACCTGGGTCGTTCAGCTGCAAGACGGGACATGGGTGCAAGTTCGAGGAACCAGCCATGAACGACTTGATCGACCAGATTTTCGGTGACCCATATATCACGTTGACTTGCGAAGGGGGCGAATGTCTGCACTTTACTCAAGTGCCTGGCTACGTCGTAAGTGGGCCGGCTGTTATTTGTGAACTAGCCTCAGAGTCCTCTCAGCGTCCGCCAAAGCCTGACAACACTATTTGGGTCGCTCTCAGTTCAGCAGGAGCAGTTACTTTCGTTCTTCTGAGCGCAGCAGGTATGTGGGTGTGCAATACCTTCAATGTAATTTGCTCATCTTCTCCAGTTATTTGGTTTGCTGGCAGGACTGGGGGTACCGAAGGTCCGATTCGCCTCCCGGAAGCTGAAGCTGCGAAGCTCATGACGGACCACGTCCCTGCTTCACTCTACTTTGACAAGATCACTTACGCTCTTCCCGATGGACGTACCTTGCTCTCCAACATCTCTGGCCGCGTCAAGTCTGGTCAGATCATGGCCATCATGGGTGCCTCTGGTGCTGGCAAGTCGACTCTTTTGGACATCCTCGCTCGCAAACGCAAGAAAGGAACCCTAGTCGATGGGGTTGCGCTGGTCAACGGCAGGACGGTGGACAGTGGGGAGTTCAGGAACGTAATGGGCTATGTGGATCAGGAAGACACACTCATGGGCACCCTTACGGTCTATGAGACCGTGTTGTACAGTGCTCTGTTGCGCCTCCCCCGCGAGATGAGCTACGAAGCTAAGAAGTACCGGACTCTGGAAACTCTCAACGAACTGGGCATTTTGGGTATCAAAGACATGCCTATTGGTGTATCAGGTGCAGTCACCTCTGAATGTTCTTGATCACGCTGCTAATGCCCGTTCCAGGTCGCAGGAGTATTTCGGGAGGCGAGAAGCGCCGAGTGTCAATCGCTTGTGAATTGGTAACTAGTCCCTCCATCTTGTTCTTGGATGAGCCCACAAGTGGTACGTCGCCGTCATTACATTGTCGCATCTATGTAGCTAACTGGCTTCCAGGACTTGATGCATTCAATGCCCACAATGTCGTCGAATCGTTGTCGTCTCTCGCTCGCAACTACAACCGAACCGTCATTTTCACGATCCATCAACCTCGAAGCAACATCGTGGCCCTCTTCGACCAGCTCTTGGTCCTCGCAGCTGGCAAAGTGGTGTACTCAGGTGAATTCCAGAAATGTCAAGACTATTTCGCCCACATTGGCCAACCTTGCCCTCCTGGGTTCAATATCGCTGATTACCTCAGTACGTCGTGCCGGTCCTCTTTCCTTTCTATATCTCACATTTGGTGCAGTTGATTTGACCGTGAAGGCTACCATCTCGGACAAGAACTCGGTAACGAATGCGTCAAACCCGCCTTCCGCCCCACCCAGTGCAAACCCTAGTACAGCCGACCTCTTCCAAGATGCCGAACGTGGGATCCCAATTGCTCCAAAGACGGTTCCAATTTCAGTTCGCTCCGTCGTCTCCGCGCCCACCGACGAAAATTCCATTAATACCAACAACGAAGCAGCACCCTCCATCGATTCTTCTGCCACCCATTTCACCTACCTCAAGAACAAGACGTCTCAGCTATTCAACATCGGCGGGGCGAACGGCTCCTCGAGCGATCGCACTGCTCCTGTATCTGGCCCCAAGCTGGACGCATTGGTCAGCGCGTATCAGGCGAGCCCCATCGCTGAGGAGATCAAGAAGGAAATGAATGCCTTGGTGGACGAAGTTGTTCGGACGACAGGTGGAAACGGTGTCTCGCAGGATGGGTCGAACGGTGCTGCCGCGGTTAGCAATGAGCCCCCAGATGCCATTTTGGAGACATCCTTGTTGAGAGGACGAAAGAGGGCTTCGTGGGGCACCCAGTTCAGGATTCTCAGCGGAAGGGCTTTCAAGAACCTTTACCGAGACCCTGCGTTGCTTGCGGCTCATTACCTGTCTGCCATTGGTCTTGCTGGTAGGTGAACTTCCTTACTTGTTAAAGGATGGATACTGAGTGCCTTTATAGTCATTTGTGGTTTGTTCTTCCATAACGTTACGTGAGTTTGGCCTTTGTGACCTCTGCAGCGCTGGTTTTGACCACCCTCCCAGCAACGATATCGCCGGCTTCCAGAATCGCCTTGGCATTTTCTTCTTCAGTTTGGCGTTGTTCGGGTTCTCTTGCCTTTCCAGCCTGGGCCTGTTCGCCAATGAACGCATACTTTTCATGCGTGAAAGGTCAGTTTACCTGCTTCATAACATGTTACTTTACTTACAAGAATCTCTAGGGCAAATGGCTACTATTCCACCTTCACCTACTTCTCCTCAAAGGTCCTCTTTGACATTCTGCCTCTGCGCCTCGTCCCTCCGATGATGTTTGGTGGCATTGTCTACGGCCTCGTTGGCCTCGTTCCCACAGTCCCAGGATTCTGGAAATTCATGCTCACCCTCGTCCTCTTCAACCTGACCACGGCCAGCGTCGTCCTCCTGTTGTCGATTGCCTTTGAGTCGGTCAGCGTGGCGAGTCTTGTGGGGACGCTCGTGATGCTATTCAACTTGCTCTTCACCGGTCTTCTGATCAATCGCGAGACGGTGGCTCCGGCGTTGCAGTGGTTGCATACGATCTCGTTCTTCCATGCTGCATTTGAGGCCTTGGCGGTGAATGAGCTGAGGTATCTCCAGTTGAAGGAGATCAAGGTGTGTGCTTTCGTGTTGGTAGTCACATTGCATCACTCACCTCTTTTGTGTAGTATGGTGTGGAGCTGGATGTCCCAGCCGCTACCATTCTCTCCGTCTTTGGCCTGCGCGCTCAGGTACGCCTTTCAATCCAGAACGTACTATTCTGGAGGGTACTAACAATCATTCACAGAGCTTCTGGTGGCCGAACATCGGACTGCTGGGAATCTTCTTTGGTGTGTTTACCACTGCGAGCTTCCTTGTTCTCCACTTCTATGTAAAGGAGAAACGGTAGGGCTGGGTAGAACGGGTACTCTCAGCTGTGCTTCCAAGAGCTTTGGTCTTACTAAACACGTATAACTGGGGCAGAGAGATGATACCAGTAACTAGGTACCGGCAGGTGGTTCATGTATATTATCCTTTATCTCTAATGTTCTTTCTTGGGCTTTTGATTATTTACTGTTTCGACGTTCCAAGAGTGCAAGCAAGATGATTCCTTCTTTGTTTATTGATATCGTCATCTAATCCCTTACAGGAGAAGAGCAAGAGGCGGCAAACGTTACGCGATAGAAGACCCAAACAGAGACGCCTTGCTCGACGGATATCCTAAACGGGGTACCTCTCACCAGAGTCCCACTATATTTCGTCTTCAGTGCTAATGTTGGGTGTGGAACAGAGCTTCGCTACTCACATGCTCAACGATGCATCCACCTTCCCACCTGAATCGGTCAACGACCTCGCCAAACCCAGAGCGGTAGTTGACCCAGCCTTGGGGTGTTCGGAATGTGTGGCGGATCGGGGTGAGTTGTTGCGTGTTCCAGAATGGGCTCAAGATATTCCATGCAAAGTCAAACCCGTTTTGTGCGATAGGGTTGTGGTTCTGAAAACCGCGAAAGATGTCAGAATTCCTCAACGTAGCAACCAAGTGGAGAAATACAAGACGCACAATGTAGTCCTGAGCGATAAACTCAAAGGCGGCGGTAATGTTCCTCTTGTAGATGAAGGCTTGAGCGAATGCATCGTGTCGAAGCTTCGTCTCTTCCTCCGTGGGGGCGGGGCTCAGTTGACGAACGCAAGGCTTGGGTTTAACCACTGCTTGACGTGCTTCTAGATTCGGTGCAGCTAGGACTGCAAGAGGTAGTGCCACAGCAGAGAGAAGAAGAGAAAGTCTCATTGTTGAATCTGTGTCTGGGTGAGGGACCTCGATCTCAGGTGGAAACCCGTTGGAACCTCCTGGATTTATATGAGTTTCGAAGGCTGATCTGTTTCCCCGAATCCACTATGCATGGTAGAGGTGTGCGCTTTTAAGGTCGTGAAGTACTCATGACCTTCGGAAAATAGAGAATAGCCCAAGAGAAAGAAGGGAGTGCGAAAGGATCGTGTGGGGGAGAAGTCATGGATCGGCATAGCTGATGAACCTTTATAAGTTCCACACTCAATGGTATATCAACATACGGTAGTGCCCATGATCAATAAATATCTGCCGTTCTTAGAGCTTCGATACACACGAGGGATAGCCGCTCCCCTCTCCGAGGTAGAACTTGCCCAAGGCTAATAAGTGCATCCTGAACCTCGGGAGTGTAAGAAGGAGCCAAGAACGTCCAAAGCCTAAGGCAGTGCGGATCTCCAGTATGGTGGTAGTGTATTTTCTTGACTAGCGCTTCCATCCAATCACCCGTTTCGAACGAGGCGAGGGTCCTAGTCACATGGGCACTGGCAATATCCAAGTCGTTTAAGCCAGCCAGATGAAGGATTCGGAATCACTGTGTGGGCTCGAAGGATAGACTATTCAGGTGTTTACATGATCCCCGAAAGACTCTTTACGGACCCAAGGCTGGGTAATGTGGCCTGAAGGAACGGTGCTAGGAACGATGGGGACTTTGTTCTTTAAGCACGTTCCCATTCTCTCAGGGACGAGTGCTTGGCATCACCGTTTCTGCCACCCTGATCTCTTCGACGTGCTCTTGCAGCATTAGTCCTAGGTATGGGCATTGAAATCCGGTTCGGTGTGGCTTGCCTTTGATTTATTCTTGTGTGGTCGTGGACAAAGGTTGTAAGAGCACATTGGCGACGAAGTTGCTTCGTAGACCGAGCCATAAAATTTCGGTGTGACTTCTGGAACCACCCATATGCACCAACGCCGGCAGCTACTCGATAATGATTGACCTTTCTCTTTCATGTGCTTAGAGCATCCGATGCAGGCCACCCGCTTGACATTTTCAAGGGCAGCCACACAACAGCCACACCTCTATTTTATCATTGTGTCAGCTTTGTTGTCAATGAGCCACAGAGAAGAACTGACCGCGTATATATTCTGCAGCTACGCATACGGCCCTCGTGTCCACTAACACCCTCAAAGGCGCAACGAACTCACCAACAGACTCGCCATGCATACGAATAGCGAAAACGAATCGAAGCCACCTCGTCCGCTCAGTCAATTCCTGCTCTTTCGCTCCTCAGTGTATCAGATGGTAGAAGAGGTTGCAAACCACAACCGAAACATTTCAACAAGCTGCAATCAGTCGGCCTTCGTTGAAACGAGGCCTTCTCTGCGGTGTATCGTGGAAGAAGGTATAATTCCCGGCTATGTCATTGAGGGATTTTCGAAAGAGGCCGAAGCTCAGGGGAAACCTACCGACTCACTTGAATGGCTGCTCGAGGGGCTCAAAGCCGGTTATCCAGACCCAAAGCTTTTCAGTATTACCGTTGAGGTATGGTGGAAGCTCCTTTCAAGCGAAGACCAGGAGAGATGGAGAGAAGAGGCGCATACAGCACGGGAAGCACGGGGCAAAATGCATCCAGGATACGTCTTCAGGGTTGGACCGAGCGGTGGATTGAAAGCCTTTCATGAGATGCGCAACTACATCGTCCGCTCCGGACCCCCGAAGGGGCGCAATTTCGACGAGAGTCCTATGCGTCCTGACGTTCCCAATGGTTCCACCACCTTCGTAGAACCAGTTGATCACAACCCGGACACTCTTGAGTTATATGGATACAACAGCACTGCTTTTCCAGAGTTCTCCGGCAGCCATACAACGCCTGTCCGACAAAATTCTGAACAAGTCAGTGCCTCCTTTCCTTGGCCTCGAGCATGGACTCATATTCATGTGACAGGCAACGATTTTCGAGGGGCCCCTCCCAGGTATTCGAGCCATAGAACCACCTCACGATTACGAGTTATATCAATCCAGGAGGACTGGTTATGATTCCAAGATCATCGCGATGCTCGACACGGCAAGCGGCTTCCGCCCTTCTGAAGTCAGTTACTTTCATTAAGTTTGCACGTCCTGGAAGTTGATGCAAAGGATAGCACCCAATCCCACCTGGAGCCCGTGAGCTGCGAGCCCCATTTCGGCCCCTAATTGTTCCATGGTCATCGTAATCCCAGTCAGCAGACTTCTTTTATTACCCCTGCTTCGCCAATCTATAGCAGTTACTTTTCGTCCAACTCATGTCCCCTCACTGCCCGCATGTGTATAACGCCGCTCAGAACGATATACACCTTTGAATATGGAAAACCAAACCTCTCAGTCGTGGGTAGGTACGACGGCCTGGTCCCTACCAGAGCTGGACCGCCTACAATAGGAACAAGGTTCGCTTCAATATCCCTAGCTTCCGTCTGAACTCGCGGTCTTCCATTCTACCTTCCTCCTCTTCCTTCCCCAGCAGTTTTAAAACCGAAACCTTTGCGAACTCGCCTCCCACACCACGATTGCCGACAACAATGTAAACCAGATCCAACGCTACCGTATACTCTCCGTCAGGTATCTCGACCTGGTGGGAGTGAGTAGGCTGAACCCGAAATGTGTGTGCTTTCCCTTCGTCATCCTTGAAATGCAATAAACCTTCCCGACGACCGTTCTGAGGATCTTTCGTCGAAAAACCTGTAACTCCGACGCCATCTGCCCAAAAACCTTCGTACCAACTTCTCCCGTCCTCGGTGAACCTGACATCCTCCATGAGCCAGTTGCCCCTTGTTTCCGGTAGCTCCGATTGAGGGACCGAAAGGATCTGGTCCCATGAAGGTGCCCACAGTCTGCCGCTGTCGAGGTCTGTGCCTGAACGAGGGAAGCGGAAGAAAATGTCTCCGCAGTAGCGACTGCTTATTACCTCCAGCATTTTTGAGAACGCTTGATTCGAGGTTTTCGTGGTGTCGTACTGGGGGAGTGATTTGCATCCAAGCAAATAGCCTAGGCCAGCAATCTTGTCCAACTCTCCCGTCGCCGCACGTTTCCGCATGGCGCGTAATACATCGAAGACGTTCTCTTGCTGAGTTAGTGATAATTGGTTTGCAAAGGCCTCATCGAAACGGGCAACCCCCTGGTCACGGTATCCCCCTTTCTCGTCGGTTTGAGGGTCCATGATATAGTTTGAACCGGGGTGTATCCCAGCCCGAAGACCATTCATGCTGATTTCCTGGAGAGTCCAAGCCCTGTTGAGCCAATGCCTCTCGTTGTCCAGGTCCCCAAGAACAAAGGGCCGTCCTAGTCCGCTTAAATAATAAACCAGGAGTTGGTTTTGTTGATATATGCTGCCAATGGTGGGCACGTCCAGCTTCCACTCCTCCAGGCGAATTCCCTCTCTTTCAGCTGGGCCCACCTGCCGCAGGCAAAGTACGTCTAGCCATACGTAACGTGCACCCAAGTTGAGAAGCTCGACTCTAACACGAGCGAGCGAGGTGTCTTTGGGAATCGGGACAGGCCATTCGTTTCCATTAATCGTGGTCCATACGTCCTGTCGCATGTCGGGGTACATCCAACTGTGAGATACGGCCCAGGGATGCCGCTCCATGCCCATAATCCACTGAGGGAGAACCCGATTGCAGTGAAGATCCCATACCCGCCTAGGCGCAAGCCAAGGCCGAGTAATACGACCACTTCTACTGTCAATGGCGGACGCTCTGGTCTCCATATCCACCCGTTTCAAGCTGTCCATCGTAGTCTTGAGTTCTCGCCCCCCATCCCACCACCTGGGTTCCAGGTACCCATAGGCAGTGCCCAAATCCCACTGCTCATCAATACACTGTTGGAGAGCATCCAGGAGTCCCCCCTTTTCCTCTCCTGCCTCGGCATCGAGTATGTGATTTGTTCCCAGAACCTCGTTCAGTCGGTCCAGAAGTCCCTGGATTCCATTGAACGATGAGCAAGGTGAATCAGCTTCTGACTCTGTGAGGAGTCTACGGGCATTCTTGTATTGGATTTGAAGTGGGACCTGGATTCCAGAGAGCTCCTCTTCGGTAGCATAAGAATACAAGGTCTTCTGGAGAGCATGAATAGTCTCGGAGCGACCTTCCTGGGCACGATTTGCTTGACTCATTTCGTCTTTGATACAAATCAGTCAGGTATTTTAGAGGGTTATGTGTGTATCATACTTACCCTGCATGGTAAAGGGCAGCAGCGGTAGAGGAAGTATGCAGATCCTTCCATTCTCCTCCGCTCATCGACATCGGATGGCCTCGTGTTTCGATGATTCAGCGACCAGTGATGAGGCCTGATGCCTGACGATTTCGCTCTTCCGAATTCCGAGCAGTTCTTGCGAACACCCGAGTTCGACCCCTTGAGCCTTCACCGCTGGAGCATGGTGGCCTCCGAGGAGATGCAGGAGAATTAGAAGGCTGGGATAATGCTTTATGTGAATTCAGACTGTCAAACGAGCTCTCACATGGTGAAAGGTAAGATGGCTGGTCACTACCAGGGCTGAGCCGACAATATTTCTGAAGTCTTGATCACCAACTCGTCCCGACTCCTCAAATCTGCGACAAAGTACCCCTTGGCACCAGCAACACCCTGAGTCCTTACAGTTCGTACGAGCTCGTCGTATGCTCCCTCCCCATCGATCCGACGTACTTGACAGACCAGATCCCTCTTCTTCGTATACACAAGTAAATCCCCCAATGATGAACGGGATGTGGGCACCTGAACCTTGAGAACCATCTTCTTGCCAGCGGACGTAAGATCTCGCGGAATATGGCTACCCCGCATGTGAGACTGGGGAACATCACGAGTGGGAAGACCAGCCATGGCACCACGGATCAGCGCATCGCTAGGGATGGTAGACGCTCCAGGTCTGTAGAAAGGCCTAACTGTCACTGTGGAGGTGTTGTTGAAAGGTTTGCAGAGGGGTTTGTGAGCCTTCCATGCAGTCGCTGTTGAACGATTGAGCATAATTCAACATCTGCGGTTCAGCCAACTCACTTTGACATTCTTTGGAGCAATACTGCGCCGTCTTGCAGCGTGCACACTTCTTGAATCCCTTCCCTTCAATACGGCAGCTGTCACAGCGGTTGGGCTCCGAAAGGGGGGCATTCTCGCCAGCCTGCTTCTTGATCCATTTGTCAAAGAGAGCCGAGACACGAGATCCGCAAGCAGTGTAAGTGGTCAGAGCCGAGTGCCCATTCCCATCCTTAATGTTCACGTCTGCTCTGTGCTCGAGAAGCGTCTCGATGCTGGTGAGATCGTCTTGAGCCATGGCTACCATGAGCGGGGGCTCGCCCCATCGGTTCTGCTGATTGACGTCCGCCCCGTGCGCGAGCAGGGTCTTGAGCAAGGTGGCCTTTTCCTGAGCTGGTTGAAGGACAAGGTGATGGAGAGCGGTATAGCCCCCAATATCCGCCAGATTGAGTGGGAGGCCTTTCGAAATGAGGAACTCGAGCGACTCTGTCCACTGCGTCTTCATCCCAGGAAATCGCGGAGTAAGACGCTGAGCCCCGAGGACAATATACGCTGCGTAGCCTTGCTCATACGCGGTCTCGGTTGTTGTTAAGTCAGGAGCGTCTCCATCTTCAAAAGCCTAGATAACTGTTCATTTCAACCTAACAGGGAAGGCAATTGACTAACTTGCCGCAAGAAATCCAGCAGACCTGCAACGCATGCCTGGGCGAATGGAGAGAGTTCCCTCTGCGTAAATCCCATGCTATCTGGATTCGTATCAGAAGGATTCGCATGAGATGATTCGAGCACCCACGATTCGAGTAGAGATATCGAAACCTGTCTCCAGGGCCACCAGGCTTAGAGTCCAAGAACCCAGGCTTTGCCATAATTTTCCGCATTTCATCGGTGACGATGAGGCCGCTATCCGCAGCCACGGTCCATTGAGGGGGACGCGTGAAGTTAAATGCGTTCTTCTGGCGACTCATGGTGGTGGTTCAGAAGAAGTGAGACACAACTTCATGTTCACACGGTCACTGGTGGTAATATTAATGGGCAAGGTTCGGAGGTTGAAACGAGGCGCACGGCTCACCAAATCAAGCCCAGTCGGTTGAACCTTTTCAAGGCCTGAGATTACCGTTAACTCGCTCATTGTATTTCATCATCGGTGCAAACGAGTACCTCTTCCGTTGGTTCTTGAATTCAGTATGCATCCCTTGATCAAATCCAAGAGCATCTATTATGAACGGTGAGCGATACATCGGTGCAAGTGTTCCCATCCATAGTGAATGGACCTATAAGTTTCGGTGTCCAGCAACAGTTCCTTTGTGCTGCGAGAAAGGCTTGAGAGGCGTAGAAGTAGCCGGACAGCCTTGCCTCGCATAGGTTCGGCCATCGGTTTCCGCACGATATCAAGTGCTTCCAAACGCCGTTCCTTGCCGATTCGACAATAGATTCAAACTCGTCCTCCTCCATGGTCAGCCCTCGGTGGAGAGGGATGACGATCCGCAGCCTTTGCAGCACAGCTGCAACGGAACTCGTCGGAATCTGAGCGACAGAATCCGAGAACCAGGTGAGTGTGCTTGGGAGAGGATTTGGGTCGCCAGAGATTGAAATTTCAAAGCATTCGAGGGAAGGGAGATTGTGGAGGGCGATAGGATGGTGTATGTCCAAGCGACTTTCATAGGGCCGCACCATGGTCAGCCACCTGACGTCGAAATGGATGCATCATAGCATTTGGGAGTAGACGTCCAAGACGAAAGTGTGCGCTGATCCAAAAGGGCAGTTGGCAGTTGTCACCTCGAGATGACTGAGCATCGCACCGCCCGCGAGGCTGGCAGTGGGTTGGTGCGAGGCTGGCACCTTGGGACGTCCGAGGATGCTCAGTGCCTTCAGATGAGGAAACGCTTTGTTCTTGATAGCAACAGGTGCATTATAGAAGGCTGACCAACCTTCTGCATCGACACGCAGGTGTTTAATTGTGGAAAACCTCGCTCCGGAGGTGAGAATTGGTAGCAGGGTGGAGAAAGCCCGGGTGTTTGCAAGTCCGATACCCGGATGTTGGGTGCTCGTTCTAGCATCTTTGCGAGCACACTCTGCAATTTAGCAGGCAGAGGGGAATTGTAGGACCAAATCCAAAGTGTCTTGAAACGGGAAAAGTTTGGCTGAGCGAGAACTCGAAGCCATGGCGTTACTAGGCGATGTCAATTATCAAGGCCTAGATTACGCGTAAGCCGCGAGAAACTGGGAAACACTATTCGGAGGTCAACCACAAGGTCGAGGATTTTGCTGGAGGGAAGCTGGATGCAAATTTGTGGATTCGTTCAGTTGTATGCCACCATCCAACTTGTATGCCTCCTGAAGAGTATGGCGTGGCAGTAAGCTACCAGGCTCTGCAAGTAAGGGAGAGCGTCTTGAGAACGTTGATATCTGGGGGATGGTCAAAGTATTTGTCGATGATTAGGTGGAAAATATCAAGCGGCAAGGGCAAGGTTGCATTATGCATAGGTGGGTGAGCTCTAGTAGAGTCGCTGGATTTGAGAAAACGAGGTTCGAGCCAGAGCTTGAACCAGTGGAGCATTCTAGCTTAGCCCAAGAAAAACCTCGGCCCACCAGAGCAGTCAATGGACGTTCGAATCCGACATGTCGCTCCTGCCATGTTGCAAATCCCATCAAGCCCGAGTCCATCATTGTTCCGACCCCCCACTGATTCCCACCCCTTTCATAGTCGCCGGTGAATGTACTTGAGTTTAATAGGATACTCGTCCTCCAAGTAGACAATTGAAAAATCACCTATTAATCCATAGTTTTCTCTGCGAGGCTTTAGCGGAGCCTTTGAATTGTGTGTTCATTCAGTATCTCCGAAGCTGGCTTTCAGCTCTCCTTTCACAGTTGTACCCACATAACAGGTTGCGTCGCCTGATTTCTCCTGTTCCTAAATGCGGTTGACTCCTTCCCTTGCGATCTCGTGCTTGCCCGAAGGATTCCCTACACTAGAGTGCACCGGAACGGCGACACATCGCAAAACAGGTTCGAAGAGAAGAGCGGAGATGTACCATTAAGATCTATAACTTATCAATAAGCACCCAATACACGAGCGCGGCCCATGGCAGTACAATAAGCAGGTCCCTATGAACGAAAGACAGACACCCTATACCCAAAGGTGAGAAAGCAACACAACTGTAGAATACAAGAGTGGAAATTTGAATCAGATTTGAGAAGAGACACTCGGTTGGCATGATTGGAAGGACCATACCAGCATCGTGCTACGTGTGCACTCTCTTGAAACCTCCATCCCTGCCATCGTCGTCTCCCTCAAGCCTCTTGCGCTTGAAAGTGGGGCTCAGACTCGCCGTCTTCCTCCTCCGACCGGGAGCACCAGGCTCCTGGGAGTTGCCCCGCCCACCGTCTCGCACCAAAAAGTACATATCGACGCTTGGCTTCTTCAATTTCTTCCTCTGGGTAATACCATAGGGTCCTAGGGCGCCTGCTAAGCTTCCTGTTGAGACATTACCCATCGTCGGGCTTGTTGGATTGGAGTGGACAAGGCTCTCGATTGACAGTTCAGGCTCAAAGAAACCTTGCAGGGGGTCGACGTTGGAGGAGGAACCGCCTTGGGACGGGGTCTTGTCGGAGGCCTGAGATATCTTCTTATACTAGGTCCCACTCAGCACCATGATAAACATTGAATCGAACACCAAAGACTCACTGTACCAAGCTCAGGTTTCCCCCGCCACTTAGCCACAGCTTCGCAGAAGCGAACTGCGGCCCTCTCAACGGGTTCCGCTGGATATTGCCAAGCAAGATCTTCCATGTGCGTTGTAAGGTCAAGAGTGGAGGCTGGGATATCGTAGAACTATGCGGGGTTTCATATGTCAGCTCTGGATGTAGATATCACGACAGAGGTGGAGGACGTACCCTTCTCAGGCGCTCAAACATCTCAGCTTCGTATTCAGCCTCGGCTTTGCCCTTGCCCTTCCTACTGCGCGTGCCCCCACTCCCTACCAGCCCACTCGAGCTTGAGTGGCGCAAACTTGGGAACAGCACTCGAAGGGCTTCGAACAAGGATGGATACTCGTCGGGATGAAACTCGGAAAACTCTTCATCCTCGTCGAAAAGCTCCAGAGCTTTCCGCCGTTTCTTCCACTTTCTCAACTTCTCCCGTTTCCGCTTTGCCTCATCATCATCAACGTCGGCGCTATCAACAACCTCTTCCTCGTCCTCCTCTTCCTCTGCGGACGGATTGGCCTCTTCTAGGCTGCCAACGTTGATACCCAGACCAAGTAACAGCAGGCACTCCGTAGCCTCAACTCCACGCCACCCAGCAGTGAAGTAACCCTCTAACACAGCCCTTGTGAGGAGTCCAGCGAGGAGCAAGTACCACTCCTTCGTAGGCTTCAAAGCGTAATCGTACATCTTCTGGTGCTGCTGTCGACGGCGGCGCGTCCTGATCGAGGACGCCGGGGAGCCAGGGGCATGGGAATGGATAGGTGCTGCAGAACTGGATGCTTCACTCTCCCCTTGCATTGGTCGGTGGAGGCTACTCGACGCAGTAGATGGGCCATCGGGAGGTCCAGTCGTGGCAAAACCTTCGTCGTCCTCTTCATCACTTCCAGTCATACTAGATGAACTATCCTCGACCTCCTCCCCTCGTACCTCTCTCCCCAACTCGCCTGCCACCAGAGCTGAAAGCTTGATAAACCTCGGAATGAGCCTTGCAAGCTTTGTATTGCCTGCTCCTATCGTTCGATCGTCAACCGGGTCCCCCGAAGGCGTAGCAGTACCCGAACCAGACGGCGTTGACGACGATGCATGGTGATCTTCGGTACCTAGATACGTCTTTCGTCGAAGAACGCTGCCTCGAGGACCGTGCTTCAAGAGACCCGTCCCTACCCCACTTCCATCCCGCCAACCGCTAATTCCAGCGGGAGGTCGACCTACGCCTCCGATGGTCGTCAGACTACCCATGGAGGAAGGTCCACCTGAAGAGATGACGAACGCCTTGGACCTGCCTCCGCCACTACCACTCCCTGTTCTGCCGGTGGGAGATTTGGCTTCAACGCAGATATCGCATCTGGTTTGGAGATGTCGAGGACACCGAGAGGAGCCGTCGGTGTGAGCATTGACGCCGCTGGTGTACAGAGATAGAACGCGCTGGGAGGGTGTTGGACGAACCACTGGGCCTCGAGGGCGGGGAGTGGACACCTGGGGTGGTGGTGGAGGAGGAGGCGAAGAGTGTGGTGGTTGAATGGCATAGATTTGCAAGCCAGGGACCATGAAGGGAGAAGGCCCAGTGTGGTACTGTTGCTGATGCTGCTGGTACTGTTGAACGGGAGGATTATGGTTTGAGAGGGGCGAAGTGCTAGCAAAGGATTGATATGGTGAGCTCTGGGGTGTGTAAACAAGGTTGGATGTCTGCGACTGAACAGAGCCAGATCGCTGGTGGTGGTTGTCTTTCTTGGACGCAAACGCGCCAGAAACTCGGACAAGAGGGAGCAAGGCCTCCGGAAGGTTGTCCACGGATGAGGTCACTGTTTCCTCAGTAGAGGGAGGAGGAGAGGGGTGTGATTCCTGGTTGTGATCGTCGGAGACAGTGGGATGAGAGTGTCGATAGGGTAGATGAGGCACTTGTCGGGCGAAGAGATCGTTGATGATGGTGCCCAGGGCAAGTCGAAGACGGACACCGTTTGGTAAGGTATGTGGGTGCTTGCCCGTTCGCGTATTCGGCGAAACCTCGTACTTCTGCCAATGACTGTGACTGTGGTGGTGGTGATGATGGTAGTGGTGATGATGGCTGTAGTGTTCGTCTGCAGGAGGCTTCTGTGGTTCGGGCGGAGGCTGGTCAAGCATCGAAGTCACAACCTTCTCCAGGCCTTCCGCCCGCAAGCGAAGAGTGCGAGCCAATACAAGATCCTGCTTGCTCAACCTAATTTCTTCTGAACGATCGTTGGTCCCGACACCCCGAGCTTTCAGGACACGTGACTCTTCTCCTTCACTCCCAACCTCGTCTTCTTCCTCATATTCTTCAGGACGCGTCCGATGCGCGTAATGAGAGGAAGTTGGGCCACCGGTTTGATCAGTCATCCCTAGCTCGGCGCGAGCCTGAGCAAATCGCGTCCTTCCTGCAGCCTAATCTTAATATGATGGTAGCCCCTAAGTGGAAGGAGAGACATACCATGCGCCCACAACATATGGTCGATGATGAGGGTCCTGGTACTCTTCTCCCTTGGAGGAATAGAGTGGAGATGATGAGCGTGCTTATGAGCTGGCGCCCGAAATGCAGGGCTGGTAGAAGCGACGGCCATGGAGGGGCCACGGGCGCTTGTTCCTGGAGCCGTCGACGAACTGGTCGACGCCACCAATGATGATGATGGCCCTGCAGGGTATGGGTTGGTAGATATTTGATGGTAGCCACTACCGCCCGCTACTGAAGGTCCACTGGGCCCTGCTGGTTGCGTATAGTAAGCCATGTAGGATGCCGCAGTCGGGGGAACGCCCCCGAACCCATAGCCATCGGTTTGACCAGCTCTAGGCTGGTAGTAGCTGGCATTTGAATTGCTCGTCGTGGCTGCTGTGTTACTTGATCTTCCTGTTGTCGAAGTCTGGCGCAACAGTGAATACGGGGTCTGCGCCATACACCGGGATCACCCAGCAGTTCCTTGATTTTCCGTCAGGCTTTACCGTTGGTTTGATGGAATTTGTGCTGGCGAAAGAGAGAAAACCGTTCAGTGTATGGTCTTGGAAATTATGAATACAAGTTCACCCACTGGTCGGGCCAATATGAAGCTGGTAAATGGTAGAGCTTGTTCAGCGCCTTTCTAGTCCGCCGAATCGCTTGCCAATCAAATGCGGGGAAGATGCCAGAAATGGGCATCAGATTGATCATCTCACCCGGCTTGCTCCATAGCCGCACAGCCAATCAGCGTTAAGGTCGTTAAGCGCCCGTCGAGATGTCTTCCTATGATTCCGCTAAAGCAACGAGAGAATTTGAAGGCGAGCAGCCAGTAGCATTGTGGTTTCGAGCAAGAGAATACCGTTACTGGGGGCTAGTGCCAGTACTGCTCAGTGAAATGATTGAATTCCCGGTCCGCCGAAGACCTGCGCTCACTGAGCGGCTTTCAAAGGTCTACTGTGTTCTGACATTCCAAAGTCGGGCTTCGGACTTCTATCCATCATCTTCACGTCAGACTCAAGTACAGAGGCATCAGTGAACGCTTCACACCTTGCCCTTCTTTGTAGCGCAGAGATGGTAACTGTGTATCCCAAAAGAAGAATTCAATAGATAAACAACAGGAGGGTACAAAACCTCGTGTTAAGGCTTCCCGACCGCCTCCCAGCCTTTCGTATCTCCCCTCACTTCTCGGGCTATTCCTCTGCACCAATGACAACGCCGAATGGCGGGAACAATGAGGGCCTCCTACTTGTCTAAATATTGTACAAGATAGCCAATACACTCTTCACAGGTCCTGGAGAAGCCGCTAAAAACCACGACGCTCTGAAGAAACTATCGAGAACATGGCGCCGGTTGTTTAAGCACTGGCGCAGACCCATAGTCAACAAAGCATCCCAATATGCCCTCCCCGTGGGCACCAACTGCTGTTACGTTCCTCCGCGACAGCAGAACAGTTCAGGTGTTTGTGAAACTCCCTGCCAGTGAATACCATCCTGGCGTTTTGCGACTCATCAAAGCCTCACAGTGGACTTCCGCCTTCCTACGTCCCAGATACACTACCACTGTCCACGTAAAGAATGGCTTTCCCTCTTTCAGAACCAAGTTCGACCATCGGACCATTTTGCGTCGGGCTTGAGAAAGCTTACGATCGAGGTTGTCGAAGTAAAAAAGATTCGAGAGGATGTCTTAAACCCTCAAAGGTCCTCGGACAACAGGCCCACGACTCGAGGCCTTGACATCGACTTCCATCAATCCTCGTTCCGCAAACAGATTGAAGGACTTGAAACATCCCATACTAACCACAAGGGTGTCAAGCAATTTCAAACACCTCCAACTCCCACTCACAGGTTACCCCTGATTATTCGACCCATACGCCAAGCCATCCCTAAGCACCCGGAAGTGTCTTCACCCTCGACTTTCTTCCATCGCTTCGATGCCTCGAACTCGGTGCTCTCCACCCAATCAAGTGAACTGGGACAGCGTGTAGAGGATGGGTTGGACGCCTGTTTGCGCTTAGTTGCGAGGGATGTACTGACAACCCTACCAAAGTTCTCGATATTCGTCTGGTACGCATACTGGCATTGCGTCGATGGAGAAATTGGCTATAGGAAAGCATAAGGAGGATTGTGTGAGCGAGACGCTTGGATGAGCTTGGACGCCCTTCCAGTGTTTGTGAATATGAAACTTGATATCTATGATGAATATGGACAAGAGGTTAGTAGAATCGTTTCCTTGGGACGGCATCGTAGGGGTGCAATGGACTTGGACGAGCTAGGCGCAAGAGGGGACTATCATTCGGTGTGGGAAGGAAGACCATGTGCGGAATGGCGATGTGCTAACCCTGCTTCTCCTGCGATCTCGTGATGGTTTCTGTTGCATTTGTCTCTTCATTACATACGTATGGGCGAAATGTATCTTCAGACGTCACCATTATCAATCATTGTGAGGGTATCGTCTCTCTCTCTCTCTCAAGCACCGAAATTACAGGAGGTCCGGAGAAGACGATCGGAATGTGACTGAGAGTGAAACTCCTGATAGCCAATCGAAGATCACCCTCACCACTCATCATCCTGCACTCAAGATCTTAAGAGCCTTACTCGAGTACTTTTCCAATAACGCTGATGGCTTCCCCGCCGACGCCACACAGTGGCAATGTCGATTATGCACGTCTTCCCATCTAGCTTATGTACAAGATCGCCGACGAACTCAACACAAGTTCTGGAGACGCACACCGAATCCAAGACACCCTAACTCAACTCTTCACAACGTGTCGCGGCATCCACCACTACTCCCGAAAACTCATCTTTCATCAAGTACTCATCCCTTTACTTCTCGAGCCCTTCATCGTGACTTCGAAAATCTATAATTGATCTGCAACCCTATCTAATGTATGTGTATGCGATTAGTCCTTGTATGCAACGTGTTGGAGGTATGTGGTGATCAGAAGTGCACTGGAACCGACTTCTTGGTGTCCGCGGATTGGGACAGTCCCAATTTTCCGGCCTTTTTCAGCTCGTACAGCAGCACCAAGCCACAAATTACCACAGATCCAATCACCCACCCAAAGATGGCCCAGTAACCCCTCGCGTAATCCTTCCATGGTGTGCTCATGCCCTCGACGTGGGTGAGGCATGCTGCCTGGAGTGCGAGTCCGAGGGCAACTCCTAACTGGATGATGACAGACATCAGACCACCAACGACACCAGCCTGCTCGGGCGGTACAGAGGTGATTACGAAGACCTGGACGGCGATGAAGGCGTACTGGCAGGAAGCGGATCCTATGATGGCAGCGGGTACGAAGTAGGACCAGTACTTCACCCCGTTACCGCCACCACTGAAGACGAAAAGCACCGCGCTACCTGCGGTGAGAGTGTTGGCGGCGAAAATAGGCCATCTTCTCCATGTGAGGACGCCAGGCTTCAGTTGAATCAGGATAGAAACTACGAAGGCTGCAATGCCAATGGGAAGAAGCCGTACGGCGGAGTTGATCGCTGAACGGCCAAGCACCTCTTGCCAGTAGGCTGGGAAACCGAATGACAAGGTCGGCAAGTAGAGGAAAGGCGACAGGCTAAACTCTTGGTCAGTTTTTCTGTCCTTTGTTTGTTTCCGCTAACGACTTACTTCAAAAACACGAGAGGCTTCACAGTCGGTGTCTTCCAGACGGTGGCTGGTAACATCACATTCTTCGAATCCTTGGCCATAGCTTCCCATACGAAGAAAGCGACGAAGGAGACCAGAGATATTGGCAGTGCGGCAGAGAACCTCGCGTCTTTCCAGCCGTATTCAGGGCCTGAGGTGAGAGCAAGGACGAGCAGGATAATAGCTGTAACTGAGAGAAGGAGGCCGATTGGGTCCATGCGAAGGAGAATGTCTTTGGCAGTGACATTCTTAGTGATTCTCTCCTTTGGGACAAAGGCAAGAGAGGCGGCTGTGGCCAGGAAGGCCATGATCGATATCATTCGGAAGAGCCATCTCCATGTAGCGTGCTCGAACAGGCCACCTGAAGTAGCATTCAATTAGAAATGATACGATCGCAGGACGGGGGCACATACCAATGATAACTCCAATAGAATAAGAAAGCGAGGCGACGAGTCCTAGGATAGCGAGAGCTTGGTTGCGCCTTTTACCCTCAGGGAATGTCCTGACAGTAATGTTGCTGTGAAACCCGAGGTGTCAGGGTTCTTTTCAAGGGGGCGAGATGAGACGAAACTCACTATGAACTAGGGATCGTCATCGCCGCAGCTATGCCTTGCAAAGCCCGTAATACGAGGAATGCAATAGGATTCCTCACTGAACAGCTGGGTAAGGAAAACGGACCATCGAAGAACTTGTGAGGAAAGACTTACGGAAAGAGAGAACGAGGTTGAGAACTGCGACCGTTCCGATACCGATGATAAACACCCATCCAGCGGACCAGAGATCTGCTAGACGCCCTGCGGACAATAGGAATCTAGCCGGGGAATATCGTCAAAATCCTGGCTCTCGAGGCTAGGTACTACTGAAAAGCGCTTACGCTGCGAATGTAAGGAAATAGGCGGTCAGGCTGGTTCGATGGCAAAAGCCAATGTCAGGAATAATCGTCGGCGCATGTTCACGGTTTTACTTACATCCATGAAGTCTCTGCACTAGAAAGGTTGATATCCCTCGCGGTACTAACGAGGAGTACAAAGAGCGCAGCCCCGGTCATCACGTCGATCAAGACAGCCACACTCATAGTCAAGAGAATCAGCCATCGCTTCCAAACAGCCGGATATGTTGGCTCCAGTGGTTGTGATTCGTCCGAAGTTGAAGAGAGGTCGTTGAGAGGTTTTTCGGGGTTATTCGCATGAGCAAAGGCTCTACTAGATTGTCCGTCAGGGGTGTCCATTGCGGACCAACGGATGCCACGTGGAGGAGGGGAGGCGGAGAGAAGGTGGTGGGGATGAACGGGATGCACTCGATGAACGATTCTATGTGCAGCTTTATACTACCCAGGGTTGACCGGATAAGCAATTTTGACATGCGAATGCTGCATTCCTAAGACTAGGGAAGCACTCGGGCACTTGCCCGAGGAGGGAGGGAGGTTTGATTCTTACGCATGCTTCTCCAATCTCGATTCTCTTGTAGCGCTCTATCCGGAATTCATCCAAAGGCCAGTTGGGCGCTTTCGCTGGCGACCCTCGAGTTCTGTTCATGAAGCGAATGCCGCCTGACTCTGGGGGAAACTGAGAATATCCGAGTTGTAAAAGTCCAAACATATGGCATAGGATAAGATAAGCCCATGATCGCAAACCTCAAAGTTTACTGGCTAAATCCCAGGGCTTCGCCACCGCAGAAGCTTAAGCGCTTACCCCCAGACCCTGTCGCCTCTTTCCCTTCTGTGGTTTATCATTGCTGTATCCTGTTCACTTGTGCATTGATTTTGCCTAAATACATTTACTTTCTAATGTTGTCTGCGACCCTCGACGCTTTGTTGGCGGCAAGAATCGAGCATCAGGCAAACGCCGTCCGATTTCGAATCTTGTCCCGTCTCTCGTATTTATGTTTTGCCGAGACCTTCCTCTATAGTTTGATTGATGGTGCTAGAAGGGGAGGAGGAAAGAACGGTTCGGAGAATCATGTCGTTGGGACGCTACCAATACGTTGAAGAAGATGTTACTGTAATAGTCTCATGGGACCTTGGCGCTGACGAAGATTATTGTTCGTTGTGGAGAGGTGGCACTTGCGCAGGATGGCAGTCCTACTATCGCGTTTGCTTTAGTTTAGTTTTTGATTTCCTAGCGCTACTTCATGGGATCATCTCCTCGCCACGAATAAAGATAGCTTGTTGGCTTACCAAGGCTGCACTTATCGGGGTGACAAACATCATACTGCGGGAGAAGATGGAAACGTCATGATCATCCAGAGGATTTTGACCACAGATTGTGGACATGACAGTAATCTCTCCGCTCATCATACCGCGCAAGTCGCTCGCACAAGGTTCTGCTAGCTACAACTTCCTCGCAGCGAATGTCAGACGGTCACAAAGACTCCAATGCTGTCATCCGCCTTCCAGTCGAGCTCATATTCAAGATAGCAGATGACCTCTATACAAGCCATGGGGACGCAATCCAGATCCAAAACACCCTGGCCCAACTCTCCACGACGTGCCGCGCGATGCACCACCATTCCCGCAAGCTAGTCTTTTGCAGGGTAGTCCTCCGTTCCCTTCCTGGCGAAATGCCTCGGCAACATCGACCAACTAAAGTTGCGTCGATGCAAGCTTTCAACAAACTGATTGACGAGGACCCCAGTCTACTATCCCTCATTAGAGATCTTAGGCTCAACCCCTTGCCCCCGTACTCTTCCCTCCCCGCCTCCTCCTTGGAAGGTTGGCTTGAACTGATGGCCCGTCTCAAACGTTCCTCCAACTATTCCTTGTTGACAAGGCTGGCTTTCGACGATGGGAGCTCTACAGAGTTTTCCTTTGCCACGATCGTGTGTCCCCCCCAATGGTCAAATCTGGAATTCCTCATCTTCAAGACAGAGTGGACGTTGTTAGCTAATGTATTCGAAAACCTACCACGCAGCGTGAAGGAGCTGGTCTATATTGGGTCGACGAAGCAACGGGATGAGCCTCCTCAGTGGATTCTGACCGGCGGCCGTTTCAAGATGACACACAACAACTTCGATTCACTAACTTTGACATCGAGCATAACGGATATCAATCAGGACAACTTCTTCCAACAGACACGCTCGCCATCTTTGAGCAGGTAGAAGAATCGGGGTTGAAAAATCTTAAACACCTCCAACTGGTCCCAGTTGAAGCTGAACTCTGCGTTCGGATGTTCAAGATGTTTGCTTCCCCTTCCCTCCCGTCGCTGCAATGCCTCCACCTGACCGTTCAATACATGTTCCCTGACAACGGCGTCTGCAAACAACTCGATTTCAAATCGCTTCCGAACCTTCGATGTCTGGAACTTGCGGCATTGCTACACTGGAACCTCCGTTGCAGTTGGCTTGAGCGCGCAATGGATGGCCTATCAAGGATAGTTGCAAGATATTCGGCGGCTGCCATCGCCGAACGACAGTTAAAATTCTCCCTCCTCATTCAAGGAGCTCCCAGGATCAAGTTTATGGCAGTCGGGCGTGGCAGACAGTATCTTGCAGCGCCACTTGTAGGATCTTGGAGAAATTCCCTGTTTTTGGGTATATGGTGGTGCGGCACTGGAACATGGAGGGGAGGGGAGGGATACAGAGGGTTGTCCCTTTGGAGCAATACCGCTACACTGAACAAGCTAGTAACAATCGAGCGCACATTGGAGCCGACGAAGACTATCATTCATTGTGGAGAGGCGGCCCCTGCGCAGGATGGTATGGAAGAGTTTCGGTTTAGGAACGCTCGTAGCGCAAGGGAAGAATCAGCCGACCGGACCTTGCAATCGAGCGGCGTAAAACTTGGTTATTCCAGGGCAAGGTGACAACGAGAGTGTTGCGTGAAAAGTTTGTTCAAGGAAGAGCTCGTACCTGTGTACTGAGCACAACAAATACTACTATGATGGGTTGGAATATCTCAGATCAACAGTTGCACCGGCTCTCGTGCCAACGGCGCTTCGAGTCGGATACTTGAGCGCTCGGAGTCTAAAATCAGGCGCCCGCATAGTACTCCTGACAAACGATTCGCCTTTGGTTTGCCCATGGAAGCAAGAGCATTCGTCGACAGAGGCTACCTCTCTCTCTCTCTCTTATACTCATACTGGCCGTAGCCCGCGGGAAGATATGTCCCACTCTACGAGGTGGATGTATACATGACAAGGCACAAGCTTCCTGGAGAACCATCTACTAGTCCGTCAGCTTTCACTTCTTGGTCCAAATTAAGATTAAAAAACCGGTGATGCACGATGTTGAGTAGTAGTAGCGGACTCGACTCGCTGCACGACGCATACACAAATATAAGCAAGACGGCGAACCATAGGGGTGGGTCGGACTTGCCGCCGGGATCTCCTGACACATCAACGGGCAAGTGACACCTGCCAAACTCAACCGCATCTCTATCACTTACATCATGGTCTCGAAAGCTCAAGAGAGACCCTGACAAGCCCGTCCTCGAGGCTTCCCGCGCCCCAAGCAAAGACGGGTTGAATACCCAGACCCGAAAGAGTCTAAACAGCCAAGCAGCTCCTAGAGGTTCCCAAGTAGCCGAATTTTCCCAAGAACTCCCTGGCACGTTTTACATATGGCGTGGCGGATGCGAGGAAACGGCATGTTGTTGACGTAGATACCTGACCGCGGAGATCCTGGGTAGACGCAGTGAAGATAATTCAAGACAACGACTTGGGCATGTCAATGCGAGGCGTATGACTTGAGGACCATTTATTGTTTGACTCAGATGGTGCACAGGTAACAAAGCTTCTGTGAAGGGCTGGCGTTAAAGGCCGGTGGTGAATTAAGATCTGAGTTACTCTCGTGGTCTCCGGGAGCGGGGGAGGGCGTGAATGAAGCCACGGTATTGTTGAACGAGATGGGTGGGGCTCGATAAGGGAGGAGAGGACTAGAAGCAGTTGTAGATGACCCTGAAGCTTGGTGTACTCGCTAACTTAAAGAACGAAGTTGGAAAGAAGCTTCCGAGATACTTGAGGAGCTATGGGCCTAGTTGCCGGCGGCCTTGAGGGAATACCACGAAGATTTGTATGAGGTTTAGGGTGGGACGCTATAGTTCGCCGTCGAGAGAAGATTTTGTAAATTTGAGCCTCATGTACAAGACAGATGGAGTGTTCGTGTACTTGGAAAACACGAATTGAGGTGTTCATGAGCGAATGCGTCTTCTTCCTGTATGCGCGTCGATTGAGTCATCATTGTACATAAAGTCACAAAACAGAAAGATCAACTCGAAATGCTATAACACATAGCGTCAAACTTCAAGCTTCAATCATAACAAGCACAACTGAGTGACGCTAACGCAGAAAACGCCTCACCGCCGGCACGTTGAAGAAGCGCCGCTGGGCGCTCGATCTGAGGCAAGATCTGACGATCAAATGACGTAGAAAAGACATAATGATATCAATATGAAAAAGCGATGATCTGATGCCTGATGGCGTGGTGTATGATGCGTTCCAAGCCTGGAAAGGATGCCAAGGTCTCATTATGAGTGGATGGTCTGTGCGCTGGGTGAGGCTCATTAACGCGTTGCGTATGTCGTCGTTGAATGCTATTATTGAGCTTGGGGGGTGTTTCAGCCGCTGGGATGGATGTGGAGTGAGGGTAAGGTACCGGGAGATTGGTGGTTATCAATGTGTATGCTGGTCCGAGCGTGTCACTAAAGAGTGGACGCTGGAATGCACTAGGCGAACCTAGTCGACCAGAAGCAAGCCAGAAGGTGGTTGGTTACTCACGTCAAAGATGAGTGGGAGAAGACAAAACAACCTTCTGTTATTCACTCGTTATCTACAAGGTCTTGCCTGACAATATGGAACGACGCCCGGCGGACGAAAAGAAAAAGAAAACTTGCGTTTTGTCGGGTTCAAGATTTTGGCCGACGACTCTGACGTCGAGGGGAATGAGAAGAGAACACGCTACACTCGCCGCTCCACCGTTTCCGAGTAGCGTTGGGGTCGGCCAAGAGCCTTTTCGCGAGTGGAAATTAACGCGATGACTGCCCCTGTATGACTAGCGCTGCTCGTTGTACAATAATCTACCTAGCAAGCGTAAATATAACTCTATAAGAACCCTTCTACACCCACTTTTATAGCTGTATCCTGTGATAGGAATTTCATATGTTTGTAGGAGTCGAAGTGCTTCCTTTGAGGAGCGTGTACTGCAACCGCCAGTTGTGGGTTTCAAACTCCGAATCCCATCAACCGGACCCTTACATACGGTGACACAACGACCCCTGTTTTGGGAATCGCCTGGATCTTGCTTTTCCCTTTCCTTCTCTCTTTGCCCTCGGTCGGTCGGCGCTCCGTCAGCCATTCATTCGATACCCTCAGCAAATAATTTCTGTATCAAAAACCAGTTGAGCGGCGACAGCAAGATAACTCCTCTCATTGACAGCGGCAACAGCGACAGGCTGTTCCTCCACAGTTTGTTTGATTCTAATTAGGGTCTTCCCTCCACACCACGCAACGTTCGGCCCCTTGTTACCTGAAGACAACCCCTTCTTCGCTTCTGTACATCATCAGATCATCTCCGGCACCACACTCCTCACTCACAACACGCAGTTCAAAACAAAAAGCAATCTCACCTCTCCTCCATTTACGTTTCACCCCTTCGATCTTCATAAAAGCGAGGATGTCCAGCAACGCTTCACGTCCCCAACCAAGTAGAGTCTACACCGCTCCTCTTCTTTCAAGATCATCCACTTCTTCTTCAAACACATCGGGCTCGGCCTCCCCTTCCACACACCACTACCCGCAGCAGCAGCACGCAAGAACCAAGACGGACGAACCAGGCTACTTTAGTGCCCAGGCTCCCTCCTCGAGTCTAGCCTCTCCAACACAATTTCACGTAAACTACACCGGCAACACCTCCTCTTCCTCCCGGCACAACAGCAACAATAATACCTCCACCAACAACGCCTTCACAAACGCCTTCAACGCAGCCTACTACGGCACATCCTCCAACCCAAACATCAACAATTCCAACTCCAACTCGTACACCTACACAACACACAGTACAGGCCCTACCGCGCCTTACCCGATCATAACCGCCACCATAACCTCCCGGCACCCACCCCCATCGTCCTCGAACCGGTCAACGCCGGAAGAGGAGGACAGTAATCCGTACAGCCAGTTCGCTATGCATATCCCAGGACCCCCGACGACGCTTTCCTTGGGCGGAGGAGGTGGGCGGAGCAGTCATCATCGAGGAGGAGGAGGAGGAGGGAATGGCCCACAGGTCCTTTCTTCATCTTCACATCATCGGTCTCAGCAGCCCCCGCAACAGCCGTTACCTTCACCGCTGGACAGGACGCGCCGTATGCCTCCACCGTCGTCTCGCTCGACCCCGCAGATGCAGGTGACGAGTTCTGTGTATGCGTATACACTTAGTGTGCAGCTTCCGGCGGCGATTCAGCCAGAGATGGTCACGGTTTGTGCGAACAAGGGGGATAAGATCAAGGTTGTAGCGGATGTGTGGCATTTGGAGGATGAGAGTGAGTCTTTTATCTATTTGCATTTCCTTATCGCTTCGTTCTTTCTGCCTTTTCCTGCCCCATTTCCTTCAGGAATAGACGCTGATCTTTGGTTCTCTAGGCCACTACGAATGGCAGATCGCATTCCCGCCATACGATATCGACATGGGCAACGTCCACGCCCGATTCGACGACAGTCGGAACTTGACGATTGACGTACGAAGGATCCCGAGGATATATCGGTAGATTCTCCGTTCTTAGCATCTCTCATTCAGGAGGGAGAGAGAGGGGAGGAGGAGCCCTCGGCGCAGGTGGGAAGCTGCTTGGTGCGCAATTCATTAGCCCAATCGACACCGAAGGATCGTACCTTTTGTGGCGTTTCCTTGCCCCTTGCCCCTTTACGCAGGCACGGATCCTAGGGCTCCTAGGTGTACGACAGGATTGCCCGCCACCGCCGCTCCCTCCAGCACCCCGGATCTCCTCCTCCTCCCCTTCCTCTACGCTTCATTCATTCTCGATTCGCTCTGCACCCCCTCGCTCTGGATACCCAACTTTTCTATCACAACGCGCTACTCGAATATGCCCTCTCGCTCAATTACTTTACGACTCTTCACGTCTATTACGACCTTCAAATCAAATCAAAGCTTCATTCAATACATGCAACTCCATGGTACTCGGTACTGTCATTACACACCTGATAGCAGTACGCGTAGTACCAATAGGCCTCTTGGACGGACAACATACCACGAATGGGTCTGTCTATCATTCGAATACCTCATAGATTCTTTATTCCTTATCTTCCCCTTCTTCTTTGCCACACACATCCTTCCCTCCTTCCTTCCTTCTCTGGAACCCAAAAAAAAAGGCTACCTCTTTCTCTCCGTCTTCTATATTGGTTTTATATGTACTTTGTATGTCATTTCTCATCTCTCCGTTTCACTCTATGCCTCGCCATACTTTTTGTCGTCTTGTTATTATCTCGCTCGTCTCTTGGTTCATCTAGTATCCATCTCTTTATCCCGGTTTCCTGTACGGCACTGCAGTGGTGTCATTTATTCTACTATTCTACTACTCTCTTAACCTCCTACTGGCTCGTCGTCGTTATTTATTTTTATTCATTTGAATGCTGTTTATCTATTCTCTCCTCGCCCTATTCACCTCGACCCTGTAATATTATGATTTATTCTGCACTGTTACATAGACGAATACACTGTGGTCAACCTCCCGTTCTCGTTGTAGGAAACTACAAAGACCCAATCGGCTAGCGTCGGCGGAGGAAAGCCAGAGTTGCAGATTTCAATGGGTGAGTGGAGTAAACTAGTCACTGGTAACGAGGGAGCTCCTCTCGCTGCTCCACAACTTGACTGATTCTTACTTCTCTTCGCCCTTTGAGTGTTGCCTATTTACGTCTCCTCAAAGGCTTCTCAAGCGCCGTTTAACGTTCTCGTGCCCCGTTCGGCTTGTATGAGCGACGAGCGCCTAATGTGGGTTGGGTTTCTCTTGCTTGATTTGGAAAGGGTGGAGGATCGTCGCGTTCGTCATTCGTGATCGATTTTTAGAAATCGCTGCCATGAGTGCTTTCTGCCATGATTCTGTTCGCAGCTTTCATTTGGATCGTTCGTTGGAGACCTGTCGAACGGATAAGAGTCATGCGATCCTTCATTTACCCATGGTCAGGTTTTTGTTTGCAATGGAGTGCAAGCCTAGAATGGTCAGTTCTGATTGAAGCAATCTACAGGATAGTGCTTACTTATAGTTGTGGAGGATGCAGGGTAAAGAAGGTTCGTACGGACAGACTGTCAATGTGGAGTTACTTTTTTACGAGGACGAGTAACGAATGACGAGTTTTACTGCTGCCCGGTGTCGTGTAATACACGTCGTCGTCGAATTGGTGGTATTCATCTCTCCCGAGATGAGCAGACGACGCGTCCCTTCCATACGCACGTTTCTAATCTCCCCCGGCGTGCTGGTATAGGTCTCCAGACGGCTCTCGTGTATGGGCTCCTGGGACCCTCAGTTGGAGTCTGAGGCCTCCCACCTTTTGGTCTCTTGACTGGCTTTTCTTCTCGGTCTAGACTTGCTCTGGGTCTTTCACAGTGCCGCATCTGGCTTGGGGCATTGCTGAGGATCGGCTTTGGACTCGGACGATCGGTACGATCCCACAGGCTATGGAAAACCCGACCATGAATGGGCCTTGGGACGCGTTTAGCGAGCCTCTCGGTAAAGGCATCCTCCAGAGTCTCCGTGATCCACTATCTCTACACGCTTTTCTAAGAGTCCCCAGTGGCCCTCGTGGGTCCCGTGTCTGCTCCTCTGGCCTCGCATTCAGCCCCTGTTGAATCTTCTCGCATTTCACAGCCCACGACTTCGCCTGTGCTAGTAGCGCAGCAGCTCAAACGGGAGTCAGACTAGGGACATTGCGACTGATGTACACGACAGTGTGCATGAGTTCGATGGGAAGGCGTGCCTCGTTGTCTTTGCAGCTGCCATTGTGTGACGTCGACTGGGAGGGCATTTTTCGTGAGGCGCTTGAACAAGTGGTTGGCTAAAGATGACAAGTGGTGGGATCATTGAATCTGTCTTATGAAGCTTCCGCTCGCCTATGCGTTGCACAAAACCAGCCCGTTGTCAAGGGATCTGCACTTTGTTGTGATTCCATCGTCTTCTCCCGAAGCACTTATCTCACTTGGTGTTCATGAACAAACAGCATGGAAGGTGGGCAGGGGGTATTAGCAAAGGTTGAAGATAGGTAGCAGTGGGTTTTACCAGGCTGCACTGACCCATGAGATACTTGTACATACACATCAGTCGCCCGTAGCGGTCAGTTCCTCTCAGTACCTATACTGGGACTTCAAGGTCACCATCTTCCGAGATTATTGTAAGGCATTGATCATTTGGCACATGGTTATAATCTTAAGGCCTTGCAGTTTAATTGTGCTGGAGGTGACCATTGAGGTTAGCGAACATCCCTCTCCTTTATTGTCGAACCCACTTACATCTACGACCGAGAGTGACTGATGGCTTAGGCCAAGTGTTTCCCTCCAAAGTGTATGGTCCGTGAAACATCGATGCGCAAGGAGTACGGCAACGACACCATCTCCCCATCGGCGAGGAGTGGGGGTAGGTATCACAGATATAAACTGACAGCCTGACCATGCGTAGTTTCGGCCATCTGTCTCCACGGATCGAGTAGTCAAAGATGCCCTCCCCTGCCCATTCCACAAAGGCCAGCACCTCCTCGTCATAGAGTGATAACGTATCTCGGTGGAGAAGGATCACGATCTTCAGCCTACGCCACGCCTCGGGAAGAGAAGGCATTGGAATGTGTGCGAGCATGTTCGATATCCAAGTGAATGTACTGGGTAGAATGTTTGGGTTACCAGAGAGGGATATCTCGAAGTATTCGAGATGGGGGAGATTGTGGAGAGCAATAGGATAGTATGCTTCCGAGCGATGCTGAACCAGATTCTCCATCGTTAGCCATTGGATGTCGATATGAAGGCATTGTAGCGTCTGGGAGTAGACTTCCAAGATCAAGTTGTGTGCCAACCCAAAAGGGTTCCTATGGCTGTTGAGGTTCGTAAACTCAAGGTGGTAGAGCGTTGAACTGCCCACAACACTAGGACTGGGGTGATTTAAAACCGAGTCTTCGGGTCTTCCGAGGATATCCAGCGCTTTTAACATAGGGAAGGCTTGCTTTTCGATGGCAACATGTGCACTGTAGAAGGCTGACCAAACCTCTGCGCTGACACGTAGGTGTACTATCGCAGCAAACGCAGCTCCCGAGAATAGGATTGGGAGGACAGAGGGTGACTTGGAAGTCTTGAGGTCCAGAGCACTAAGGCTGGGTGACCGTTCCAACATCTGTATGAGCACACCCTGCAACTTGGCGGGCAGAGGGCCATCTCGGAACCGAACCCGCAATGTCTTGAGGCGGGGAAAGCTCGACTGAGCGAGGAATCGAAGCCATGGTTTCACCAAGCGATGATATCTATCAATGCCCAATGTGTGCATGAACCTTGATAAGCGGGGAGGAAAGAATGAGAAGCTGGGAAACGTTATTTGCAGGTCCATTACAAGGTCGAGAATGTTGCAGGGGGAAAACTCGGAAGAAAAGTTGTGGGCAAGTTTAGGGTCACGCCACCTCCCAATTTCCATGTACCTGAAGAGTATGGCGCGGCAGTAAGCCAACAGGGGTCTGCAGGCAAGGGAGAGAGCCTTGAGAGTGCCGATATCATGGGCCAAGTGATTGTCAATGATCAGGTAAGCTACGTCAAGAGGAATGGGTAAGGCTTGGAGGGGAGGTGAGGGTTTCTGAGCAGTGCGAGCAAGCCGGCGCTTGAGCTGGAGAACCATACTGGGAGAACCACCGTAGATTCAATGCCCAGCCTCTCATCATGCAAATCCCATCAAAAACGTCCATCATTGCCTCGAGGTCCCTGTTCCCACCCTCATGTCATCTCTCCATGTCTCAGCTGTTCACTCTTGGTTTCGTTGCAAGGCTTTCCCGCACAGCTCCCAACTTGGTATTCGCTTGCGGCGAGATGGACCAATTACGCATAGCTTGGTTGTTCCATTCCCCCTGTCAAGTTGGTGATAAATAGCAACTCAAATTTTATCTGATGGCAGGGTCCTACATTCGCGTCCACTGCTGTGGGCATATGCCTTTTGGCTCTCACTTTCACAGTCGTCTGCATGCGGAACAGGTCGCGACTTCTTATCCTTCTTTCTCTTACGCTATTTCTCCACCTCAGCTATGTTGCTTTCAGGCGTCACACTGACGTGCCTTGGGCATCGGAGCATGGAAATCTTGGGGCTGCCGAAATCAAAGTCTCAGAAGATGACTTTGCTCTTGACCGGGAAGATGTAGGCGGAGATAAAGTTGTCGACGTACAACCGCCACCTATAGAGGACGTTCCTGATCATGACCCACCAGCGCCTCCTCCTCCCCCTCCTCCGCCTCCTCCTCCTCCTCCGCCACCACCACCATTGTCTAGGTGGTGCCAATACAACGAATGCACAAAAGGGCGCTGGATTCCTCGCGATCCTCCTTTCACCACCCTGGCCGAGTTCCAGGCCGTATTTGCTTCCAGGAGCTCTACCAGGTGGAACGAATGTCCCATCCAAAACCCTGCTCTATTGGAGGGCAAGTCGGACGAGGAGGTAGTGAGTATGAAGGAGCAGCGCCTTCTGAACATTATCAATCACGTCTGGAAGCCTGGTCGTGGCGAACAAACGACTTGGGATCCTGAAGACCTTGTCGTACGTCTTCTCAAGTCCCCCGGTGGGCTTGTCTTCTTGGGAGGTATGTTATCATATGCTCCAGAACCGCTCGCACATTCTAATCCCTGTCTAGATTCAGTAACTGCAGGCTGGGAGCACGCCTTCTTCACCTACCTTGAACAGGGTATCCTCTCCAAGGAGCACGGCATCCCATTTGAAGGCGTCCCGATCGAAATCGACAATGAGATCTCGTCTGGCATACGCGCCCACATGCTGCGGCCAAACCACCCAAAGACCCTGGAACTTCAGCAACGCGCTGGCGTTCCTGATTCCCGCATGACACGACCCGTCTTCCAAGTGATTGAAGATCACATGTTGATTTCTGACGACGATGTGAGGAACATCACCTCGAAGCACGGCGGGTCCGATGGATGGAAGCTGGACGCACTCAAACGAGCGCCGGGATGGGAAGAATACTTGGAGGAACTCGTGAAGCCCAAGACGGGAGAGGAAACGACAGTGAAGGACGAATCCATCCTCATCGTGAATAACGGCGCCCACGTGCGTGTCCTCCATCGGCTGCACTTGTACAATACTAACGCTACCGAATCAGTGGTCTCGAAGCACACTTTTCGTTCTCCCACAACACGGCTCGCTAGAGGAAGACAAAGTCATGCTAGCCGACTCCTACAAGGATATGGTAAACATTTCTTCTTCTTATCGCCCAAGTCCCATCTGACCTATCCCCAAGATGTCAATCCTCATTGACAAGCTCAACGACCTTCGACAAACGAAAATCATCTACCGGTCCACCACGCCTGGTCACCCCAACTGCGGCAAAAAGACCTCTCCCTACGCCTCCTACGACGACGCACTGCAAGGTGAAGCAAACTTTGTCCAACAGGTCACGGACTGGGTCTCAGATTCCCAAGTCGCGAAAACGAATGCTCGGGATAGGTTGATCTGGGACTGGGATAGCTTCAACCTGCATAACAAGATTTGGAGCGGGGAAGCTATACCACGACTGAGGGCGGAGAGGGAGAAGTTGAAGGAGAACGGCGTACTGCCGCAGAATCTTCCGCCAAAGTGGCTTTACATGGATTTCTGGGGGATGACCTTGCAGAGACCTGATGCTCATGCGGACTGTTTGCATTGTGAGTCTTCCGTTGACGTTCCGGTTCATGGGTTAACTGCTTCATAGGGTGTCTACCGGCGATATACAACGAATGGAGTCAACATCTGCTTCATGTACTACATCTAGAAGACGGCTTGCAATGATGGACAAATGGATTTTCGGATACATGGGATTCGGCTTATGTAGACTTTGCCCCATTGACAAGCATGGGTATTCTGATAGATGTTGCGGCTTATTCTAATGTGGTTGTTGTAATCCTCGTATATTAATGACTTACTTGTGAACTGTATATTGTATATACATGATAGAATTACAGTGATGGGGTGATGCGACATGTGTGCGAACGTCTGGACCCTCACCATGCTTCTTTCTATAGTTCTATCATCCACTACTTCAGCCATATGCTTCGCCGATTGAAATCGTCATTGTCTTTCACTGCGGAACGTGGAAAGAAGGACAAACTCAGCCCTGCCCCGGAACAACTAGAGCCGCGCCTTCCCCTCGAACTTCTGTTCAAAATTGTCGCTAACTACGATACCGAATCACCCATGCGGGAAGATACACTTGCCCTGGCCAACATAGGGAGCACATGTCGAACCCTGAGAAACCACTGCCGACCCCTTCTCTTCCATACCGTCTCCCTCCAATCTTATCCTGTAGGAACACGGTTCTCCACTGTCGACCAGAACGACCCCAGATCTATCGGAGGGGTGGAGGCTTTCAGCAAGCTCATCAAAAAGTCCCCAGACCCCATCCAGTCCTTCGTTCGAACACTTAACTTGGAATATCGTTTAGCGATCCCACCAGAGACGAATTTGGCTCAACTTGCAAACATCCACAACCTACCAAAATCTGCATGGCAAAGGGTGCTAGGAGGACCGTACGCCAACTTGACGACGCTTAGATTGTTCTGGGATCAAATCCCACCGTACATGCTCGACGCGGTGGTGGGCATGCTTCAGGGTCTAATGCTGCAGCGACTGGAAACCCTCGAGGTGGAATGCTCAGTCCTACCCATCCCCTTCTTGTACTACGTCCCACCAACAGTCAAAACCCTGTCCTTACGCCATGGGACAATCGCCTATGAGAGCCTGGGGGTTCCTCATCCCCCACCCGACCGCGATGTCACTCACCCACCCCGTCCGCATGCCTTGTCGCTGCAAATTCAACGCCTGGAGGCGCCCCTGGAGCCTTTAACGCAGCAGAAGATCCTCGACCTCACCGCCCTGAAACATATCCATCTGGAACACATTCGGGATCATGTCAGTCATCACATTCACAATACATTTATCTATCCCTCTTCGCATACAATCCAGTGTGTCCATTTGAATAGCGCCCGCGGTGAATTCCACAATGCAGAAGGCGGTGGGCTTCCAGGCGGGGCAAGCGCATCTGGAGTCCCTCCAAGGCCGGGTCTCTTGGACATCAATGCCCTCGTGTCCCTTCAATGCCTGGAAGTCATCACATGGGGATATGAAAGTGCTCTAGCAGAGACTCTCCAATGGATCTCCTTCTCCATGCAAACTGTCCCGGAAGTGCAACAGGCAGAGCGATTCAAGAACCTCAGGATCAACGTGCTCCTGCGCCATAGTTCCGCAACTGTGGCTGAAGCGGCAGAAGCTTGGAAGGAGGTGCATAGGGGATGGGACTGGCCTGTACTGTACCGAGCCGCTCGCGTTGCAGGCTTCATGCTGCACCAACAGATCGATTCCCATTGGGAACCGACGTTGATCATGCCCAGAACCAACTTCCCTCCCATTCCTTTGGACCGCGGTTGTACTGGAGGCGAGGAGATCGTCGATGTTCTTACGCTTTGGAAGAGCCCCTATTGCCCGGGTTGGCTGTAGCTCGTGACATTTGGATGACCTGTGATATACCGTAGTTATGCCCGAGCTGGAGATTAGCGTCTTGCCATGTTGGCCTCATCGACATTATTGACGATTATGTGGTCTCCTGTAGTGCGCTTCTTGGCACTATTTAGGTCTTGGAATGGGGTATATTCGCCCAATATTTCGGCTCTCTGCCTTTCACAAGTGCGTTGGAAGATAATGATAGCTGTCTTGTTGTGAGATAAGTCCTGCCAACCCCCAAGTGCTCCCTTCACTTATCCAGGTGAAAAAGGTGTTGAAAGTTGGTTTGTTGGAATAACCAGCAAATATTGAAGGAAATATGGGTGGTGGTGGGTGGCTCCCGGTGTTTATCCTGAGTTATACGCCATTATCCTTGTGAGTTGCCCACCCAAGCTTGTTCTGGTGATTAGCGTTTGAATGATCAACGTTTTTTGATGGGATTTGCGATGATAGAAGAACGATCCATTGACACTTCTGGTTCTCTCAGTCAACATGCTGCACAAAATCAAGCACCGAATTGCTCGCACTACTCAGAAACCCCCTCCTCCCCTCCAGGCCTTGCCCATTCCGCTTGACGTATTTTGCCTCATCATTGACACCCACTTTACGCGTGATAGGGGCACTCTCAAAGCACTCTCCCTTGCCTGCCGACCCCTGTTGGCTCACTGCCGCTCCATACTCTTCAGTTGCATGGATGTTGGAGGGTGGCATGACGCTAAACTCACCCACAGCTTTGCTTCTGAGTTTTCTCCCTGCAACATCCTCGACCTTGTCATTGACCTGCAAATAACATTTCGCAGCTTCTCAATATTATCTGCCTCCATCTCATTCTTTTTTCCTAGCTCCTTAACACTCACTCATACGTTAGGATTTGATAGATACCATCGCTTGGTGACACCATGGATTCGATTCCTCACTCGGTCAACCTTTCCACGTCTCAAGACATTGCGGATTCGGTTCCAGCATGGTGGACTTCTGCCCGCCAACTTGCAGCGCGTGCTCGTACGGATGATGGAACGGGCACCCAACCTTCGCGCTCTAGACTTCAAGACTTCCGAGGCCCCCTTTATCCTCCCAATCCTATTATCGGGAGCTAGATTTGCTGCGATAGAGCACCTCCGTGTCAGCGCAGTGGCTTGGTCAGCCTTCTGCCGAGGAAACCTCGCTCTACAAAAGCAAACCTTCCCTCTTCTAAAAGCGCTAGATATCCTTGGTCTACCCGAAGAACCGCCTTCACATCACCCCAGCTCCAATATCGTGGGCAGTTCAACGCTCCACCATCTCGAGTTTACAAACCTCAACAGCCGTGAAAGCCCTTCAAGTTTTGGGCCGGCACACAACTTCATTTTGAAAGCCCACTCCGAGACTCTCCGATGCCTTCACATTGACATCCAGTGGCTAACCATGGAGAATCTGGATCAGCGTCGCTCGGAAGCATACTATCCTATCGCTCTCCACAATCTCCCCTCCCTCGAATACTTCGAGATATCACTCTCTAGTAACCCAAACATTCTACCCACTATGTTCACCTGGATCTCGAACTTGTTCGGGAAAATTCCCTTGCCTTCCATTTCTGAAGTGCAGCGAAGGCTGAGGATTGCGATCCTCCTCCACGGAGAGGATTTGTTTCCGGAATGCGAAGACTTGGGGCCTTTTGCGGAATGGGCAGGAGAGGGCATCATTGACTACTCGATCTGTGGAGACAGATGGCCAAGCCTACGCATGGTCAAGCTGTCAGTTTACTTCTGTACTACATCTGATCACTACTCGAGGGGGCGTTTCTGTGGTACCTATCCTTCGCCAAGCTGGTGTCATTGCCGTACTGCCTGTTCGACAAGACTGAACGGACCGTTTACCGTAGGCGAAAACACTGGGTTCAATCCGTCGTCCATGATTCATTATAGATGTAAGTGGGTCTGACAAAGGAAGTCAGGGGTATTTGCTAACCTACACTTTCAATTTCCTCTAGGGCAATTAAGCTGTACTGTTGCAGCCTCGAGATTGTAGCGATCTGCGCAATGGTCATCAGTACCTTGCGAGTACGTCGGGAGAGGATGATAGCTGCTTGATATCGGGGAGTATCAGTATAGGTCCAGAGTCACTAGTCACGGGTGGCAAATGTCACGTATACACGTCTCATAGATTGGTGCATTCAGCCACCCATCACTGCTCATCTTCTTTGAATATTTGCCAATCCCAACTTCCAATGTCACTTCCATCAGAACACAAGGCCGATCCAGCAAAGTCTACGATGCCAGACAATCAAACAGCCAGAAACAAGCCATCGAAACTTGGGCAAACGGTCGCTCTATCGGATAGTCGACGAGATCTACACAGGCCCTTGGGATGACGCATTTGAGTTCCAATAGAGTCTGAAGTGCTCCTCGAAGACTTGTCCACTTTTCGAGTACGGCCTGAGGCCTGTCTTCAAGTAGGTTTCCCTCTACGCTGGCCCAGCCCAGGATCCCGGATTTCAAAAATAGTACGCGTGAAATCGCCCTCGGAATTTCGAGCCATCTAATCTTTCACCAAAATCATTGAATTGTACAAGCATGATCCATGTAGTCTGCGAAGGGAATCACGGTAGGACCTCGAAAGTTGCGACCAGTAAAGTGAACCGCTCACAAGCTTGGGATATATCACCGATTTGGGATCCAAACCTTTCGCTTTAATTCTGGGGGAGCTTATGGAAAAGTAGCGATATTCATTGGCGACAGTAGCTGATACAGCAGTGCTAGAGGTAGTCGTCGGTGTTCGCCACAGAGGTCCTGATCCCTTCAACTTCGAGGAGCATCCGTACAACATCCCCGTGCCCTTTATCCTCTGCCATCTTGATAGCGGTGTCACCATTTACGTTGGATCGGTTGACATCGATGCCAGGGGCTGCAAGAAGGAGCTTGACGATATCGGTGTGGCCCCGATGAGACGCCAGCATCAAAGCTGTATTGCCGCGTTCTCCTGCCATGTTGACTTCGATGTTGGGGTGCGAAAGGAGGAGCTTGACGATGTGTTTGTTGCTATGCCAGGATGATGCAGCGATCAACGCTGTCTCCTCGTCGTTCACCAGGTTGACCATAGTACTAGGATGGGCAAGTAGGACCGCGACAGTGGCTTCGTAGCCCTCGCGAGATGCAATGATTAAAGAAGTGTCCCCATCCTCGTCGACAAGGTTGACTTCAATATCGGGGTGTGCGAGTAGAAGCTTAACAATGCTTCCATTTCTTCGATTGGACGCGGCAAGAAGAAGAGCAGTGTCCCCATCGTTATTCGCCAAATTGACCTGGATATTGGGATGGGCAAGCAACAGCTTGACGATGCCTTCGATGCCTTCACGGGATGCGTTGCTGAGACCTGTGTCTCCGTACTGACCTGCAAGGTTGACATCGGTATCAGGATGACCGAGAAGGAGTTTGACCACTTCTTCGTGGCCTTCGCAGGATGCAAGGGTCAAAGCCGTGTCTTCGTCCTGATCTATAAGGTTTACTTTGACGTCTGGATGCGCGATAAGGAGCCTGACGGTGACTGCGTCACCGCGACTGCATGCACGCATCAGGACAGTCCTCTTGAAGCCGTCAACCGCGTTGAGCTCGATGCCGGGATGGTCGAGAAGGAGCTTGACAATTCCATCACCACCGTGCCGATGTGCGACCATCAAGGCGGTGTCGCCCTTTCCGTCCCTTGTACTGATGAGAAGATCTGGCAAGCAAAGCAGGTCACGAACTGCAGCCTGATGCCCGTGAAAGCAGGCCAAATGCAATGGTGTTTCGCCGGTTTGGATTGTTCGAATGTTTGGGTCATGGGCACCGTGAGGTCCCGCAAGTGCAATCGGAAGGTTATAGCAAGCGACAATATGGAAGGGGCGCAAGGAATGGAAGTGCATGTCGAAGTAGCCGTAGATGCCATCATGATGATAATGGTAATGGTTGAGTATGGCAGGGAAGGCATGGCATCCCCCAATGAATGTTGAAAGTCGACTGGCGATGAAGTCCAAATCAAGCGCTTCCTGAGCATGGAAAACCCAAGCACCGTACGCATAGTCCAGGAGAGGGTAGGTGCGCAGGGCGATCTTCAGTTCCGTTTCCGAATCGATGGCTGCGTCCTGAAAGCCACACTCTGTGAGGCGAGCTATGCAAACGGCGGCGAGGAGAGCGTGGGGATTAGGGAGAGAAATGCGCAGGAAGCTTTCCAACGTCTTCTTTGCGGTATCATCTACACAAACCAGTTAGAAGCAAGGCGAGATGATTTGAGGAATGCACTTACGAACAGGCCGAACAAGCTGACTCTCTTTGTCCACTATGAGCAGACCGTAGCAAAGGTCCATCACGGTTGACTCAGGGACAACTCGCTCCTGTTCGAATCTATGGGTTTCAGGACACGTTGCTATAGCCTGGCACAATTCCCCAATGGTCAAAGGGCGCTTGGCATACAGCACCCAAATCAAAGCGAGTTTGGCGAGGGCAGCGTGCTCCAGGTCTTGGTTAAGAATTCGCTCCCAAGTCTGGGTGTACACGCCTTCAATACTAGAAGGGAACCGCTCGAGGGTTTGCATAACACTGTGAATGTTTAAGCACTTCTGAAGAGCGTCCAACTGCAGGGCGGCATGCAAAAACCTAGAAATCAAATGATTGGTATGCCACCGTGTTGGCGCGTCTAGGAAAGCGACTCACATTCCACCGCATTTTGATTTGACTGTGGAGATCACCCGTTGTTTGACTGAAGCCTCTCCGCGGTCTAAGAGAGCCCGAACCCGTGGACTACTCTGCAGTTTCTTGACGATGAGCAAGTCGAGATCACGGTCCCGAGCAACGATCTCGAAGCAATGAGCTTCGGGAAAGTATGCCTGCACATCTTGCAATGGTCGCGAGGTGATCAGAATCTGGGCGTTCAGAGAAGCCAGCTTCTCGACGAGGTCATGCTGGATGTCGACAGGTGCCTCATCGAGGGCATCAAGTATGTAAAAGGTGACCGACATGTGCGCCGAGAACTGTTGCAAGAGCCCGACAAGCTGATCCTCCGTTGGCCGAGTTCCCTCGCAAATGTGGCGAGCGTAAACCTCCTGAGCGAGTGGGAGGAGGGTTCCGTGACGTTCAAGGCTTTGCTTCACAAAGACTTCGAGCACTTGTCGTACCGTCACCTCGCTGTGTTCGCTGTAACGCAGGTAGAAGTAGGCCACGCAGACCTTGCTTGTGGGGTCCGCCGCCCGGTGTTCAATCTCGTCGATGACAAGAGACCTGCGGAATACAACATGAGTACCCGAGAGTATAACAGGGCTATCCAACATACGCGAGTATTGTCTTGCCGGCACCAGCTACATAGATTCTCAAAACACAGATCAAGGATAAATTAGAGAAAGCACGCACGAATTCCTGATCCCCATAGTATCTTTGTTTTCCCATTTGCATTCCACCATGCGCTGAAGTAGTTGCTCACAAACAGCCATTGCACTGTCCCGGGCGTAGCCTTGGCCAGCGTGTCTTGTTGAATCTTGCGGAAATTGTAGATCGCGTCTACAATCGCCTTCAAATCCTTCTGGGTTTCATGGAAGTGCACATGGGTGTGAACGTGACTATCCCGTCCAGCAACGCTGATATTGGCGTTGGTGACCTGAACGTTGCCAGCATTTTGGATTGCTGCGAAGGCTGCAAAGGTCATCAATGAACTGCTCCCAGGCGCCCAACAGGCGACACGCACCTTGAGCTGGGCTTTTGGACCGTGTCAGGTGGGATTGGGATCTGTCGGGCTCCTGTACATAGACTAAGCCGAGCAATCTTCGAGAGTCGCTTCACCACTTGCCATTATGCGGAGCGAGCAGAAGGGGGCATGCGCCCCTTGCGCGGATGGCTGTAAGGAAGCAAGTGCTATCGCCAGCCATCGCCAGTCGGAGCGGATTGGTACCACGTGAAGTGGTATAATTATAGCCTTGACTTTGCCCACAGTGATAGGTAGGGCCTCTCGCAGGGAGTGGCATTGGGGAAAGGCGAGCTTGGGACGTGGCCTGGCGCGAGCTTCAAGTGCCCCATTCTGAGCATAGTCCGGGCTCTCGCGGAAGGCCTGAATAGAATCTCAGACATAAGCCGTGACCCCCTGGGTCTGACGGTGCTTTCTATCGCTCTGAAGCCCCTTGCCAAGTTCATGGTTGGGAGAGTAATATTGTTAGGTTGAACGTGTGCTCCAAAAGAACTTGTATAGAAAGCTGTGGTGAGGTTGCAGAGAAGGGCTACACCGCGTTGCCATAGATGAGTCCCGAGTCCCAGAAGCAGCCAGTCTTTGGCTGCAGCAAAAGCATAGTCGCTGTTTGAAAGAAACCGCGAATTAACGCCGATCAAACACTCCCATCCACTAGCAGTGACATCGCGGGAAAGGTGCGGGGAAGTACGCTGAGGCTTGAGCACTGAGCAAAGGCAGGATTTTGTCGACCTTCGCCGAATTCGTCCATAAGTCATCCGCTCCCTACGACAAACGAAATAATGTTTATCTTGACCACAGCTATCTGCGCGAGTCAACCACCAACATAGACACGGCGGGCAAGACTCGAACTCCGAGATGAACGGCATTTATTTATGTTCGATACCCTGAGGAGATCAAGGATCCTACTAGGCCTCCCAGGCGACGAGATATTATTGCTGAGCATTGAAAGTGTTTGGATGGTATGCTGGAGGCATTCATTCTGAACCATTGCTTAGGGTCCTCGATATATCCGCGAATTTTATCAAAGAAGGCGAAGGGAGGCGAAGAACGCTCGCTAATCTCATTGTCCAACTCATTCCAGCTGAAACAGTAGAGTCAAGTTAGTACAGCCCCAGGATGATAACCGTATGTGCGATCATCAATACTTCACAAGTTCGTCGGGAGAAGGTGATGGCTGCTTGATACTTGTAGAGGACAACTAGCATATATAGACGACAGTCAGAACATGAAACTACCCGCCTCTATCCATCTTCCTTCAGTCTTTACTTGCCCATAAACAGCCGACCACCAATGCCATTCCCAACAGAACGCACAAAGCCAAAGAAGTCTACAATAATGGTTATTCAAGTCCCCAGAAGCAAGCCTTCGAAGCTTGGAAATATCCCCATCCGCATCCGCGACCCCTTTCCCTTCGAGTTGCTCTATCGGGTAGTGGACGAGATTTACACAGGCCCTTGGCGCTTGTGTGAGATCCAAGACACTCTGAAGATCTTCTCAAGGACTTGCCGCTCACTGTTCAAATATTGCCGCGGCCTTATCTTCAAGAGAGTCACCCTTTACACTGATACGCCAAGAGAACCAATGCGGGTGGACTTGCCGTCGGAATTTGGAACGATTCAATCCTTCACCAGACTCATCCAATGGCACCCAGGCGTGCTATTCCGCGTCAAGGACATGATCCTTGACATGCAGCGTGACCCGGCAGGCAGAAACATTATTCCCTACAAGGAGTGGTCCGCCTTCTTCTACACACTTCCACTCTCCAACGATTTTGTGTCGAGCATCACAAGCCTCACATTTCATTTTGCGCCAGGCCATCGCCACCTCAATGGGCCTTTATCAGAGGAGGTCCTGCTCCCCCTCTTCCAGTGTCTTGTACAGCTGTCGAATCTACGGTCATTCACTCTCAGAACCGACAGAGGCGTGCCATTACCCGACGTCCTTCTTTTTGTACCATCAAACATGAAGGAGCTCATGATTTTCTCGAGGAGTCACTACAAACCTGTTTTGTTCACCACTCCGCTTAGCAGCCCCAGAGCAACGGAGCCAAAGCTCGATAGTTTGACGCTGATGGGAGAAGTGTCAAATATCCGGCAAATCATACCCCACGGCCCACACCCGACAAAAGCTTGGCCAACGAGCCTCAAACACCTCCAACTTATCAATGCCAACTACCTCTTGATGCTGCGAGCATCCCTGCATATTTCCTTCAGCGCCTTACAGTGCCTTCACATCCACATGCATCCAACGGAACGCATCCCCTTTGACCTGGAGACCCTTCCAGCTCTTCGGCATCTCGAACTTTGTGGCGACACAAAATCGACCCCATATGCACAATTGGGAGTGGATATCCTGTCTGAGCTGGTCTCCAGATCCCCTCCCAGTCGAACACGGCAAATGAGGTTTTCCATTCTCTGCATCTCCAGATTCCTACAAGAACCTCTTTTTGTCGACCAGGCCCCAGTTGATGCGCCAGGTTGGAGAGGTCAATGCAGAGAGGTATGGGATAAGGTAGGTGAAGAGAGCCCTTGGAGGGACCTAGGCTTGGTCCCAACGTTTGGCATCAGGCAGTTGAAGGATCACTATGGGAGGGTCCATGATTTTGTCTCGTTTGGACGATGCCACAATAGCACTGGCCAAGTCGCGGGGGATGGAAGGCTCGAACAAGGTTATCAGTCATTATGGGAAGGGGGTCCCTGCACTGGGTGGTGCTGTGAAGACATCATTGTGCCGTTGTGTTGAGGAGGTGCAAAGACGGCGAGAGCATGTTGCTAGATGTGATAGGTGATGCTCGAATCCAGTTCGATGCCATGCTACACCAGGATTCATTAGCCATGATCGGTCATACTAGACGGTCAAATACACGCACTTTTGGTGGCCACCACCCCAGGTTATGAATTGACGATGCCTTTGAGCACCAGGGAAGGACGGGATCCATGTTGCTGAAGCGCAGGTGCGGCATCACGAATAAAGGCACATGAACTTGCTGTGGCCAGGTTGAAGAGAGCACGGGATTCCCAAAGCCTATGGGAATCAAGCCACCGGCGGAAGATAGTCACAACTGTACAGTCGCAACAAGCATAAATTGAGTGAGTGGGACACACGGGTCAGGCGCCAACAAGAACCTCAAAGCGAAGCTGGCAGCCGTTGGGCAGCCTTTACGGTTGATATAATTGAGCAGATGTTTTCACGGAATCCCAAATGATAAAAAATGGAATAAATGATAGAGGTATGGTGCAAAAACTCTGCCCCAGTGAGGCTTGAACTCACGACCTTCCGATTCGCTAAGGGTATTCGAGCCTCTTTGAAGGAACGGCACATTTTAACAGTCGGACGCTGTAACCAACTCAGCCATGGGGCACATATTCGATATGAGTTACGCTAAAATATAACAGTCCAAGGGCTTCCCATCAACATCAGATGTAGGGCTCTGCTCCTTCCTTGTAATCTCCATCGTTAATTACCTGCCACTGGTCACGATGGCACCTTCCGACCAACTTATCATGACTTCCTGCACCATTGTCTTTGGGTGGGATGCTCTAGCCCCGCACCATTCATTGAATCAGCATCGCCTGCGCTGCTACATCAAATTCTCTCCCAAGTACCCTATACGTATGAACGCCAAAGGCACTGGGCGGGCATTACACAGGGCAAGGATCGCACGTCGATGTGTACTGAAGAGCTTCGTTGTCACGGCTGGCTTGTTCTGGGACCTACCTCTGCGTTATCTGCGACGTCCTGTGCTGCCCGCCCCTACTCACAATGGTGCCGTCCGACTTGCTCAACCTTACCCCCGAGTGCTGTCATTCTTGGGCGAATGTTTTGGCATTGCCAGATTGGGGTCGTGTGTTGCCGTACCGAATGCCAATCCGCTTCTATTCAATCTCGCATGGAAGAAGCTGGGTGGTCATGCCGCGCAGCATGACAAACTCTCATAGGTTCTTGTCGCTGCTACTTTAACGTATCACGGCGTCAAACTTCTTTTATCGATTGCCTTCGAGCTGCTCAGCGTCTCAGATGATCCCGAAACCTCCTAGTTCTCCCTCTCCTCTGGGCATATGGATGAGTATCGACCACGGCAAGTAATTTCCTATCATAACGCAGCCCATGCTAATTACATCCAGGTAAATGCTTTCCCGGTGCTTCGAGCACAACGCCACCCCGAGCAGGGTCCCCCCTCCCACAAAGACTGATACTCTTGTTCAAGATTTCCTTCCACAATGAGTTGACTAGCACCGTTTCGGTATCGTCCCACAGATACAATATCCCAAATCTCTCGGTGGTCACCCACTTCCCAATTGATATAGGCAAACACTGCGACCAGCTCTAGGTTCCTCCACGTATTCTGTTTGAGACCTATTTCATGCCACACTTCGCTGCATTGATTCTGCGCGCCCACAATGTCCTCGGGGCCCCACTCATGATCAAAGCAGGGCCTGGAGATGCCGAGGAGGGAGAACCTGATTCGCTGTGGTCGGGCTAAAGAGGATTTGGAGGCCAGCTCGGATAGCACCTCCATCCCTTGTCTTGCCTGCCTCCCTGGCATTGCGGTTCCGTCGTCGGATGAATCGGCAAGCTCAAGGCACCGAAGGGCCGGAAGGGTCTCTAGGCCAAAGCCGAGTTGGTGGCCTCGCTGGGGCATCTCGATGTGGAGGCATTGAAGGGTAGCAAACGATGACTGTAGAGACACTCGCAGCTTCTCTGGGGTCCCGCCGTTGCAATCGCCCAGCTGAAGGTGCTTGAGGTTTGTCACCCAAGGTCTTGCCAGTGGCAGATGCTGCATCTCAGTCGGTAGATGCTGGGGATTCCCAATCAACGTCAAGGCCTTGAGCTTTGGCTCTATCACTCGCGGGCTGGTGAGAGGATGGCAGAAAAATGGGTTTGCGGCCGAAGAAGATAAGCGCGAGCTCTTGCACGTTCGACGGCACAAAGAGGAGCATGTCAGGTATTAACATGCCGCAGCCCCACGTCTTGAGAGTGAATGACTCGAGATTCGGCAGCTGAACAAGGCACTGGAAGAGGGGAAGCAGGATCTCTCCTGAGACCCGGCCGTCGGGGCGACATTGACCTGGCACAAAGTCGAACGCAAACCTTGTAATGCTTGATGCAAAGTCGTTGGATAGTTGGAGTATGTGGAAAAGGGTCGACCAATCCTCGTGAGGAAAGGGGACATGGGTCTGGGGGTCGTTTTCCCTGTAATTTGGATGGCGCATGGTGAGGGTCAGATCTTTGACGCGAAACAGCACGCTTGGTCGCCATTTAATGAGGCGGGTAAAGGATTGAATTGTTCCATGTTCCGACGGAAAGTCCACCCTGGGTCGTACTTTATACTCGGAGCTGCCGTCGGCGTAAAGGGAGACTCTCTTGAAGATGAGGCTACGGCAATACTTGAACAGTGAATGGCAAGTCCTCGAGAGGCTCTTCAAACAGTCTCGGATTTCCAACACGTCCCAAGGGCCGGTGTAGACCTCGTCGACTATCCGATAGAGTAACTCGAAGGGACAGTGGATACGGTTGCGGATGCTGACGTTTTTGGGCATAGGACTCGATGGCTTGCTTTTCGGTGCTTCAATGACTTTTACCGTAAGGCCTTTGTGGCTTTGTTTGCGTCTTGTTGAAAACGGGATTGGTAGTTGGCTTCGTGGAAGAAGAAGTTGAAGGAAGGAGATGGATAGCTATGGGTGTTTCCATGTGCTGACCCGCAACTCATTGATATATGCTACATCACGAAATCGGTGGTAAGATGGTAAGACCAGATGGTGTTGATCCTACGTTCGCGGACTTGTAAGTTGCGATAAGATATGATAAGTAAACAATAACCCTTGCAGTCAGTGTGAAATGTATGCTAAGATTGTAATGGATTATCTAGGGCTACAAGACAGACAGTTATGGCGACCCAGGTCGTTGAGGCCTCCCTGGAGGCCTGAATCAGTCACCAGTCAACAAGAGATTGGATGTTTGTCTCTCAATTATGTGTATTGCTTGCAGTTTCGTTGTCAATGCCTGCGGACCTTGACAAGTAGAGCGCTTACATCTGCACGCATAAGACCAGGAACCCAATCCTTCATTGACGATGGTAGAGCGTGACTAACTCGCTATTTGCTAGGTAAATCCCGGTGTTTCTGATCCCCAATCGACATACTTCCAGGGTCGTCTGCATGGTAGATCAATGCGCAGACTCGGTCTCCCGGACAAAACGATGCCGGAAATGTAGTCTCTCGTCCATGGTTATAATCCACTTGCTTATGGTAGCAAGCTATACATACCCTTTTGGGATAGAGATTCCTGTAAGAAGGACTAGAGCTATGGGCAATCGATCCGGGCCCGTTCCCAAGGTTCTGGGTTCCTGCAGTGGTGACGCGAATGGTACAGCACCCACACATGCACACTTGCTCTCCGGATTCAATATTGTAGACTATAGCTCCAGATATCACATTCAGATTCATGTAACAAGGACTCGGAGTTACATCCAGTGCGCTAAGATTGTGCTAAGCTGCTGAGCTTAGGCTCAAGCTGAAGGCCCGCTGTATTTGAGGCAGCTTGGTGTATAACAACGGGTAAGCAACTCCTGGTTGCGCTCCCCTGCAATGCATGCCATAAGTAAAGTATCGTTCCAGATGTGTGCCGGTACTCCGCAATTTTCTCCATCACCTAGGTGAACACCAGTAGACCCAGCCAACGTTTCTCCTTTGATTCCATTGATTAGTGTTCTGCCTCGCCGGGAATTAAGCCAAATAGCACTCGGCGAAGGTGTTCGCCCCAAGACTCAGCGAGCGTCAATTGCGCAGCAATTTGCAACCAACATATCGCCACTCTCTCAGTAATTACGCCTTGTGGATCAGGATAGTAGATTCACATCCATCCCGGCTTCTGACACGAGAGAAGTATCGCTTTTAATAGCAACGGACTGGTTGAAACTCTCAGTTTGGTATCGGAGCCTGCGTAGGCAGGATCGACAACACGAGGCGTAGGTTGGTGTAGGCAATGAATACTTATCCGCAACACGTCACTCCCACTAGGGATCAACTCCCTTTCATATGCAAGGAAGTGGCCTATCAACGGTGAGTTTGTTTCAGTTGATCCGAAACCCAAAAGCCTGCAATGACCAGGCTTACAAGTACGTGCAAGGTTGCGAAGGGTCCCGTCCCGGAGGCGACAACGCTCTGATAGACGCACCCAAACAATGTAAGCAACTTGCTGGCTGGAGCGGAGCATGTAGGCATAATTTTCTGCATTACTATTGTGCTACGCCATGATTCGTAGATAACAGATGTCCATGATAATCTGACCAAGACTCAAGGTGCTGTTTCCGCAAGTTGGCGATGGCCTTCTCCAGCGACTGAACTCGAACCTCGTAAGCCTTGATGATACCTTGCAAGCGACATGTTTCCATGCGCTCTTTGAACAGGGCAGCGGCGAAAGGAAGCACCATAGAGCATCCTTCCGGAATACGGTCTTTGTTCTCGTGTCGGATTCTGCAGAGAAGCTCTGTAGGAGAGGGCTGTTGTCTTTGGAGGAGGGCAACAGAAGGAGGTCCTGCGTTCGGACGTCGATATTAGCAAGGGAGACTCGAATTACATATGGATCTCACTTTCAGACGATGGCCGCAAGCATCGGGGACAGGAAAAGCCAGAACTGGTTGTGATAGTGCCGCCACAGTTCCAGTGGACGGGAGAAGTGCTGGAGTGGCTGGCGGCCACATCGGAAATGTTTTCAGCATTGGCTTTGAGCGACATGGCTCATGTGAATGGACTGAAGTATGGTTGGGTGGCTGGAATCCATCGGAGCAGGCACCTTTATATATGCACTGTAGGTCAGAATGACGTTGTCCGTTGCTATTCAACGGTCCCTCGAATTGCCTGAAACCTTGGAGATAAGTGGCGAGGAATCCTAGAAACCGGACATACCAACAGGAAGGCCGTCGCCATGCTTGAGCACTCACTACAACCGTGTATAAATCGAGATTCTGGCAGATACTACAAAAATCTGTGATATGCTTCAAATAGCATCGGACCGTTAGTAGACCAGGCTTTCGAGTGATCAAGGGTCTGCGTAAATCGACTCACCGCCTACTTTCCAGAACATCAGGATGGCCACTACGCCTGATGTCAGGCGCCGTGTTGCACAAAACTTGGCGGGTTGTATGGTGAAATGTAGAAGCACCTGCCGTCCAGATATCCAAAGGCGTGCTTGACACAAATTGACTCCACCCAGCCTTGAGAGGCCGATAGCAAATGCTCACCTTCTCCCCTAGAATTGCGCAGTCTGGCGCGGGCACATTGCGTGAGCAATCCAAACGTCAGGTGGATGGCCTGAGATGACCAATTTTGGAGGCTGTGAGCCAAGCCGTTAGCCCAGCGACCGAGAGTTGAGCCAGCCCCGCTCACCCTTGAACACCCCAGTTATTACCCTGAAACTCGATGCGCTCCAGCGTAGGCCTATGGCGTAACAGAGGAGAATCAGCCGTCAGCATTCGAAGCACCATCTCATAGCTGTACAGCGTCTTAATTAAGCTGGTACTAAGATGTGATTTACCACAGCTTACCTCCTGTCAGTTCCTAGACGACACGATCGGTCGACTGGGGCAGAGACCTTGCTTGGTGATCTTGCAATGTGGGATGGTATATCGAATATATTCTGTGGATGTAGACATCAATTTTTAAGTGCATTGGGCCCGAAATGATGATTTTTGCCATACCGTTTCGACGCGTTCTCCTCGTGCAGCCATTATTGATGTCCCTGCGAGCACTGACCGAAGACCGTGAATACCTTGCTGGAGCGTGGCCTTGAAGTAGATGTCGTGGACGTAGCTCAGGGCTGCAGCCCGCCCAGGATTGGGTAAGATGGTGCGAAGGAGTATCAGAACTGTCTGCACCCGGCTAAGCCCTTCGCCTGTTGAAGATAGAAGTTAGTAACTATGTAAAGCTATATCTTCTGAGTGACCCCCCTTCCACCAGTAAACATGACTGGAGCATCGAATAAACTTGCCAGCTAACAGGGAAGACCGACAGAAGTTGTGGATATCTAGGGGGTGGAGTGAGTAGGCATACTGGAATGAGGCCAACTCTGACTCACCTAGATGACGACCCGGTGTTAGCCTGGCGCCAACGAGGCGGACGACAACAAGAAACGGCAGGCACATTAGGCAGAGAGTGTTCTTTGCTAGAGGACACATTGTTGGTCTTGACAAATTTTAGTAGTTGTTTTCTCGGGAAGAACGAAGGCTGAGGCACCGTCAAATGGGCTAAGGCCTAGGTGACTGGGGAAGGGCCTCGCGATGCAGTAGTGCTGCAAGAATTTGGTGGCAGGAAGGGCGTATGCGTACGTGAGTGAATACGGCTTGTGTATGGAGATACGTCAACTTACAGCGAGACGGGGAGGTTTCAGAGGATCGTGTGCTCTGACGACGCACCATGCAAGGTGTAGTGGAAGGACTGAGCTCATCAGACTTCCAGTTCTCGGGGATCCTGTGCGAGACTCTGCAACCAAAACAGATGATGCTCGCGAGATTTAAGCTTCGACGACTCACCTTTTCTCTCGAACAGTCACCATCACCATTCACCTTTGAACGTGCAGACTATCACAGCTGCTCGCCATAACACTTGCGCCACGCAGTAAGTACACCTCTTCTAGTTGGCGTGTGTTCCTTAACGCTGATGTTTAACGAAAACGTCCACCACCCCCGACTTCCGTCTCTTCAGCCGATCGTCAGGATAGAAAGAAAAACGAAGCATGGCTGCTTTTACCCCTGTCGCAAACCTTGTACGCAGTTCAGCTCCCTGAGCAACAATCGACGTGACGCACCCCTCTAGGATTTCTTCAACCTAATGCAATTCCCTGGCCCGGCATCTGGAGCCGTACGCTTTTTCGTAGTCCCCTCTGGCCAATGCCATCGCGTTCAGATCCTCACACACGGAGTTGCCCCTGCGCATGCCAATCCCCTTCCACACTCCAACCTATCCACTCGGATCGTATGGGTTGGCCATGACGCATGGCTCGCAGTCGTCACCACGGTGTATGACCCCGAGGATGAACTCGAGCTATTGGACCTGCTTGCGTAGAGCCTATGAAGTTCATCGTTAGTTCGGTTCCGGATAGCAGTTCAAATGCCTTACCTAGGTGCCAAAACAAAATTAGAGGTATTCCACTGATAGATGTGGCTATACTCGTGCAACTCTGATCACAATCCTATCTTCTTGGAACACCACCTTTCGTTGGCGTCTGACTTCAATCAGCGAGGCCCACATTCCGATATGAGACAAATCAGATACGGGGTGTTGGTTGCATCTTTACGAGCAGGCCCATGATGCGGTTCGAAGCATGTCCAAAGCCTATTGAAATTGAAAATAAGGTGTAGGTCCTGGCTATACACGAAAAATGTGATAGGTCAGGATGTTGGACCGTCGCCTCTGCTAGAGAACCGGTGAATCAAGCTGAATGTGCGCTGGACAGTGAATTAGATATCGAATAACCTGGTGAAGAGGGTCATGGAACTACTCACCTGACCGCAGAGTACTTATGAAGGTGGCCATGAGTAGCGGGCATCAACCTCCGTTGACGAGCTCTAACTTCGAACCTAGGTCTTCTCTCCAACGAGTGAGCTATCATGCCATCAGATCGTAAACGAAGGGAAGGCACAATATTGATGCACCAGTTCGTGGTATCGGCGCAGACGTTGTAGATTGCGTCGTCGAACAAGAATCGTGAAAATTCCCCGTCAAGGTGATGCCAGCCTCAGTACGACGATAAGGGGTTAAACGATACCATTACGTGAATCGATCGAGGAAGGGTGCTTGGACCCAAATACTGAGAAGCTGGAACGAGGGTGAGGACCATTGAACGGCCCACAGGTGTCAGAAGCACCATATGCGTCAAATTCATCCTCCCTCGCACAGTCGTCGATGACCTGCGTCTCGCATACCATTGGAAATAGCAAGAATCTGGTGAAGATATTAGCAACGAGCCGGACGCGAAGATGGGGCTGGTGCTCGAAACGGAGGCGAATCGAAGTTAAGCGAATCGGTACATTTCGATAGTTGGAGGGGCCTACCTGGCTCGTCTACCCATTAGACCTCACGGGGTCATCCCTTTGCATGTCACTTGGATCGAGACGCGTCTACCAAATGTGTCAGCAGAAAACAAAGAATGGAGCTGGTGCTTGAAACGGAGGCGTATCGAGGTTCAGCGAATCGACACATTTCGATAGTTGGAGGGGCTTACCTGGCTCGTCTACCCATTGGACCGTCACGGTGCCATCTTTAGGCATACCATTTGGAACGAGAAGCATCTACCGAAGGTGTCAACAGAAAACAAAGAATGGAGCCGGTGCTTGAAACGGAGGCGTATCGAGGTTTAGCGAATCAATACATTTCGATAGTTGGAGGGGCCTACCTGGCTCGTCTACCCATTAGACCTCACGGGGTCATCCCTTTGCATGTCACTTGGAGGGAGACGCGTCTACCAAATGTGTCAGCAGAAAACAAAGAATGGAGCCAGTGCTTGAAACAGAGGCGTATCGAAGTTAAGTGAATCGATACATTTCGATAGTTGGAGGGGCCTACCTGGCTCGTCTACCCATTAGACCTCACGGGGTCATCCTTTTGTGTGTCACTTGGAGCGAGACGCGTCTACCAAATGTGTCAACAGAAAACAAAGAATGGAGCCGGTGCTTGAAACGGAGGCGAATCGAGGTTAAGCGAATCGATACATTTCGATAGTCGGAGGGGCTTACCTGGCTCGTCTACCCATTGGACCGTCACGGTGCCATCTTTAGGCATATCATTTGGAACGAGAAGCATCTACCAAATGTGTTAGCAGAAAACAAAGAATGGAGCCGGTGCTTGCAACGGAGGCGAATCGAAGTTAAGTGAATCGATACATTTCGATAGTTGGAGGGGCCTACCTGGCTCGTCTACCCATTAGACCTCACGGGGTCATCCTTTTGCGTGTCACTTGGAGCGAGACGCGTCTACCAAACGTGTCAGCAGAAAACAAAGAATGGAGCCAGTGCTTGAAACGGAGGCGAATCGAGGTTTAGCGAATCGATACATTTCGATAGTCGGAGGGGCTTACCTGGCTCGTCTACCCATTGGACCGTCACGGTGCCATCTTTAGGCATATCATTTGGAACGAGAAGCATCTACCGAAGGTGTCAGCAGAAAAATAAGCATGGAGCTGACGCTTGAAAATGAGGCGAATCGAGGTTAAGCGAATCGATACATTTCGATAGTTGGAGGGGCTTACCTGGCTCGTCTACCAATTGGACCGTCACGGCGCCATCTTTTGGCATATCATTTGGAACGAGAAAGCATCTCCTCAGGGTATCAGCAACCGAAACGGAAGAAAATCGAATTCTGGTGAATTCGTATATTGCGATAATTGGAGGTGCTCATCTTTTTCGTCAACCCATTGTACCATCATGACATCACCCATAGACGGCCGTTTGCGCGCCATTTGGAAAGAGGAAACATCTACTAAAGGTGTCAACAGCGAAACACGGGAGGACCTGTGACAGAGCTTTCATGACTGCCGTACCTGGGTGAGCCATGTCATGAAGCGCCTGCGAGAATCCGAAAGGTTTGAGTTGGGCACTAAATCTCACCAGAATAGTCGAATTTGACCGGCGCACCTATCATCATTTCGTGGCCATGTATGGTGATCATGAGGCTGTCGCTCACGGCGAACCTTCTTCCTCTCCTCTGGTAATCTTGGGAAGTGATGGAGTTGGTGAAACCCGTGCGTGACAGCCGTATCCGTGTAATGAGAGCAGCTGTGCACTGTCGGCAGCGTGATGGTCCACTGCTCCCGTCCCAACGCAGCAAGAGGCTTGTCAAACCTGGGTTGTGACAAGTCTGCAGACATGCACAAGGAGAAGTGAGGCACCCTCCGGGCCTCGACTAGATAAGAAAGGGTTCAGAAAAGCTATAGAACTAGTATGGGAGCGGGATTTGCTTACAGCCTCGTCGCAGGTGTCCAGAAGCCTCCGACAGATTGAGCTCACAACTGTCCATAGGGAGCAAGCTGACGACCGCTGATTAACCAGCGGTGGGTTTGGGTCGAAAACCTTGACTCGCTTGTAGGCTGATAGTCCGTGGCTCGCATATAGATGCCATGAGACGAAGGCAGAAACACTGCAGTGAAATGCCGGGGTAATGCTTCTTCTGTTTGCTTCATGGAGATCTTTGCAGGTTGCCCACAATGCTGAGGAGTGAATTCGGATATTTAGGTCGAGAGATGGAATCCAGAACCGAGAGATGGCCGAGATAAGTACTGGTCCGGATGCTACCACTTCGCGAAAGTAGAGATTTGTCCCTTGAGAGACTCGGAGTGCACAACAGGCGGAGCGTCTTCGACAGCTGGGAGAGAGACGCCGTTGGCAATGTATGGCTGAAATACAACCACAGGTGTGGCCCCAGTCTCGAGGCGGTAAGAGCAGCTCTCAATGGCATGTTACCGGCATGCAGGATCATAGTGGTAGAATGGATAGAGTCGTGGGAACACAGATATCGCCTCTGTGCCGTTGATTTCTTTCGCGACTCGGACCCTCCCTGCCAATACTGCGAGTAGTAAAAGACCTAATAACTTTATATTACTACTATGATACCACAGTTGAAGCATACACATTTTCCTTGGTTTCTCGCTCTAGGTATCCCAGTCGTTATACATCGCGTCGTGAAATAAATCTCAATCTGTATTTTGTCTATGTTCATTAACTTCGAATTCCTCGCAGGACTTTCATCGTAGTTACAGGTTCCTCTCCTTGTCAAATACCCCAACACTGATCACTCTTGGCTGGCGCTAACGCTTTCATCCGCAACAGCAAGTTCGTTCAGTCGCCTCCTACGCTCTTTGATTTTGGAAAAGACAGAGTCCTTGTGAGTTACTCGCTTGTTGATCTGGCGGGGGAAAACCTGTCTGCAGCAGGAACGTTAGAACGTTGAAAAAGCAAATTTCAGCTGATCGTACCTATCCCACCATGCAAGTAGCTGTCTGACCTCTTCTTGTTCCTCGGGATCTTCCAGCAGCGTGACTACAGATGCATAAAACGATTCAGAATCTGTTACCAGATCCGTCCTCGAGAACACCGGCGACGATGACAGCCCAAAGCGAACCTTTACACGAGTAGCTGAGACGAAAACTCAAGACAAGCATGGACATATCGTACCTGGGAAGCAATATATGCAATCGAGGCAATTGTCACCGACTCCATACCGTGGATTCGCGCGTTGCATGACCGTGTGGCCCGTGGCTCCTTGCTGTTGACCGAGCTTGGCGACGTGAATACATGCTTAAAAGCCTGGGCAAAGTTCTTAAGAGAAAGACATGCGCAAATTCAAAAAAAAAACTTACCGAGATGAGCAAACCTCCGCGAAAGAGTCCCTCCCAAGGATCTTGCTCATTGAAGGTGTGGTTTTGGTATAGGAACCGGGGCCATTGGTCGATTGTTGGAATAATGTTGCCCGACCTCAATTGTTCTCGAATCCTAGGGAGCCAAGAGAATTAGAGACTTTCCTATCAGCAAGTCATCTGCTCATACTGCGGGTCGTTCCAATCCAAATTCACCGGACAAAGAAGCTCTCCAGTGCGATTATGATAGAATCCTCTGTCGGTTTTAATGTTTCTCTGTAATGGTGGCAAAAGGGCCCCGTGAGGAGGAGTGATCCAGTCTACTATGACGCTCTTAAGAGACTTCGTATCATCTGACCGAGCACTGGATGCTCCCTTGGTAATCTAATACAAACAAGAGCTCAGCGTTTGATGAACGGGGCGCTGGCTTACTCACCATATCAGCAATGTGATACAGCTCCTGCTCAGAGCCCGTGCAAAGGCGTTCTTCGAGGGTGGGCGAGAGAGCTAGTAGTCGAGTGTAGATTCTATGTTCCTGGCTTTCACTGGACGCAGAGGGGCAGCGGCATGAATAACGATCCGTCTTCGGAATGACAGTTCAACAAACCTTTCCCCTAAATCCTCCTCCCCGATGCGACCCAATTCAAGTTGGATCGTACGAGCAAGACCTTGTTTAAGCAGGAGATGAACCTGACAAAATGCTTGAATTGTTCGTCCGAAGTGCCTCCCGTGGTGGACTAGGGGATCAGTACGGCATCTGCAAAGTAGATAGCGTTAGAATACTAGGCCCTGCGTTCGAAGGTGAGTGACCCTTACGGGCGCTTTCTGGGCCCAGATTTGAAGATATCTGTATCCTCGTTTGTCCTCTTGCGAGGAGGGAAATTGATTTCAGTCGAAGCGGGGGAGCCTTTGTTAAAGTTCGGCATGATAGAGGGGATACGTATACGGTGTGTTCGCTGTTTCTGGTGAAAGGTTTGTCCAATCCCTCAAGTTATAACTGTAGAGATCGGCAAGAGCTCCCGGGGAGCCAATCGCCATGTCTGATAACATTTCCAAGCAACCTTCAGCAATCTCGCAACAGCGATACCAGTGGTTGTTGGTCCAACGGGAGGGTAAGGTTGCTGCATGAATATCACTGACCGAGGAGGGGATATGAGCCTAATCTGCATGGCGACAATCGTTACCAGAAGTCGGGATCTCAATGGATTACCGCCTAAAAGCACCGCGCCTTCAGTGTCCCAGTGTATGCTTGCGGTCATCATGGTTTTGACGCCTGGTTGAGTCCGGAAACTTGAGCGAAAGCAATCGAAAATGGTGATATCGAAGCGGTTGTCACTAGTAAAGGATGCTTTTTTATAGGGGAAGAGATACTAGTAGGGGAAAGCAATGAGGTACGAGAAAGCACTGAGAATAGCGATCTCCAGCCACGCAATGGCGGTATCCTGGTTGCAGGCGTAAACGACGCCAGTTTGAGTTACTCAATTTCGTCACACATTGAAATTGTATTTACGAATAATAAGAATAAAGAACAAAGGAGCACAGTCGTTGCATCATAAATCATCATCAACACTCATCAAGGATTCGGGCGACATGGGCTCAGGATAGCTTGAGTGAGAGCGGGCCGGTTCTCCTGTGTCAGAGTGACCTTGCGTGGCGCGGCGACGTTGGGCCTGATAAACAATGGCCTCCTTGTAAGCCTCGACGTAAAGCTCGTCTCCTAAGCGAAACCCGCTGGTTGTCAGCTGAGCCCCAGTTTTACCTAGGAAAGGTTTAGACCGCGAGCAGGGGATTCCGAAGATTGAAGAAACACCCACCAACGAAAGGCACCGATTCTTTTCGTTTGACAACCGACGAGAAAGGGAACGGCGGAGCGATGGACTTCAGTTTCTTCTCATCTATGACCCTTACCGCTTTCTCGAGCTCCTTCCGACTGCCAATACAACGTTCTATCTGCTGCTCTATGGCAGTCAGCGTACATCCCCTCGCCTCGTGGATGCCTTCAGGATAGGTCTTCTTATACACTCTGATGGCGACTATGAAGTGAGCAAGATACGGCCAATAAAAGTCACGCCAAAGGTCTTGTTGGTGCCTAGTGCTCGTGCGTGCTTCTGGGATGAGTTCATAGCGGCTGAAGATCCAGCTCGCTAACTCTGTCGCAAGGCCCCTGGTGTATATGCATTCCAACCTCTCTTCGTGAGGGATATCGTTGACGTCGCACAGGCTCATGCTCATTCTTGAGACACCATACCAGACGGACGACATGTCTCGTTCATGGCCCAGTGGGTAGGCGTAGGACCTAAAATCCAGGACATTTTGTAGTTCGACGGCGCAGAGAAGAGAGAAAGTGGCGGCAAACAGGTGTCGGTCCTCGAGATTTGGAAGATGCTCCAGGTCGGGGTCGTCTATTCAGTGGTTAGAGGTACGTAGCACAGGTATAAAACAAGGTCTCACCCGTGGCCAAGCCACCGCGCTGTTAGAACCAGGGACACCCGGGCGCGGGAAAGCGGAGCGAAGCGGAGTGCCCGGAATGTATCAGGATCTCAAATGGAAAAAGGAACGAACAGGACCTTGGCCTCAGCAATGCTTCCCAACATGCTGTGCCCTTCCTAGTCCCCAGGGGTCCTACTTGTGTCGGGGAGCGACCAGGTCTTAGGCGGAGGAGAGGAGCGAAGGGAATCCCGAAGGGATGAGCACAGCTCCGGGCCGGAGCGTGCTACACCGCGGGAAACCGGAGACCGGCGAAGCGGACAGACAGGAAAACGTCGGAGACAAGCTAGATGTGTTCTAGTTGACTTTTCGACTACTGTACAAGCATAGGATACAAAGCCTTATATACTGGAACGAGTCCGGATAATCCTACAGCTAATACAGAAGTCTAAGAGTCTCGGACTCCGGAGCGATCGACAGGAACGGATCAGGAACGGAAGGAACGAGGGGATCGCTGCGGATCAGGAAGCGGAACGGACAAATGTCGGGACCGAAGTCAATACCGAAGGTTTCCTGGATGGCCGAAGGTTTCGGGTCCGGGCCCGAGGCGCGGGAATGTTCGGGTACTCGGGATATGGGTCGGAAACGCGCCGAAGCGAGCCGGAGCTCGGTTGCTCGGCGGCGGAGGCAGGGGGATGGTATCGAGCAACGGTGGGACGGATGGGGTTCGGGTGAGGTGCAACCTGCATCGGTCGGTCCGGAAATGGTCCGGAGTTCAGCGGTTAGGGGTCAGGGGGTGTTGTGGCATATGACACGCGCACAACGAAGCAGTGATGGAAGAAGTGGACCATCCGGCGCAGAAGGAGTCTCGACGGGTTATGTGCCGTGTTGGTCAAGTCAGCTTCTCCAATGAAGGCATGTATAAGTCCAACCACAGTCTCGAGGAGCGTAGGGACCGAGTAAAAGTGGCCACCATGGCAAACAGCATTCTCCATCGTCCATACAGCGTGCAAAGTGTTTGGTGCCATTATGCTATATCACGTTTTAGCATGCAAGCCGTGAGATTAACTGAGCACCTACAGTCGAGTACCAGGATGAAGAACAACAGCTTCGATAGTCCAATTCTCGCTATTGGGTGCATTACCCTCTCCGATGCAACCCAAAAACGCATTGATGCTGCTGAAGGATGCAACGGTATCGTTTTTTGGGCGTGCAACAACCCAGAGCTTCAAACCAGACTTCACTTCGACCCACGTCCCAAAGCCATCCGAATCAATGTGAAAGTAATGAAGCGCACCGTTGAACGCTACCAGACCCCATCGCGTGTGGCTTGTAGGATATGGAGTGAAGCAAAACGGATTTCCGAACGTTCGCAAGCATGCAACATATTCGGAGGAGAAAGGGTGGTCCTGCTCAGGACGAAGACCAGGTGGCATTGGGAATGTCAGGGCATTGACGATGGGACGAACAGCGATAGGTAATGCCGAGAATTCTAGCATCTCTTGAAGTGTTGTTCGTCGAGACCTCGCCTTGGAGATGTCGTTTTCCCCTGCGGGATGCGACTGGTCTAGGCACCGTTTAGTTGCTGAAGAACTGTGGTTCTCAAAAATCGTACCTTGCACCTCAATCTCAGAATCCATCCGACCTGTCAACGTGATCAATCCTGATTTCTCGAAAGCGGGATTTGAGGCATGCACTGAGACGGAGGGTGAGGCGTCAATCTGGATATCTGGCCCAGATTTAGGGGGGTCAAGGGAGGATGCAGCGCCGGGAATCTGACATTCCGTTTGAATGATGGCCAGCTTCTTCTCCTTCAGCCATATATCTCGCCTCGTCTGAATGGACATGCCCAAATACTCGGATTCCGAAGTGACAAGAAATGCGGAGCACTTAGGGTTGGAGACGTGGAGGGGCTTTCCGCCAGAGATGCTAGCCTTGATGGCGGAAAACCACGAGACGAAGATTTCGGCATCATCATTCTAAGGACAGGGGGCATTGGTTTTGCGCTGTTGACATTAGAATGCTATGAGAACTTACACAGAATAGGGGTGCCCATTCGAACGTTTCGCCTTTGGGCCCATAGAAAACTTGGGGTTCAGCCATGCCCTCTGGATGGATTTTCTGCAGGCGATGATGATCAGCCAGTGACTAGGCCAGTCGGAGAGCTCATACCTGTATTGAAAAGTCCGCCTCGAGCCTCTGAGATGAACGGGGAGGGAGTTGCCTCTCGGCGTCGTCCTGTAGCCAAAGAAGTGAGCAGCGGGTCAAGGGACACTTGGAAACAAGACTTGCGTTTATTTGATCAATGACTATGGCGGTGTCTCGGGTGCTGCCTGCCTTGGAGAGTCTCGCAGTTCTGAGACTCACCCCTCCGACAGGGACCGCAGCAAAGACCGGTGGTGATTGCGTGCGTGCATGCTTGACTGCTCGAGACGTCGGAATAGGGGGTCTGGTCTCTGTCATCAGTTCGTCCTCGACGTTGCATTCGGATGTTGATCGAGCTCGCTTCCTGTTCAGGGGAGGTTCCTTGAGAAGAGGCTTCGAAGGAAGAGGTTTCTTGGGAGGAGGAGGAGGTTTCTTGGGAGGAGGAGGTTTCTTGGGAGGAGGAGGTTTCTTGGGAGGATCCCTGGTCGGGGATGGGGGAGGAGGAGGAGGAGGTGCTGGTGCTGGTGCAGGTGGAGGTGGTGCAGGTGCAGGTGGTGGTGGTGGTGGTGGTGGTGGTGGTGGTGGTGGTGGTGGTGGTGGTGGTGGTGGTGGTGGTGGTGGTGGTGGTGACATAACCTGGCCCGTGGGAGGCTCTGTGGGAGGGGCCTGAGCAGGTTCTACATCAGGTGTCGCTGGAAGATTAGGAAAACCCTGTGTTCGGGCTTCGTTGGCAGCACTAGGCTGGGGTCTTGGATTGCGAGCTGGCGATTGGGGAGCGTCGGCTTCGAAGCCCAAGTTGGAAGATGCTGATTGCGATTTAGGGGGAGAAGACTGGGGGCATCCAAGTCCGCCGAGAGGATCGGTGAGGTGGGTGTCCACCAAGGTCTCTTGCACAGGAACCGTTGGGTGCTGTACGAGTTGTTGTAAAGTGCTTCCTTCGACAGAGATTCCAATGGCTGCCAGCGCAACAGCAACAACGACTGACGAAGGAAATGAAGAAGAAATGTGCGTGGAGGCGAGTGCCGATTGGATGTGCTGGGCAAAGTTTCGAAGATTTTCAAGGTTGGGGTCGACCAATAGGCTGGTGGGGGATGGTGAGTCTCCCAGAACGTCTGATGACGGACGAGAAATCGAGTTGTCTGCTACCGGGGGTATAGCCTGGTACTTGGTTGAGGAAGTTGGGTCGGCTGAGTCGAATGTGGATTGCAGGATAAACCAGCTTGCTATTTCGGGTGGAAAGGCCTCGACGCTGCTCCAAGGAAAGGAATCTAGAATGCGCAGCACGGCGGCGTCGCTAGACATTGCGCCTCGAGCAATTCCGAAAATGACATCAAATATGACCTTTTCCATGCTGGCGATGACTGGCGGCTTATCATTTCCATTGTAGATAGCTGCCTGCGGAGACTTTGATATTAGGGCCTGTGCGATAGGAACTTGTTGAATAAGGTACAGACCGAAACCAAGTGCATCCAATCCATGTGTCTCTTCCATACATCAACAGTGCGAAGTAAGAGAAGAGGTGAGACGATTAGCGCGTAGAGCAAGGGCAGGCGAATCTTGGAGGAAGAGTCATGTCCTGATAACAGTACACCAAGCTGGAGCTGGTCGGAATCAGTGAGCTTTGTCTTGTCCAATTGGCCGTTAGTGAACGACGCAGGGATATCGACATTGCCCTGCAGTGATACCGGTGAGACGACCAGGCAAAATACCAAATAGAAGGTTGTACTCACATCTAATAGCCACAACAAATGAAGTGATGCGAGAAGGATGTTGTTGACGATGTGAGATCCGCGGGACTTGGCCATGGAGAGCGCTAGCTCCTTCATGATTCGGTACGGAGGGGTGAGTGCCTCCATGTTGCTTGATGCAGTCAAGGAGCCCTCTCCACCGTTGAGAGGCTGCGACAGTCTTTCTAAAGAGGACTTTGCTTTGATAAGAAGAGTTTTGATATCAGCAAGAAAGGCTAATGCCTACCGAATGAGCGTAAGCAACTGAATAAACTTGGAACATCAAACATCACGTACCGGGTTCCTTGCGGGGCTCCAACCATAAGGCCAGCGTCCGACCTTTGGCTGCCGCTGTCGACCTTCCAGGACTGAGGCAACGTCTATCACTCTCAGTACGAGCAAATATCGACAGAGCAGAACGGGCGCATGCGTTCGACCTGCAGTGCCATTCGACATATGAAGAACAGCATCTGAAGGTGGAAGGGCATCTCCTGAGAGCAGTCCAACTTCCCCACTCTCAACAATGATCGACCGAATGCTTCCGCCATGAGTCTGGCCATACGGTGCTAGGATCTCCGAAGCTTCAAATTCCAAAAACTCTCCCAGCAGAGGCTATGAAGTAAGGGGCTTGAGTGAGGGATAAGGTCGGCGCACAACGACAGGACGCACTCTGAGATAATGTTGAGGATCCTGATCAACGGCAGCACTTGTCTCTCCTTCTGTTGTTCGAGACCCAAAGGCATTACGTAGGCTCCCAGCGGGTCCGTCTAGCAGAACAGTGTCGTCCCAAGGGTAGTTGCGCAAAAATGTGGACTCTCTTCTTGACCATGGTTCGTGATCAGAGCCCAGTGGCAAGAGTGTCATGACAGGGAACTGCTGTATCAAAACGTCAAGCAGCCGTCGAGGGCCAAATATGTAGCCTGGGAACTATCACATGATTTTCGGTCACAAGCCTCTGATCACCTGATTACTGACAGACCCCAAATATAGAAATCCGTCGTCCCATCAGAAAAGTTGTAGTATTAGAATTGAGCCATCGATGCGGATGTATAGAAAAGCAGCTCCGAGTCATAGGATTCTTTACAGGTGAAAATAGAACACCATCGACCATCACTTAGTAGGGGTTTAACTGACGTCTCAGACTCCTTGCAATCGGAACATCCAGAAGGCTGCTCTCCGAGTAATCAAGGACTGACTGTCTCGGGCCGTCAAAGAGTAGTTGGGAGAACTTTACTTCGTTGATCCACCACGCATGATACTGGTCCCTCTCTTGCTGTAAGCCTTTGACACGCTCGCTTGCTTCCTCGGCCTCTTCCAGAGCGTCTTGAAGCTCCTGTCTCATATGCTGGTTTTCTGCGGCGAGATCAACTAGCCGAGCTGAGCTAGCGGCTTCACGGCGGTCCGCCTTTCGTAATTTTGACTCCAACCGGCGAACTCGCTCTTCAAGCCTCTGCACTTTCCGCTCGCTGCTTGGCGTCAGCGATTTATGCGGGCTTGGAGTGAAGGGTATTGTAGCCACCGCAGGCCTCTTGCCGTTCTCTGAGACACCTGAAATCGGCAAACACATCAGTGTAGGATTTGATTTCGAAAGTTTAAGACAGACCTCTCAGCCCATGGACCAGATTGCGGTTCTCTTTGCCTGCTCTTCGTTCAAGGGTAAGGTATTGACCGAGAGACATGAGGTTCAGAATATAGATGACTTGAGACAGTGAGGAACCTTTTGGATGTGCTCAAGTAGATGCACGTAAGTAAACGCGAGCACACGTAGTAGCCTCTGGTCTTATACCGGTCAAGAGAGAGGCGAAAGGGATAATTAAATGATTTATAGAACCTGGATCTGGGCAGGATCACAACCAGATCGCACATTTCATTTCGTTGACTTAGTGATTCTAGATGTGATTGCCATGCCGAGCGAATGCTAGGCAGCAAGCTGCGGTGGAAGTGACAGTCGATAGGTGTGCACTTTCCTGACTCCAAAAATTGCCGTATGCTTGAACAGGGTCGGGGTCGCTCAGCAACGGTAAGTGTATTGATATAATAGGCATCACAGGCGATTGGAGCTTAGACTCGGTGAGCTCATCGACAGGACGAGGACCAAGTTGCTTCCTCCACAACGGATGCCGAGTGGTTGTCCTAGCGGTAGGTCGCCCAAGAAACTCACCTGGAGGCCTCAAGTAGCTTCGGACTTTGAGAATCAGAGTAGGTCTGTAATCGGCAGGCTAGAAAACATGCACTGTCGCGCGCTAGGAGATAAATTCTATTAGGCGAGATGATCGACTTGAAACCCGTCAAACAACACATTAGGCTTGGCATAGATGGGTACCCAACACTCTGAGGCATACTTATTGAGGGCGTGATCGCCGCTCGAGGTGGTGCCAACTTGAATGGTCGTTGCCTTGTTTGGAGCTGAGAATGGCCATAGTCAAGCCAGTCTTCATAGTCATTGCTGTTGCATCAGCGATGGTGGTGGCAGGAGGTGGTGGCAAGAGCTCAGAGGCCGGTGCGCCGAGTTTGAATTTGAGTTTCAACATCGACTGAGACGCTGCTCGCAGCTTTAGCGCTTCAGGATTGCAGATCTCAAGCTGGATATGCTCTGGATACAATAGCTAACCAATTCGATAGGCGTGAGACGGGGCGTCCTATATTTATCATACTTAGACCAGTTAGTAGGTTATCTACATCTATCGTCCATCAATTAGAGATCGTACATCCACTTGCATGAACTTCTCATAAATAGGTAGTTGCTCCTAGTTATGGTCGGGCGATCTCTTTTGACGATGTCGTGCTCGGGTGGGCCAACATGTGAAGTTGGCGTGCGAGCAGTGAGATAACATGAAGTGACGCACCAATAGATCCTTCAGAGATATAGCAGTAAAGGCGCGGTCGTGAACTAGCATGAGACGAGAGCAAGATAGAATTTCCGCTATAATAATCTCGGTATCCTAGCTTTAACATTCCTGCTTAAGCTTTAACTTCTCCCAGTCGCACTCAGGATATATACCATCCACGAGAATTTGCGCAAGAAATTCAACGAGAGCCCCGTTCATAACTTTGGATTTTCGCAGTCGCGACTGCAACTGCTCGACCCCTCCTCGATACCAGTCCCGCTCTTGCTTTGCGTTGTTTAATAGCGCTTGAACCTGCGTCGCTTGGGCATTGGCTTGAGACTGGGTTTCTAGGTCTACGGCCAGCCTAGTCCGGAGGATCTCTAGGTTAAGGGATGCGACTTTCTCCCTTTCCTTGTCGAGAAGGATGTCGCGATCTGTGATTTCATTGCCTAAACTAGCGAGTTTGTGGCGTAGATCTGCAACTTGGGCGCGGAGTTCCTTGACCTCGGTATCCTCGCTCACTAATTCCCTCTTAAATTCAGAATCGATTCGTTTGTGATATAACATGGGACGGGCTCACCTTGATGCTGGTCAAATGTGACATCTCCAGATACAGTCCCGTTGTCCAAGGCGGACAAGTGTGATAGGGGCGAATAGGAGTTGATGCCCTGCCTATACGACGATGACATTGCAGTAAAGTTGCGAAATGAATGACTCGAATTAAGACGGATGACAAGGTATATGTACCGCCAATGGACGGACAATTAATACGGAACTGTCCATCTCTGTATCAAAAGAGATAGGACACCATGGCAGGATGCATGGTGAATGCGACTGATATATTGGCAACCGTGGTGGGGTCCTGTGCAACGACTGAGCTTACTATAGCCGAATGGTAACAGCGAAAGTCGGCTCGTCCTCAAGCAAATCCACCTCTACGGACCGGAATTCATTGTATCAAATGGAAACCAACCAATGCGATAACAAAAAGGTACGATCATTTAGTATTCAACGGCATCAAATAATATACACTGGGATCACACGACTTGAAGGCGATAGAAAGCAACAGTAATTCTACTACATCGAAACAGCCAAGTTGATTCTCAAATTTTTCCTTTCCCCTTAACATGTGCATCACGCTGAGGACGCCGTGGGGGGCTATCGCCAGAGCGAGGAATGTGGTTGCAGCAGTGGTCTTTCGAGATGAAGGCAGCAAACCGGTAGATGGTCCTCCATGTCTGACAGCCCGGCAGCATGCAAAGGCCGGTAAATCCCGCCAGGCATTCTGCCATGCCTTTGTGAAGGTTTTTGTCACAATTTTTCTTGGCCATCCGAGCAGTAAGACCGCTGTAATGAAACGCGCCGAGAATGGTCATGACCCTACGAGGCCCTGGATGGTCGGGTTCGCCCATGGCCGCGTGGGGGATAGCGCCAGGGAGAACCACCGTTCTGCATTTAGTGGCTTGATCCCCCGTAACGAAATCTGGGGACTCCCGGGGAATCCAAGCATTGATGGAATAGATGCGGCCACATTTTGCATCTTGATACACACAAGCGCCTCTGCGAAGAAGATAGAATCAAATTAGCCTGCAGAAAGTGTATGATGGCATAATAATGCGACTTACTGGAAATTTACGAGGCAATTATCCCCGTGAAACACTAGATATGCGGAGTGCGGCAGCACCGGCGCAATAGTCAGGGTGGCTGGCACTTCAGCTTTGATACGGTCTAACCATCGCACGTCGTCCTCGTCCTCGTCCTCGTCGTCTGGTGAAGGAACGGCTGGGAGAGGGCTGTTTGGAGCAGGAAACGATGGGCTGCGACGAATGCCAGCCCTTTCGAGCCAGGTTCGTGTGTCGCGTGTGGTTATGGCCGAAGGGCTTGGTAGGCCCCGGCTGGAGCTGGCCTTGGATGACCCTAGCGGGCTCAGGAATGTGCTCGATGGAGTCGGTTGGGTGGATGAAGAGCCCAGTTTCTCGTCGATTATATTCGTCAGTGCATCATTTAGAGGGGGTTGGTTGGTATCGACGCTGAGGGTGCCTGTAGAGTCCTGTCTAATGCGAACATGTATGCGTTAGACGAGGATTGGGAAACTTCAATAGAAAACTTACACCGCTTGGAAGAAGTGAGCCTGGAGGTTCGCGAAGAATACTGATGGTGAGAACGGTGTGCCAGTGTTCGAGCGGGTTGGTGGACGCGAAGCAGCACGCGAAGAGCCTGAGCGGGCTTGAGAAGGCGCCCGTGAACGCACTTGAGAAGGTGCCCGGGAGCGCACGTCCTCCGACCGTGCGCTCGGTGCGCTGAGGCCTCTGTAGTAAAATAGGAGCAGTCAGCTGGGTATCCTAAAGATCATAGCTACACCCAGTGCTTACGAAGAGGCTACAGCGGAATTGGCCGATGGTCTGACAACAGATTCTGGGACATCAAGTGTTGCCGGGAGTTGGGCTTCCGGAGATTGGAAATTCCCTTCACCCTCACGTCGTCGCGATCGAGACGGTTGCGCACTGAATTCTACCTCATCGCAAGTGCGATCTGGGGCCCGTGCAGTTGGATCGCGCGATAAATGGCGACTACGAGAGCCTGAGCGCGAGCCTGAATTTGAAATAGCTTTCGTTGGAGGGTGAGGGCTTCGATCCTGGCTTCGGCCGGTATTAGACATTGAGAGAACGAGTAACTGATAGAACTGGAGCAGGCGATATGACTTGGTAAGTCTGAATCGATTCCTTTCGAGTGTTTATAAAGAAGCTGGAGTGCATCTTTTGCTTGAGAGCCGACCAACTGGCTCCTGATCATGATAAGCCTGATATGTCGAGATACGATGATCGCTTTGACGAAGCTAATAGTTATAGAACCACCACATGAGGCTTCATATCCCGCTTTACGGAGGGCATTAGGAAGCACTAGCAACACGAAGGCCGGCCGCTTTTGTGAACTGCTAGGCGATAACAAGGGGCTCTAAGAATCTCGTTCGTTGACAACCATTCTGGTCTCTGAGCCTCCACAGGTTGACTATCACAGTCGTGGTATTGACTTCACATTGCGATTCTTTCCTTGCATGGGACCTTTTTTAAGCATATATGGAGTCCACAAAAAATCACACATCTCGGCTAACGTCCTGATGTATGAATCTGACACTAGAGGGAGCCGCTCTCTGCAAACCATCTCGTGAAAGAGTAAGGAATCAGGGCATGGCATAGATACAACACAAGACATATGTGTCACCATTGATAGTAAAATCCCCATGTGCATTGATGAACCGGGCTAAGCTGGGCTGAGGATAGCACACTTGATCATAGTGTAAGCTGCGCAATGTCTCAGAGGATCTTACGGCTGTACGAGCTGCGCCCATGCTACAGCCCTTTCCTACTCACATGTCCAATAACGCCCATATGCAAGCTGGGTTCAGGTCTGGTGGAGGTACCCGTGTACTAGGTTCATCGTGATCACCTATTCAAACTACCTAGAAATGCTATGGATGTGCAGTGCTTTGAGTACAGTGTCCAAGCTGGAGAGTTCCAGCCTTCAGTCCGAGCTCATTTGGGAGTGAAGACCAAAATCGTGGTATCCGTGCACTTGCACCGTGCTTTAGTAAATATGGGGAGCATGTGGCAGCTGTGCGAGCTTGTCAATCCCAGTCCTCAGTCTGAGCTTGTTGGGGGGCGGAATGCGACCCCGACACTCCCGTCTATGCATCCAGTGCTTTTATAAATATGTGGACCTCGCAGTGACTGTCCAAGCTCACCAGTCCCAGGCTTCAGTCTGAGTTGGTGGGGAAAGCTGGAAAGCAGCAACTTCGCAACGACTGTACAAGCTCGTCTGTTCCAGGCTTCAATCCGAGCTCATTGGAAGCCGAAATTTGACCCCATGAAATTCGCGTGCCCGCATCCTGCGCTTTAATAGATATAGGGAGCACGCAGAAACTGTCCAAGCTCATCAGTTCCAAGTTTCAGTCAAAGCTCGTTGGGGCAAATGTGCGTCGTTGAAACAACTGTGCGAGCTCATCGGTTACAGGCCTCAGTCTGAGCTCGTTGACATGGAATGCGACCCTGCGAAAGACTGTGGAAGCTCATCTGTTCCAGTCTTCAGTCCGAGCTCGTTGGGACAAATTGCGACCTTGGGAAATCTGTGTGCATACATTCCGTGCTTTCGTGGTTGTATGGAGCATGCAGCGGATGTTCAAGCTCGTCTGTGCCAGGATCCAATCGAAGCTCGGCAGGGGCAAACTGCGAGCCAGCTGGCCTTTCATATATGAGCCACGTACGTTTTCAAAGACCGAACAAGTGTCTCGTTTATCGTGTCTCACCTGGTGTCTTGAAGCCACGCTTTCCTGAGCTACCCCAATTGCCAGGTATTGTATGATGGCGCAGCTGGGCTACACATTCGCACATCACACGACTTGGTTGTACAAACTCAATGTCAAAGCTGGACTTCCCGGAATCCTAATGTCCATGCATGGGTCGAAGAGCATGTCAAAGCTTGATGTGCGGATAGCGCCACAGTGGTGCTGATGCTGTGGCCCATACCCAAGCTGATCGTAAGTTCAACAAGGAACACTCAAACTTATTCCTCTGCACCATGTCCCAGCTGGGATGGGCGGGATTCCATCGCTCCACTGAAATGCCACAGCTCCTTTGGTGATCATCGTACCTGTCTTCTGTCTTGTGGCTGATATCCAAGCTGACCGATATCTGTCTAAGTCATTGTATCCTGTCATGCCTTGTAGATCACCTTGAGCAGGTGAGGGAAGGGGGCCAGATATATGTGTTGAGAACACCAAAGTATGTTCCATGATCCATTGAGTATATGGCGGCGACGGTGCATTGTCCTATCTGAGCTGCGTCAACTCATAAATCCATAGCATAATATCTATCCTGTTTACACATTTGGAATCACTTCGTCAAGAGCTGGCACTTCCTCAGGGTACTGAGCTCTGATATACCCAGCCACACGGTCAACATCTCGCCACATCTCCGTGACTTTATCCAGGAGCTCCTTTGCCTTATGCACGTCACCCCTCGCGACCTCCCGCTCTACTTCGTCCAAGCTTTCTTTGATCTTTGCTCGAATTGCCTTGAGTGCCTGTCGCTAATAGCGTGTAGGTCAGTGACTGTCAATCCTGATGAGGCATTCTCGTACCAAAAAGATATTGAGCTGGAAGGTTGGCAAAGGGGTCGCTTGCACCGGAAAGGTCGGATTTGCTTTGAGCAAATCGTCCCGGGTCGCATTGTATCGAGATGTGAGATCAACGGCCTTGGCGATAAGTTCATGTCCTCTGACAGACCATGCCTCGTTCCCAACGTTTGCAATAATCAAGTTCATTGTATCATGAACGTTAGTTTGGAGCCTCAACAACATGGCATACTATTGAAAGAATATTAGAACTTTTTACAGCTGAAATTAGGCATTGGTGCTTGCCTTTCGGAGTGCTTGCACTGCCTCCTCACAAATATCCTCGCTGTCTGCAAGGTCCAAGACGGCAGCGATAGAGACGTGTTCAGAGCGCTGACACATTACTGTTGGTTAGAGGTTGTGAGGGATGCGAAGCACGATCCGCTGCTCTTAGAGCATCCTTATAAAGTCCTGAGTAGAACTGTGACCCCCAAAAACCAATCAAAAACTTTTTGCCGGCCCGGAGAGAGTTGATGAGATTTCGCAATCTCTAACCCTCCTCTCCGAAAAGGAGTATCGCTCTCCTCAAATTATCCGAGAATGGCTAGTTTGGAAATTTGCGCGCGGATAAATTTGCCATCTGGGCCAAGCTGGCGGAGACTGAGGGAAACGGCGACCGGAGAGATCAAACCCCTAAAGATATTCTGGAGTCGTTTCAGGTGTTGTGGGCTCGCTTCGCTGAAAAAAGCCTCCAAATGTCCAGCTATGCATTACCTTGCGTACAATGTTTGCCCTTAGCGCATGCTTCGCGGCTGGGTAAGGCTAACGGGATCGTGTCGAAACTGGCGGCAGACCACAATGTCCTCCGCTCATGCACCAGCCGCGCTTAGGTTGTCATATAGCAGCCTTTCAGTGTCGCAGCTGTTGATGCATGACAGCGAGCGAGGTCATCCAGCTGTTATATCATGTCTGAGAGATAGACATCGCGCTCAAAATATTCCTGGTCACCTTTCCGATGCTTCCTTCCACCTCACTTGTAATCCAACCCTTGTATGCTGATGCTGGGATGGTCAGTTTCCCCGGTTTCCGTGCGCCTCTTCCAGCTGGGAGAATGGTGGCTCCTTCATCACCGTCTCCTCAATGTTGTGTCCTCATCACTAAGTCCACGCTGGATGGTATAAATAACTGGGGGGAGTGAGATCTACTCTCCTGCAATGTCCCCCGAACAAACAAGTTTGTTCCGCCAGCAACGCGACTGCCTTCGCGTTGCGGCACCGTTCTATCGCGAAGCCTTTAAAGCAGGGGAAATGAATTTTTTCCTTGACCAGTTCTTCAAGCATTACTTTCAACGATTTCCAGTCCCTCGGCAAGACTTTCCCAATGTCGAAGCCCATGACGCTGAGATATGGGCACAAGAACAGGTCAGGCTTGTGTTGAATGCATGAATCTCTCCGACTCTAACACAGCATAGAAACTATTTCGTCAGCTCACTTGGCTTCGTAATGTTGGTCTCAGCGTACATCTACCAACCACATGGGAAAGGTTCATTGTTCTTCATCCTTCTGCTGAGTACGCAGATATCGCTGTACGTCTCTCAAACTAGTTCTTTTTGTCACTGAAGATAATGGAGGCCTTCTTGACCCTTCTAGAGCAATGTCCTTGCCCAACTGGACTCGACACGGGCTACTGAACCAACGTTGCGAAACACCACTCTCGCTCAGCCGGTTGAATGTCAGGTCATTGTCATTGATGATGATTGATGCATCAATAAGGACAGAGAATACCATTAAGGCAGAAATCAGTACCATATGAATCAAAATGAATCCCTTTCCTTTGCTCTAGCGAGACAGACGTGCTTCCGGTCATCTGCCAAACAGCAGCGATCGATGGCTCCGACTCGGAGAACCGCCGTCCCTCTTCCTTGTCGTAGCGGATGACTTCGCATAGCGTAGATCACTACAATCGCCAAATCAATGATCTTGAGCCTCAGGACATGGGAATTGGTATAAGTACGGCTCGAGAGCACAATTCTCTCTGACCCTGTGTCCGAGAGCGCTATGCCAACAATGGTCGGTCGATGGTCACACCATCAGTTCAGTTCAGCTCACATAACCACCTAATACAGATACAGAAGGTCTCTTCTCCACTGCAATGTCCTGCATTACCTTCCTCCTCCAACACCCATCGCCTGTCTGAAACAATGGCTGACGGCAATTTCAGCACCAGGGGGGAGAGAGCGACGAGCATGGATTTTACCTTAGAATACATGCAAGTTACTCCCTCGCAGATGCAGGTACGTCTATCTTTGGTTCGACCTGACATAGCTACTGATAAATACCTTAAGCTCGTCACCGCTTTCGATATCGCGTGCCAATATGGCCGCTCACCGGCATATCTCCGGGATGTGAGCCAAGGGGAGGAATCGGAGTAGGAGATTGCGAACATGCTCGATGGGAGCTGATAGCTGGATCATCAGTGTAGTTGGTAAGGTGATTGAACACGCGGTGAGACTGTAGCATTACTGCTTTGGTATCGCCATGTAGAGGGACAGAAGCCCATTTTTCCACTCTGAGGGACGTGAGTGGAAAGTTCTTCCTCAAGGCCATTCCCGCGTTCGTTGTATATACGAGACCCTAGTTGCTTGAGGTGGATCCGCCAAGCGATGGGATGAATTTTGAATTATTCGCCACGGAGAGAAACGCACCATCGGAACGATGAGCTTGAGATGGAAAGGTCAACAATCAACGATGTTCGCGATCAGCGGGCATTCTGCGGAGCTCTCTCTATCACAATATGTTGGATTTATTGAGCAGAGGGAGCTGGCATAATGCAAGTGAGGTTCCAGCATCCACTTGGAAAGAGAGACCTTTCCATATCGCGCCGGTTAACAAAAAGGAGATCGGGAATTTGAAACATAGATCGGATATGCAAGGTGCTGTGAACTGGAGAGGTACTCATACCTGATTCCAACCCATCACTCACTCTTCCACCTCCAGGTCGCCAGGACCTTCCCTCATTTGTGATGGTGTTCATTTTCTCCACAATCGGTAAAACGAGCTCTCCACCCCACGCCCTTGTGGAAAAGTAGGCCGGGGGAAGGGATCACCGGAAAGGAAGGGATGTGGATGGCGATATCTGCACTGTCCCAGCTGGCCCCTATTGCAAACCGTACAATGGGGGCCATGGGGTTAGGCAACCCACGTAGTAGAGCCAAAGAATGGAACCTGTCGCGGGCGCTTAATCTGCGACGCACGACCGTCTCCTTGTTCCTTTCCAACTACTCGAGATTCCAGTTTGTTTGCCATCTTATTCCAACTTTCAAGCCTTTGCTGGCTTGCTTGAGAGCTGAGAATGGACATCCATGTGTGTGCAATGCTTACGAGCGCGAGCGAACACTCGATTTGCTGACTCATTCACTAACCCTTTGCTTGTTCGATGGATTCCACAGCTATCTACAGGCAAAGGACTTATCGCGTTGCACCCCCTGCAAGACACCTCCCTACACGCCATTCAGAAACGAGATCCTCCGCCTTCCCAGGTTCCGCTCTTGTCAAATGCCATTGCACCCACCACATTAAGCTCGGAGGTGTAAGGAGATGCGGAAAGGCCTTAGGCTCACCCCGGAGAAATCCTCGAGGGTACATTGGAATGTCTCCGTCTATGTCTCCGCCGGCACAACCATGATCCGCACCAGGCTCTTCTGAATAAAGCACGCCTACAAACATCAACAAGCATCTTTGATCGAAAGTTCTCCCTTTACTTAACGCCACGCTGAGCTTTTTTCACCATCATTGTCCCCATGCGACCCCCTCTTCCTCCTGGAGCTGAGCTACTGGCGAAGCTAGGCTACTATTTGCAGGCTTTAATTCCGCACGTAAACGATCCCAGCAACCCAGCCCCGTCGACCGATGGCATTCCGGTTCACCTCCAGATCGAGTGCCGCCAGATAGCTTTGGTTGTTGCTGCCGCATTGTCCCGTCAGATTGGTGCAATATAGTCTTGTCAAGCGTGTGTATCGGCCAGTTGCTAATGAGATCCCGTCGCAGGTGACATAAAATGGAGAGTAGATGACTACACCCGAAAGTCAAGTGGGAGACAAGTCTACGAAGGAGACGACGAAGAAGACCGTCTTGCTCTCCAATTTCCCCCTTGTCGGAAAAAGACATCAAAGGGGCTGTATCACCTCGTGGATGAGGCGTGTACCATACCCGATGCCTGATGGGCGTATCATGGGCTGGTATTTACCCTCTGTGATTTTCGACCAACCGTCAGGTAAGCCTACGCATGTATTCTTTTCCCAAAATGCAGCTCACAGGATGCCAGAAAGAGATCATTGAGGCTATTGAGTTTCTCTCGACGGCCCCACGCTCTCCGGCATTGAAGCAAGATCACAAAGGAGATTTCAGGTCTCACCCCGCGAAATTCCAAAGCTATCCCGATTGGCCTAGCTTTGGCAGTGGTGTTGCCACATATTCTTCAGCTTGGCCACCCCAAGGGCATAAGGTGGTGTTCATTGTGGCTTGTATCTCCCCACGACACTTACAGCAGTGAAGGACACTTTGACACCCTCAGCAAATTTCCGAAATTCAAAGGAACTTCCATTTGCCTTTCTTCAGCGAATATCGGAGAGTCTTGCCGTCCTTGGGTCGGTAGTTGCTCTTATTCACCCCGCTTTGTTCGAGTCCGGACTCGATGCTCTCGCACAGCTACACGCCCATGCGATTCCAACCGACCACTCCAATATTCTTGACGAAGTGTTGCAGTCTTGGACTTCACCATTCACTGCATTCTCTGTCATCACCAATCGCCAAACCGATGTTCATAGAGATTTCTGCAGCCCCAAATACTCCTACGACCTGCTGTATACAGGAGGTTACTACGACGAAGGCCGGTTGGAAATTCGCGGTCTAGGGCTTCGTTGCCGATATGAACCTGGGACCATCGTCGCTTTCCCTTCGCGTATCTTTCCTCATGGAGCTTCACCTGTCTCCGCTCCCCGTGTCTGCATCGCACAGTACATGAGATCTGAAGTTCTGGAGAGAAATCCGTGGTACCGGCCCCCAGTACTTCCCGTGGACACAACTCTTCACGATGTTTACTATTCAATGTACACCAAAAGAACTACCTAGATTTACGTTGGATTATGACTATATGTCTTCGCATGGGAACGGATAGACGTCTTCCCGAGTTTTCCAGACCTTGCGCCAGTCCCGACTCAGGTCGGCAATCCTGACGGCAGAGCTCCGTACCTTCCCTATATCGCCTGTTACTCCCTTCTCCAGTTTTTCCAGCACGTCGAGCAACCCCTCCTTGACACCCTTCAGAAGAATTAAATGCTGCTTGGTTAGGCCCGATATCCTGTCCGTTTGTGAATGAACAGCTTCGTAAACCTGCTCCATCGATGCCAGCTTGAAGGTTTTGTTCCTCAGCCAATCCGGGACATGTTCCACTTCCAGTCCCCAACGCCGCAACTCGCCTCCCATTTCATCGCTGAGGAGAACCGCCGGATCACTGTTGTTGTTCAAGATGTTATGAATGCGGTATAGCGATGGACTGGTTGGTGGAGGGTTCTTCAGGATCAGATGTGTGAGGCCAATGCTATTGAATGCGAAAAACTAGACATTGGTTAACGGGGATGATTAATGATTCTTGATGCTCAGGACATACCACATCTCGTTCAAGACACATTTTGCACAAGGATAAAGTTTCGTTATCCGGAAAGGTCTCCCGGATACAGATCAAAGCGGAATACACGCGGTTTAATGAAAGTTTCTGGAGAGAGCTCCACTCATCTTCGGTAAACCGGAGAGCAGCGAAAGACCTAAGAGCAAGGTTTGTCACTTTTAAATCTTTGAGATCTAGCCGAAGATGAATTGATGGTTTAAGTGGTAAATTCTCGATTCAGAAGAAGCAACATCTAACCCAGTTGTAGGACCTTCTCCCTCTCTACGCTATCCGGAATAGCTGTTCGAATGTGGTCCAAATGCCCTTGATATTCCCTGAGAGATGTCTCCACCCTGCCCATTGAATCCCAATTGGCCGTCAAGGACTGTTCCACGTCTTCGAGAGCTTTGGAAGTGAAGTTTCTGGCGTCGAGAAGTGCCTCTCGACTGAGGAGACCGAGGGAAATATCGGTCGGAGGAGATCGAGGTAGAGGACGTGCGATCATCGACCTTTGCGCTGCCCATACGTCCATAAGCTCTACAGGGCTCAGCCTCTTGGGCTCGTTACCGGGCCTCCACCACTCTTCTTCATACGCGCTCAGCATTGCATCCCGCTCGTGATGCCCACCATGGGTTGCAGCGTCCATGGCGATCGGGTCGACAGGCGCTTCTTGAAATAGTAGGGCGAAGACTCGCTGTAGACAAGGAGGGCTAATGATCTTATAGGGGTTCAGTAGGTTGGCGAATGCAAGCATTACGGTGGATATATGCTTGACGGTTGTTAGTGACCCTTTCATGATATGATGCTTAGGAATAACTCTCACCACTTCATGAGACAGAGCTTCTAGGAATTCTCCGCGTTGTGTTCTGGTAAATCGGTGGTAGCGCGACACATAGACTTGAGAAGCCACCCTCACACGACTCGAGAGATAGTCGATGAGGGATTGCCATCCCTCAGGCCCAAGAGCTCTGAGGCCATCGTCGTGTGGGATGTGGAGTGGCGATGAGGGCATCTGGTCTTCAGTGTGTAGAAAGTGGTGGAGGAATGGATACCTTTTTTTTACCAACCACGCGGATTGGCAGGAGGGTTTAAATACTTTCCGTCAACCTTCTGAATAATCATCTAGAATTTGAATATCCCCTGATTGAGCGTCTCCGCCATCTTGTAGGAGCTATCATTGACATCAAAAGTCTCTCCGCGCAAGCATTCCGCACTCTCTTCCCGAATTAGATCCCTTCGGAAAGATCTCTACATTCTCCGCCAATGTCATTCTCTCCGCGTGTTTAACATTTATTCCGAACCCTCTTTCCGCTCCAGATCCCTCTGAATCTCTACACCCCTGTCCCGTGCAGAATTGAAAGAGGATGTTGCCTCTCCTCTCAGGAGAGACCAAGTTTCCGCCTGGCGATACGCATATGCCACATGGCCGGGCTCTGAAGGTCGTAGCAGAGCCCACTTCTTGCATTCCTCCTCCTTGTATATGAAGAATTGGCAAACCCAATCCATCTCGCACCTCAGCAGAGTATACTCCTCGCTGCATCGATCGGCCATAGACTTGGCTTTGAGCCAATTGACACGATAGACTACGAGTATCATCAGGGTTAGTTTCACTGTCCACATTGACATGGTACGTACGTTCTTCAAGGTACACCGAATCTTGCGAGTCACCTTGGACATCCATTGTCCAAATCCAAGATAGCTGGATATTGGATTGACCCCGCAAATTTGGTTTGTACACCGTCGTGATGGCTTTGGTATCCTCCCTTTCTATCTTCTTGAAACGGGCGATGACGTCAGTGGGCGCTTGCAGCCTTTCAAGCGCCCAAGTTGCCTGGCTGTAGAGTCTGATGTTATGCCTCATGACATTATCAGCACTCTTGACTGCATCGTAACCTCTTGTTTTCTGCTTCTTTCCTTCAGCGAGCCGAATGTTGGACCTGTATAAATATGACTTGTGGCCGATTTCAGACCGTATCGCCTCCAGTGTGTCGTTGGCTTGAGCAATCCTAAGCTTGATTTCCTTGCGACGTGCACTTTTTAGCGAGTTGGGCAGGGTATCGAAGGAAGAAGGAAGGGGTATCTCCGCTTCTTCAGGCTGCTTTTCAGGCTCTGTGAACGGATTTTCTTCGTCATCGACCAACTCGTCGTCACCATCATCGTTCTCAATCTCGGGGTTGGTCACCGGTGGCCTGAAGCAGCGATATCCAGAGAGGTCTACACCTGGAAAAAGACGCTCGGCGCCTTCAAGGAATGCGTTGATGTCTAGCTGAAGCTGCTCTCGCTTCCTTGTCACCTCCAGGGCCTGTAAGTCGGTGACAAGATCCACTTAAGTCACATGGAATAGTATACCTAATAGGCACATGAATTTCCCTCTTTTTCATGCCTATTAGGTTGGGTGTGAAGGTCACCCTGGAAGGTTCCTGCCTTCCTTCTTCCATCCTTCCCTCCATCCTTCTCCCATCCACCTTCCACCTTCCATGCCTTCCTACCTGCCATCCTATTTTTGTACAATCTATATTTGGCCATACCTTCTTGGGTGTCAGGGGTCCACAAATCCTTTTAGGTATATATTTTTCTGCTGCTTATATTGCTCCTTGCTGCATCTGGGACTGCATTCTTGTGACTTAGTTCTACAACTTGTACATTACTTTATTTGCAGTGGGCAGAAAAAATCAGAAACCATATATTCAAATTCTTCTGTTATTGCTAATTCTTAAAATTCATTTCAACCAACATATTTGTTGGTACTGCTTGAAAGCTACTTAGCAAGCTCTCAAACATGAGCAAGAATAAATCAACTTTAAATTGACACCTAATAAGTAGCACCTATAAATACTTCAGATTTTGACAGCAGAAAATGCCAATATTATAGCAATAATTAGCACACAGTCTTGGCAAGCAGATGGAAGGGACAATCAAAAACAGGACTTGTGACTATTTAAGCATTGTACAACTCATGCCATCAGAACTATGAAGGCACAATGTATGACCATCCATACCTTCCAAGTATCTATGAAGGCAAGACCTAGAACCATGTATGCCATCATAGAGCTATGAAGACAATACCTACAACCATCCCTGCTAGTTATGCATTATGAAGGCAAGATCTATAACCATCCATAAATCATAGAACATGGAAGGCAAGTCTCAAAAATCAATCAGTGAGGTAATACTGGAAATAGATGGTTGGCATTTAATGTAGATCAGGTACCATCAATGATGTCACTGATTGACACATTAATGTAAATCAGGTACATCACTTATTAATAGAATGAGGTCATAGTTAGCACTAATTAGCAATATCATTGATTGACACTAATTAGTGATTAATTGGTGTGTGCCTAATTCATGATCTAATTAATCACTAATTAAGATAAGGTAGATCGAATCAAGTTCAGCCCATATCTCCTGCATCTAAGCTCTGATTGAGATGATCTAATCAGTTCTGGAAAGCCCTTATTAAGCTCTCTCCAACCACCATTCCTGATTAGATGATATCATTTATTGTACAATGCTATTCCCTGATTCCTCATTTTGCAATACTGGTATACAGTACAGCCATATCAACAATAATGGCTTCATTTATAGGTGCTCAAATGCTGCAAATACTCTTTTGCAGTCATTTACAGTCAATATACATAAAAATATAGCACATTATCTATTAGCTTTCAGACTTATGACATGTGCAAAATATGCCAATTTCATTATACTGTGCATTGAATTGACTCTTTGTTTGGCATTACCTGGGGCTGCAAGCTATGTCAAATTGAAGCCCCAAGAGAACACTTTCCGAAACATCTTGAATCTCACCAAACGGATGGGAACTCAAATGGTTACTGAATGAATAGTAGAGTATGCACACTTGGTACAATATCTAACTTGTACTCTTTGCATCTATATAGCCAATATATGCTATTCAGTCAATAACCATTTGAGTTCCCATCTGTTTGGTGAGATTCAAGATGTTTCGGAAAGTGTTCTCTTGGGGCTTCAATTTGACATAGCTTGCAGCCCCAGGTAATGCCAAACAAAGAGTCAATTCAATGCACAGTATAATGAAATTGGCATATTTTGCACATGTCATAAGTCTGAAAGCTAATAGATAATGTGCTATATTTTTATGTATATTGACTGTAAATGACTGCAAAAGAGTATTTGCAGCATTTGAGCACCTATAAATGAAGCCATTATTGTTGATATGGCTGTACTGTATACCAGTATTGCAAAATGAGGAATCAGGGAATAGCATTGTACAATAAATGATATCATCTAATCAGGAATGGTGGTTGGAGAGAGCTTAATAAGGGCTTTCCAGAACTGATTAGATCATCTCAATCAGAGCTTAGATGCAGGAGATATGGGCTGAACTTGATTCGATCTACCTTATCTTAATTAGTGATTAATTAGATCATGAATTAGGCACACACCAATTAATCACTAATTAGTGTCAATCAATGATATTGCTAATTAGTGCTAACTATGACCTCATTCTATTAATAAGTGATGTACCTGATTTACATTAATGTGTCAATCAGTGACATCATTGATGGTACCTGATCTACATTAAATGCCAACCATCTATTTCCAGTATTACCTCACTGATTGATTTTTGAGACTTGCCTTCCATGTTCTATGATTTATGGATGGTTATAGATCTTGCCTTCATAATGCATAACTAGCAGGGATGGTTGTAGGTATTGTCTTCATAGCTCTATGATGGCATACATGGTTCTAGGTCTTGCCTTCATAGATACTTGGAAGGTATGGATGGTCATACATTGTGCCTTCATAGTTCTGATGGCATGAGTTGTACAATGCTTAAATAGTCACAAGTCCTGTTTTTGATTGTCCCTTCCATCTGCTTGCCAAGACTGTGTGCTAATTATTGCTATAATATTGGCATTTTCTGCTGTCAAAATCTGAAGTATTTATAGGTGCTACTTATTAGGTGTCAATTTAAAGTTGATTTATTCTTGCTCATGTTTGAGAGCTTGCTAAGTAGCTTTCAAGCAGTACCAACAAATATGTTGGTTGAAATGAATTTTAAGAATTAGCAATAACAGAAGAATTTGAATATATGGTTTCTGATTTTTTCTGCCCACTGCAAATAAAGTAATGTACAAGTTGTAGAACTAAGTCACAAGAATGCAGTCCCAGATGCAGCAAGGAGCAATATAAGCAGCAGAAAAATATATACCTAAAAGGATTTGTGGACCCCTGACACCCAAGAAGGTATGGCCAAATATAGATTGTACAAAAATAGGATGGCAGGTAGGAAGGCATGGAAGGTGGAAGGTGGATGGGAGAAGGATGGAGGGAAGGATGGAAGAAGGAAGGCAGGAACCTTCCAGGGTGACCTTCACACCCAACCTAATAGGCATGAAAAAGAGGGAAATTCATGTGCCTATTAGGTATACTATTCCATGTGACTTAAGTGCAAGATCCGATCGAGGAAGCGCACGAATGATAGCCTTCAACAATAGCCTGTACCTGAGATGAGTAACACACAGGTCATAGGCTCCCATAAATCACTCACTGCGACTCCTGGATCTTGAAGCCAGACGCTACCCACGATGTGACACCCAGCCCTGCGTTAGATTCTCTTTCTGCTTCCATGAGATCGTGTTGTACCCTTGATCGTGTAGGTGCTGTGAATGACATGTGAACAGATGCATGGACTAGGGGGAAAGGAATAACACACGCTTTTCCAGAGCGACGTTGAGTATGTCCATCTCTTTAATTTTGCGAACACCTTTTACCCGTAGGCTTAACGCTCTGTCAAGACTAGACTGCCAGAGCAGACGTTGGGATGCGGAGGCTGTCTCGTTTAAGACCTCGAAAGCTTCCCGAGTCCTGTGACGCTCCCGGGTAGCTCTTTCGAAAGCAGAAGAAATCGATGTGGCTGGCACGACAGTCAGTAAAAGGTCACGAAAATAGTGATCGACGAACGTAGGTTAATAAGCTTCTTCCAGTTGTTATCCGCGATGTGGCCGTCAAGTGCCTCAGCACGATGGGCCAGTGTCATCGTTTGAGTTGGGCGGCCTGCCTCATTCAGCTTTGACCACAATGGCTCAAGGATTTCCCCCGAGGTTTTGCCAATACCGTCGATGAAGTGTGGCGAGAATCTCGCATAACACTGCTCTTGATGTCCGTGAACGTGGAACTGACCGATGCCGAAGACGATCTCGAGCTCTGCGGGCATATCCAGTGTCCGACATTTCTGGAATCTCTTCCGCAAGTTGACACAGTACTGACAGTTGATATCGTAAAGTAGATTCAGCCGAGGTGCTGTGAGAGCTCCTGTTGTCTGGAGGGAACCTTGAAGCCCGTAGTCCATATTGATTTGTCTTTGAGAGTAAAGAATGGATCAACCAATAGTGAATCCGTCCTAGCAACAAGGAACTCACCGTTCGCCTTTCTGAAAGTCCACGACGCTGCATGGGGCAAACGCACCATGTCTCGAACATGCAAACGCACCGACTCCAGTAACGTCACAGCCTTTAGCAGTTTTAGAGCGATCTGCAACGGCACGGTGCTCATTGCAAGTTGGCACCTGAGGCAGCAAGTGTTATCTCAAGACGAGCTATCGATGTAAATCAATAATAGCTTACCTCTTTCTCTTCCTTCGCATTCTCGACATGGATGCGATACTCCTTAGGCTCCACTAGATATCCTTCTCCTTCCTTCAGCCACACATCCTTGTTTACCTTTTGAGCCCGATGTACGAGGCTGAAGTTACCATCGGCTGCAAGTGTCAGATTATATCGCCACTGATCTGGCTCACTTCTCCAGTCTGCAGGGATATTTTTACCATCCTGTGGACAAGCGGCACAAAAAAAGCGCCATATCGCCCTTGCTTGGCTTCCTTTGGGAATGGCCAAGGCCGTGACGCTTTAATTCCTTGAGCCTGCGCCACTGCCTCCCACACTGTAACCCCTCTCGATAGCGATCCTGAGCAGCTCTTGTGAGATGACAGTTCAATCGAAATCAGTCAGCGTCACTCACAGCAACTCCCTTCGGGTAGACTTCGTTGGTAAGCCTCTTGAGTTTAGAGAAAAAGTGAAGCGAGGAAGTATAACACTCGAGGTTATCAAGCAGGTAGTGATCCAGCATCGCAAATGTAAAGACTGTTCGAACGTCTTTGTCAGATGCGGGATATAGAGATGCACGAAGCAACTGGGTGTCTTGGGGGTGGGGCTCGCCTCCTTCATGGCTTGCGCAACAACAGAACGCCGCAAGAATGTGGTGGATGCCGTTGGTGTGTACGACCGTCAAGGAGCGCACTGAGTCGGAAGCGACCCTGAACAATGGTTTGGCGCCAAACGTGATATCGCCAGGATCAGGAAGACCTCGAATATCGGTCAAACCATCAAGAGAGGGAGAGCATTGTCGATCTGAGCATAGGGATACCGTTAAGCCAGTCCGCCATAGCCAGGTAGGCGTGAAATGAGTTTTGTTCCAGACCTCAACCCGATGGAACGGATTGTTCTTGTGAGCATCGCGACAGCAATCACGACAGTAAACCGGTGTTGAGAAGCAGTCTTTGCACCTCCAGAGCTCGCTCCATTCGTCGACGCTTTCGCTGCATCTAGTGCAGTTTCGCGTACGGCTGACCTCGTTAAGCAAGATCTCATCAAGGTATGCCCTTTCCTTGTTACTTTTCCAGTGTCGCATATAGTCATTTGATGACTTGAATGTCGTGTAAGTAGTGAATGTGCAAAGGAAAAGTCGAAATCTCTGACATTTGCGTTATTCATTTTCCCAATCGATGGGTAATCGAATGGAACGAACACATCGGGCTCTTGTTGCCAGTCGTGGTTCGAGAGCTGAGCATCAATGACCGATCGTTGTCCTTTCATAGGAGACGTGTTCGAGCTTCCAGATTTCAAGATTGATCTGCCTCGTTTCTCTCGAGGCTTTGAAGGAGTCTTCAGCTGCGCTCGAACAAGACTCAGTTTGGCCTTTTCTATAGATGACTTCCCTGATACGCGCTTCTTCTTCCACGCTAGTTTAGCGGTAAATCCTTGGACATCCTCGGCAGGGTCGCATGTCTTCCGATTGTAGGTTCTTGTCATCTTCAGGATATGCCGCAAGATCTGAGAGGTGACGAATGGTACCGCGAAAACGAACCCCCTATCTATCCATCAAAGTAGTTGTGATAGGCGCCAGGGTTTTGTCTTGGCGACTTGCCCTCCGAAATGGAGGGGTGGCGCTATTAAATACCTTGACCCCCCCAACTTGCCTTTCACCTACCTATCATGTCCTCTTCAGAAAGCGGCACGTCACGAAGTGACTCCTCCGACTCTGATTCTGAAGCGGAAGAGCTGCTTTCCGGCTTTTCGTTCAACCCATCTCAGCACGCATACATGAAGGAGAAGGTAGTCGAATACAGAGAAGTGGATTCCAAAGGGAAGCCGAAATTTGTGATTCGTGTAGCCCGCCACCTGCAGACAGAGATTGAGAGGCAAACCCAGAAAGCGCTTCCAGAGGAACAATGGCAATCACTTTTGGCGGTGAGAAAGTATGGGAGTATTCTAATTCAGGAAGCTGATAGCCTCTAGGGTGTCCGCACATGGTTCCGCCATAATTCGAAGCAAGGTCGTAAAGAAAAGCCTACCTGGGCTACAAACTGGAATCCTCGCCTTGTCTTTATCAAACTCCATCGCTCGAAAATATTAGCCTTGTCCGAGGCTATGGTAAGTGGAGACGTGGATGTCAAGGAGTGGGACCGAACGTGGCGACCTGGAAAGGAGTCTGGAAGTAGGGCTGGACGAAATCCCAAGACAAAAGGGAAAAAGGGAGAGGAGGCCGATTGGTTTTTCAACCATTACCAGGCCGCTACCACAGCCCTTATCAGCTTGCTGCCTCCTGGTGAGTTTGCTAGCTACCGCCTGATAGCGGAGAAATGGAGGCGGGAAGGACCGCCCCGTGAAGTTCAACAACAGTGTGTCATTTTCATTTATACCTGTATTCGATTCGCCGACCTTATTCGTTTCCCGTAGAATGGCGGATAAAATGGCAGCAAAGAAGGCATACGACTTCATTGTCGAGATGCACCGGGAGTATGGCTGCGTTGTCTATCTCTTGCTTGGCTGGAGGGGAGAAGAGCCAAAGCCCGTCGCTGTCGAGATGGATCTCAACACAGAACTTGGTTGCTCCTCAAGCTTTGTGCAGCACGACCCAAAGAAGATGAAAAGGTTATTTGGCGACTTTCGGGACTATGTTTACCGAGTTTTTAAATCCGACGATGAGGATAGCGACGGAGAAGCAAACGTGGCCACAGTGAAAACACCTGGTGGAAGGAGGGAGCTGCTTGAGATGAGGAGAAACGGCTATAACGAGCCTTTTCTTCCCAGTGCGATGGATGGGAGAGTTCCTGGCGAGGCTCGCGGCGACTGGTACATACGCGCTATCCGGAGTTTCTTCACCTATCATTATGGTAAAGGTCACTTGGATTTCTTTTACCCTTGGCTTACTATTACTCCTATAGCTTGCTCCAGGGGCTCTAAAACGCTGGTTGGCTTTCCCTGGAGGCGTTTCGCAGAGGACCGCCGCCAGTTTATTGCTGAAAGGTTCATGCCTGACTCGATTGTCGAAGTGCTCAAGGAACCATCCGAGATGACAGTTCCAGAGCGCATTTCAGTCTTCGATCACATCTACAAGATTCAGCGGAAAGCGAGGAACGACGATGAAAGGGCAGACATGTTGAGCTTCGAGATTAGGTCAATCGTCAACTCCAAAGGCGAGATAGTCAGTCGAGTTGGAAGGGAACTCGTTGAAGACGAAGAAGACTACTCCCATCTCTATGGGGGAGATGAAGGGAAGGGTCTGACGGAGAAACACACATCTGGCGAGGAGAAAAAAGACAAGGGAAAGAGGAAGGACGGAAAGAAAAAGGGAAAGGGGAAGGGGAAGAAGAAGGAACATGATGCTCCCATCGAAAAAGCACGGGAGATTGTCAAGAAGTCAAAGGGTGAGAAGAGCAGCTCACAACGGCGACTTCCAGAGACGGACTCGGAATCTGAGGGATCTCCTGCTGGCTCTGCTCTCCCCATCCCTCATGTCAAGCGGTCGACAGTTCCTCTTCCTCGTCTCCCTCTTCCTCCACTTCCCCCCACCAAGGGTGGTCCTAGATTGTTCATGCTACCACCACCACCTGGATCGCCCAAGAAGAAGGTGACTTTCGTTCAACGCGATCAAGAAGGTGACTCAGAAAGCCATGCTTCGGACGAGAAATTGTCTGCCGATGAGCTGGACGAGCCATTACCGTCAAAAGACCATCGCCATAAGCAGACGACTAACTCAAATGACGAGGGCGAATCTGACCCGGACTCGAGTACACCAGCGGAAATAGTCAAGCAGAAGCGGGTGTCAACAAGCTTTGATGGTGTTCGAACTCGCCACCAACGAGAAGTGCTCCGTAACCGAACAACTTCTCCGAATCTCGACTCAATCTCCTCTGCACTCCGTACTCCGAACCGAAGCAGGAGAAGCATCCGTACTCCAGAACCGGTGGCTCCTGCTGAGACGCCTCGACAGCTACGAACACGGGAAGTTCTTGCCACGCCATCGAAGCCGGAGAAGAAAGGGACTAAGCGTAAAGGAGTTGGGGAGCCGAAGACACCACAGAAGAGGGCCAAGACTACTCCTGCTGTTGGACGGAACCCGATGCCTAGCAAGAAGGGTCAGAGAGGTCAGGCGGGGAGGAAACGATGAGTCACTCTTGCCCTCTAAGAAGTGACTTAGTTTTGTGAAGGTTATCACGTCTCCGATCAAACGAAACATTTCATAAAATCCTATATCGATGTACATGGAACTTGAGACTTTTCTATATCGATGATTTTTACGAAGGCATCACTGTTCTCAGGTTTGAAACGGTATGGCTCAACTTCAGATGGGTATTCGAGGCCACAGAGCCGCCTTCTGAGTTGGGGGTATGAGGTTGACGTCCGTCATCTGAGCCACCACCTCCTCGTCTGGATTCCGAATCCATTCCGACATGACCACCCACTCCTCCTCCGTGAGTTGCCCCTCTGGTGGTGGTGTTACCCTGTTGGGCAAGTCTGGTGGTTGAACGGGTGGCGGGAAAGTGTCGTTTCTCAATCGACTCCTGTCCTGGTTCGTCGTCTCCTGCACCAGGCTGAGACACTTGGCGAACAGGCAGTGTAAAGGATCCATTGCCGTTCTGTCCACTCGGAAAGCGCTGCTGACCATCGTTGGAACGGATTTCGGGTAAGGTCCCACTGTTTCCATCAAAGATGTCGCCTGCGACGAACGGTCGGTAACCAGTTTTAGCGCCTGAGGGGGTATTCCAGTGAGATGAAGTTGTCGAGCTGTGGTCGGATTGGTCGTAGGCTTTGGTACTACTAGCTCCCGGCATTCCTTGCCACAGGCCATTGCTTGGGGGTTGGTCGTAAGGAGGGATGATACCGCCGTAGTCGCCCTGCATAGCTGGATCGTCTCCGAATGCTTCGAAACCTGTCCGAAAGGAATGATCAGGGAGAAAGGAGCCTTGCTGATGCGATGGAATGTTCCAGCTCTCGCTCGAGCCCACGGTAGCTCGATCAACCGATGCCCATCCTTGAAGTCCCATTCCTTCGACGTCAGAAGGTTTGACCGTGTTGAGTGCTTGCCTGGACGACGATGGGCCAGGTCGCAAACCTGCGCTTGGAGTAGGGACGGGAGGTGCAGGCGCGGAAAGAACATCGGAAAATGGAGGATGATTTTTGTTGGGGGAGTCGGTGCCTCGCGAAATGTTTAGGAGATTCGTCATGAGGGTAAGGCTTGCGCGATAGTCCCGTAAAAGATCACCATGATGGACGACCTTTTCGTCGACTCTCCTCAGCTCTGCCCGAAGTTCCTCCACGAGAGCGTTGAATTTTTCCAGCTCCATGATCAGTTTCGAGATCCTATCCCCGTCCTTGAGCGATCGTTCTGCTGTATCCTTGATGACATCCTCGTAAGCCTTCAAGCCAACGAGGCCTGCTTCAGCGCGGAAGATCCGCTGAGAGAGATTGGCTTGAGCGCGGGCAGGTGCAATAGCAACTGGTTCGGTGGAGTCCCCAGGGGCAACAGTAGGAAGTTTTAGCTTCCAGAGCATAAGGTTAGATAAGGATATGCGAGAAGAGGACAGAATCTTACCTCTTTTACTTTCTTTATACCAGGGTCGTCCAATCGTCTCTTGGCCTCGCTCGGCTGGTACATCTCCTTTTCCTGAGGAATAAAGGTGAGAACAACGGTCAACAGGAGGACCAGAGAGACTTACAAACGTCTTTGACTTTAGCTCCTCTTTCGCAAGCTTCTCCTTAGCCGATGCCTTGGGCAACTTGTTCGACCCCTCCATGGTGAGGCTCTCCTTGAGAGGTTGACCTGCATTCGCCTTCACCTTCACCTTCTCCCTCCCTTCGTTTTCCCGCTTCTCATGACTGGCCTCCGTGACCTGATCGGTGACTCTCTCCTGCTGAGCATCGTTGGCCTTCTTGCGATTGCGTCGAATCTTTCCAACGGAACAGCCAGTCTTGTGGCCTTTGGAACAGTAAAGGCAAGCTGCTCCTAGCTTCTGGACTCGACAGGGTTGGCCTTTATTCTTGCAGGCGCTGCAGGGGTCCGGAAGATAGATGTATGGGCGTCGTTCGCCTGATTTCGTTGTCCAGTATTCCTTCTCGATGTCGTCCTTCAAGGTTTCTTTGCCAGACTCCTCCACACCCTTCTTCGTTTCGCGGACTCGATCCTTCATTGAAATGTCTCCATCTGCGTCCTTTGATCTTGCGGGTGTACCGTTGGGGCCACTTATCTCGATCTCCTCAACAGTGTTGGATCCCTTCGAAGATTTCGGTTTTGAAGTTGCAAGGGGTTTTGGTCGAGGTTTCCCCGCGCGTTGATCCTCCAGTGACATCTTTCCTGACCCCTCAGCCTTGTTCCTTCCATTTCTGTTGTCCTGCTCGTCGCCGTCGCTCTCTTCTGTCCCGCTGTCCTCTCCGAGTGTTCCAAACCGAGTTGGCTTATCCTCTTCAACTATCTCGACTTCATCGTCGCTCTCGAGGTCCCCCTTCGCCTTGCTCCTATCTTCCTTTCCCCTCGCACCAGGCTTGCCGTCATCTGTATCGCTGTCACTGTCCTCATCGGACGATTCGTCTGATTCGTCTGAATCGTCTGAATCGTCCTCGTCTCCGCTATCGTCGTCGTCTCTGCCTTCTTTCCTTGGGACAGCCTGGGGTGCACGAGTGCCTTTCCTTCTCTCCGTAACCCCAGCCTCCTTTTCTCCACTCTCCTTCTGCTTCTTTCCGTTCATCCCGCCAACATCGTCTTCGCCATCCTGGTTGTCGCCTTTCTTCTTTCGCTTGTTGGAATTCTCGACACTTTCTCCTTTCCGGTGATCCACCCAATCCTCTCCTGCGTTCTTCATCCCCCCCTTCCTCTCCTGCTTCACTGGTTCGGCATCGACCATCTCCTCGTCCCCGTCCTCGTCCTCGTCCTCGTCCTCCCCATCTCCTCTTCCTCCCTTCTTCACCCTTTTACGAATCTGCGCGCTGTCGGGTGCCTTCTCGGTACCATCAGAGTCGGAAGAACTGCGACGTCGTTTAGGAGGAAGTGTGTCGGTGTTACGTGATACACGCGCAACCTGGGCCTGATTCTCTTTCGAGGGTGCTCCGTGTGTTTCGGGAGGTTCGTTGTTGGCTTCCGACTCGCGACGGCGTTGGTCATTCTTCAGGTAACCCTGGAATTCAGCGGTACGAAAAAATTGGAGGTCGACGAGCTTCGAGTCATCCTGCCAGACTTGTGTCTCTGGCTGGCCGAGGTGGTGCATCCAAGCATAAGTGGCTTTGTCGAGGCTTTTGAACTTTTGAGGTGATTCCTCCCAAGAATCGAAGATATATCGCTGAAACGATGGTGAGAGGTAGGGAGGAGGGAGGGTATGCAACAGCGCACCGAATACATGACGAGTTGCTTTTTTTTGGTTACACATTTCGCATCCTTCCACTCGTGAGCCTCTGCTACCATCTGAGATACTGCTTTGACGTATTCCTCGACAGAGGGAATGGGTTTGGGCATGGTGAATGTCGGTGAACGCAATAACGAGCTGGATGGTGGTTGGTGGAGAGTTGCGACTGGTATGGAGGATTTTGCAACGCCGCGTTGCGATCAAAAATCAAATCTCAGCCGGCGCATCTATATAAGATCCTCTGGCCCTCGCGCGAGACCTCCTGTTTTTCCAGAGCCCTCTCTCCTCTGATGGCCACTCATCGAAAAGAATCCATTGGAACAAAGCGTATATGGCTCGTCGTATCTTGTTAAACACGCAAAGCTAACACTCTTGCTAGCTCTCCCGCTTCCTGCCCTTCGTGGAAGGAAAGCTCGAACCTCCTTTGCGCTTCCCCCTCCCAATTTGGCAGAGGAGAATATCGAGAGTGACATAGAGGATAAATTTCAAGGTACTTGATTCTTCCCGATCATTGATATTTTCCTTACCTTCTTTGGAAAGGTCGAACGCCGGTTGACGTTCCCGCTACAACTGGAGACTCCGACAGCGAGATGCCGGACGACGATGCAAAAAGTGAGTTGTATATTCAGTCCTACTCTTTTGATCCTTTGTGACCATGTTTTCTCAGGGAATCGCAAGTCCCTGGGGGGCAAATCGGACGGAGAAAGTCCACCAGGTCCACCAGTCCTTGAGCGGAAAGATGCTTTCGACGCTTTAGAAGGTTATATGAAGGCCGATTCCGATCCTGACAATGGCTTTCCCTCCCTCGATCATCTTTCCGTCTCTGACCGCCATTTCGCCGAGCACCTACGTCTCCTCAAGTGGTATCAAGAAGACCTGAGATCGCAGCGCGTTGCCTTCGCCCGTATCAAAACAATGCTTACCCGCGATCTGGAAGCGATTGATCGGGCAATCTGGGCCAGGGATGAAGAAGACAAGTGGAGGACGGAGAAAAGGGCTGAGGAATGGAGCAAAGACTTGGGCGAAGAGAGGGAGTGGAGCAAATATAAGCCCAGGAAGTAGACACCAGGCTCGCGGGTGATCTTGAATAATGCGCTTCGTTGTTTACAGTCACGTCAGCTCTTATAGGGGTGTCCTGGATCGGGTATAAGTAGCTGGGATATCGCCCATTTGTGCTATAAAAATGCCTTCGTTTGACCCCCTGCAGTTGTGGCTTGCCGATGCATGCTCAACATCTTCTGCAACATTGGCGATACCATCGTCAACAATGTCACTGGTTTTGGAGCTGGGAATCGATGACCTTGACACGTTCTTTGCATATACCCTTATCCGGGTCTACGACTGCCTAATATTTCATCATGGCCATTTCAATGAGATGTCCCGCCTTGACAAAAAGCGCTATAGGAATCTGGCAAACCAAGAATTGGTAAGTTATGATCCACTTGCTCGATCAGGCGGCTCACTTATTTCGGATAGGGAATCATGCTTTGGGCCTATGGTATATTTATGGTTCGCTTTCCCCACAACGCCGACTTCCAACAGGCATATGGCGATTGCGTTCGAAGCCTTGTCGAGCTTGGAGGAATAAGAGCATGGACCAAGAACCGGCTCATAAATGCGATCCCTGTGGAGGAGAGACCTGACCAGCAAAACCCATTCGACGGTCCCTTACCACCAAGTGGTTATCAATATGCGTGGTGGCGGGTTCCTGAAGCAAGCGACGTATCCGTTTCCCCGACACTCATTTACACCGCGTGGCTTGCATGGCTTAATTCAAGCACTGAGTAGATGTGCGGTATCCTCAAACACTTGATATTGACCACTACTCCTTAGTGTAATTCTACCCAGAGATGCACGATATTAACATGTCAATGATTGCGTCGCTTTCTTCATCGCCAGGGGAACCCTCCATCCTGTCGGGAAAGTCGTACTCGAAGTCTGAAATGGAGCCCTCCGCCGTCACGTTGACTGGCACTGTCTTTGTCCACAGTTGATATCTCGTTCTTATCTCTATGACATCGCACCAGATGTCTGGGATCAAGCCTCCCTTACGGAAAACCTTCCGGATGAGAGGAAAGACTTCGGAGTCAAAGTTTTCGAGTCGTGCGTTGTAAATATCTTGTATCTGGCAGTAGCTTTGAATGACGGTTGCTTCGTCCGTCCACGACTCCTTGTCTGTCAGTAACGGTAAGTAAAGCTGAAGGCTTGAGGGAAAGGTCAAGGAACGAACCGGGAAGCCCTGTATCTGCACGGAACCGTGGTGAGTAACAGAAGCTAAGGAGCGTGGCAAACTATTTACTTACACAAGTCCCTGGTACAGTAGCGGCCATCTCCAGGTGTGAACCAAGTGTTCTTAGTCCAGTGGTTTGCAATGCGCGGAATGTCATCCGGAGTGGGCTTCCTCGTGAGTTGTTCCAAAACGCGACGAGCATTATCCAGCCGGATGGGTGAGAATGGCGTGGGTCCATGAAGCAGTCCGAGCTCAGAACCATAGCCTTGAACGTAGACCATCGCAATGTTGGGGGGAAAGTTGCTGAATGACATTCTGGCCGTTGTGTGCTGGATCGCCCCCTCGTCCTCTTATATATACCTTTAAGCACAGCTGCCAAGTTCGCCCATCACTACGCCACAAAGCTTACAAATGGCGGCTTTGAAATGTCACAAGGTCAAACACCTATGAGCCACTATATATCTTGCCGCATTGTGTATTAGATGAACTGCTTGTAACACCACTCCGTTATTCACTTTCACCATGGGAAAGCGGTCGAACTTGAAGCGCAAGTCCAAGGTAGGTATGAAGGCAAAGTTCGTGATGGAATCCTTTTGATCCCTTGGCAGGTTAATTACGAATCCGATGAGTCTCCGGAAAACATTGAAGAGCCTATCAGGGTACGCCCTTTCAAACAGGTGGGCTCGCCTACCTTCTTCTGCAGTGTGGGCGCTGATTTTGTTACTGCTATACAGCGAAAGCTCGAGATTTCGAAAGCCGACAACCCTTCTCTCGACCTCCACACAATTTCTCCGCCAGTTACCTCTGCAGGCAAGGGCCGCAAGGAACTTCTCCGCAACCCAAGCGAAAGCGGCATTGAGCCCGTTTACGATCCCGATTTCAGCGAGGAGTCCAGCGAAGCTGAGCCTGAGTCTAACGACGGCTGGTTGCCACCTCGCGTCGATTTCGACAAAATTCCCCGTTGGTTACTCCATGATATTGAAATCTCGCCGGGGAGATTCAAATGGGAGTGCCCGGATTGTCCGTGGTTTCTCGACCTCTTACAAAACCCTCCTGGTCACCCTCTCCATAATTTGAACTGGCAGACTCCGAACGACACCCCAGTAAAACAATTCTTGATAGAGCGCGTAAACGGACATTATGATGACCACTTATGGGATTGTGGCTTCAAGTGGTTTGAGCGCAAGGGAAGGAAGTACATAATGCCCATTGAGAAGGGCGAAATGAGGGCACGAGCTGAAGGGAGCCACTATACAAAAGGGAAGGAGTACAATGATGATGTAGTACTTAGCGTCTAGCTACACCTCCATGTCTGGTAGGGAAGGCTCAAACCCAGCATCAGGATAACGGATATGCAACGCATACAGAACCATGTTGACCTCCACCACGTATTCACACATACGGTAGAACACTGCTTTCCGAGTGCCCGGTTTCACCGCCGCTTCATTCTCCCTAATCGCCTTGACTCTAGGGTCGTTGTTGATCCAGTCCTTTAAGAATTCGAGTCGACCAATCTAGGAGGAATGAATGAGGTGACGTCCACAACAGAAGACGCGACAGGGATACTTACCAGGGCAAGAGTAATGGGACAAAGCAGGTCAACAGCTGCAGTGGGTGAATCTGTGCGAGGGACTGAATCAGATTCACCCATTGGTACATCGCGGTTGTGATCGTTGTTTGATTCACGGGCAGTGGTGTTAGATGGTTCCATGTCCACGATGTCGAAGTTGAGGAAGGACTTGGGATAGCTCAGACGTTTTTATATGATTTTCAGCGGGATCCGACATCGTGCATTACATCATTTTCGGTAAGAGAAAGCCAGGCCGGTAAATATGAAAAACCAGTTGGAAAGGGGGATAGAAAACTCGTAAGGGCAGCGGAAACATCGGAGAGCAGGTGAAAGGTTGCGGATAGCGCGAATCGGAAAGCCGCTGAAAGATCGCGGAGAGCGCGAACTTGAAAGCATCGCTGCGCCGCTAATCCTCCTGAAAATTGGCCATTTCTATATTTCGTTAATAGAAATCTAGTAAATCTCGACGTAGCACTCACTATGCACGGCTTGGAGAATTTTATCATCAAAGGGCTTCAGGTTCCATTCAGGATACTTCGGGGAGAGCGCCCAAACCAGAGCGTTATGCATTACAATGGTATCTTGAAGTTCGTCGATACACTTGAACAGCTCCGTCCCGTCCCCGTGCTTCTTTGCGAGCTCTTGCGTTTTTTCGAGTAAATGCTCGATGCGATTATCGCAGTCCTAGCAAGACCATTACTGGTCCTGTCAAACGAGATGCGGTAAGAAGACTCACCTCAAGTTCGTCTTTCTGGCGTTGGTGCATGGTGACAATTCTGACGGGTGGCACGAATCTGGTGACGTACCATGTACTGTGCGAGTGGGTTCATGGTAATTGAATTGCTGAGATGGGTTGTTGCCACAGGGATCCGACAAAGGTGGTACAAGGCCACATATATATATGGATGCCATTCCCTCGATGACTCATCTAGGCCTTGCTCCGGCGGAAAGAATGTGAGTGGAGAGGAAACCGGAATGAGTGAGGTCAGTTATACTCCAAGCTCGCGTATCTATAACAGAGAGCGATCTTATTCTGTCGTGCCGCACAGCTGTGTCATCTTCAACGACACAGCACTCAATTCTTACCACTTCACAGTTCGCACATCCTCACCGGCATCGCTCATTTGCTCGCTAGGCCTTGCTTCAAAGGCGAGCTCGTCCAAGTTGATCTTTCCTCACCCGCAACCACAGCTGGTACACTTATGAGCTCTGGACTTACTCAATGTTGCTCAATGGCCACATCGGACCTGCGAAGCATCGCGTCGGGCGAGATATGACATCAGAACCACATATGCACGGTTTGGCCATCTCTCGTCCCAGCTCGTACATAAGATACATCGCCCACATTGAACTCAAAGTTGACGAGCTCGGTCACTCATGGCGAGCGCCATGGTCCCACCCATGACGCCAGCTCCTTCATACGGCGTGATACAAATCAACCACTCGTTCCTCGACGAGCTGGTTCATGATATTCTTCGTTCGCCTGATTGCTTCATATAGGGAATGAGAACCGAGCTTGCCAATGAACGCTTGGTTTTGAGTTTGCTCCTGGGCCAGCTTGTACATCGAATACATCACCAAATTCAACCTACAGTTGACGAGCTTGGTCACTAATAGCAGGTGTCATAATCCCGCATTCGACGCTAGCTCACTCATACGGCGCGATACAACTAACCACTCCATTCCTTGACAAGCTGGTTCATGATGTTCTACCTCTGTCTATTTACATTCCCGCTTGCCAGCCGGCCATCCTCAAAAGCCTGGCACAAGCTCTGTCATCTCTCTCGAAATACTCATCCCTCGGAGCTGCGCCATCAGGAAATGAACTACCCAATGCCAAGCAGACAATGCTATATGGAACATTTCCCAATATCCACAAAATATTATTTGGGTCGCTGTCTGCTGATAACGGAGTGGGTTGCGCGTTGATTTTTCCGGCATTGCACTAGGAGTGTCGCGTACCTGGAAAGAGGGATGCAGTGAAAGGACCAGTTTACTCGCAGTCCCTTGTGCCTCTCCCATGACACAGCTGGCTCCCTATTCTCTGGGCGCCACTGTCCAGCTCTGGCATGATAGCTAGTGAGATATCAAAAATAGGAAGCTCTGCCATTGGTTGTGATGGTCATCCCGCTCCCAGCTCACCCCGGTACAACACTGTGAAAGGGTAAATAGCACCCAGGTTGGAACATGTATTATGTGCATATAGCTATGCCATATTGTGTAAGGAATAGGTACCGCCGTGCCTCAAACCTTCCCGGCCTGGCTTGAATCGGAACCCGATCGATTTACACTTCTCCCAGTGCCAGCCTTGTGGTGTTTTTGGATAGGGAAAGGGTGGAGATCTGCCGACAACCGTGATTCTCTTTAGTTTCACTTATCCATCCCGATTCAAAGCCGATCCAAAGGTTGCTGTAAATGCGAGGCACTCGGAGACCTATAAAGCGCTCATCTGATGTGGCTAGATGAGTATTGTCACGCGCAAAGCTTCTGAATCATCACATCGAAACATCCCCAGAATGGTAGGCGCCTTCAAATCGGTCCCCTCAGCGATATAGAAAGACTTCGCTGCATTACGAGCTCGAACCACTTCTTTGCGATGCAAATCACTCCCTCACGGTTCTCACCATATCATCCTCGGTCAAAACGCTATACCAGGAGTGGTTTGCACTGTTTGCAGGCGCACCAACCCAATAGGTGACCTTCGAGAAGTCTTTTGATAGTGATTAAGTTTAACTTTGGCAGAGAACCTCTAATATATTACGTAGGCAGACCTAAGCACGAGTCATTGGCCGGCAACCTTGCTGTCTAGAAAGTCCCCTCCCCCCACCATTTGGCACCATAGCGCTGCAGGCGTTGTGATAACTCGCAGCAGCAGTGACTGCCCCACTGAATCGTTGCATTGGTTTCCGACTCGCACTTCCTAAGGGTCGCGGAGTTGACAATAGTACCGCCTCATGGCTTCCGCGAGCTTTAGCCGTTGAACGTTAAACGTTTCATCCTTATCATTATTTCCGCATACTTCCAGCGTAATCGCAAGAGTCTAGTAAGACTTCTTAGCCTGGCAGAGCTTGACTACCATCGCCTTCGATAACGAGTGCTTAGGCTAGCCTCGATATATTTGGGCCTGGGAAGGCCCTTCAATCAGCCCTTCTGGATGCCAGTGCACGGTTCACTGATTCGGATTGATCTCATGGTCCTCATATCTAATCATGAGATTCAGACAGAGTGGGATAGGTTCGCCTGATTGGATTCTCCGCCCATTTCCGCCGAGCGGCTCTGCATTTGAAGGACCACATGGATCTTTTTCACTTTCACCAATTTGAGCAAAAGGATAGTTGCAGATTTAGACAGAAGCTGATCGACCGCTCTCAGGCAGCCCGGGTTCAACCTGAGCGGCAGCGCTTTTGACAAACAAACATCCCGAAGCGTGGGTAATTTGACGTTGGCCAGCCACTCAGACCACCCACAATACTGGTAACTTAATCCCTCTGACCAGTACACACTCCCTTGAGTTTCGTATCTATACCTATGTCTCTCCTTCTCGGAAAAGCTTTCAATTTCGAACGCACGTCGATCGACTCTGACGGTTCGTTTGCCTCATTACCCCCTTCAAAGCACACGTTCAACCCGTTATTTACAGGATTCTGCCCTGTATGTGGTGGAGGCTCCGACTCGAGCTGCTCCAGCCACTCTGTACGTTCAAGGCTCCTCTCCGAACTGACGGTGCTCTAACTTTGAGCGACTAGACTCACGCTACGCTGGTCAATCGGGTGTCTCAATGCAACTGCGACTTGCGTCAAAGAAAGCGGGGCACTGTCTACGACAAACCTGACATGAATCCAACCGTCACTCCATCATTGGATGAGCTTGAGGAGCTTGGCTTACCCCCTGTGGAACCAACTTCGTCTCGCTTTTATCGCCACTCTGCAGACCTTTTCTCAGACCAGGCGCTTGACGAAGCCCTCTCTCCCATCGAGTTCCCACTACAGGCACGCATTTCCGAGCCAGCCATTTGCAAGTTGCGCTCGGCGCCGCCACAAGAACTGGAGGCCACCATGGAAACCTATGGCAGATCCCTTATGTATTATTATCTGGCGCTGGAGATGCGTGAACTTTCTGATCGACTTCTCTCTCACATGGACATCTCTAAAGACGACATTTTCGGCGATGGTACCTGGCTTTCGGACGCTAGTAATCGTCAACAGCTCGACGATGAGCAGCGCGAGCATGTAGAGCGGGCCATGGCGAACTTCGACAACAGTGGGTCCATTTATCTTGCCTCCTTCGCTTTCTTGCTTCTGACATGTCCTTTTAGTTTACAGGAATGAATGGAGGATCTTGGTGGAGAAACTCTTCAAAGCCCGTGGCCACTGTTAGGAGGCTATCTCTCCCTCATATGAATGCGACGGCTACGCAGCCGTGTCGACTTGCTTTTTCGTACGCCTCCTTTTAATTCTTCCGTGTCTTTCGTTGCATCATCATCTGTAATATCCCCCTCGTTCATTATTTGTATCTATCCGTCTAGATTACTTGTAGCCTTTATCCATAAGAGCCTCCTGTGAGTTCTTGAAAACCATCACACTAGGAACCTTAAGAAGTTCCAAGTGCTCGAGCGACGCGAAGATGCCCGTATTGGCAGCTTCTGGGAGCGCGTAAACAGTCCTTGTTGTGTCAACTCTTGTTATTGAACCATAATGTGTTGGGATCGAGACCATGTGGTCGGATGCGGACTGTCTGCAATCGTAACGCTTCAAAGGTTCGCGAATTTCAATTTGATCTGGCAAGCCTCTATGCTACAGGGGTGCTTGGAGAAGGATACAATTTTGTAAATAACCCTTGGTTGTCGCAACTTTTGGATACCCTAATAATGACCTAAGTAATGTGCCTGTGACGCTCGGACTAATTCGATATCCTTATTTGGTTCTGGGATCTTGTTGAGCAGCAGCTTCATGAACTGAACCTCACCCAGCCACCAATTGCGATATTGGATGGTCTCCTTCCTTGCAGTCTCTAGTAATTCATCTTTTACGTCCGATTCCTTCTCCATCGTGTCCAAGTCCGCCTTCAAAAGCTGGATCTCGGCCTTCAGGTCAAGCACCTTCTCCGTCTTTTCTTCCAGCCTATTTTTCGTACGTCTCAGCGCCGATTTCAAAGCACTGACTTGCTTCTTTAATTCTTCCTGTTCCACTTTTGACAAGGAGCATCCACTGGAGCTGGAGCGCGCCTGCAATACGCCTCTTGGTAAATCTGTCTCTGCAAGGTGATATTATTTGACCACCCCTCCTATCGGCAAGCCCTAGTGACCCACCTGCGTCTACGTCTTGACCTGCACTGTTCGAGGACTCGAGCTTTGGAGGCATTTCTTGACGGAAGGACAGAGAGGGCTCCTGTCCTCCCGCTCCACGCCTCCGGGGAGATCTTCGGGTGGGAAGAGAGGGACGAGCTGAAGGTGTCAGATTGGCGGATATGTCTTTCGGCATATCTGGAGACAGAATCATATGAGAGGGGGTGAGGTGGCTATTAAGTGTTTCAGAACGTTTGTGAAAGACCAGGTCTGCTCTGCAGCTTTTATAGTCGGAGTACGCCCTGCGACGCTTGGTACTCTGGAGGAATCTACCACCCCTCATTGTGGACGTTGTCAGGTGGCTCCATACTACCTCCTTCTATTGCCGACACAACCAGATTGCTATGGAACGAGCGTTTTTGCCCTCCAACCTTGTGGTTATCCCAACCTGTCACCATGGACGGCCAATCGCTGTAAGCAACTGGATACAAGGAGTCTTTACGGAGGCGCCAGTCACCATACGACTGGACTGACGACGATCTCGGAGGTTCGGTGATAGTCTTCTGCTGGTATCAATCGTCGTCCCGTTTCAACGTCAAGACATTTCTCTCTGAAACACGGTGAGTAGTCAACTGCGTTATAAGTGGTACGGATTCAGCGATACGAACCGTCACACCGGCTCTCTGTCGTTCATTCAAAGTACCCACAACCATGCCAACAACGCTGGAGTGTGCAGCCTGCGGCAAGGTCTATACCGCCCCTAGGTTTCTCCAAGATCACGAGCGCAAGGGATGCGCGACTAGCAAACGTGCCTTGAGCGCCATCCTTGATAAAAGCAAGTCCTTGTGGGAGGCGAGGAAACGACGCCGGCTGGAGGCCTCAGTCTTGCAGGTAGATGATTGCTCTGCAGGCATCACAGGCGGCGTGGGATTTGAGGATGACATGGATGAGGTTTCTGATTTTACTGTCACTAATAGACCGTTGTACTTACCTGGATTACAGGATCAAGTCGAGAAGGCACAAAGTGTCCCCCCCAACTCCGCCACACACATCTCTGGACCCATCAAGTACCAGTAACAGCGTGGGTGAAGCTTCGATCGCAGTCAGGCGAATCTGACGTGCAATTAAAAAGCCAGCCCGCTTCCGAGACGACGTACCCGTTCCATACGCAGCGCTCACTAGGGGAAAGGCTTCCAATGGTAACGATACACTCTCCTCGCACTGTATGGGACAGCATGCTGAACCAGATACCACACAGGTAGCTCAACCTCGAGGAGCAAAGTCTCTCATCCAGCTTCTGATCAGACACACCAAGGCGATCGTGCTGCGAATTATCGACCAGGTAGGTTGAGAGCATCTTCTGATTACTGCCTCTCTAACGCGAGGATCGTCTCTCCTTGAAGGCATGGATGGCAACGGGATGGAGCCTGAAAGTACTGCATCAAGGCAAATCTGGCGCTGGTTTACCTCGGAGGAGAATTCCTTTGGCCTGGTGAGATGCTATTATGTTGGCGACACATTACCAGGTCACGACGCGGATGCGATCGACTTGAGGATCGAGTTCAACCTCCGTCTCCCGCTTCCCTTCCCTTCAATGGGTCCTTTTCAAAACCTGAGCTCTTTCGAGCTCGCCGAATGGTACTGGACAACTGGTGGAACCTTATCCTTCGTCAACTTTTCCCAGTTGGTGGCAATCTTGACGAAGAAGGGATTTTCGATCCCGGATATAGGTTCGACTAACTGGCGTCAAACCTTCAAGGTTCTTGCCGCAAATAAAGAAGCCTTATCTGCGGAGGAAGGGGATTGGATTGAAGATGATGGTTGGCGTGCGACAGATATAAATGTTAAACTTCCTTTTCATTCCCGGACGAAGAACCCTGGCACCCATAGCCATATCGCTGGGAAGCTTCACCATCGGAGCATAGTTGCCATCATCCGTGAAACCCTTTCGAACCCCAGGCGCTCTCGCGGATTTCACTTTCAACCATATCGGTTGGTTTGGAAGCGCCATCCTTCCGCCCCAGAGGTTAATCTACAAGGTGAACTCTACACTTCGGAAGCGTTCCTCCGAGCCCATCAGGAGCTGCAGCATGCTGATCCTGAGCCCGGCTGCACACTGGAGCGCGTGGTGGTCGGACTTATGTTCTGGTCTGATGGTACCCAGTTGACGTCTTTTGGAGGCGCCAAAATCTGGCCTTGTTACATGTATTTCGGTAACGAATCAAAACATAGGCGCACAAAGGGTTCAGAACACCTTTGCGAACATGTCGCCTATTTTGAAGATGTATGTTATTTCAACCCCATTGATGCTTCTATTACTTACATCCCTGTCATCTTCACCCAGCTCTGTGGCAACTTCAAGGACTACCTAAAGGATACTGCCGGAAAGACGCCACCTAAAAAATTCGCTGCGTTTTGCAAACGTCTCATGTTTCACGCTCAGTGGGATATCCTTCTTGATGAAGAACTGAGGTATGCGATGCAGCACGGCATTGTGATAACATGTCATGATGGAATCGAGAGGCGATTTTATCCGCGAATCTTTACCTACTCCGCGGACTACCCAGAAAAGTTGGTGAACACTGTCTTTCCTCTGTTATGGACTAATTTGGAAGCCAGGATCTTGATCGCCACAGTTCGGAGCGGGGGCAATTGCGCATGTCCCCGTTGCACCGTTCCGACGTGTGACTTCGATAAAACTGGGATGGATGACGACCGAGGGAAGAGGCAGGAGTTGAGGCGGGACCCACAAGCCCAAGAAGCCCTGGTTGGCGTCGCCCATGAACTCGTCTTCAAGAAGAAGCGAGCGATCAGTAACAAGGTCGTGGAGGGTATACTTAAGCCGGACTCCTGGACACCTGTGATCGTGAGTTGTTGCTGTCCATGATTCGGACTTGATGTAGTGCTTACTGTACAACAGAACGCGTTCTCGAAGAATCTCGGCGCAGACAAGTTCAATATATTCTCAACCCTCGTGGTGGACTTGCTGCACGACTTCGAGATTGGGGTTTGGAAGTCCCTGTTCTCACACTTGACCCGACTCCTTGAAAGTGTATCTATGCGGAAAACTGGTCCGTTGATTGGCGAGCTAAATTATCGGTGAGTGAAGTGCTTCTGGGCGGTTCTCTCGCTAGAGTGACGTGTTAAAGCTACCGACACATGCCGACCTTTGGAAGAAATGCCATCCGCAAATTTAGCAGTGGTGTTGCAGAGGGAAAACGCCGGGCTGCCCGTGATTACGAAGATCTCCTCCAGGTAGGAAGCGATCCTCTGCTCCTTTTCAATATCTCATTTATATTTCAGTGTGCAATCCCAGCCTTTGATGAACTCTTTCCAGAACCGCATAACACTTGTGTTATGAAGCTTCTATACCTTTGCGCGGAATGGCACGCTTTGGCAAAATTGCGCTTACACAATGATCTCACACTCAGAAAGCTTGACAACGCCACGATCTTAATGACCGATCAGTTTCGGATATTCATACAAGACACATGCTCTGAGATCACCACTTATGAGCTCAAGACCGAACAAGACGCTCGGAGGCGAAGAAAAAAACGAGCGAAAGCCCCCAGGATGAAGAAAGGCAAGGAAGTGGACCGCGGCAACGAACCTGATGAAGAGCGCCAGCAGAAACATTTCAGTTTAAAAACATTCAAGTATCATGCCCTGGGGGACTACGTGGATAATATCAAGACATTTGGCACCACTGACTCCTTTAGCAGTGAAGTTGTGAGTCAAGCCAAACTCAATGACATTCGTTATGACTGCTAACCCTCAGCACCATCGCTTTAGGGAGAAAAAGACCATTGCGATCCAAAAGATTGGTTCAAGCGAACAAATAAGAAAGACTATTCAGTGCAGATCGCTCGAATCGAAAGGCGAAGGGCTCGGCTCTGGGCCATACGGGATAAACTGGATAATTATCAGCGGGCAGTTACTGAGGAAACCAATCATCTATCACAACCGCAGCATCCAGAACCTGTGCCTGCGGATGTCCATCACGTCATTGGGATTAATCAAAATAGCCCTTGCGATCTGCAGGCAATTTTCGGATACCAAGAAGAAGTTCCGGATCCTGCTCTGCTAGTGAGTAGGGACCCATTGCATCAGAGGATTATAGCCGTCTAACAGATTGATACGTACTAGCGGTTCATCCCCAAGTTGAAAATCCATTTATTTGGCGTCTTACGCAAACGGATTGGCGACGGCATGATTGGGGATATGGGATGGACCGCTCTTTCTCTGGAGAATGGAAGGTTGTATAACCACAAGATCATGAAAATCCGGTATACTACCTACGACGTTCGACGTGCGGAGGACGTCATCCATGTGGACTCCGACCAGTCGAATATCATGGTCATCAATCCGGATTTTGACCCCAAATCTGGTACTGGCCATCCTTTCCGCTATGCCAAAGTTTTGGGCATATACCATACGAAGCCATACTTCCCTGGCGCCCCTTTGGTAACCACCAGTCGCGTCGACTTTGTGTGGGTACGTTGGTACGATATCGTCAGCCATGGGCGTCGCTTCGAACTGGATCGCCTGCGGTTTCCCCCTGTATCAGCACCTGATGCCTTTGGGTTTCTCGACCCAGGCGAGATTGTTCGAGCAATTCACCTCCCTCCCCAATTTTCCAAGGGTGTCTCCCCAGGGGAATCTCCCTCTAAATGGATAAAAGGAAGACTATGGCAAGGTTTCTACGTGAATCGGTTCGTGGCAGGTTCTTCTATCAGTGCGATGATGTACACTTTACTGATAGAACCCATACAGCTTCGCTGATCGTGATATATTCATGCGCTTCCTGTGGGGATACGCAGTCGGACATACATATACCTGGAAGGATCAGGAAGAGGGTTCGGCGTATTATGCGCAGCTCGAGAATCTAGTATCATCTACTTTCCCAAGAACCAGTCCACGTAGCTCAGCAGAGTCTGATGTCCTGAACACATCCCAAGCTGACGCTGCCTCCACACAAGCAGCATCATCCAGGTCTGAGCTTCTGGTGTTGAATAACGGCCAAGATCAGGAGGAGAAAATCGTGAAAAGGGGGGAGGTGGATGGGGAAAGGGAGCAGGAGGGAGGTGAAGAGGACGTTGAGGATGAGGGTGAGGATGAGGACGAGGACGAGGACGAAGACGAGGACGAAGACGAGGATGACAGCGAAGATGAAGATGAAGACGAAGACGACGACGACGACGACGAGGAGGAGGAGGAGGAGGCGGAGGCGGAGAAGGAAGCAGAGGCCCTCAAAGACGATTGGGATCTACTCAACGACGAAGAAGTGCTCCTGTATGACGCGATGTATAACGACTGGGATACCTAGAGCGAGAAACCAAGGAAAATGTGTATGCTTCAACTGTGGTATCATAGTAGTAATATAAAGTTATTAGGTCTTTTACTACTCGCAGTATTGGCAGGGAGGGTCCGAGTCGCGAAAGAAATCAACGGCACAGAGGCGATATCTGTGTTCCCACGACTCTATCCATTCTACCACTATGATCCTGCATGCCGGTAACATGCCATTGAGAGCTGCTCTTACCGCCTCGAGACTGGGGCCACACCTGTGGTTGTATTTCAGCCAGTACATTGCCAACGGCGTCTCTCTCCCAGCTGTCGAAGACGCTCCGCCTGTTGTGCACTCCGAGTCTCTCAAGGGACAAATCTCTACTTTCGCGAAGTGGTAGCATCCGGACCAGTACTTATCTCGGCCATCTCTCGGTTCTGGATTCCATCTCTCGACCTAAATATCCGAATTCACTCCTCAGCATTGTGGGCAACCTGCAAAGATCTCCATGAAGCAAACAGAAGAAGCATTACCCCGGCATTTCACTGCAGTGTTTCTGCCTTCGTCTCATGGCATCTATATGCGAGCCACGGACTATCAGCCTACAAGCGAGTCAAGGTTTTCGACCCAAACCCACCGCTGGTTAATCAGCGGTCGTCAGCTTGCTCCCTATGGACAGTTGTGAGCTCAATCTGTCGGAGGCTTCTGGACACCTGCGACGAGGCTGTAAGCAAATCCCGCTCCCATACTAGTTCTATAGCTTTTCTGAACCCTTTCTTATCTAGTCGAGGCCCGGAGGGTGCCTCACTTCTCCTTGTGCATGTCTGCAGACTTGTCACAACCCAGGTTTGACAAGCCTCTTGCTGCGTTGGGACGGGAGCAGTGGACCATCACGCTGCCGACAGTGCACAGCTGCTCTCATTACACGGATACGGCTGTCACGCACGGGTTTCACCAACTCCATCACTTCCCAAGATTACCAGAGGAGAGGAAGAAGGTTCGCCGTGAGCGACAGCCTTATGATCACCATACATGGCCACGAAATGATGATAGGTGCGCCGGTCAAATTCGACTATTCTGGTGAGATTTAGTGCCCAACTCAAACCTTTCGGATTCTCGCAGGCGCTTCATGACATGGCTCACCCAGGTACGGCAGTCATGAAAGCTCTGTCACAGGTCCTCCCGTGTTTCGCTGTTGACACCTTTAGTAGATGTTTCCTCTTTCCAAATGGCGCGCAAACGGCCGTCTATGGGTGATGTCATGATGGTACAATGGGTTGACGAAAAAGATGAGCACCTCCAATTATCGCAATGTACGAATTCACCAGAATTCGATTTTCTTCCGTTTCGGTTGCTGATACCCTGAGGAGATGCTTTCTCGTTCCAAATGATATGCCAAAAGATGGCGCCGTGACGGTCCAATTGGTAGACAAGCCAGGTAAGCCCCTCCAACTATCGAAATGTATCGATTCGCTTAACCTCGATTCGCCTCATTTTCAAGCGTCAGCTCCATGCTTATTTTTCTGCTGACACCTTCGGTAGATGCTTCTCGTTCCAAATGATATGCCTAAAGATGGCACCGTGACGGTCCAATGGGTAGACGAGCCAGGTAAGCCCCTCCGACTATCGAAATGTATCGATTCGCTAAACCTCGATTCGCCTCCGTTTCAAGCACTGGCTCCATTCTTTGTTTTCTGCTGACACGTTTGGTAGACGCGTCTCGCTCCAAGTGACACGCAAAAGGATGACCCCGTGAGGTCTAATGGGTAGACGAGCCAGGTAGGCCCCTCCAACTATCGAAATGTATCGATTCACTTAACTTCGATTCGCCTCCGTTGCAAGCACCGGCTCCATTCTTTGTTTTCTGCTAACACATTTGGTAGATGCTTCTCGTTCCAAATGATATGCCTAAAGATGGCACCGTGACGGTCCAATGGGTAGACGAGCCAGGTAAGCCCCTCCGACTATCGAAATGTATCGATTCGCTTAACCTCGATTCGCCTCCGTTTCAAGCACCGGCTCCATTCTTTGTTTTCTGTTGACACATTTGGTAGACGCGTCTCGCTCCAAGTGACACACAAAAGGATGACCCCGTGAGGTCTAATGGGTAGACGAGCCAGGTAGGCCCCTCCAACTATCGAAATGTATCGATTCACTTAACTTCGATACGCCTCTGTTTCAAGCACTGGCTCCATTCTTTGTTTTCTGCTGACACATTTGGTAGACGCGTCTCCCTCCAAGTGACATGCAAAGGGATGACCCCGTGAGGTCTAATGGGTAGACGAGCCAGGTAGGCCCCTCCAACTATCGAAATGTATCGATTCACTTAACTTCGATTCGCCTCCGTTTCAAGCACCGGCTCCATTCTTTGTTTTCTGTTGACACCTTCGGTAGATGCTTCTCGTTCCAAATGGTATGCCTAAAGATGGCACCGTGACGGTCCAATGGGTAGACGAGCCAGGTAAGCCCCTCCAACTATCGAAATGTGTCGATTCGCTGAACCTCGATACGCCTCCGTTTCAAGCACCAGCTCCATTCTTTGTTTTCTGCTGACACATTTGGTAGACGCGTCTCGATCCAAGTGACATGCAAAGGGATGACCCCGTGAGGTCTAATGGGTAGACGAGCCAGGTAGGCCCCTCCAACTATCGAAATGTACCGATTCGCTTAACTTCGATTCGCCTCCGTTTCGAGCACCAGCCCCATCTTCGCGTCCGGCTCGTTGCTAATATCTTCACCAGATTCTTGCTATTTCCAATGGTATGCGAGACGCAGGTCATCGACGACTGTGCGAGGGAGGATGAATTTGACGCATATGGTGCTTCTGACACCTGTGGGCCGTTCAATGGTCCTCACCCTCGTTCCAGCTTCTCAGTATTTGGGTCCAAGCACCCTTCCTCGATCGATTCACGTAATGGTATCGTTTAACCCCTTATCGTCGTACCGAGGCTGGCATCACCTTGACGGGGAATTTTCACGATTCTTGTTCGACGACGCAATCTACAACGTCTGCGCCGATACCACGAACTGGTGCATCAATATTGTGCCTTCCCTTCGTTTACGATCTGATGGCATGATAGCTCACTCGTTGGAGAGAAGACCTAGGTTCGAAGTTAGAGCTCGTCGACGGAGGTTGATGCCCGCTACTCATGGCCACCTTCATAAGTACTCTGCGGTCAGGTGAGTAGTTCCATGACCCTCTTCACCAGGTTATTCGATATCTAATTCACTGTCCAGCGCACATTCAGCTTGATTCACCGGTTCTCTAGCAGAGGCGACGGTCCAACATCCTGACCTATCACATTTTTCGTGTATAGCCAGGACCTACACCTTATTTTCAATTTCAATAGGCTTTGGACATGCTTCGAACCGCATCATGGGCCTGCTCGTAAAGATGCAACCAACACCCCGTATCTGATTTGTCTCATATCGGAATGTGGGCCTCGCTGATTGAAGTCAGACGCCAACGAAAGGTGGTGTTCCAAGAAGATAGGATTGTGATCAGAGTTGCACGAGTATAGCCACGTCTATCAGTGGAATACCTCTAATTTTGTTTTGGCACCTAGGTAAGGCATTTGAACTGCTATCCGGAACCGAACTAACGATGAACTTCATAGGCTCTACGCAAGCAGGTCCAATAGCTCGAGTTCATCCTCGGGGTCATACACCGTGGTGACGACTGCGAGCCATGCGTCATGGCCAACCCATACGATCCGAGTGGATAGGTTGGAGTGTGGAAGGGGATTGGCATGCGCAGGGGCAGCTCCGTGTGTGAGGATCTGAACGCGATGGCATTGGCCAGAGGGGACTACGAAAAAGCGTACGGCTCCAGATGCCGGGCCAGGGAATTGCATTAGGTTGAAGAAATCCTAGAGGGGTGCGTCACGTCGATTGTTGCTCAGGGAGCTGAACTGCGTACAAGGTTTGCGACAGGGGTAAAAGCAGCCATGCTTCGTTTTTCTTTCTATCCTGACGATCGGCTGAAGAGACGGAAGTCGGGGGTGGTGGACGTTTTCGTTAAACATCAGCGTTAAGGAACACACGCCAACTAGAAGAGGTGTACTTACTGCGTGGCGCAAGTGTTATGGCGAGCAGCTGTGATAGTCTGCACGTTCAAAGGTGAATGGTGATGGTGACTGTTCGAGAGAAAAGGTGAGTCGTCGAAGCTTAAATCTCGCGAGCATCATCTGTTTTGGTTGCAGAGTCTCGCACAGGATCCCCGAGAACTGGAAGTCTGATGAGCTCAGTCCTTCCGCTACACCTTGCATGGTGCGTCGTCAGAGCACACGATCCTCCGAAACCTCCCCCCCCCCCCCGTCTCGCTTTACGTTGACGTATCTCTTTTCCCCCAGCCTTTGCATGTTCTTCGTTCGAAGCTCTATAACTTGTTGGTCAACTTTTACTCTTTAGTGGCCTTTTCAATCGAACACAGACCGATCTTTGCGCGTTCCAGGGGCTTGAATACTTCCGGTCTGAAGATCACACCTTCCAAATCACAGACAGCTTCGACACGAGCGAAACCTCTACATTGTGATTGTACTCGTCCTTCCATCCATCACTTCCACCCCTACCAACGGCAAGGATGAAGTTGGACGGCATCACTGCCCTTCAAGGTACGTTTATGCTACTCACCCAAGAATCAACCCAATTTCGGTTCCTACGCTTACGCCCTTCCTGGCTCGATGTTTCCGCAGCGCCGTTCACGCCCCCTTCGCAAGAAAAACCCCTCAAAATTGTTGCTCACACGCTGTACCAACTTACCAAACTCCATCATCGTCGACGTTTGCATTTTAAGCTCCCTTGCCAGAATTGGCTTGACCCTCGTCGCGTCCGACACCTAAACACTTGTGTTATTTTCTCCTCGCAACTCTTCGTCGAGCCGCTGTATCAGGTTGAATCCTTTGCTTTTAGGGCTACACAAGTATTCAAAGTTTCTGTCTTTCGCAGCCACATTGTGCCATGAGGCCTCTCCTTCGTCGCTTCTTGGACTTCGGCTGGCCAACGATACCTGGTATCTATTTCCTTCATTCCAGAACATCACGAAAGTGTGAGGCTCTGTGAAAATACCTATGATGCGACTGGCCTCCACTCAACCGTGTCTGTAAGTATGGGACAACGCCTTCGTCGTTTGGCAACCGCATGACTCGTTGCGTTGGAGCCGGTGTCCGTCGGGGGCCAACCCTGTATGCAACCAAGCGATTATCGCTAACTCATGTTGTTCAGTAACACTCCCGGCCAGTCTACTTTGGTGTTTAAAAGCAGACCCTAAGGCCGAGATGATCATTAACTAACCTTTCTGTATCTCCTCAGCGCTGAGCGCTTGAATCCATCTCTTGCAAGAATGCCGATCCAACGAGTACCTGCCCTCGACCTCCCCCACGATGCCTCGCACACTGCACCCCCCATTCCATGCTTGGGATACTTCCAGAAGCGTATTCAAGCGGCTCATTTTCAAACGTTATCCACGTCTCCAACAATCCTTCACTGGGACTCAGAGACAGGTGATCTGGCACCATGGAAGTGGTAAGTTGCATTGTCCATGAATGCTCGTCCAGTTCGCTACTGATCCGTCTACCAGGCCAGTCGATGTGACGACTGGCTATAGGGTTACCCCAAGTGAGCTTGAGGCCCACAGAAGAACCCACTATTTTCTTGCCCCGTCATGTCTGTGCGCCCGTTTATTTAACGAAAGCTACAGCGAAAGCAGAATAGGCCTTGTCCATGTCCCCATCAAGCTCACCCCTACATCAACCCTCAACGGCGAGTACACCGCGGAATGCGCCAGTGGAAGATGTGGCTACCTTGGTCAGTACTACCTGGCTTTCGAGAATTGCCCTTTATTTACCAGAATCCACATGATAGTTTGTCTTGAGCGTTTTTACGTTCTTCCTGTACTTCATGTCAAAGGATACCTTAAGAGAGGTTTGATTTCTGGCTCACTCTACAGACATTGGTTTGACAACGGTTTCAGAGATCCCTTTACCGCCGTGCACGGTCAATTACAATTCCAGCCCCAGCCCCGAGATACTGCGCGGTCTCCAACAGGTTATGCCAACCGAGTGTGTGCAATCCCGAGGGATCAAGAGTATGCACTTTGCTCATCCGTTTATATTTGACACTTATTCCGAGGACAGGGTTTCGCGTCGATGAGCCATATTCTAACGGGCATGCTGTCCATCGTGCACTCGCTTTGGTCCAGGAGGGCATGACGAAGGACGTGCTTTATAACCTGTTTGTTGAATGCTTCTTGTGCAGGCTTATCGTCCTGAAGTGTCGCTTTCCCCACGGGCATCACTGCCCCAGAAAGTTGAAGTTTCAGCATACCGAGTTGGACGTCACTCACCCCATTCACCGGAGTGCGAGGCCCCCTAGCCAGAGAACACCGAGGACTGAAGATGATCTTTCCACCGACGTCGAGACTGACGAGGATATTGAAAGTGATGAGGAGGTCGATGAACTAATACTTGTCGACTGATACAAGACTGATGGCGAGGGGTACCGGTTCAACTGTAGGGAATGTTTCTTGTCTGCGTGGTATTTATACGATACAGCTACGCAAATAGAATACAAAGCTTTTCTTCGGGATCAAATTGCATCATAAGTCGCCCAAACTCCGTCCCTGTGTACCGCCCAAAACAGCATGGGATTTTCGTAAACTCGCCGCCATTGAGACCAACAACTGCCAATAATGGTTGGTTTACATACACACCATTTGAGTATCACAATGTGAGATGTACACGGATTCATGTTTGCCGTTGTGGTGCATAGATTTAGCTAAACGCCTGTTAGAAGGTTGGGGAATTTAGATCATATGCATCCCGTTTGATGTTATAAGTCTATTCAGAATTATTTCGAAGGAATATCAAGGGAAACATCGCCATGTACAAGAGGAATGACGGTCTTGGGTGAAGAGACAGTAAATCCAAATCCCAAGAGACCTTACCATCAAAGCTGCTTGCAGGCAATCGACGCTCAATGTGATCAGATGACAGCGGAGAACTTGAAGAAAGTCTGGCCGGTGATCTTGTGGTCCATCGCACCACTCCCCAATCTCTTTCATGGAAGGAAAAGTACACCAGCGATCTCTTACCAAAAGGCGCCACAACGCGACTGTATGTCTTAGAGTGTGTACGAAGATGAACAAGCACATACGCCAGCTACCCACTCCTGATCAAGCCTCCACAATGGTATACATCTAACAGATATGAATATAGTGTTTGTTGGTTGCGTGGTTGTTACTGTGCTCCATTTGTGTCTACGTCGCTAGATGCGGAGGGTGTAACCGGTAGTACGCCAAATCATTGGTTGGTTGTACTGGCCGTTGCTAAAGATCGTACGCCTATTGTGTATTGAGCCATCAGCTCGAGACATTGCTTTGGTATGATTACGCCGAGGCTTGGAACATAATCCAAATCTTACACAGCACCAAAGTCTCTTGGGCAGGTGCTCAGGCGGCTTTCTGAGATATCGGTGCTGGCGAGATCCGATCACCCTTTCGCCATTGTGAGGATAGAGTAGTAGATCCTATAAGCAGGTGGCGCTGTCCCGAGCACACCTGTTAACAGGATGATCTCCCCTTTCGAAAACCTGTTTACATTGAAGTCCGCGCCCAAGGAGTGTCACCGAAAGGAGACACACCCTGCTAGTACCACGATATGTGCCCCATGGAGGGTGATCGTGTTAGGATATTGATGAAGGGACTCCATGAATAAAAGGGAAAATACGAATTAGGATAAAACCCGTACTCGTTGCATAGTTGTAGAATGCTTCCTACATTCGCATATAAGCCATCCTACTTGTCAGGTGATGTCAGGACGATGCAGCTTCAGGCCCTCGGGCCACCGCAACACCCCATAGCATTGCGTTAGCGGGAGTCTACTCTCTGATTTTCTTCTTTAGCTCACACCAGAGCTGATATATAGGAATCGGACACATGTCACTGCGCGGTGCCAACAGTCGTGGCACGACCCTAGATGCCGTCGGAATGCGACTCCCCTCCTTCTCGACCGCATTAAGGCAACACCTATGCCGTTTGGGTTCAGGCATGCCAGGGCCAGCCCAAACTCAAACCAAAGCGCACATTTCGTCACAATGAGACTGTCAAGTCCACTTGTCCTGGTCTAGTCTGTTGATTGGCCAGTGAAACCTTTGTAACGACCGGGGACCAAGGGTGACGACTATAAACCCAAGGAGTTCAAGGGTATGGTGCTTTCCCTTTGAGAAACAAGTGGTGTTAAACTTGGGCTGTCACTAAGAGCAACAGCGCAGTCAAACCATTACTATGTTACTCCTGGCCAACACGTTGAACTTCAACAGAGCCTCGCCATGGTCCAGGCGGATCCATTGGATTCGTCACTATATTCACGGCTACAAAGGGTGATGGGGCTGATCTCGCTGTTTGACGTATTTGAGGCTCTAACAGGCGGTGTTCGGCTTACACCTGTGGTGGGCAAAATGCAGTCAAGTTACTCAGGGGACATACGCGGAAAATAACCCCATTTAAAAGTGATTGGAAAATCAGATTACGGAGGTTAAGTCAGTCACCATCTCTGCCTGTAATGGAAAGGCCTTATCGTAGCATATGTAATTCTTGGGATGATTGTTCTTCTTATACACCTTGTAAGGCTAGATAATGGGTTGTCATGCTCTCATCGGTTTCGTGATGTAGTTGCTAGCCACTCAAACCTCGCAATACCTGGCAGCCATCATCTTCTCCCGAGATGTTTGTGATTGAAGGGCTCACTGTGAGAGCAGGACGGGAGTGCATGATTGCCATGAATAACGGCGTTGATCACACTGCGTGCTGTTGTTCCGACTCGAGGGTATAAACAGGCTGTTTACATATACACATATCAAGCCTGACAGCGACGACAAGGAACCGCCGTCATTCAGTTTAACCGCCCTGATATCATGCCAAGCCCATTTTAGCCGCCAAGAAGGAAGATAGAGAAAGATGGTCTACACTGCCACTGATTTCCTCCTCCTCCTCGTCCCCATCAATCCAAGTGGACATTACCCTACCTGGAAACGTCGCATAACTGTGCGCTAGGCATCTACTTTTCTCATTATTAGGTATCCTTCCGCTGGTCACTTCACATCACTCTGCAGGACTTACCCCTATAGCTGCCCGCAAACGTTCAATCATATTGCTGGGCTCACGCTTTCTCACCACTGAGTATCCTCGCCATCGTGACTGACCCAGTACCGACCCAGTCCCTGCCAGTTCTCTCCCGATTGCTTTGATACCAAAATTGCTGGTGACCACCGGCTCGTTCATCACGCGCAGTATCAAGGATGAAGGTACCCCGCGTGCTCGTATTTCAAGACAACAGGACATCGAAAGGACCAGGCAAACCAGGGCTCAGGGGGGATCTCATGGTATGCCTAAAGAAGGCCTCCACAGAGACGACGTTCACGACGACCCAAAGAACCTGATCCAGATCGCAATGGAGGTGGCGTCAACGAACACAAGTTTCCGTCACTTATATTTTCAGAAATTTCCGCATTGTAAAACCCACTGGCAAAGTGGTAATCCTTGACAGGAAATCACACGGCTCAACCTTCCTGCAATACCCAAAAATTGCCCAGTCGGACCGCCCTTGGTATGGGCAGGGTTTGCCATAGACCTGCAAGGACCGGTGTACGACGGTGAAACCAGCTGCGATGCGGAAGTAAGCAATGTGCAGCATACGTGGTACTCAAGAGCACCTTGCTCTCGTCGTCTTCCTGCATATCGAGCAGAACGGTGGACAGATGTTGGAACGATTGAGAGATTCTGCTGAAGCGGGTTCCGAAGGGTACGTCAATACCATCTTCCACGCTCCGTAGCTGTATCGAATATCAACTCGTCTAGGCAACTGTAATGCGTCGACAAACTATCGAAGCTTGAAGCACGAGCCGCCTGGATGCTCGTCACTCTCGAAGATCGCGTCACGTTCCGCCCTACTAATAAACAAGCCCTGTCCTTTATGAGATCGAACATGGAATGAAAACGGTTTCAGATCACCTGCCATGCGTTTGCCTGGCCATCTGCCCGTCGAGATTCAGTGGGGACATTTCCACGATGCTGGCGAAGGGGCCGCGCGCTCGAGAACAGGGTCTTTGTTAACCTCGCAGAGCGTCGCAAGTATTGGGCCTGGCGGGTGCATCTGTTCAAGGCTAAGGACCCGTCAGATATATTGACACTGATGATCTCCGCAGGGTTCATTGCATGCCGCTGCGAGGGTGTGATGTATCCAGCAGCAGAAAAAGAGGGCTTCGGGTGCCAACAACGGCCTAGGACACGTACTTACTTGAATCTGGCGCAGTGCCACATTCAAGTACAAAAGAATGTTGGCCTGCCAGATCATCCCAAAGCAGTGAAACAAGGCAGCTGTTCGGTTGCCTCGTGGGCGCCTCACGGGTGCTGTGCCGTGTCTGAAGCAGGTTTCTTATAAGTACACACCTTCGCCACGATCTTTAACCCCCAACACAACGACTGCTAGCAAAAGCAACCAGCAAGCGACAGCATCCGATGGCCCATTGCGAAATCCCGGGTAACCCGGATATCGCTGGGATAGGCGTTCGCATCGCCATCTACATTCAAAACCTGCTGTGCTTTGCGCCCGCCCTGTGGGCTCTCTGGGACGGCGAAGTCACGCAGGATGAACTCGACTCTGCAGAGACTCAGACAACGACCAACCTCGTCCTCGCCTTTGCCATCCTGATCTCTTCCATCGTCCAAGCCTTGACTCTTGGTTTGTCCAACTACCACGCCAACATCGTTCTCAGTATGAGCTGGATGAATAACACCAATGTGTTCATCTATTTCTTGCTTTACATCCACCACAAGAGACACACTGTCACGCCAGACTGGAGGTCTTGGTATCGACATGTCCGGGAAAAGATGGACTTTCTCCTCCCTCTTCGTGGTACGTATGACTCTCCTGAATGACTTCACTTACTCATCCGGCTTCAGGGGCTTGTGATGAAAGTGTTCAAGGTCCTGAGTCTAGCAGTTCGGGTCAAGGAGACAGCGCTGCTGGTATGCCAGCCTTCCTGTGTATCTGCCTGCCTCTTTCACTTACCCGCATGACCAGGTCTGAGCAGCAGCAAGAGCGCGAAGGTTCTTGTTAAACGATTCGTGATCCTCCTGGGATCCTTCCATCTCACCCTCATGGCAGGCTTGGGCATCTGGCTATGGAGCAACCTGCTCTCTTTCGGAAATCGCGAATCAGCCCAACCCAACGACTGTGCTGCGACATCGGCCTTCGTCGCCATTGTGGGGCAAGCGGTGCCCATGGGAGCCAATGCCCTCAAAATCTGCTCCCTGATACTCTATGCTATCTTTCTCATACCAGGGTTCAACCTCGTCCTTCCGGTGGCCCTCTTCCTTTGCCTGAACTTCTGGTGTCACCGCCAACTCCTTGCGAACAAGGATAGTAGAAAGCCCCAAAGAAAGCAATGGGTTGCTCTTCCGGCCTTTATAGGCCTCGTTATCCTCCTCGTCATCAACATCATCTTCATTGTCGACATCGAAGCCACCCTTGTGCGAAACAAACACCTTCAGGGTCAAGGTGAGGAGGATCGATGGGGATTCGGTCAAATCTTGGCAATGCTCCTCTTGTTCTTGCCACTGCGGGACCTCATCGAGACGCTGCTTGCGCGCAGGATGAAGCGGTTTAATAAAAGGAGGCAGCAGGAGATTGCTGCTGAGCTTACAGGAGCTCTGCATTCAAAAGAATTTGATGCTGTCCTTCGGGCATTGGAGAGAGGGGCCAACTTGAACAAGGTTCTAGATACAGAGGGTGAGTCCGCGCTTCATGGATTGGTAGTGCACAGCTAATCCCTGAAATAGAGAACAACGATGCCACTGAGTGGCTGTTTTGGATCGCACTCAGGAAGGGTCACCATGGTGTTGTGACAACGTTGGTGCAGCGTCCTGCCGTCGATGTGAACCTCGTGGACCATGCTGGACGTGCACCTCTTGACGCCGTCTGTAGGTCCGACGAAGGTGGCCCAATCCACTATGACATGCTTCGACTCCTTCTTCAGAGACCTGACATCGACACCAACATTGTCAGCTCCAATGGCCGAACAGTCCTCATGGATCTTTGTTTGCAAGGGGACGACGTAGCCGTGAAACTTATTCTTGAGCACCCCAAGACCGAAGTCAACCGAGTTGCAGGTGGTCAAACGGCACTGCTGTTGGCGTCAAAGACTGGCCAAGCCTCTATCATTCAACTTCTTCTCAACCATGCGGACGTTGACGTCAACCAGACAGTGGATGGGCGAATGACAGCCCTGATGGAGGCATGTCAAGGCGGTTATGAGGGGGCCGTCCACGAGCTCCTCGCGTCCCCGTCAATCATGTTGAATCTGCAGAAGGAGGATGGCTCAACAGCCTTGTTAATGGCTTTGGAAGGACGTCATCAAGCGGTTGCTACGCTTCTCCTGCAACACCCCGGTATCGATGTGAGCCTGAGCAACGACGAAGGCAAAACCCCTCTCATGATCGCGTCTGTCCAAGGTAATGAGCAGCTGGCCAAAGCCCTACTCGCCAATTGTTCTTCCATGGTCAATTTGAAGGACATACATGGAGATACAGCCCTATTAATGGCGATGGAGCATGGCCAGGAAGCTATTATCAGACTTATTCTACAACACCCCGGCGTCAATCTCCGTGCGACGAATCTCAAAGGCCAGTCTGCACTTTCTGTATGGTGTCGGGCTGGAGCCGAAGAAATGGTCAAACCCCTGATTGAAAAGCATTCCTTCAACTTACAGGACGAAGATGGATACACTTCCCTTATGGCAGCTTTGGAAAATGGACATGATGCGATTGCAGCATCTCTTCTCCAATCCCTCACTGGAGATGTCAACATACCACAAGGGCAAGGTGACGCTCTACTCCAGATGGCTTGTTGGGTAGGTGCTAAGCAGTCGGTCGCACTCCTTGTCGAGAGGCATCCCCCCAATGTCAGCTTTGGGGACGAGGGTGGTTCCACACTGCTGATGCTAGCACTTCAAAACGGGCACGATGATGTTGCTATGCTTCTCCTCGAGCACCTGAACAAAGATAATGACATCTTTGTAGGTAATGACCAGGAAGTGCTCAATGCGGCATGTAAGGGCGGCGCTGCGCGGTCAATCAAGCTCCTTCTCGAAAGGCATACTCCTGATGTCAGCTCCTGGGGCAGAGATAGTTCCACACCACTGTTGCTAGCGTTGGAAAACGGACGTGATGATGTTGCTGTGCTTCTCCTTCAGCACCCAGACATCAATGTCAAGAGTTTTATAGGCGATGGCCGCCATCTGCTCAATGCGGCGTGTAAGGGTGGCGCTGAGGAGTCAGTCAAGCTCCTTCTCGAGCGCTATTCCCTGGACATCAACTTGGAAGTACATGGAACCCCACCCCTTATGCAGGCGTTGTACAACAGTCACGATGCTCTTGCTGCACAACTTCTCCAGCGAGCAGACATCAATATGCATGTGAAGTATCGGTATGACCACACACCGCTCATGATAGCATGTGTGAATGGTCTGAGGGAGTCGACCAGGCTCCTCCTGGAGAAAGACTCGTCCATCATCAACCTGCAGGACAGATTCGGATGGACAGCGCTAATCTACGCAGCCCGATCTGGTCACCAAGACATTGTCGTTTCCCTCCTCCGTCACCCTGATATCAGGGTTGACCTGAAAGATAAGCTCGGTCGCACGGCTGCGCAGCAGGATGGAGTCAATCCCGAGATTCGACGGCTCATTGAGGATCACGAAGCCACTCAGAGACTGTAGGGGCCCATCCGAATTCCGCATTCCTGTCCGCTTTTTATACACAGGATGGCTTCGCCATTTCAATTTCGGTGCCACCACGGATTTCTTCTGCCAAGGATCCTTCCTACATCCCACCTACCTATCTGTCTACCTACCAACCTACCTACCTTGTAAACAGCTGCCGAGGTAATACATAGTGTTTATTTCTTTGATTATTGTTCTTCTGAATATCATGAACTACCGCCCCCTTTCCGCTTACTTGGATCCCTTTATATTGATACCAACCAGATGTCTTTGGTCGAGGAACCACCGTGATTCAATTTAAGCGCCGTGATATCATTGCCAAGCTCATCTTATCTAATCCACACCGCCACCATCGGTTCCCCACCAATGCTGCAATGCGTAACGATGACTTGACCCTGATTAACCACACCCTCGTCACACCGCTAGACCTCGCTGTCACCTAGAATACCCCCAGATCGTTACTTGGACTAGAGCGATCGTTATTTGGCCTATACACCGGATACGCATTCATCAGGAATTAGAAGGACAAGATGCCGCCAAAAAAGCAAGCAGCTGCGGGATCGAGCAAGTTCAAGGAGGACAAGGTAGCGTTTCCTCGAGAGTTTTTCCGATTCGACTGGCTAACTTGAGAATAATAGACTCTTGGACTGAAGAACGCAAGCGCACCGTCCTTCCCCCTCGTCCCTCTCACACTTGGTGCCCTCAAGACCACCATCCACCTGTTCCTTCCTCTCCTGTCCTCTCTCCCCTAATATGCAAGGCCATCACGCCATAGGACATGCCTCCATAACTGCACCTCATGATGGGCTCCCGCTTTCTTACCGCTGCACATCCTCGCCATGTCATCCCGCTCCCAGGGCTTGCTGGTTCATCTCCAGACCGCTCCTTTTCCGAGGCCGCCAGTAGGAGCTGGCCCGTCCATCCCTCTCGCCATGATCTCTACGGTATAACCACGCTCTAGTGAAGACGTTGGGAGCAGAGTTGCCAGGAGTTGGACTGGCGCAGCCGACCTGGAACAAGGATGGAGGTATGGCTATCTTTTTAGCCGAACGGACGGGAACTCATTGGGCATGCGATAGATCCTGTGAGAAGAAAGGTTCCGCTGGGTATCCCACTGTGCTCTGATTCGAAGACGGCCAGCGCATCGAAAAGTGCAAGGGGGACCTAGATTCATGACGGACACGCCATGCGTCACACGAGCCGCCACGAAGCCGACGACAAGCGCCTCCACCCTCATCCCTCTCTTTGGGAAACGTGGCGGTGTAGGACAAGAAATCGTTCCGCTCAATGCTCGCTGTTCGACATGGGGCATTGTACGAAACATGCGCCCGCCACAGAGATGCAGGAGGGGCCGCATAGTGGCGGAGGGTCTCTTGCTCTTGTCAACTTCTTGCATGGATTCCGGTCAGAATATAGAGGTGGACGGAAGCGGAACACACCCAGGCGTTCGCCGACCAGGCGTTCGCCGACCAGGCGTCTGAAGAGTGCGTCCCTCTCATCTCTCCAGAATCTAACCCATAGCCAACATTCACCTCACAGTGCGCTGCAATATAACCAAAACTCGAAGACGGGGGTTAAAGACAAAAGAGTCGTCAACCTCGCCGTCTACACCTCTTACCACATCACCATTGAAACATCGTTCACCTGCCTTCTTGGTTTACAAAGAGCCCACGTATACCCTCCCTTGCCCCTCGTGCAACGATCACACTGTTACGTTCCACACCCCACCGGGTCACCCTGGTGTTCCTTGGCACGCCCCTTCAGCATAATGAGAACGGGGATGGCTCGTCGTCAATTCATTACCAGAATCCCTCGAGAAACCGTCCGGATTGTGACCAGTGCCCACACGCCCACTTCGCGGGCTATCGCACCCTCGAAAGACAAGCCTGAAGCAAGTATGGTGGACAAGTGTTGAAGCGTCGCGGGAGACAAGGAGGACGTGCGTGTCGTACGGTACTGAAGGTGGTTTGGGTATCGATCGTAGGAATGGCCCGATATGACCAAAAACTGCTGGGCCGCTGCTCCCGCTAAGTCTCAACCCCTCTCCTTCATCGCTTGGCCCTCTAGCGCGATCAGCGACCAATACCCAGCTCCTTATAATGCTATCGAGTCATTGCCCCAACGCTGAAAGTTTGCTCTGAGAGATGACGTTTTGGAGGACCATTTCAGTTTTGGATGGTTAGCATGGGTGAGTTTTCGAATACTCTTCGCGCAGTTCACAGCCGGGTGCTGATGCTATCTAAGCGAAGGTATTCTTTGAGAGGCCAGAAGTACTCAACGGTTACAAAGACGAAAGTTCGGGCAAGTCTTGCAAGACCGACGCCTACTCGAAGATCGGCGGTCAAATCAACATCCCTACTGCCACCCCCGTTGCCCGGCTAGCACCCAATGGTGACGGAGGGTCATCCTGTTTGTTCGTTCGAGGTAGCAGGAGGCGTGCATCATATCTTCAGCTGGCTGGCTGGCTGGAGATCATGTTGCGCTGATACCTGTCAAACTTTGCCAAGGGCGAGATGCTGGCAGTGTTGGATGAAGGAAGAAGAGGCGACTGTGGCTTTGGCGTTGGATCCAAGTTTGAACCCTTGGTGTGGTATGCCGCCCTCCTGTGTCCATTCCGACCTATTCTTATGGGGTGTGGAATATCAGGCAACGCATCTATCGATACGAGGAGCCCAGGCTTGCGAAGCTACTGGAAGTTCTGTTGTGGGTCGCTTTTGGTACCTCGGGCTACTATTATCAAAACTTGCGACTTAGGCCGAGGAACAGCAGTGCGGGGCTGGCCAGAGTGTCGGTATGAGTGGAAGAGACCTTGTGCGTGCCGATTCCTCGTTCTTCTCCTCATTCCACTCGTGTTCCTCCCTGCGCTCTTCTAGTCGAATATCCCCTGCTCTCGATTTGAAGCTCCAAATTCAACCCAGAATGGTCGAGGATTCGGACGAGGGTGGAGGCGATGTCTGGAATGACCAAGTCTCAGCTTTCTGTTTAAACCACTAATCCGCTGCGCAACGTCTCTTGCGCGGTTAATTTTGGCTTGCCAAGGTCGATGCTCGCTGTTCAAAGGCATACCGCAGGCGCTCTCGAACAGTCCGCAACGAGCGTCACGTTTATCGCTGCGTTGACGCTATCTACTGCTCTTCTGCTGAGGATATACCCGTATTGTATCCCCCTCTTCCTAGTCTTACTCGATATTACACCTCTTGAATACCATTGCGCTTTCACAATCTCTTGGTCTTCAGACTGTATGTCGCCAGCTGACTTTGAAGACAGACGTGATAATCAGGACCGTCGGAGAGGCCAACATCAACGTCGTCTCTTTGTATAATCTCAATCCGCGAATCCAACAAAAACCTGTTAACGCCCTACATGTATATTATGCCTGACGCCGAGAACCATCGGTTTAACTTTAAGCGCCCTGATATCGTGCCAAGCCCGATGTATCTAATCGACACCGCCACCATCGGCCTCCCAGCGCGGAACGATGCCTTTTGACTGCCTCCCTCATCCTGACCGCTGCTTGGACGAGACGGGTTCGCTACACAGACCGCAAACGATCCTATCCACTCGTTATCCAGAAGAATAGAAGCCAAGATGCTACCAAAGAAGCAGGCTACTGCTGGCATCTGGATCGAGCAAGGTAGCGTGCCCTCGAAAGCGTCCTCAATTCGGCTGGCTAACTTGGCGGGGAAAGTACTTTGGACTGAAGAATGCAAGCATCCCTCCTCCTCGCTCTCCCCTAATGTACACAGCCCTCGCGACACGGAACACACCCCAATAACTGCCCCTTGCAAACACCCAGCCACAACTGGGCTCCCGCTTTCTCACTGCTGGGCCTCCTCCCTGTGGTCGCCGAGTCATTCCCCTCCAGGACTTGCTCCTCTAGCTGCATCGAGATCACTTTGATACCGATTTGACAGTCTCCACCTGCTCGTCCATCACCTTCGCCATGATTTCGACTGTATCATGCTTTCTGGTGAACGTGGTGGGGTGGGAGTAGCCAGGAGTCAGACCAGCGCTGCTGAACTTTATCGGGGATGGAGGTATGACTATTGCTGCTTTTCATGCGACTCGATGAGAGTTCATATGCTATGGTATAGGACATGCGACATTTCTCTGGGAGAAGGTTGTCACCGGATAACCCATCGTGTTCCTATCCGCTACCGGCCAGAGCATCGAAGCCCACAAGGGAACCTGCATCGCGACGGAAATGACCTGCGTTACACGCGTCACGAAGCCGACGACAAGCAACTTCTCCACCCTCATCCTTCAAACTTTCCTTATCGCTAAGTTCATTGGGCAACGTGACGGTGTAGGACAACGAATCGTTCAGTTCGACACTGGCCCAACGTCCCATGCTCGACGCACTCCACTACCCTTTCTGGGACATCACGCGAAAGGTGCACAGGCTTGGGCAATGATCTCCACGGGGCTCATGGTGGCAGAGGGTCTTGTTGACTTCCTGCATACTCAAGTCAGAACATAGCAGTGGATGGAAGTGGAGCACGCCAAGGCATCCTGCGAAAACGTTTCTGAAGGGTGCGTTTCTACCATCTCTTCAGATCCTAGTCCATAACCAACATTCACTCCACAGTGCATCGCAACACAACCAAAACTCGGAGACAGCGTTTGCGACGAACGAGTTGTTTACCTCCGACACGACATCCTCAACATCGGAGCGTTGTTCACCAGTGCGTTCTGGCTCTTCTCGGTTGACCAAGACTACCCGTATACCCTTCCTCGCCTCTCCCGCAGCAGACGCACTCCCAGTCTTACGTTCTACATCCCACCGGGTCAGCCCTCTCTTCCCCGGCACATCCTCTTCAGCATCAAAAGAACCGAGATGGATCCTTCCAGATCGTCATCGATGCCCACATGCCCATTTCGTGGCTATCGTACCCTCGAAAGACAAGCTCGAAGTATGGATGGTGGAGAAGGTGTCTGAAAGCGTGGCAAGAGACAAGGAGGGTGCGGGTGCCGTAGGGGACGCCAGGAGGTTTGGGCGTGGATGGATGGGTAGAGGCCGAGGAATTGGACGAAGAGTGTATGCAGGCTCCGGATTGGCAGGGTGGAGGCTAGTCGGAAGGTGCGATCTTTCTTGTTATCATTGGGTTTCCCGTGTACCGACGCTCTGCAGGATCATAGGAGTGGCTTGATATGATCAACAACCCGGCCGCTGCCCCACCAGACTCCCAACTGCTCTCCTTCGTCGCCTGGCAGCATTGGCTACGAACATTCGAGTTATTAAACCGCTACTTAGCGACTGCCTCGGCGCCCGAAGTTCGCTCGAGGAGACGCCGTTCTTGAGCAGACGGTGAGTTGCAAATACTCTTCATGCACATAGGTGCTGATTCATCCAAAACCACAGGTCCCTCTCCTCGTTCTTCGGTTACTAAACACACATGGCTGCTCGCCACTCTCAAAGGTCACAACCGCGTCACGCCCTCCTAATAATAAAGATCTTGTCCTTGAATTAAAATGGTTTCAGATCACCTGCCACATGTTTGCCTGACCCTTTGCCCGTTGAGATCCAGCTGGACAAGGACCCTTGCACCTCTGACACTAGCGAAGGGGCAACACTTGAGAAGCGAGCACCTGGTAACCTCGCAGAGCGCCGCGGCCATTGGGCCTGGCGGATGCGTTCATCCCAGGGAAAAGTTCGCCCTGCCTGATCGTCCAACAGGATCCAACATGGCAGAGGTTCGGCAGCCTCGCGGATGCCTCATGCACTGCTGTGTCTCTTCTAAGGCAGGCCTCATATAAGAACATTCTCTACAGCACGATCTTCAACCTCCCAAAGCAACAACGAACACCGCAGTCAGCGAACGACAACCAGCGACAAACCTAGCCCAATCGATGGCCAGCTGTAGTATCCCGGGTAACCCGGATATCGCTGGGATAGGCGTTCGTATCGCCATCTACATCCAGAACCTCCTCTGCTTTGCCCCGGCTCTCTGGGCTCTCTGGGACGGCGAGGTCACACAGGATGAACTCGACTCTGCGGAGACCCAGACAGCCACCAACCTCGTCCTTGCCTTTGCCATTCTGATCTCTTCCATCGTCCAAGCCCTGACTCTTGGTTTGTCCAACTACCATGCCAACATCGTTCTCAGTATGAGCTGGATGAACAATACAAATGTATTCATCTATTTCCTGCTCTACATCCATCACAAGAGACACGATGTCAAGCCAAATTGGGCGTCGTGGTACCGACATGTGAGGAAGAAGTTCGGTATTCTCCTCCCTCGTCATGGTACGTCTGACTGAGATCCCGAATGCGTTCACTTGCTCATCCACTTGTAGGGACTCGCAACGAAGGCCCGGAGTCTGGGAGTTCGGATCGAGAAGAAAAGTCTGGTGGTACGCTAGCCTTCCCGATACTCTTGCTGTCTCTTTCACCCATCACTATAACCAGATTCGGGCGGCAACAAGAGTGCGAAGGTTCTCGTCAAACGATTCGTGATCCTCCTGGGATCCCTCCATCTCACCCTCATGGCGGGCTTGGGCATCTGGCTATGGAGCAACCTCCTCTCTTTCGGGAATCGGGAATCAATTCAGCCCAACGACTGCGCTTCAACGTCGGCGTTCATTACCATTGTTGGGCAAGGGGTACCCATGGGAGCCAATGCCCTCAAAATCTGCTCGCTGATCCTCTATGCTATCTTTCTCATACCGGGGTTCAACCTCGTCCTTCCGGTGGCCCTCTTCCTTTGCCTGAACTTCTGGTGTCACCGCCGACTCCTCGCGAACGAGAATAGTAGGAGGCCCCAAAGAAAGCAATGGGTGGCTCTTCCTGCCTTTATAGGCCTTGTTATCCTCCTCGTCATCAACATCATCTTTATTGTCGACATCGAGGCCACCCTTGTACGAAACAAAGACCTTCAGGATGGAGGTGAGGAGGATCGATGGGGATTCGGTCAAATCTTGGCGATGCTCCTCTTGTTCTTGCCACTGCGGGACCTCATCGAGACGTTGCTTGCACGCAGGATGAAACGGTTGCAAAAGTTCCAAAAAGTGAGGCAGCAGGAGATTGCTGCCGAGCTTACAGGAGCTCTGCGTTCGAAAGAATTTGATGCTGTCGTTCGGGCAATGGAGAGAGGGGCCGACTTGAACAAGGTTCTAGATACAGAGGGTGAGTCCCAGCTGAGCTTCGTGAATCGGTCGTGCAGCGCTAAAGTCTGAAGCAGAGAAGAATGGCACCACTGAGTGGCTGTGGGAGCCAGCAATCTTGAAGGGTCATCATGGTGTTGTGACAGCGTTGGTGCAGTGTCCTGCCCTCGATGTGAACCTCGTGGACGACGCTGGGCGTACACTTCTTGATATGGTCTGTAGGTCGGATGAGGGTGGCCCAATTCATCATGAAATACTTCGACTCCTCCTTCAAAGGTCCGACCTCGATACCAACATTCTCAGCTCTAATCATCGAACATTTCTCATGGATGCATGTTTGGAAGGGGACGAAATAGCCGTGAAACTTATTCTTCAGCACCCCAAGACCAATGTCAACCAGGTGGCAGAGGGTCAAACAGCACTCCTGTTGACGTTAAAGGCTGGCCAAGCCTCTATCATTCGACTTCTTCTTGGACATGCGGACATCAACGTCAGCCAGGTGGTGGATGGACCAACACCCTTGATGGAGGCATGCCAAGGCGGTCATGAGGGGGCTGTCAATGAGCTCCTTGCGTCACCGTCAATCATGGTGAATTTGGGCAAAGATGAATCCGCACCGCTGATCCTAGCGCTGGAAAACGGACGCGATGATGTTGCCATGCTTCTCCTCCAGCACCCAGACATCGATGTCAACAGTTTTCTAGGCGATGGTTGCCATCTGCTCGCAGCGGCGTGTAAGGGTGGTGCTGAGCAGTCGGTCAAACTCCTTCTCGAGAGGCAACCCCCTGATGTCACCTCCTGGGGCAAAGATAGATCCACGCCGCTGATCCTAGCGCTGGAAAACAGACACGATGATGTTGCCTTCCTTCTCCTCCAGCACCCGAACATCAATGTCAACAGTTTTATAGGTGATGGCTGCCATCTGCTCAAGGCGGCCTGTATGGGCGGCGCTGAGCAGTCGGTCAAGCTCCTTCTCGAGCACTATTCCCTGGACATCAACTTGGCAGTGTATGGAGATGTGACACCCCTCGCGCTGGCGTTGGAGAACAAGGACGAGGCTCTTGCTGCACAATTTCTCCAGCGAGCAGACATCAATATTCATGTGAAGGATGTCATTGACAGGACACTGCTCATGATAGCATGTGTGAATGGTCTGAGGGAGTCGACCAGGCTCCTCCTGGAGAAAGACTCGTCCCTCATCAACCTGCAGGACATGGCCGGATGGACAGCCCTAATACACGCAGCTGCATATGGTCACCAAGACATTGTTGAATCCCTCCTCTGTCACCCTGATATCAGGGTTGACTTGAAAGATAACGACGGTGGCACGGCAGCGCAGGTGTCTGCCACACCCGAGATCAGGCAGCTCATTGAGGCTCATAAGCCCACTTGAGGGCTTTACAAAGCCATCCAAATTCTGTATTCATGTCCCCTACCCACCTACCTACCTTGTAACCCGTCGGAAATAATAGGCCCATCATGTATGCTCCCCATGGCCCCCCTCCTTCTCTTTACGTACTTGGATCTCTTTATGTTAATACCCACCAGATGTCTTTGGACGAGGAACCAACGTGATTCAGTTTAAGCGCCCTGATATCATTGCCAAGCCCATCTAATCTAATCTACACCGCCACCATCGGTTCCCCAAGGCTGCAGTCACAGCAGTGCGTCACGATGACTTGACCCTGATCAACCACATCCTCCTCGTCATACCACTAGACCTCGCTGTTACCTGGAATAAACTCAGACCGTTACTTGGAATAGAGCAATCATTATTTGTCCTACACACCGGATACGCATTCACCAGGAATTAGAAGGACAAGATGCTGCCAAAGAAGCAAACAGCTCCGCGATCGAGCAAGTTCAACGAAGACAAGGTAGCGTTTCCTCGAGAGTTTTTCCAATTTGGCTGGCTGACTTGGGGAATACCAGACTTTGGGACTGAAGAACGCAAGCGCACCGCCCTTATCCCCTAATCCCTCATCCCTCTCGCCTCAAGACCACCATCCATCCCGTTCCTTCCTCTCACTTAATCCACAAGGCAATCATGCCATAGGGCGTGCCCCATAACTGAACCTCACGCTGGCCTCTCGCTTTCTTACCACTGGGCATCCTCGCCGTGGTCACCAAGCCAGGCCCCTCCCAGGACTTGCCTGTTCTTTTCCAGACCGTGGCCAGTGGCTACCGGCTCGACCATCACGCTCGACGCGATTTCTTACAGCGTTAAGCAAGTTCCTGTGAAGGCAGTCGGAGAGTAGTTGCTAGGGTCAGACTGGCGTAGCTGCCGTGTATCGAGGACGGAGGTTCCCCCACCGTGCTCGTATTTCAAGCCAGCCAGATCGTAAGACAAGGGAAACGGGACAACCCTCCTGGTGTACCTCGACGCGCTACGGGGATGATGCTCACGCCAACTCGACGAACCTCATCCAAATCACAACGAAGGCGACGTCGGCGATCACAACATTTTGCCACCTCCACATTCTGAACCGTCCATATTTAAACACTCTGGTGAAGTCGGAGCCCTCGACGAGAAATCGATCAGCTCGGCGCTCGCGCAATGCCCATTATTTGCCAAGCTGGACCCCCTTGGTATGGGCAAGGGTCGCCACGGAGCTACAATGACGGGCGTACGACGCCGAAGTTAGCTGTGAGACGGAAGCAAGCCTGTACATGGGGGCGTGTTGCAAGGGCATCCTGCTCTCGTCGCCTTCTTGCACGTCACAGTATAACGGCGGATGGACGTTGGAGCGATTGAAGGTGTCTACTAAAACATCTTCCAAGGGGTACGTCTATGCTGTCTTCCACGCTCCTGCACTATATGTACCTAATGTCAATATGTCTAGCCCTGCATAACGCATCGGCAAGCTATCAAAACTCGGCGTGCACATCGAGGACGACCACTCCATATACCTCTTTATCTACACCTCCGACTGCGAAATAGTCACGCAGACACTGTCGCCACCTTCGGCTTATCCAGAACCAGGGTCCCTCTCCTCGTCCTTCCGAACTTGATAGGCAATCACCAAACACGCATCTGGATGCTGATCACCCTCACAGACCATAATCTCGTCACGCCCGCAGCTGTCCGACTGACACAGCGCAACACGCGCCCGAGGAACGACTTCTCTGCGAACTATGACGGATAAGCCAATACACAACCCGGATACTGCACCTGGCGATAACGTAGGATTCCATGCTAGTCGCGATGAGAGCACGACACGGCATGCTCGTCATCATCGCACCCTCCAGCGGCGAGCTGAGGGGCCGCAAGGCAGAGGAAGATATTTCAAAAGTTTGGAGGAGAGGATCGACGGGACGTGTCACGCTGGGGGATGAGAGGCGGTTCGAGGGTGCATAGCGGATTTGGGAGTGGTCAAACGCAGCCCGGGGTTCCTATCCTCTCTTCTTTTGTTCAACGATCAAGATCTTGAAGCTTCGCCTTCCTTCGAGGACTGAAAAGCCGCCGCCGAACTTTACTCGCCACTGGAGCATTAATATTGCTGGGCAATGTATGGGGGACGCCATTCTCTTGTCAACTCACTCGATGTCCCTTGACCCACTATTTTGACTTTCGTTAGGCACGGTTGGAATGTTGTACGTGAATCATATTCAACCTCAATTTAACTTTGCTGCTCGACACTTGCTATCTCTCTCGAAGTCAATGTGGAGCTTCGCCATACGGTCTCTTCTACAGCCTGCGTCGCCACTTCAAGAACCCCAGGAAGACCACCGCGAGGCGTTACGCGTTTGGCTCTTGTTTGAGCTTTTGCATTTGGCTGGCGGTAGAACGCCGATTCTGAATGGGCTTTCTCTCGCCATTTTGGAAACAACAGAAGACCCCTGCAGGCTGCACCATGGCGCTCGAGCGTTCTATACATCCAGATATTCCCTTCGTCAGGAAGGGTTGTGGCGGTATGGGTTGCCCAATCCGCGATGGTCGTGAAGGACCGCGATCCAGCATCGCTCTACTTTGACATACACCCTCCTTGATGGGCGACGTTGCCTCCTCAGAACTTTGCGTCAATTGGCGTTGGGATCAGGAGCAGCTCAGTTGGCTGTTACCCGTGGATGGGACTCAACGCAATTCGACAAGGTGGGTGAGGAGACGCCGGTGAATTGCAAGGATGCCGCACAATGCGGGGCTCCCTCAGCGATGTGGATCAAGAACTTGAAGACATGCCCGTGCGTAATCCTCACGACCAACGAGCCATACTCAACTCCGTTCGCTCGAACCCAACACGTTAGGCATTTGAAAGCCAAGTCACGGTGAGTTTTATTTTCGTGATCTTTATGGGCGGCCTTCCAGCGTCGATTCCTGACCAAGAAATGACCTCTACATGAGAGCGCTCTTCTTTGGATGGACATAAGGTTGGTACGTCGACGCTACGACCCCATTTGCGTTCATCTCGCTGACTTACTCCTAGGGTTTAATCGATGCCTTTAACACTCGTATCCCGTCATCGCAACTGCAGCCCAACAGTAACTTCACTATCGCCGGTTTCGAAGTAAGAGTGCGGCCATCTCCGACCTCACGACCTTTGTCGTTACTGCACCAGGCGGCATTTCGTGCTAGTGAAACTCGGTTGCTGTGGCTATTCCACCTCGAGGTCAGCCTTTCACTCTGGAATCGATATTGTTGGCTCTCCTAGTATGTTCTGCCATCCCCTCTTTTCATTACACATCACACATCTACTTCGCCACTCAAACCGTATGGCAACCAAACGGTCGGCCAAATACCATCAAGTCTCTCTTTGACGCCTGGCCTTGCGCCTCGCTCACTCCGATCACGTTTGCTGCAACAGCCTTCGAATCTGTTGATCTCGCCCTACGATCTCACCGCCCCGGGTCATGTATGCCCTTTTTGATCTGGCCACAGTCAGTATCTCCCCCTTTGCTCGCGATGCCCTGCCTCTGTACTTCAAGGAGTGTGATCTTGTCGTGCCGAAGTACCCAAGAGGCATCGTCAAATTTTGCTCTAGAGTGGTTGAGTTTGACACCAACAGTACGCGCTTTCGAGTGGGAAGATGGCAGAGGTGGACGCGCTCAAGGTCAAGGAGCAACAGAGTGCAGCTGGCAAGCACGTTGGTATGAGTGGAAAGGGCCTCGTGCGTGTCTTTTGCTTCCTCTTCTCCTTCCTCTCGTGTTTCTCCCCGTGCCCTTCGTCTCGGATATCACCAGACTTTCACTTTGTGGTTCCAATTCAACCCAGAGTGGTTCAAAGATTCTGACAAGGCAGGAGGCGACGATTGGGTTTTGGCAGAGCCGCATATCTCTGTTCAGACCACCGATCTGCTGCGCGGAGCCTCTTGCACGCTTCATTTTGGGCTCTTGACCCGGCGTTACTTGCTGGGGTCAATGCTTGCTATGCAAAGGCTTACCGCAGAGGCTCTCGAACAGTCCACAATGAGCGTCAGATCAACCGCTTGGTTTATGCTGTGTATTACTCTTCTACAGGGCATGTATCCGTGTCGTTTGCATCACCTGGCAATGTTACCAGGCATTAGATCTCTTGAATACGATTGCGTTTTCCTGATCTTTCGGTCTTCACGCGGCTGGCTGGCATTGCAGAGAGACGTGACATCGATCAGGACTGTCGGAGAGACCGCGATAAGCATCATCTCTTCATATGATTTTAATCCATAAATCCAACGCCAGACCGGGAACGACCTACCTGCATACCATGCGTAACGCCGGGAACTAGCTGTTTAAGCGCCCTGCTATCACGCCAAGCCAATTTCATCTAATCGACACCGCCACCATCGGACTCCCAGCTGCCAATGAGTAACAATGCCTTTTGACCTTCTCGCTCATTCTGACTGTTGCTTGGACGACACACGTTCGCTACCCAGACCAAAAACGATCTCATCCATTCACTATCCAAAAGAAGCAAGGTCAAGATGCTACGACAGAAGCCGGTTGCTGCTGGCATCTGGAGCAAGCAAGGTCGAGGACAGAAATTTAAGCTCAGGTAGCGTGTCCTCCAAAGTGTTTCTAATTCGGCTGGCTAACTTGTGAACACCAGACTTTTGGGCTGAAGAAAGAAAGCGCACCGTCCTTATCCCCTCATCCCTCTCACACTTGGCGCCCTCAAGACGGCCACTCATCCTATCCATTCCACTTCCGTTGTCCTAATCCACAAAGCCACCACTCCCTAGGATACACCCCGATAACAGTGCCTCACAACGGCTCAAATACATACTGGGTGGCTTCTTCCCTACTACGGGGCGTCCTTGCCATAGTCACTGAGTCAGCCCCCCCCCCAGGACTTGCCAATTCCCTCTACGCAGCTTTGATACCGAAATTGCCAGTCACCACCAGTCCGTCCAGCGCGCTCGTTATGATTTCTGCTGTATGAGCACGAACCAGTGAAGGCAGTCGGAGAGGAGTTGCCAGCGTTCCGACTGACTCATCTGGCCTGTACGATATTAGTGCCAGGGATGGAGGTACGACTATTGTTGCCTTCTATGCGAACAAATAAAAGCTCATATAAGACATACAATAGATCTCTTTGAGAAGTTAGGTATCACCGGATATCCAAAAGTCCTCTGAAGATGGCCAAAGCAAGTATGAGGGGAACCAGGTTTCACGACGGACACGACCTGCGTTACACGAGCCGCCACGAAGCCGACGAGCACCTTCTCTACTCCCATCGTTCAATGTTTCCTTAAGGCTAAGCTCCTTTCGAAACGTGATGGTATTGGACAAGAAATTGTTCAGCTCAACACTGGCTCGATGTCCCACGTTCGACACGCTCTACCACCATTTGTGGGCATTGCACGAAACGTGCCCAGGCTTCAGCAATGCTCGCCACGGAGCTGCAAGTGAGCTGCATGGTAGCAGAGATTCTCCTTCTCTTGCCGATTTCTTGCATGGGTTCGAGGCAGAATGTAGATGTGGACGGAAAGGGAGCATCTCAATGCATTCGTTGACCAGGCTTCCACAGAGTGCGTCATTATTGTCTCTCTAGATCCTAATCCATAGCTAACAATTGCTTCGCAGTGTGCCACAACACAACAGAAACTCGTAGACAGTGTTAACGATGAACGAGTCGTTTGCTTCTCTGTTTACACCCGACCACACCATCCTCAACGTCGTCCCGTCGTTCACCAAGACGTTCTGTCCCTTCTCGGTTTACCAAGAGTGCTTGTGTACCCTTCCTCGCCCCTCCCGCACCAAACGCGCTGCTATTCTTATGTTACACGCCCAACGGGGCCACCCCTGCCCGTCCTGGCACACCATCTCCAGCATTGGAAGAACCCAACTGGATTCTCGCCAAGGTGCCTTGTGATACCCTCTGGACCGCGATCAATGCACGCACGCCCATTTCGTGTTTACCGCACCCTCGAAAGACAAACTCAAAGCAAAGACGGGGAGATGGTGTCGAAAGTGCGGCGGGAGACAAGGACGGTGCTTTTGCCGTTTGGGACAGGAGGTGCGGATGAACGGGCAGAGGCCGAGGTACTGAACGAAGGGCACATTTATGCTCCGGATTGGAAGACGACGAGGAAGGGGTGTAGGGTGTTGTGGTTAGTTGGCAGGTGCGGTCTTCCTTTTGATCATTGAATATCCCTCGTACTGACGCTCTACAGGGTCGTAGGAGTGGTCCGATATAGTCAAAAGGCGCTAGGCTGCTGCTCCAACTCTCGATCGCTCTCCTTCATCGCTTGGCCCTCTAGCACCATCGGCCGCGAACGGTGCACTAGCGCCAACAGTTCGCTCTGGGAGACGTCGTTTGTAACACGATTTCAGTAGTGGATGGCTTGCGTGAGCGCGTTCGCGATGGAGGTGCTGATGGCTACTGTGATGATATTCTTTGATAGGCCAGAACTAACGGCTTCAATGACGAAACGAGCTCGGCCTACACCTACTCGAAGATCGGTGGCTAGACCACCTCCGCTGCCAACGCCGTTGCCTAGTAGTAGCTTGCACTCGATGGTGATGGAGGATCATCCCATTTGCTCATACGCCTCTAGAGGGAGCAGCAGGCCTTTATCGTATCCTCAGCAGATCACGCCGCACTGATACCTGCCAAACTTCATCGAGGACGGGACGCTAATAGTGCTGCCGGTTTGGACAAATGAAGAGGCGACTGCTTCGAGCGTTGATCCTGGCTTGGATCCTCGGCTTGGTATGCACTTTCCTGTTGTCTTTTCAACATATTCTTACTGGGACATCAGGTACCGCGTCTATCGATACGAGGAGGCCATGACAAGCCTACGAAGCTGCCGGAAATTCCGCTCTCAGAGGCCCGTTCTCCCTTTGCGTTTGCAGATTCCAGGAGTACAAGCACTCAAGCGATGGCGGGCGTGGCATCAATGGTTCATTTTGAATCATCGACAACGTCCTGAATCCCTGCCGAGGACGATCGCCATGCATCTTGTACCTTCCTGACAATCACGTCTTGTACTTTATGAGCTCGAGCTTTGGAATAAAACGGTTTCAGATCACCTGCCACGTGTTTGCCTACCCCTCTCATCTTCAGCCACTACAGGCAATCAGCGCACCCAGCAGTAGAGAACAGAAGGTTTGGAAGCCAAAATTGAACCCTGAACTGAGTCCTGAGTTGCGTTGGGGAACGTGCTGCGCGTTTGGTGCCTGCGACTTAACAGGAGGCTTGGTCTGCCCAACCGTCCAATGAGGTACAACATGGCAGCTGTTCGGCAGCCTCGTGGACGCCTCATTTAGTGCTGTGTTTTGTCCGATGTGTGTGTCATATAACTACCTCCACACTACAATCCTTAACGCAAACCTCCCCGTTTCCGCTACAAGCAACCAGCGAGCAACGACCAACGACGACGCTTCTCTCACCGATGTCCGATTGCAGCATTCCCGGTAACCCGGATATCGCTGGGATAGGTGTTCGCATCGCCATTTACATCCAGAACCTTCTGTGCTTTCTACCAGCCCTCTGGGCTCTCTGGGACGGCGAAGTCACTCAGGACGAACTCGATTCTGCAGAGACCCAGACAACCACCAACCTCGTCCTTGCCTTTGCCATCCTGATCTCATCCATCGTCCAAGCCTTGACTCTCGGCCTGTCCAACTACCATGCCAATATCGTTCTCAGTATGAGCTGGATGAATAACACCAACGTGTTCATCTATTTCTTGCTTTACATCCATCACAAAAGACATACGGTCACGCCGAATTGGGTGTCGTGGTATCGACATGTGAGAGAAAAGTTCGATATTCTCCTGCCTCGTTGGGGTATGTCTGACTGAGTTCCCGATTCAATACACTTGCTCATCCACCAGTAGGGACTCGCAACCTGAATGAAGGCCCGGATTCTGGGAGCTCAGATCAAGAAGACAAATCTGGTGGTACGTTCGACTTCCCGAGACTCTTACCATCTCTTTCACTTACTACTATAACCAGATTCGGGTGGCAGCAAGAGTGCGAAGGTTCTTGTCAAACGATTCGTGATCCTCCTGGGATCCTTCCATCTCACCCTCATGGCTGGCCTGGGCATCTGGCTATGGAGCAACCTGCTCTCTTTCGGAAATCGTGAATCAGCCCAACCCAACGACTGCGCTGCGACATCGGCCTTCGTCGCCATTGTGGGGCAAGCGGTGCCCATGGGAGCCAATGCTCTCAAAATCTGCTCCCTGATCCTCTATGCTATCTTTCTCATACCGGGATTCAACCTCGTCCTCCCGGTGGCCCTCTTCCTTTGCCTGAACTTCTGGTGTCACCGCCGACTCCTTGCGAACAAGGATGGTAGAAAGCCCCAAAGAAAGCAATGGGTTGCTCTTCCGGCGTTTATAGGCCTCGTTATCCTCCTCGTCATCAACATCATTTTTATCGTCGACATCGAGGCCACCCTTCTCCGAAACAAGGGCCTTCAGGGAGAAGGTGAAGAGGATCGGTGGGGATTCGGCCAAATTTTGGCAGTTCTCCTCTTGTTCTTGCCACTGCGGGACCTCGTCGAGACGCTGCTTGCACGCAGAATGAAGCGGTTTCGAAAAGTGAGACAGCAGGAGCTTGCTGTTGAGCTTACAGGAGCTCTGCGTTCAAAAGAATTTCATGCTGTTGCTCGGGCGATGGACAGAGGGGCCGACTTGAACAAGGATCTCGATACAGACGGTGAGTCCATACATAGATTAGTAATGGATTGAGAGCTAATTTCTGAACTAGAGAACCATGGGACCATTGAGTGGCTGTGGGAAACAGCAGTATTGAAGGGTCAGCATGGCGTTGTGGCAGCCCTGGTGCAGCGTCCTGATGTCAACGTGAACCTCGCAAACATCGCTGGACGTACACCTCTTGATGTGGTCTATCGTTCAGATGAAGGTGATCCACTTCGTCATGAAATCCTTCGACTCCTTCTTCAAAGGCCCGACCTCGATACCAACATCGTCGACACCGATGGTCTCACAGTCCTCATGGATGCATGTTTACAAGGGGACGCATTCACCGTGAAACTCCTCCTTCAGCACTCTAGGACCGACGTCAACCAGGTTGCGGGTGGTCAAACGGCACTGCTATTGGCCTCCAAGGCTGGCCAAATCCCTATCATTCGACTTCTTCTCGCACACAAGGAGATCGAGATAAACCAGATGGCGGATGGGCAAACAACGGCCCTAATGCAAGCATGCCAGGTCGGCCACGAGGAGGCTGTTAACGAGCTTCTCACGTCAGCGTCAATCATGGTGAATGTGCAGAAGGATGACGGGTCAACAGCCTTGCTAATGGCCTTGGAAGGACGACATCAAGCGACCGCTGCACTTCTCCTGCAATATCCTGGTATCGATCTCAACCCCAGGAATGACAAGGAACAAACCCCTCTCATGATCGTGTCTGTCCAAGGCAACGAGCCGCTTGTCAAAGTCTTACTTGCAAAATGTTCTTCCATGGTGAATTTGCAGGACAATGACGGAAATACAGCTCTGTTACTGGCGATTATGCATGGGGAGGAAGCTGTCGCCATGCTGATTCTCCAGCACCCTGGCGTCGATCTCCGTGCAAAAAATCTCAAAGATCAATCCGCACTCTTCATAGGGTGTCAGGCTGGTGCCGAAGAGGTGGTCAAGCTCCTGCTTGCAAAGCATTGCTTCAACTTGGCAGACAAAGACGGATACGCTTCCCTCAAGGTAGCTTTGGAGAACGGACATGATACTATTGCTGTATCACTTCTTGGATCCCTTGACCCACATTTCAACATATCACAAGAGCAAAGCGACGATCTGCTCGCGGCAGCGTGTCGAGGGGGTGCCGAGCAGTCGGTCAAGCTCCTCCTTGAGAGGCATACCCCCGACATCAGCTCCTGGGGCCAAGACGGATCCACGCCGCTGATCCTAGCGCTGGAAAACGGACACGATGATGTTGCCGTGCTTCTCCTCCAGCACCCGAGCATCGATGTCGACAGTTTTCTAGGCGATGGCCACTATCTGCTCTCGGCGGCGTGTAAGTTTGGCGCTGAGCAGTCAGTCAAGCACCTTCTCAAGAGGCATTCCCCCGACGTCAGCTCCTGGGGTCAAGATGGATCCACGCCGCTGGTCCTAGCGCTGGAAAACAGACACGACGATGTTGCCGTGCTTCTCCTCCAGCACCCGAACATCGATGTCAACAGTTTTATAGGCGATGGCCGCCACCTGCTCAATGCGGCGTGTAAGGGTGGCGCCGAGCAGTCGGTCAAGCTCCTTCTCGAGCGCTATTCCCTGGACATCAACTTGAGAGTAGATGGAGCTACACCCCTCCTGCAGGCCTTGCGCCACAAGCACGATGCTCTTGCTGCACAACTTCTCCAGCGAGCAGACATCAATATGCATGTGAAGGATTGGTCTGACCGGACCCCGCTCATGACAGCATGTTCTCTTGGTCTGAGGGAGTCGACCAGGCTCCTCCTGGAGAAAGACTCGTCCGTCATCAACCATCAGGGCGGATGGGGAAGTCAGACGGCCCTAATGTCTGCAGCCGAAAATGGTCACCAAGACATTGTTGCATCCCTCCTCTGTGACCCTGATATCAGGTTTGACCTGAAAGATCGGAACGGTTTCACTGCCGCACAGTTGTCTGCCACACCCGAGATCCGACGGCTCATTGAGAATCATGCAGCCACTCAGAGACTGTAGGGGCCCATCCAAATTCCGCATTCCTGTCCGCTTTTTACTTACAGAATAGCTTCCTGAGTTCAACCTCGGCCACCAAAGATTTTGTCTGCCAAGGATCCTTCCTACATCCCACCTACCTATCTGTCTACCTACCAACCTACCTACCTTGTAAACGGCTGCCGAGGTAATACATAGTGTTTATTTCTTGGATTATTGTTCTTCTGAATATCATGAAACTCCGTCTTTTCTTCGCGTACTTGGATCCCTTTATATCAATACCAACCAGATGTCTTTTGGACGAGGAACCACCGTGATTCAATTTAAGCGCCGTGATATCATTGCCAAGTTCATCTTATCTAATCCACACCGCCACCATCGGTTCCCCCCCAATGCTGCCAATGCGTAACGATGACTTGACCCTGATTAACCAGCTCATCGTCGTCACACCGTTTCTTGGACTTGACCTTTGCCACCTGGACTAAACCCAGATCTTCAATTGGACTAGACACATTCTGCCTGGTTGATAAACCAGATATACGAATTAGAAAAGCAAGATGCCGCCAAAGAAGCAAGCAGCCGCAGGATCGAGCAAGGTCAAGGAGGACAAGGTAGTGTATCTCTGGACGATGAATACTACAAACTGGTCGACTAACGAAGGGCATAACAGACATTTGGCATGAAGAACGTAAGTGCCCTCCTCCCTCCCCTCCCCCTTCCCCCACATCCCTAGCTGACGCATTAACCCAGAAAAACAAATCCTCCAAAGTCAAAGCCCAAGTCGCTCAAATTCAAAAGGCCCAATCCCTCGCAGGCAAATCCCGAGACGTCCTCGAGAAAGAAAAAGAGAAAGCCCTACGTGAAAAAGCGAAAGCCGACGAAGCGAAACGCGCAAAGGAAGAGGCCGCTCTCCTTAAACCCGTGCAGGTGCAGAAAGTGCCGTTTGGCGTAGACCCCAAGACGGTGCTGTGTGCGTTTTACAAGGCGGGGACGTGTGAAAAGGGGAACAAGTGCAAGTTTAGCCATGATCTGGATGTGGGGAGAAAGGTGGAGAAGAAGAATTTGTATTCAGATGCGAGAGAGGAGAAATTGGAGGGTGAGTGCTGGTATTCCATTTGGTGAAGTAGGAAGGAAACTAATGAGTTTGTAGATACGATGGACAAGTGGGACGAAGAGAAACTACGAGACGTCGTCCTATCCAAGCACGGGAACCCAAAGACCACAACCGACGTGCGTATCCCTCGTTGATCTCCCGCTTCGTCTACTTAGTGCCCTCAAACCGCTAGATCGTCTGCAAGTTCTTCATCGAAGCCATCGAGTCACAGAAATTCGGCTGGTTCTGGGAATGTCCAAACGGAGGCGAAAAGTGCCAATACAGACACGCCCTTCCTGCCGGGTTCGTGCTCAAATCGCAGAGAAAGGCCGCAGAGGACGCGGCAAAAGCCAACGTCATCTCTCTCGAAGAGTTTTTGGAAGTCGAGGTGCGTTTGTCGCCTCTACCAATCATTCCTTGATCTCGTTGTATCTTTTGGAGGAGGAAGACTGACACGGAACTCTGTAGCGACACAAACTGGGCACGAACCTCACACCCGTCACACCAGAGTCGTTTGCGCACTGGAAAAAGACGAGAATGGACAAGAAGATGGCGGAGGAGGATGCGCTCAAGAAGGCCAAGGAGCAACAGAGTGCAGCTGGCAAGAGCGTTGGAATGAGTGGACGAGATCTGGTGCGTATCGCTTCCTTCTTCTCCTTCTCCTCCCTGTCCTGCTTCCTGCCCCGTCTCCCCCTCCGCTTTCACCGAACATCACCTAACTTTCGTTCTACAGTTCCAATTCAACCCAGAGTGGTTCGAAGATTCAGACGAGGAAGGAGGCGACGATTGGGATCTGGCAAAGTACCGAAAGGAAAAGGAAGACGAGGATATGGCAGCCGAGGAAGCTCGAATCGCAGGTCTATCCATTTCTTAACCTTTTTCCATCTCTGTGTTCGTCATTGCTTGCTCTGCATTTTGCATTATTCGTGTACCTCATTACATTGAACAATCTGTACATCTAGTCGCCTTCGTCTCGTCTCGTACATATCCAAATGACATCCTCGTCCAGCTAGTCGTCCTCGTCGCTCCCGTAATCTGCGAGACCCAGACCTGCTACAGGTTTCGCAGGGGGTTTCGGCGCGGACGCGGCCTGAGGTCCACCATTCCGCTTCCGAATCTCTGCAAAATACTTGAGACTCTCGAGCGTATCAGCATTGAGTAATCCCGTCGGCTGAGGGACGACATCCTCCAACCTCCGCCTCTTACTCTCCGGCCCCTGCATCTCCTGGTCTTCATCATCATTCCACTCCTGTCCCTCAACCATCTCTTCTTCATCCTCCAACGGCTCACCCTCCTCCAACGCCCTCACCGCCCTCATGGCCTCCACAATCTTGGGGTCCATCCGACTCTTGATCGCCTCCTGACCCATCTCCTCCAACCGCCTCTTCTCGGCCACTTTTTGCGTAGGGTTGGGGTCTTCGGTCGCCCAACGGACGTTGAGAATCTCGTCATTGTCGAGAGATTGGCAGGCCATGGCTTCTTTTGCGAATTGGGCGTGGACTTCGTGGATGTAGGTTACAAAGGCTACTGAGCGGTATTGCAGGACTCGGACTGTGATGAGTGTGTTAGCGTTCTGTTTCTCAAGTAGAATAAAGGTACGAAGGTTGAAGGAATGAAGGGAAAGGAAGAACGAAAGGAAAGAAAGGAGGATAGGGAGAAGAAAGAGACACGCCAACTCACTCCTCTCAATCGTCCCCCACTCTTTAAAATGCCTCTTGACCACCTCCTCCGTCTCCTCACCCACCCCCGTCTCTTTAATCCTCCCCACATAAAGCGTCCGATTCTGCCTATTAAAGCTCCCCACTCCACCCATATCATCTCGATAATCAGCAAACTTTTCTCTCGCAAAACAATCTTTTGAGGAATCGGCTAGCGATTCTTGGTCGTTGGGGTCGGGCAGGACGTGTCGGTATTCGCACTCCCAGCCGTAGGGACAACAGCCGCGGGAGAAGAAGAGACAGGTGTACTTGTTCCCGGTTGTGTTGGCCCTTGTGAGGCCGGAATCTTTTTTGAGGTTGCACCGGGTTTGGGATTTGGTTTTGCTGTAGGGGAGAGGAGAGGGGTTAGTGGGGGTGGACGAAGGAGGAGAGAGAGACATACTTGGAATAGGAATCTTCACGATCTCCTCCAGCCCATTTGTTATACCAAATGTCTATTCAGATTCATTAGCATCCTTTCCGTCTCCTCCTTCCCCGCCTCGCAAGAACGAAAGAAACAAGACGTACTGTATTCCTTGCCCGTCTGAACAGCCTCCTCCTTGACGACATCTCCAGCGTTCACCTGCTTCCTAGCAGGCTTTAGCTTTTTGGGTTTCTTCACTTTCGCCACCTGCCCTGCTGCTGCTAGAACATCGCTGGGTTGGATGTAGATGACTTCGCCTGGACGTGGTGCAGCAGCAGCAGTTTCGGTCGTTGAGCTCATCGTTGCTGGTGTATATCGTTATCAGTTCCCAGTTTGTAGTCAGTGTGAGTGTATATGAGCAGAAGACACGCGTTTAGAGAGAAGCGAGCAAGACAGAGGCGTAGAGGGTTTGTTATGGTTCAGTGTCAAAAGGCGGAAGCGCTCAACGCTGTCGGGGGTGGCTGTGACGTAATGACTAAGCTCCTGGTACCCGAAATAGGGGCTAACATGCTGCGCTCCTCGTACATCTCTGGAACCCCAACGCCTGGCAAGATTGCTTTAGCAAAAAAAAAAAACGGAGGTGATGGAAATTTTCTCTTACACCAAGATATCATATTGCAGTATAATACAACAATATATCAAGAAGGAGTACATACGACAGAGCATGGTGCACTGAGATTGTCTGATTTCCACATGCACGTTCAGAGCCGAAACGGACGAGCACAACTGAGACGGGATAGAATAGCACAGAAGTACCAGCTACAGCCAAGGGAAAAGCCAGTGGTCTCCCACAACAACGGTTGGATAATCCAGTCGGTTTATGGCCGGGTTCCAAATCCGCAAAGAGGTTAGCGCTGAACTGGAAGGACGACAACTGAGAAAGATAGATCAGCAGAGCGCACAAGGAAGGTCATCAGCCATGTATATTTATTAACCGAGAAGAAGAGAGGGGGATTAGGAACTAAACTACACAGCAAGGGGTTACGCCCATGCTTTTGACTGCGAGACAAGAACCAGGGTGCTGTAAATGCAGTGTTCCGAGCTTGGGCTGGATTGCAGCGTTTCCCCCGCAGCTTGGGACAGGTTAGCTTAGGGGTGAAATACAGCTTGAAGCTTTGCGTGCACATTCATTGATTTATCAAAACCTATCCAAGAAACAGCAATCCTAATAACATACAGACAGGTGGGAGATCAAAAAAACAGGTTGCAAACAAGCGCAGAAAGAAGCAGGTGCTGCGACAAGTAGCAAACAAGCCTCAAGAAATAGCAATCCTTAACAAACAGACAGGTGGGAGAGCAGAAACACAGGTTGGAAACAAGGGCAGAAAGAAGCAGGTGCTGCGACAAGTAGCGAACAAGCCTGTCGGGGCGAGCACAGAAAACAAGGAAACGTTCGAACTGAGGGTAGTTGATGCGAATCGTGATGGGTGCGTAAAGTGCAGTAGTCAAAGGAGGGTCGAAGAAGTGCGGTAGCGTCGAAAAGCCACGCTCATTCTCGACAAGGGGAAGGACCGGTGGCAGAACCTCAAGACCCGCCAAACCCTTCGCAGGCGATGGATTCGCTGGCGTTGGCGGGAAAATCGGAGATAATCCTAGTACCCATTCGAAGATTGTTTATGAGTTTAGCCCGTTCATACTGCCACTTTGCGCATTCTTCTCCTTCGTCAGACAGTACTGTTGTGCACAGATTATAATTAGCATGGCAGTGGGAGGTAAAGGCAAGTACTTACAGTGCCGATTCAAAGCATCCATCCTAGCAAACTGTCGACTGCACCCTTCGCACGTAAACAGTCGATGATTGATATGCAGCTGCTCGTGTCGCTTACGATCGCGTTGCCTCGCAAAGCCTTTGTTGCACTCGGGCCAATGGCACACGAACGGCTTTTCGTCCTGATGCGATCGAATGTGGCCTACAGACAACAATTAGCTCCAATAGACAAAAGGAATTCAAAGGGGGAAAAATCACCTTTGAGATTAAACCTCTTCGGGCAGGTACTCCCACATCCAGGGAGAGGGTGCACAAACCTAGCATCTTGCTTCCGCCGTTTATGACTGGAAAACGGCGTCCTTGGCGGGATCACATTTGGCCTTGAGACCTGATGCAGATTGCGAGTTTCATAATCCACGGTGCCATTGTGTCTGTAGTCCACCCCTCTCCCCATAGTACCTCCCTGGCCACCTATACCCAACCCCAACGGCGCCCCATGCCCACTGGGTGACACGACGGTCCCAGTGGGGGGATTGGAAGGCGTCATTGTATACTGAGCTTGATCTCGCTGTAAACCATATGTGAAAGTGTCGTTGGGAATGAAACACGGGTAATTGTCACGATGGTCTTGATTTGGCTGTGGAAAGGAGGGGTAACCGTGTCCAGCTGCAGAATGCGACGCCTGGGGAAGGTGTATGTGATAATCCTTCTTTACATTCCAGACGTCTCTGCTCGCCACGTTGGCTGTAGAGTTGTTCAGGGCGTTGCCAGAGCCGCCTTGAAACATCCCTGTGTTGGCCGCACTCAGTGGGATTCCTTGGGCTGCCATCGAGAAACAACGTTGCATAAAATTACAACCGGTGCTACCCTTTCGATAAGGAGAGGGGTGGCCGTGTGGTGATAGGTTGTAGTCGTACTGTAGCAAATCGAGTCTTTCCAGCATCCGAGCCTGGAGTGGATCAGAGGGTGCAAAATTGTCGACTATCCAGCTGTAGTCGATGTCTTCTGCCATAGTGGTTATGATCAGGTCCTCCCTGCAGGTCGACTGCTGCCAGCCGTGATATGTTATGTAATGACATGGAAAGCGATGGCAGTGCCGACCCAAGCACGGGCGCCTAAATAAAGAAGCTCACTAGCCGGCCAGGCGTTGGGTCTACCGGATATAATAGAAGCATTCCAAGATGAGGATCGCAAGCTTTCGCCCCGCTCCTTGAAGACGCAGGAGAAGAGGCCCACTGCTCGACCTTTGTATGAAAGGCCGTTGAGCTTGCGGTGTTGTGGCGGTCCATCGATGACGCTGGTTTCGAGCCTACGTTCGGCCGAATGTTAACAGATTTCGTGCCCCTGGACATTGGGCCAACCCTGCCCTTGATTCCACACGAAAAGTCTGTTACTGAAGAATTATAATACAACCCCAAGGGTAAAATTCATCTTATAGCAAGATAGCATAATAGAAATACGTCAACAAGGAAAGAAATACATACGACAAAGCACGGTGCACGATTGTCCGGTGAGAAATTCCAAATGCGCGAGCGAACCAGAGAAAGAGTATAACTGAGAAGGATAGATAAAGCATAACACACGAGCACCCAGTCGGTCAATCCGTCAAACATGTATATAGGATTCATAAGTCAGTCAGCCGGTCATCAAGAAGATAAAGATGGAAAGAAACTATGATACATAGAACGAGCCCATATCAGGTATAACATCCATGCATTCGACTGCATGGTAAGAAGTAGCAATATATAGAAGTCGATCAGAAAAGGACAAAGGTTAGAACGAGGGAAGGAGAGAAGCACTTGGAAAGAAGCGAGTGCTTCGACGAGTAGCGAACAAGACGGAACAAGCGAAAACAAAGCAAACGTGCGAGTAGAAGGGTAGTTGATGGATCATAGACAGTCGTCAGGCAAATCGTGATGGGGAGCGTATAGTGAAAGTGAAATGGTAGACAGAGTAAGGAAACGTGGCGGCGTCGGTGTGGTCGTATAGTCAAGCTCATTCTCGAAAATGGATGGAACCTCAGGTCCAGCCTAGAGATTCCACTGACCACACGACTCAGTGCAGCCCTCAAGGCTATAGACTTACACCGATCCCCTGTCCCTGTGCACCCCAACTTTCTAAACCACCACCATCCATCCTGCAAACGAAGTTAGAATCGCCCCCTCAAGATAGATTGAGAAAGAAAGCTCACCTGGGACTCGACATCAACGATTGGTTAGAAGGCCTCGGCGATGGACTGGCTGTCGTAGCTGGCGTCGCCCGTTCGCTATTGCTTGGATTCGAAGGATCCGGTGTGCCCTGTTGACTCCCTTGAAGCTTGGCACACTCTGCTCCTCCGTCTGATCGTACTGTAGATCATGGTCAACACAGATCCCGGGTAGGAAAGGAGGAGGAGGACTTACAGTGCCGGTTCAATGCATCCATCCTCGCAAACTGTCGATTACACCCTTCGCACGTAAACGGTCGATAGTTTGTATGCAGCTGTTCGTGTCGTTTACAATCGTGTTGCCTCGCAAAGCCTTTGCCACATCCAGGCCAATGGCACACGAATGGTTTCTCTTCATTATGCGATCGAATGTGGCCTGTCGTGCATACCAATCAGCTGTGTGTCCCAAAAGATGGAGGTTCAACGAAAAACTCACCCTTGAGATTAAAGCTCCTCGTAAACGTACTCCCACATCCAGGGAACGGACACATAAACCCAGCATCCTGCTTGCGCCGTTTATGACTCGCATTCGCCGTCCTCAGCGTCGTCACATTCGGTTTAGAAACCAACTGCACAGGTGGGGGTTTATGATCCATACTCCCATGATGTCCATGCATCCCCCCGCCTCCCATGCCCAACGACACCCCATGCGCACTAAGCGTATTCAACGCACTCACACTCGCGTTGCCCAAGAAATCATTGACGTCGATCGATTTGGGTGAGTGCGTTGCGTGGCCTCCTACACCGCCAGGTCCAAGCAACCCTGCGAGACCTGCCCCACCCGCACCGGCACCGACGACGCGACCCGTCAACGCCACCTCGGTTTCGAATCCTGCGCTGTTGCCCGCGGCGGGAATCTCGATCCTGTCTTCGCGTTCTAGATCGAGCTCGAGCTCCGCGTTGTATTGGACACGAGGGGAGGCGTTGGGTGAGGGATAGGGAGAGGCGCGTGCAGAACCATACGCTGTAAGCCAAGGCTCGGAGCCTACACCTCGTTCACTTCGACTGCCTGACGAAGCGCGTCGAATATGGCCCTGTCCACCGTGCGATCGCTGGTTACGCTGGTGGGTGGGCAAGAGGAGATTGTTATCCATCGTCGTGAAATCGTTCTGGTTGGGCGGGAAGAGCATCTGTCCAGACGACGCAGAGAGGCTTAAAGAGTGTCCATGGTACGGGCTGTGAGGGTGGCTATGCGTCCCTCCCCCTCCTCCAGTCGCGAATGTCTGCTGTTGACCCTGCGCCCAACCCGCCTGCTGCTGTTGTGCGGCGTGTTGAGCGACGGCGATCTGCTGTTGCTGTTGAGCGCTTAACAGGCCATTTCCACGGACATCTTCTGATCGGCTTTGACGATGTCCAAGAGATCTCGAGTTTGGTTGATCACTCTTGGATCGACGCATCATAAAGGCATCATTGTTGTTGGGGGAGAGGTAGGCGTTGGAATCACGGTTTGCGGTGAGATTGGTGTTGGAGTTGCCGCCAAATGTAAAGCTTTGCATGTTGTTGAAGGAGGGTGATCCGCCAGAGTTGGGTGCGCTACCCATGTTCATGGAGGTGGTGGATGATCCGGATCCCAAAACACCATCATCGAGGTTACCTCCATGGCCCATGGAGTCGAGGTCAAGCCCAAGACCCGAACCATCGCCACCACGCTGGAGGTGTTGCTGTTGCTGCATCCCCTGGTCCCAGGCCGCATTCCCAGAGTTGGTACGCGTGCGTTGTTGAGGGAAGAGGAATTCCGACGATGCATTCGAGAAATTCGAGTCTTGGCTCGTGGTGGGCTCGAGTTGGACAGGAAGATGATAGGGAGAATGTTGCCGTGAGTTGGGTTCCGACGGAACACCCTGCGATGGCCCACCAGCTCCAAGCCAATTTTGGCGCTGGTCAGATCCTACGAGACTGGTCAATATAACCCCGTTTCCTCCGTTCCAAAGGTTACTCACCTTGTCTTAAAGCATTATCGAATGGTGCTCCCGTTCCAATGGTGCCTATCGGAGTGGCAGGCACAATGTGCAGCTGGGGACCGCCCACGCCATCCCCTTCTGGTGCATTGATAGTGGGAAGTTCCGAGTTCTCGATACCATAATTGTCGGGCATCATAAGCCTTGGAGGTGATTGAGGCTTGGTTTGCGATGGAAGACCCTCGGTGCCCCAGTTAGGGGACCTAACGGTCATGTTTTCGAATGAATGGGCGACATCCAGGCGCGGTGAGTGGTTAAAGTGGGCGGAGGGTTGTTGTCCTTGATACGACGATGAAATCGACGACGCGCGTGAGCGTCGATCCTGAGGGTCCCCGTTGGACGATGGGGAGCTGTGGTCAAAGGGCACGCTGCCCTGGCGGTGGTGCCCCTGAAGATCTGGGGAGGCCATGTTGTAGTAATCGTGATCGCTGTTGAACATCAAAAGTGACGAGGCTGAACTGGGTCCGTCGTAGTCTGCTGGGTCGTAGTCGGTGCCTGCCGATATTCCTGCGCTTTGGAGGCCTTCGAATAGACCTTGTGGGCCGCCGGTGTGCTCGACAAAGATATCGTAGCCACTACCTCCCAGATCGCCCTCTGCGGTGACAAATGAGAGCTCCGAGTGGTTTGAATATGGAGAATTGTTGAAAGAGCCGCTTGCGTCTATGAAATTGGGAGAACCGCCGTCGAATGACGACTCGAGGTCTGTGGTGCGGTGGTTATGGTCGGGGGATGGAGGGACGACACCCAAGCCCCTTATAAAGGGGGAGCCCTGTTGGTCCTGAAGATCCATTTCTTTGGAGATCGCTGATACTTTCCGTCAATTACCGTCGATATACTAAGGCTGAGCAAAGGCAGTACCCAAGCCAGACACAAGAAATCGCGACCAGTCGAGGCGGTGAAAAGGGGAAAGAAGCACTTTCAAACTCCGACCATTTCTGCTCGTTTGAACCCCGACATGGTCAATTCCGCAGCTCTCATGGGCGCGTTTTCTGGACTCTGGGCGCTGAAACGACCTCCACGAGTTCACATATCCACCTGGATGCACTTTTTCTCCTGCAAATGGCAAAACTTGCTGTCGCTAGGCGCAGAGCTGACCAAGTGTTGTGCTTTCTTTGGTTCCAAAGAATCTGCCAAACATAGGCCCAAATTAGCGCCCACAACCGCTTTCATCAATAAGAAGCAGACCTATATGTTTCATCGCTGCTGGTCCCTCCCTATTCAGGCAAAGAACTCACCGTGCATCAACAATATGCGAAGGAAGCCCATCAAGTCCCCGGTCATGCCAGGGGATCTTATCGTGATTTGAGTACGATCAATTTGTGCAGAGAGTCCAATCTCGCCAGGAGGAGTTGAAGGCGAACTGAGCTTGGTGCCCCAGTATGCGATGGTTATTCACAATCTGATTCCTTTTTTTTTCTTTGAATTGAACTCTGGGTTTGTCGCAGTGGAGACCATCTATCAGGCACGGACACAGGGATATTCCTATAGGGAGTAAAGCACGAGCGTTTTGCCAACTGTAACACCAAACAAGCGCTTTCTAAAAATCTCTCAATCGCATCACTCTAGCCTGGAAGAACATCACACTCCTTGTTCTCTTGCTCGTTTTCATCATCCCAGAGTTCCATTTCAAACATCTGCAAACACAGTTGGACTACTCCAATCATACAGGAAGATAACAGTCGCTTTAAAACCCCAACTGCATGGCGATAAAGGCACTGTCAGATGCAACGGTTAACAGCACGCCGATCAGGGCAAATCAGAAAGAGATTTTCTACTGATGCGGGGAAAGGAAAAACATGGCGGAACGTCGAAACGAGGCGCAGCGGATCCCTCCTAAGATAGGGAAACAGATCTAGAAAAACAAGGCGAGAAGATGGCACGCAGCAGCTGGCGACCGACCCCTTGGGAGGTACATCAAGATGAAGCCTGGTCACCGAGCCCCCTGAGCTAAGCTTCGCGTTTGGAGTCTATAGACGGTGGTTCAAAAAAAAAGTCGTGGGGTCATCTATGCACCACTGGGATTCACGGCATCACCGCCTCGTCTGTTTCACTGAGCGCTACTCGGTTGCAAACCACCCAAGCAGCCATAAAAATAAATTCGGGGATGGCTCTTGGCGCTGCTTTGCTTCCAGCCAGGACCACGCTGACTTTTCCCATGACGGTTCGTGATGCATGTAGCCAGGTTTTAAGTGATAAAAACCGACTGAGGAAGCCTCACACTCTTGCAATGGTATCAGGAAGCTCAGATAATGCGAGGACTCGTTAAGGTCACTGGTATTCGGCTAGCGCTGATAGCATTACAATCGCATATCGTTGTAACTCCCAAATCGTCCTGAACTCGCAGAGGGAAGATGATCAGCTCTCAGCCGTAAGTCAAGAGGGAGTGGAGCAGCGCGGAGGCAAGCTCACGGCGGCGGACCAGAGACAACCTTGAGGTCGCGCATCAAAGTGCTCGCCCGTGCCGTGCGTCGCGCGCATGGCACGGGCTAACTTCTAGTAACGTCTAATGGGCCTGCTTCATGGTACAGGTTCGAACATGAACCACGAACAATAAGCGGCTTCTCAACGCTCGCCCCCAGTGTATCGGATGATCTCCGCGAATCTAAGTTCAGCACCGCATGCCGCATGGAATCTGAGCGTTCTGAGGTCGGGATAAGGCGGCCCAACTCCACAAACGGGGATTCTCCTTGCCCGTTACCGGCGTCTGTGAGAGGCCAGCCATGTAGCGGCCAGAAGCCCCGGGGGTTTACGTGCTCTCCAGCGCAGTTAGCACGGGGCGCTATAAAATGGAATACACTTGTAGAAAAGGGACGAGCGCCCCTTGATCTTTATCCTGACCGGGGCACGAACTCGAGCGTTGGTGACATGCTCCACCAATAGCAACTCTGCCAAAGTCGAACCATCTCCTCAGTAATAAATCCGAACGCACATATTACAAAGGATCTATCACTGACTGCGCGAGCGTATACGATCAACGAGCGCCTAACGTTCAATTGAAAATGGCAGTGCCATTACTACTACGTGCTAATGCCGCCGGGATCATCAAAGCAGACTCGGATATGTCGAGCCTGCGCGGTAGATCAGAAGATCAGCAAAGGTGTGTCCACTTCGCTACGGGTAAAGGCAGACGGATGAACGGAACCCTACGACTCAATTGAGTTGGCGGTGCCAACGGGGCGTAGAGTTGTCCATCTCAAGCTTATGTACTATCGTCATCAACTTCATTGAATACACAATGTCATGTGGCGAAATAGGCGTCTCCCGTGCATGTTTAAATTGATTCTATTGTTCCGTCTGTTTCAAGTCAACTTGGTTCAGCTGAAAGTCTGTCTCACACGGATTTCGTGGAAAGGCAAGAAGGTCGTTAGTTTGCTCCAGAAGAACGCTACCGTTGAATTCGGTGCTTCCTGGCAAGCCCTTCTTCAACGTCATTCCTGCATCGGATCACCGGTCTGCCGTTTGCTTCCCCGTACTGACAAGCTGTGCGTCTTATTAAATTCTTTTTGCCTCCTTGCTAGCAAAGAACGACGCTGAAACTCTCTCATGCTGTACATGAGGTATCGCCATGATCAATTAGTAAGTGTGCCCTATCTTTAACCGAGTCCATGCATCATGCTGCTAAGAAGCCTTGAGTGCACAGTACATTCAGCAAGCAATAGAACTTTATCTCAGGGAGTTGAGTTTCATGGTGAATGCAATGCCGTTAGTATCAGCCGTATGAAACTTGGATTTGAACAGTACAAGGGCGTAGGTGACCTGGTGGGGTTATCAGAGCTAACGGAACTTTGCTAATTTTGAAGCGTGAGGAGTAGAGATGCCCATGATTCTGAATGCTTCGCGATCTCCGTGGTGAGCAGAGATAACTGTGCTGGCCGAAGATCGCAGGCCCCGCCAATTGCCTCCTGTCAGACTAAATCTTACGTGGATAAGAAAAAAATTAATCTCTGATTGTTACATAAATATAAATACAGTGGTTGAAGTTTAATGTCCAATGGATATGCTACACAAAATTGTCCTTTTTGTTTATTCTAAATCGCTAAAGCATCTTGGTGTGCGCAGACCAGTGTCTTTTAGTCCATTCCATCGCTTCTTGGATCTGCATCAGACCGTTCTCCATCAGGTTGGGCAAGCGCACCCCAGAGTCCCCGTCGGTTGTGTATACCCACTGCGTACGCCCCATCATGATATGCAAGCTCGCGATCTCCAGCGCTGGGAACTTCTTTTTGTCTGCCAGCAGACCGTCGAGAAAGACCCAGACCCCGTCCTGAAATTGAAGCAGCTGAATGTCAAGCTCGAGGACTTGCAGTGGACATCCATCGGGCAAGGTGGCCAAGAAGTCCACGATCCATGGGACGATAAATCTGTCGTGATCTGAGCTGGTGAAGGAGAGCTTCAGGTCCTCAAGGTTTTCTAGAAGCGCAGAATTTGAGAGGCCTAGCGTCGTACATGAGTACGCCATTTCGGTGGACTGGAACAAGGAACTCACCGCGTGGTTTCTGCTTCACGTACTCGAACGACAGATCAAGGTTCAAGGATCGGATAGAGCGGCAGGAAGACAGAAGGTGCTCCATTGCGTCGAAGTACATCGTGTACTGGCTCTCGCCCAGGACAAAGTCGCCTAGGGTGGCATGGAGCGTCGCTAGCTGACTGAGGGCATTAGGCTCCTGAAGAAGCCATTCCACCTCGCGCGTAAAGTGGTCACAAGACGCATTCCCGGCATTGACCGTGAGAGCACTAAGCCTCATGTGAGAAGGCGATTCGCCGTCTTCTCTTTCGCCAATGATACTCCGTTCGACGCATAGGTCGCGCAACGCAGGCGAGGTGAGGCGAGCCAAGTCAGCAGGGACGCCCTTGAGGGTCAAGGATTGGAGTCGTGGTGATCGGCAGATGGCGAAGATGGCCTGCATCGTCGCAGAAGACACTGTCTCTTCAAATGGATACTCTGCTTCGCCATGTCGTACGAAACTGAACTTTACGATCCTCCCCATGTGGAAGAGGCCTCCCAAGACCTTTGGGATCAATAGATCGTCGCGGAGCCAAAAGCGCGAGTCCTTGATTGCCTCGTGATCCGACGTCATCCAGCCCCTGATGTTGTCTCCATCATCAGGGTCGTTATCTCCCGCCGTCCACGACTCGTCCTCTATCGCGACTTCTCGAGTGTAGCGCAGGAGGTGTGGTGCTCGCAAGATGCTCTGAAGGGGCGCCTGACCGACAGTTGACGAGCCTTGTCCCCTTTGGGGATTTCGGATAGTGAGTTTCTTGAAGAGGGTTCTCTGAGATATTGGTCTCCATCTCGAGCAGACGAGGGAGGTTGCTGACAGAGTAGATTTGCTGTAGTGGAAATCGCCTTCCAGGATGAGGAGGACCAGCTCGAGGGGAAGTGTAGATGGCATGGTGGGCTTTGTTGGCTTTTCTCGAGACTTGAATGCTTATATCGAGACTCGAACCACCGTTTTAAGAGTCTCCATGTACACCAACAATTCAAAGCAGGGGATGTTACATCCGATTTCATGATGATAAGTAGACAATCGTCGCAAGATACGCCTGTTAAAGCTGCAGTTGCAGTCAGAAGCGATGTCAGTCGTATTTCGAGCCTGCGTTGCTGGAGATGAGTTGCTAGTGAACGGTCACCAGCATTACAATCATCGCAGGTACCAACTGTAACTTGAACCGGTCACCTGTTACCCAACCGGTTGATCTACCAAACCTTTGTTGTCGACTTGCTGACTTGTCAAGGGTTTTAATAAATGCCGGTAAGCACCGAAGGATCATCATTCACTAAGACTCTAAGAGATAACACTTGGATTCTGGGGTAACTTAGACTACGATTTGTCGACTCAAGACCACTTCAAGTAGCCAAATATGTTGTTGTTCAAGAGCTCAGGGCATCATCAGCTCTGGGACTGACTGTAGCACCACCTGATCACGGCACAGCACGATCCGAGTACGCCTATTCATAAAGTGAGTTGCATCATTCTACGACAGGCGCATAGCAACTCGATACGACGTCGAACCCCAGACCACTGTGGGCCGCCGCCGCCGCCGTACGGCGTAGCCGGACATTGCAAACGTACTGTACATCCGGGATTGGTCAACGTGCTACCGAGTCGGGCTGAGGTGACCTTTTAATCAGCGGGACTCCCTTTGACTAATACATGCACGGCGGGCAATCCATCTCCCATAGTCTTGATCGATTCTCGAGCATCTGGCATAGGGGGTCACTTCGGTCTTCTCGCAAGCCTTTAGACTTGAGTCTTCCTCTCATGTGGGCCATCAAACTCGAGTCAGGGGCGCCTTTGCGTTCCTTGATCCCTGTCAGGCACTGCTACATAACCGCGACGCCATAACTCTGCTATGCCCTCCCTCAATGACCTCGAACTTTTCGTGGATCACCACAGCTAATAAAGCTCTCATCAGGGGTATTCTCGAACAGGAGATCTCACAATGGCCCAATGGCGCTCGTCCAATGCGAGTGGCCGCCTGTGTCACGGCGATTTGCATATCGATAGACCCAGTTGCGCATCGCTGCGCTCTTGATATTGATTTACTTTTTGAGGCTGATTGCCGGCAGGGACAAACGTTGAACCAGTGGATTCCGCCGAATCTGGAAGGGATGCGACGCTTTGGGCAGTTCTGCGCGAGAGCGCCGCTGCCCTAGACTGTTTGGCCTGACTCCACTGGCCCCGAGAGCAAACAGATATCAAAAGGGGAGCGATTCGAAACAAATTCGAAACGGAGTCTATCGATATGCAAGTGACTCGAGAGGCGACCTCTTGTCCTCATTACAGCCACGGCATCGGGCAAGACGGCCACCTTCTTCACCCCTCTACTCGTAATCCAACATCTTCTGACGAATCCACTGTTACACACGCAATGATCGACTCATCATCAGTAGTATGGTCAGCAACGGAGACTAATACGACCGCCAATTCAGAAGGTCTCGATTTAAAAGCTTGGAAACACGGCCATCTCTTCTACCCTAGCCTCCACCACCGCTCTTTCATTGAAATCGACCATGTCAGCGAATCAAACACAAAAAGCCTTGCTCCTCACCGAGGCCAAAGGGCCTTTGGAGCTTCAAACCATTCCCATTCCAGTTCCAAAAGAAGGAGAAGTACTGGTCAAAGTGGAGGCTGCAGCCCTCAACCCCGTCGACTGGAAGATTAGGGATTATGGCATGTTTCTCAAGCCAGAGGAGTATCCTGCTTTGCTCGGAACGGATGTTGCAGGGGAAGTTGTCGACGTCGCAGACGGGGTCAAGAATGTCAAGAAGGGAGACCAAGTGTACGTATCTTCCTCTCACAAGCAACAAACTTCTACACCGTCTTACCGAATATAGTCTTTTCCAAGGAACCTTCAGGCAATCGGAACAAAGCAGCGGCTATCAGCAATATTCACGAGCATCTTCTCGCACCCTCGCCAAGATTCCATCCAATGTTACCGTCACAGAGGCCTCGACCGTGCCAGTGACCCTCACTTGCGCGTACGTGGGCTTGTACTGCGATTTTCCTTACGGCTTTGGCTTTGAGCCTCCAGTCTCTGAAGGGGGCCTGGGCAAGTACGAGTCCACACCCCTCGTCGTCTTGGGAGGCGCAACTTCCGTCGGCCAATATGGTGTGTGCTCAAACGTTATCACGATCTTCTCAAGTCCGCTAACGGTATCTTCTTCGGTAACCAGTCGTTCAACTAGCGCGCCTGTCTGGGTTTTCACCCATCATCACGACCGCCTCTCCACAGCATGAAGAGTACCTCAAGTCCTTGGGAGCTACGCACGTTCTTGACCGATCTCTTGATCCTGGTGCAGTCCAAACCGCCATTGCGGACCTCACTTCCGCCCCTATCAAAACGATCTACGATACTGTTTCCTCACCCGACACGCAGAAAACGGCATTTGGATTGCTGGCTCCTGGAGGTCAGATGGGTATCACGACCCAAAAGTTTGTGGACTCAACAGACGAAAAGAAAGTCATCGGCGTGTTTGGAGTCAAGGCACCTCACACTCAGAAATTGCTGGAGGCGATGTACGACAAGCTGGAGGGCTGGTTGCAAGAAGGCGCGATCAAGGTATGTTACCTTTGTTGCACCTAGAAGCTGCTATTTAAAACCCATCTAACGCGAAATGTCTAGCCCAACCGGGTGGAGGTCATACCTGGAGGTCTAAATGGTATCGTCGAGGGTCTGCAAAGGTTGAAGGACAACAAGGTTTCTGGATCGAAGCTAGTTGTCCTTCCTCACGAAACGGTTTGAAGCGTCAGTATGGCATAATTGAATAGACTGGATCTCTGTGTGAAAGTCGGCGCTGACAGAAGATAACTTCCCCTTCCACGCCCCGGCTTGCCAAGAACGATTCTGATAAATTGAGCTGTCTATCGGATAATGGACGGGACGTCTATTATACCGCCATTTGGAACCTGTAATGGGAACCTTGAGGAGGCGCCTGGCTCTACACCGGAGGTTTGCATGGCCTTTGAGAGGGAAGTTCATGTCAAATCTGAGCATATGTCATTGTACGACTATACCTAAGAATGTAAAGTACCAATTAGCATTAGAGTCAGGAGGGTAAGCAGAAACCTACACAATGTGGTCAACCTCCAGTTGGCCTGACCGTGCAAGTGTGGGCAGATCCTGACGAAGGGTGTCAGCGATGCGTTTTGCTTCGGCGCTGTAACTTTGTGAGTGATATCCGAGCACGATGCGCATGAGCTTGAGATGTGGAAAGTGATCAATGTTGCTAAGAGCGAGATCGAGGTGCGACCACAAGCTGCCTTGCCTGCCAATCTCTGCCATGCTCAAGGTGAGGATGTATAGCGAGATGGTCTGGACTGCGTTCCCCAGTGGTAGAGTGACCAAGCTGTCGGTGATCCAAATCAGCATCTGGCTAGCATATGTGACCTGGTTGGCATCCTCAAGATGATATACGTCGCTTGAATTCCATGAAATGCCAATCTTTTGTACAGCTGACATTGCCGACATATCATAGCATCCTGTGCGAAGCATGATAAGAACAGAAATCTGTTTCTCTCAAGAGTTGCCACAAACCTGGGAGAGTAGGGGTTGAGCCCATGTGAGCGATAGACAGTGATTTCAAGGAGAGGCAGGATACCCCGATGAGCGGCATGATCTGGAGATAGTCTTCTGGTAGCTTCTCCAACGATGCACGGATTCCCGTAAGGCCCCTCACGCAAAGGTTCGATAGCTTGAGCAATGCGGCCACCTCCTCTTTTAGAGTGTCCGACGAAGCCACCTCGACGCTTTGGAGCTGAACTATCGTATCCAGGCTGTGCCCTGGGATTTCCTCTAAAGCGGCAGCTTTGATCTCGAGATGTTGAAGGGATGGTCCACAGAAGCGTAGGAGGCTGAGAGGAGCACATTTCAAGTGGAGAGACTTCAGAGACGGTGACTGGCATATGGCCACGATCACGCTCTGCATGGAAGGGGAAAGCGTATCTTCGAATGGGCGCCCTCGAAGTCTATCGAACGTAAAGCTGACAATTTCGTCGATGGAGAGACACCGAAGAGCATCCGCAAGGACTGGGTCACTGTGAAGCCAAAGGCGCTGGGCCGATGCAGACAACGGTTTGTCCAGGATGACAACCTCCCGGTATGATTGAGCAATATGAGGCGATTCTTGGAAGAAGTCGAGTTTTTGGCCAAGTGCAAAGGATTTGACGGAATAGGAGGGATTTCGTAGCTTGAGGGTGCGAAATAGAATTCTCTGACACGCATAGCGCAAGGCGGAGCAAGCGAGAGACAAATGTTTGATTGAGATGCGCTCGCCATGAAGTTGGTTCTCTATAATATAGAGTACAATTTCATGAGGCAGCTTGGTGTATGTCCCATTCCGCATGTATGCTACAGTGAGTGTGCAAGCAAAGGATGGATAACGATCGGGGCGAGTGGCGGTTTCAGTTTGAAAAGATGTCAAGCGCGCATTCGGAAGACGGCGACCCTAGTTCGATCTCCGCTTGAACGCTCTTACCAGCTAGAGGTCGGGAAACCATAGACCTTAAGGAGTCGGACGAGCGCGAGATTATGAGAAATAATGAAATGGGCAACGTCTATAGTACAAGGTCAACAGTCACAGATACTTCTTCCAGGCTCGAGGGCCCTTCAAATAATGCTTTGTTTGTGCCCATGGTCCTCCTTTGAATGGTTCTTTCTCAGCAGCCTCTTTCGCAGCTTTAGCTTGTGCAGCAAGGTAAGCCTTGTCTCTCTCCGTCTTGGTCATCTTGTCCAGCGCCGCATCAGCCGTAATCGACTCTTGCTTCTCCTGAGATTGAGGTGGAGGAGGAGCGGCGGCCGATTTAGGAGCAGCGGTTGGTGCAGGCGCAGGAGTCGGGGTCGGAGCAGCTACAGCTTTGGGAGCGGGGGCTGAAACTGCTCGAGGAGGGGAGACCAAGGAATTAGCCTTGCTACCATGCATTCACTGATGGGCAGCTGAACCACCTTTGATGCCGTCCTTGATGGCCTGCCACGATTCGCGAGAGCTGATGTCGTTCCACCATCTGGCAACGTTAGGGCGGTCGGAAATGACCTTGGATCCATCGTTGATGAGAAGAGCGGCGTAGGGGAGATGGAAGAGATCGGCAAGGGTCAATTCCTAACATAGCAGGGTCAGCATTTCATCCTCAGGCGACAATGAATGACATACATCGCCAGCGAGGTACTTCTGCTTGGAGAGAATCTTATCGTAGACGTCAAGCTTGCCTTCAAGCTTCTTGATATGGGCGTCGAAGGCAGGGATGTCAGCAGGCAAGCCAAAGAATCTGCGCCACACAAATGATTAGGTTAGATGTCTAATTCGTGAAAAACTGAGGAGACAAGACGTACGGCTTGAATAGCTTCTCGAAGACGGCGGTAGCGGCATGAGCATCGAAGTTGGCGGTCTCAACAGAGGCGGCTTGCTCGAAGATAGCCTTCTTCTTGATATCGGTGAGGGGGATCAGGGGAGTGCCTTGGCTGGCATACTTCTCAGCGATGTAGCGGCCAATGGCACGAGATTCGTAGACGATGAAGCCGTCATCATCCTGATATCAGATTAAAAGGTTAGAAAATAAATAAAAGATAGGTGAACAAAGATCAACATACGAGGTAGGGAACCTGGCCGAAAGGCTGCTTCTCCACGAAGGAGGGAGCCTTGTGCTCCCCCTTGGAGAAGTCGATCGGGACAAACTCGAATTCGACCTTCTTCTCAAGAAGGACCACTGCGACACGCTTTGTGCAAGTGGAGATGGGAGAGCCGACAAGTTTGAGAACCATGGTTGAAATGAGAAGAGGAGGTTGGATGTGAGAGTGGAAGGAAGAAGAGATGGGCGGGTGCTGGAGAATTGTGATCTCAACTCTGTGCCTTTTATCTATCCTCCATCGCCCAATCCCGAAACCATAGCGAAGCTAGATGCGGGAGACCTAACCTGAGCAGCGCAGGCCCGGGTTGGCAGGAAGTCACGCTCGGGCATGCATGTGCTTAGCCTTCTATGTGTACCCGAGATCATTTCCAGCGCCCTTCTGACTTCAATCAACCTTTTTCCAGGATTCGAATAGAAAGAAGTCACGTTTGTTTGTCATTCAGGTTTCCACAGGTTTCCACAAGACCGGGAGGGTAGAAAGCTGACCGATCCGCCATTGAGTGGACGATCCCTTTCGTAAGGATGATTATCCGCAACTAGGCGCCCTAGCATCGCAGCCTGCGACCCGGGACCTGGGATGAAAGCAGAGTAACTGCTCCTATCTTTCTCGCAACGAACTTGTTAGTTTATGGCACTAAAAGAGGCCCAAATGACAGCCAGGTGGGTGGCCAGACGGTGCCAGAGCGTACCTGGGGACAATCGTACCTTGGTCAGGCCATCCCGGTTCTCTGCGGAAGCATCGCCGTTGACGCCACGATTAGGAATTTCGTTGATCTTAACTTGATCGAAAGCGATAGCCATGGTTTCTGCGATGGAAGGAGGTACTTCGGAACGGAGAGGGGTAACAACCCTCACTTGAACCAAAACACTGCTATCCCCGGTCACCCAGTCCACCGAGACGGGACTGCGCTCTGGCCACTGGACACCGGTGTAATGAACACCGAGGCAGGGTAGTGACACCGGCCAGGAGGATGGTGCCATCTTCTGGCTGCCTGGCCTCAGCACCCCTGAACATGACGACGAGGGCGGGAGAAAAAGGCGCATACAAGCGCATGCGGACGGCATCAAAAATGCCGAGCTTCGAATCTGGCGGCCATCAACAAGACGCAGACGCTGCGAGCGCCTAAATCAGCAATGCTCAACGGAATCGACTAGGACGGGCCGCTAGGAAGGACAATGTGCATCACCTTGGGCTCAATGGGACCACGCTCGGGGCAACTTCCAGGCTCTGAACGCTGCATCGTTGACACTCCAGCGCTTTTCCCAGAGAATTCTATTCAAAGATCAAAGGCTCAGGGCTAGGCCAGGACAGCGGTTGGGAAACCACCTCGTCGCGTTCTTTAATGGCTCTCCTCACCTCTTGGAATATATCACAGGGATCACGCTACTCAGGCATCATCCCGATATCAATTGGGACGATGGCCTTCCCGGGGCCTTGAAGTGCCTTGGCTTAAAAGGGGTGGAAACCCTTGTCCATGAAGAAAACACATACCATCACCGTCCCCGGGCCAGGGTCGAGCTTAGTACAGAGATGCTCGATGCGATTGTGCAAATCATTCGCTCACCCTCCTGCCGCCCCCTGACTCCGCGGAACTTCCATTTATTTCCTACTCCTCTGCGGAGCCTCCTTTCGACACACTAATATCCTATCAGCGACCTTAGATTCAAGCATCTTCAACATGTCAGGCAAGGAAGATGCCCCTTTCAAATGCCTCGAATTACTCACTCTTGGCGGCACAACCGATCGAATGCCTCCGTATGTCGGCAGTCGCGAGTATGTGGTATTCCTGCTGGATGCGGCCAACGGAGTGGACTGCTCAATGATCAAGAACCTCCACATTCGGGTCTATGTGTCGGCAATCGAATGTTGCTTTCTTCCCCTGGTGGAGAAATGCGCGCCATCCCTGCATGCATTGACCATCCACCACCAAGAGTTCGACGAAATTCCGTCTGCAGGTGAGCCGCTGATTATCACGAGTCAGTTTACGCATCTCGAAATTTGCTACCAGCGAATTATAACCTATCGGACGCGAGAAGCCTGCGAACATTGAATGCAATACTGCTACTGGACCTCCGTCCCCAGAGTGAGTATGAACGGATTCACATCCCGTGGCTGCGCGCAACCCTGGAGACGCTGCCCAAACCATGCCCGCTGGAAACTTTATGGATCTATGTTAGTTTCTACAGGATAGATCTGGACAAACTTGACAGTGAGCAACGACAGCAGATGGACCAACTACTCTCAAAACAGGCCGCGTTCCCTTCGCTCACCCAGGTCAGAGTCCACCTTTCTGGTTGGCCTGACTATTCAATCGTGCTGCACGCCTTTTACGAGAATAAGGAGTATCTTTCCTAAACTTTGAACGCACGAAAACTTGACATACGGATAAGGCCCAGTACGTTCCTTTTCTTCCTGTGAAGACTTTGGGCTTATTCAAGATCGCTAGACGTGCAACTGGGTATGGATTACTCCCGTTCTTTGACAAGCACACAACTTGCCTGTAACGGGCCCTATGTATACTAGGATGCGATCCCGTGTACTGCTTATCCTCTTTTCATTCTGTAAACCGGCAACATGAACTGTAGCAAGCAAAACGATAGGGTCTTGCGTGCGGCCAGAATTCGAACTCTGAATTCATATTCAGGATAAAGAAAGGTGGTAGTATAGATCGAGGGTAAATCCGTTCCCCCGACTGTCGACCATTAGCCACTCGGCAATCTGTAAGTGCCTGAGTCGACATTCCATTCATAGTGGAACAACCACCGAGAGCATGGATGCTACGGCCACTACATTCGGTGCCCGACAGGGCATAGTATTTGATAATAATCAAGGCACTGTCCACATATGGTTTCCCCGCAAGCCATTACGTTCGATCCTAATCTTCACCTTGACATACTCCATCTCCACAATGCCTGTGCAATCTCTGAATGAAAATCCAGAAGTTCCACTGGAGCTCGCAATGCGCATCCTCGACTATCTTCGGCACGATTTCTTGGCTTTGAAATCTGCATCACTGACCTGCCACACCCTCCGACGCTTTTGCCAGAGAATCCTATTCGAGGACTTGACGCTAAGGGCCCTGCGCAACTATTGTTTGGGCGATAATCTACACACGCTCCTCGACAATTCCCCTCACATTTTGGAGTACATCAAAGGAGTCACATTGATCAAGCCGAGTCCTGAGATCAATTGGGACGAGGGATTTCCAAACGCCTTGACGCGTCTTGCCGAACATGGTCTGGAAAGGCTCGTTCTTGAAGAGCAAACATGGGTGTCCCAGCTCAGGAATTACCTTAGTGCAGAGATGCTCGACGCGATTGTTCAAATCATTCGTTCACCCACCTTTCGCTCTCTGACTCTGCACGGCACATCCATCCACTTCCTGCGCCTTTGCGGGGCTTCCCTTCAACACGTCACTATTATATCACCGATCTTGAAGCCAAGCCTCTGGGATGAGGTAGGCAAGATAGAGGTTCCTGTCAAATGCCTCGATTCGCTCTCCATCGGTGGCGAAACCAATCGGCGGCCGGCGTATGTCGACAGCCGCGAGTATGTAAAGTTTCTGTTGGATAACGCCAATGGAATAGACCTCTCGACAATCAGCAATCTGTATATCCGCGTCCATTTTGTATCAGCCGAAGAGGATTTTCTGCCCCTGCTGGAGAAATGCGCTCCATCCCTGCGTATATTGACTATCCACCGCCAAAGCTTCGACAAGGACATATGCCCATGTGAGTCGCGGACACTTCTCGTGTTAAAGGCCAACTAGCTTATGCCATGGCTTACTACCAGCGATATACAACCTCTCAGAAGCGAGAAACTTGCGAATCCTGAATACCACACTGTTGCTTGATCGTCGTCGTCGAAATGAGCATACCCCGGACTATCATATCCCATGGTTGCGCGCAGTCCTGGAGACGCTGCCCAAGCCATGCGCACTGGAAACACTGTGGATCTATGTCGGCTTCTACGGGATAGTTCCAGACAAGCTTGACAGCGAACCATGGCTGCTTTTGGACCAGCTTCTCTCAAACCAGGCCGCATTCCCTTCGCTCACACAGGTCAGAGTGGACGTTACTCGTCGGCCTGATTCATCGACCGTGCTGCACGCCTTCTATGAGCGGGTAAGGAGTGTTCTCCCGGGACTTTCGAATGCCCGCAAACTCGACATAAGGAAAAGACGCTGTGAGTTCTCCTGCTGGCTACATAGAGTTGTAAGCTCATCTGGGGCCTTTAGATGTCCTGACCAGTGAAGACTACTCGCCTCCATTTTTCGAATAGCCCGTCGCCTCCCGTGGGCAAGGTATTTCAATTTACTCCTTGAGCTCTTGTCATACTTGCCAGTATGCCCTTCAATTAACCAAAGCAATATTCATAGCATAATGTAAAGACGTAAAAATACGAGATTCGAAAATGAAGGTGCTAATAAGGATAAAGAAAAGCTCTCAGGTCTATATTATCTGAAGGGTATATCGCGCATATCCAATGTCCATGGAAAGACAGGACTAGACTGGTGGAGAAAGCCGCCTCTCTTTCGAGTCGCCGAATCTGTTGGGTTAATGGTCATCATACTGCCCTATCCACTGTCATGTAAAAAGAACTTACCCCTCTGCATTGTTTCCCAATATTTCCTCGAAACTCGTCCGGAACGCCGCAATCTTAACATCATGCTCGTCACCTATGTACTGACCAAAATCAAGAATGTAAGCTTCTAGCTCTCGAATGAACTTCTCCAGGTCTTTGACACGCGTTATTGAGAGCTCCGGCTCATTCGACCCTCTGGTTCGTGCAAGATATGAGGCGACGACCGTGGTCAGCGCCCCAAGGACCGTCGTGGCTAGAGCCGTCTAGTAGGGTGCCAAGAGGGCACAGGTCAGTAGGGACTAGTCTCGAGGGGAAACCGTTACTTGCATTGTTCTTGACGGCTCCGAGTGCACTCAGGCCTGTTGTCAATGACCCCAGGAGCACTTGCGCGCCAATCGCGGTGCTCAGTATTCGACCAGTCCTCTTCGCCTTGGCTGCATATCTGTCCCTCTGAGCTCGGGCTGTCTCGAGAGTAGGCGCCAGGCGCTCAGCCACTGTCTTAGGCCGCCCCGATGTTGCCGCTACAGATGCTGCCAATCCAGCCTAAGACAGGTCGCAGGGGGTGCCATGAGGCAATTAGTTGATGCTCGTCTATCAAAGACGATCATGACGACTTGCCTTCTCATCGTGAACAGGCACAATCCAATCTACACCACTCCCACGTCGCGATGGACCTCGCCTAGCTTCGTCATGGTATTCCCCTGCGGTCGAGTGACGCAGGCTTGCTTTCCTCAACCCTTGCAGAGGATTCTGCAAGTTTTCAGCCGACCTCGGGAGCGGAGGTAGCGCGCCATCGATATTTCTGGACATTCGTTCACTCCTGAGTTGTTCGTGTTGACCGCGAGGGGGAGTGTGAAAGGACACGGATTGACTAGGTGAACCAACAAGCCGCTCTTGTGAAGATGATGATGGATGGAGTATTGTTCCCTCTGAAGTTGGCCGGCGAAGAGTGGAAGAATTCTGGACATTGTGTGGAGGGCGGCTTTGGTTGGCGATTGTGTTTTGTGTCATAGTCGCAGCGCTCTCATTGTCTTCGCGCGAGATTGGAGTGGCATTAGATGAGCTCAAAGAGCCATACTCTTGCGTAGGAGGCGCTGTTGCTCGTTGTGCTTGGGTTCGAGGTAGCGAGTCCTCAACGGAATACGACAGGCGAGGAGGCGGTGGAGGTGGTGGTGTTGGAGGGTGAGCAGCTTCGTGACGTCGCTCGTGGTCCATTTTAGATGAAAGAGAAACGTATCTTGATGCCTCTCAAGTTCTTTCAGGTCCTTTTCACGAGGCGAGAACCAGTGGAGTTTTGGCCGCGCGACAGCCACGTTGCGAGGGCGGTGAGTGGCAGCCTTCGCTCTTTATATGTTGGGTCGTTGCGAACAGGACACCACAATCGTCAGGGGATGCGACCAGGAACCGGTTCCACTGACTGTTCGCTAGCCTTTTGAACTCGGAGATAAGTTGATATTCATTACGACCATGTTACGACAGCGGCTTCAATCCATCTTCCAGGTTCCGTTTCGTTGGTCACAGAAACTGAATTGAGTCTCGGAGGTTGGTTAATGCCACTTTGCAAACTAGGGAAGGAAGCAACAGAGAACATCGTAACATCTATTTTAGAGTTATTATCACCGCCAATCAAGTGCATGTATCATGTCGGACATGCCTTCCAGACCGTACTTCAACGAAGGTTCTGCCACGGACACTGACAAAGAGTGTGACTATGAGAGGGATCCTGAGGGCAACCAGCAGGAACCAGGGAGCCAGGGAACGCTCTTGTCTTCCAACCGAATAGAAGAAGCATTATGCGCCCTGCATATTGATTAACGGAACCTTCGCTTCACATGTCACGTACTTCTCTACATAATCCACCAATGAAAACATCGATAACAATCCACAGCCGGCGAGACCTTATGTTGGAAGCCCTGGTGCAGCAAATGATCCACGCCCCCTGCCACGAAACCCTCGAGGGCCACCGCGCCCTCTATCGAAGCCCCTTCCTCCTCTGAACGATGGGTTTGGTGGAAACCCGCGACCTCGACCACGGCCACGAGGAGCAAACTCGCCGTTGGGTCGAGTGGTAGGCTCTGTTATAGCTGCCGAATCTTCTTGAAGGCCTGGGGCGTGAGCGGGAGGAGTTTGGGATACGGCGACGATCGCAGGATCTGACGGCGGTGGTGGAGCGGTCGCGGCTGCAGGTTCGCTTGCAGGACCAGGAGCAGCAGCCTTGCTTCCTGCAAATGCACCCCGTCCACCTCCCCTGCCATTCGCGAACCCGCCACGACCCCGGTTTGGGTTTGCCATGATCTTCACTGGCGCCGCACTCGGTCCTTGGTATCCATTTTGACTGAAGAGGGAACAGTTAGCATCGAAGTAGAGGATATAAAGCAACGCATCCTCACTTTCCGTTCGTCTTGGATCCAGGTTTGAATCCAGAGGCAGCCGCTTGACCAGGAGCGGGCTGAATGACAGGGTGTGGTCCAAACTTCGGTTGGAATGGAACTTGAGGGCGAACGGGCGGCGGTGCTTGAGGGTTGGTGGAGGTGACGAATTGAGGGTGGGTCAAGTTGAGGCAAGAGTTGAAGGGAACGGTTGATCCACGATACTGTGAACACCTTAATGCACACGTTAGACTCCATGCCCTTCGCTATTTAAGCAGCATGCAACTCACCTGCCGCTTAATGTGCCACCGGAAATGAAGGGCACATCCCAGATGACATCCATGCTTTTAGCGTTTAACCCAACAACAACACCCTTCACAGCAAGAGGGACACCTCCCGAGTCCTGGACCATAGTCACACGGTCACCGAGAGCGAAATGCTGGTTCTGAAGACGATAGATCGCGTGTGCAGGCTTGAGGACAGCCTGACGAGGGATCCCTTTGACGATCGCCTTCTTGATCTGTGATGAAGCCTTGGTCTTGGTCATCGTGTCCTCGAACTGTTCGATCTCCTCGATGGTGTCCTTGGAAAGCTGGTCACAGAAGAGGGAGACTGGCTCAAAGTCTCGTACGCCCTTGCTCTTCAACCACCCTTTGATTTCTTTCACGCGAGCGTCGGCGTCACCATTGTGGAAAAGGTCAGTGGCTCGTGCAATAGCATCTCCAGAATAGTCCAGCGCAGCAAAAAGGTCGGGAAATGCGGCCTAAAAACGGTCCTTTAGAATCGTCCGTGAGATTGGGTGGATGCACATACCTTGTACTCTCTGATCAGGTCGATTGCCTTCTCGCTGTACTCCCAAGTTCTTCCATCTTTCCTGCTGTAATCGACGACCTTCAACGCTTTTGCCTCAAACTTGAGGCTCAGACCAAGGTTCGTCTTTTGCTGATCAGACGTTAGAACCATGAAGCTCGATGTGATCTTGCCGAGAGCTCTGCCAGACAGGCGGACCATATCCGCTACTCTGTATGATGGGAAGTATCGGCTCGACTTGCGAGTATCGACAATGTCCTTGAACTTGTCAATTTCCTGACGTTCGGCAGGGAAGAACTGTGGTGGCAAGTGAGTCAAGATGCAATGCAAATAGCAGAGGGAACGCACAGCTAGAATGACAGATAGGCTGGTCTCCGTCGTCCCTGACACCTGCGCCGCGACTCCGTACGCGTGCTCGCCAAGGAAGAAGACTTTGGAGCCTTCAGGGAACTCTTCAGCAAGAGGCGGTGGTTCCCTTTCCAAGAAACGGGGATCCTCAGATGCGACTTCTTGCAAGCACATTTGCACCGCTTGCTCGGTCTCTTTATCTGCATCTTCGTAATCCTTGACCAGAGCGCCTGTTTCCAATCGCTTCAAGCCTGAAGCCACGATTAGAAAGCGTCTTGGAGAAAAGGTGGCCATATTTGCCGGATAGCTTACCTTTCAATGGACGGATATGCAGTAGGAAATCAACGTCCCCAGGTAGCACACCGCATCGCTTGGAGTAATAATGTACGATCCTTTCTGCCTTCGATGCCCAATGACCCTGCCCTTGATGTGAATGAGGTGTTGAAATGACCTTCTCCGGGTGCCCAGGCACGACCGCCATCTTCTCGTACTTGAACAACGAGTCCGACACAGCGACCACCTTGCCTTCCTGCAAGAAGGGCCAGTTTAGGAATATCCTGGAGCCAACAAACTGCCGAGCAAGATCCTCAGGCTTGGTTGATTCGTGTGGGTTCTGGATGTGCACGACCATGGACTTGTTCTTGCTTTCGGCGCCATGAACGTTGACTCCATGATGGCCAAGTGTGGCGCTATGAGGGAGGGTCTTCAGCGAAGGAAAACCTGCAAGTGCCTCTGCACCCAGGGAAACTCCATCACACAGACCAGGAACCAGGTGCAGCCCTTCGAGTGTCGGCAGGTCAAATGCCTCCATCACACATGTACAACGATAGATGGGTGGGAAGAACCCAGGCAGCGAAGAAGGGTACAACGTGGGCTCGCCATCCCCATAATAGAACCTGGTACTTTCTCCCCAGGAATTCCGCTTGCGTTCTCCGGGAGTAAGTCGATGTTCGCGTGCTGTTAGGGCGGAAGGTCACCAAGCCACTCTTTCAGATACGAGATCAGAACCACTCACAAGCCATAGCCCTCAGCAGCCTTTGCTCATCAATGAATGGGATCTTCACAATCGCCTCCCAATCTTGCTTCTTGCCATTCAAATCCAACTCAAACTCTAACGGATAGAAGTCGAGGATCGGCGAGTTGGAATCATACATGAGATCCTGACAATGCCCCATTAGCTTCTGAAGGAGCGCTCCGATTCCCGGCGGCTCCGAGAATAGGCGTTGACGAACCTGATAGGCTGTAGGAATGTGTTCTTTACTTGCCACCGGCAATACCCCCATAAGTTGCTCAAAGGGCTTAAACGGTGTTCCCAACTTGAAATCGAAAGTCATTTGATCGACATGGCGAAGATCTATATTGAAGGGACGTTAAGATGATGAGTCTCAAAGCGGCAGAAAGAAGGAGGACGCTGCCTGCATGCTTGACCGAAGCAAGTCGCCGAGGCAGCTGAGACAGAATCCTTCAAGAAAACGTGGGGCTCACCAGAGATGCGGGGAGCGTAGTGATAGTTGTAGAACCAGCCCCATGACGCAACACCACTATAATAGTAATGCATTACCCACTGCAAGCCTTCGACGTATCGAAAGACAAGATCGCCCATCTGTTTAGGATCGTCGTAGGAGATCTCGAGCTTCTCCTGCACAGCATGTCAGCAATGGTCATTTGGACATTGAGCAAAGGTTAAAGAGCCACCAAGGACTCGGTCACCGGCCTTGGAAAGTATGTAAAGAACGTACCCTATAGTAGCTCCTCTTCCATTCGTCCATCTTTTCTCGGACAGACCTCTCGTGTCGCGTGTCGAAATCACCTTCTGCGTCTGGGTCTTCCACTGGAGCCTTCTGATACTTGTTCAACACCCGGTCAACGGCAATATGACTTTCTTCCTCTCCCTCCATGTCTTCCCATTCGTCATCTTCTGCGGTTCCTGCGCCACCCTCGTCGTGCGCCATCTCCAACGCACCCGGGAACCTCCATGTCACAACATTGTTATCCTCTGCGTCAAACTCGTCCCACCGCACGCTAAGGTGCAAGTCATCAGATAGCTGATTGATAAACACACGCTCGCGGGCAGGAAAGTCGTTCCTGATTGATAACTTCGCAGACTTGGAACTCGATGGTGCTTTTCGGTTCTCAAGAACAAAGGCTTTGATCTGGTTGAATATCTCCCGCTGCTTTGGTGTGAGGACTAAGCAAACGCGTAAGTAAGGACCGACGGGACGAGAAGGCTGGGCAAACCTAGTTGCGAGCGTTTACGCCCCATATCCATCTCGCGGACATGCTTTATCTGTTTACCCTTGAACCAGTTCAAATCCGCATACTCTTTCTCAAAAATCTCACGCTCCCAGGCGGCCATCTCGTCCAAGACCACCTGCAGCCTGTGTACGTTAATTGCACCGCTCTCGTTGATATACCCGTCTGCAAGAAGTCAGAGGATTGAGCGTGGTGGAGCAATAGAGGAGGCAATACTGACCGAGACTGGGTAGAACCTTTTTGTACACGTCGAAGAGCCTTTCCAGTCCGTTCTCATGGATGTGGAGGTCGGGCAGGTTGGGCAAGAAATCATTGCCGACAAAGACAGCGAGGAGAATGAAGTCATCAATAACCCTTTCTAGGCTATACTCAAAGGGGAGAGTGGGCTCTATCTCGTGGAATTCGAGGTCCAGGTATTCTCTCATGAGGCAAAGGTGGAGAAGGTAGAAGTTGGTAGTTTCGAGGCTGGAAGGCAATGTTAGCATGACGTCGCGTAATAGCACGAGGGAAAGAAGAACGGTACCTTTGGTTGCCCTTCTTTCGTGCAGGCCCGAATTTGACTTCTTCGCGAAGTAGACAAAAATGGGGGTCGTGGCTCAAAAGTCCTAGCATAATCAAGTCGGCATCGAGGCCGTAGAGACAGTGTCGCATGTTGGCATTGTAATTTGGCTGCGCGCGTGAGAGTCGAATATACTCCATGATCTTGTGTTCACCCTCTCCTGGTACTTCGTGGCCTGAGAGTACGACCTCGATGTGCCTCCAATTCGAATCCTCGGTGATCTTCTTGTTGATGAAGTAGCGCAACTGCTCCGACAGCCGGGTCATAAATGGGGTGCCTACGCGAGAGTTAAAAGTCTGAGAAGTACTAAGCCAGCGATCAAGACACACCTGGCGTAATACAGTTGCTGTCGAATGCCTTCTCGTCTGGCAACTTTTCTCCCTTGCGTTCGGCCTTCTCTCGGACTTCCTGTGCGTCTTTTGCAGTCCTAAATCGTCGACTGCGCTGCTGGTTCATCTTGGCTCGGGGTGCGACACCATCTACGGCCATAAAGAAGAGCTTCTTGGGCTTGATCTTCTCGAACAAATGGTCCACATAAGCGAAAATAGAGGTGAATATCTGCTCTTCTGAAAGTCGGAAATGTGCATCTTCGTCATTCGGATGAGAGCCTGGGTTAAACAGGTTAACACCGTCCTATACAGATGCCTTGAAAGACTCGCAGTTGTGGATGATGCCGTTGAAATCAAGGTAGAGATTATCTGCAAATTGCCGTCAGACACGACTTCTTTGGCGACTACATGGAGGCAATATACCGAACTCTGGTATCTTGTTCTCTTGAATCAGTTGCGATGTCAGAGGGTAGCGCTCTCTGCGCGATTGTTAGCTTCCTCATAGCTTGCAAACTCCCAGAAACTCACGAAATGTAACGAAAGAACTGGGCACGCGGCCAATGTTCAGTTCAATCATTCCGACGCGATGCACTACACAACTACCTTTGGGATACCTAGATGAACCTTCAGCACTCTCAACCTCCAGATAGACAGATATACTCACCCATACTACTATACAAAGTCTCGCTGAGACTTGAACAATGTGGTGATGAGTGTTGTGATGAAGAAATCGAGTGATGCTGCAGTCAGGGCTGTCGATCAAGCGGCTGTCACAGCCACCCGACTCGCGACTTGGTCTGCCACCACGACCATCGCGACCAGTCTGTCTTTCCTTTGGGCACACGAGCCATTGTCGAGGGAAATCTATGGTCACTAAGAAGCCGTCTTGCGCATCTATCGCGGGCGACTTTCGTTCAAATTACTCATGCCCGAATTCCTGATCTGGGATCACCCCTCATGGGCGCCAAACTGTCTCTGCTATCTCAGTTCTCTCCTCGAGTTTCAAGCTGCTTACGAGGGGCTAGCCACAGCCTTTCTGTGAAGTTGTTTCCATAACTTATGATCTTCTTGTCCTCTTCCTCGGTCTTATTTTTCCTATCTCGCGAGGTGATTCTGTAGGCTCCCTGAAGCCGCATGCCCTTCACAACCATCCCATGTCTCCCACAAAATGACGAGAGAATGTCACGGCATGTCATCTGACAGTAAGCGAGGCTTTGGGTTTGTCCTCGAGAAGCCGAAAACCCCACCTGCTCCTGCGGGAAGTCTAACAGACGATCTGGTCTAAGGACCCCGTCAAAGATCCCGTTGACCAAGGACAGCAGCTGATCTTTGCCGTCCAAGAAATCCGGAAAAGGTGAGTGTCAAACACAAAGAATACGGACTCTCATTGGATGTTCCCAGTCGTTGTCTTGCTAGATCTCATTCGAAGGGCACGTGTGACCCGATTCGTTCAAGCAGTCGTTTGACGTTGGTCAATTAGTCTTCGCCGTTACCGCCAAACTACGAGTCTTGTCTTACAGGCATAACGGGCGGCCACCTCGCTCGTCTCGGCCACCAACCGCACACAAACACCTCCGGCCCAAGCTGCGCAGGCGGTCCTGGCGGAGGCTGTTGAGCAGCGGTCTGTGTCTCCAAGAAAGGCCATTTCATGTAAAGCCTAATCTAACGTTTAACCGCGACGGTGCTTTTCGCCCTCGCGGCCTGTATTCAAGTCGTCAATCACGCTCCGTTGAAAGGACCGTTGTCGATTCAATTGGGCTAGCCGGGCATTCTTGTGCTGTTATTCGAGCTTCGGTATGACTCTCCAAACAAACCCACCCCCGCAACGGCGAATCCGTGAACGGGCGGTCGGTGTTGGTTGCCTCTTCGGTTAGATATTTTTAATACCTTCGCGGGCGGGGGAATTAAGAGGTACCACAAAAAAGGTACCAGCTTTATGTCCCCCCATCCCACTATCCTGTTCCGCCTTCCTAACCAGGCAAGCGCCCTTCCAAGTGGAATGTCGACTTCCTCAGCCAAGCAATCGGCGGTTAATAGGCTCTGCTCCACATCATCGTCCATCCACCTGTATGTCAGTCAGAAATCTGAATGGGAGAATGTCATCCTCTATCGGAGTTGCGCCTCTGGATGTGAATTAGTTTCTGGGCAAAACAAAACCATCAAGTCAATGAGCATTGTCAGGGCAAGTTCCTGTCTGCCTTGTGTGGCTCCTTGAAGCGAGTTGGGCTTCTATTCCATTTTAGACATAGCATCCAGCCTTTCCGGGTGTCGACTTTTGACATCTTATCAGTACAGATGTACCATCATCAATGGCTTGGCTGCAAGGTGCTTGCTCTGTGATAGCATCGGTGTGTGATGGGTATTATATGTCGTTACAGGTGGGGCAGGCTTCGAAGCACAGGGGCAAGGGAAGGACTTGTGACAGTGGGACCTTTTCCTTCCCGCGAGTATGGATCCTGTTAGTAAGATGAGAAAGAATCAGTTGCTTCACCTTTTGACAGAAGGTTCCACGCTCCCTTTCCTTCAATGACTGAATGAGGAGGCGACATGATGATCATGATAGAAGCCAGGGCTCAACATGCTATCTCGATACTGCCACTGCCCGCCTAGATACCTAACAAAAGGCTTTCTCCCATTGGTATACAAACATTTGCCATAATCCACTCACGCGAGCGAGATGTGCTGCAATGAATCACAACCACTCGACGGTCTGAAACACTTGTCAGTTTGACAGGTAACGTTGGGTTTAGGGGCGAAATTTAAGCGTACCGCAGGCGGCTTCGAGGAAATATCGTAGGTAACGCGATTGATTCCGGCAACCTCGTTGGTGATTCGCGACGAAATTCTTCTCAGGACGTCGGCTGGGAAAATATACCTAATGAAGCGAAAACAATAGCCCTCAATGAGGACTTGCAAAGGGCGACTGCACAGAGGAAGATGCGTACCAGTCCGCTGTCATAAAGTCCTCCGACTGCACGGCCCGCAGCGCGATGACCTAGGGTAAAAGATAAGATAGAGGGACGTTCAGAATTGGGGCAAACGCGCGGATATGGCCGAATCCCACCTGCTCATACGTTCGGGCGTCACCCATCACACCAACTGCCTTTACAGGGAGAAGAACGGCAAATGCTTGCGAAATCTGGTCATACAAACCAGCCTTGCGAATTTCCTCGATATAGATGCTATCCGCGTGTTGAAGAATCTTGACTTGCTCCCGAGTGACGGGTCCAAGAATTCGGATGGCCAGTCCAGGGCCTGGGAAAGGATGGCGTTGGACTAGTGGGGCGGGAATGGACAGAAGTCGCCCTAGAGCCCTCACTTCATCTGATGGAGTAAGAATGGTTAGCCAACATTCTGACCGAAGAGTCAATCAACCGCCGCCACATACCCTTGAATAGCTCGCGAAGCGGTTCGATCAACTTAAGCTTCATGTCCTTAAGGAGGCCGCCAACGTTATGGTGAGTTTTGATGGTCGCACTTGGTCCCTTGAAGCTGATGCTCTCGATAACATCCGGGTAGAGTGTTCCTTGCAGTAACCACTCGACGCGACCCTTGGCAGCACCACCTTGCTTCTCCTCTTCTTCCGCCTCTGCTTCGATTCGGGCAGCTTCATCCTCGAATACGTGAATGAACGTATTGCCAATGATCTTTCGCTTCTGCTCTGGGTCTTCGATGCCTTCGAGAAGTTTCAAGAAACGGTCTGAGGCATCAACAACGGTCAAGTTGACACCCAAATCCTTGTTCAGCATCTCGTACACCTGCTTCGCTTCATCCTTGCGGAGAACGCCATTATCAACCATGATGGCGCGGAACCTAATCCACGCAAAGATAAGGAGGGTCATACGGATTATGGACGAGAAGCGTACCTGTCGCCAATAGCCTCGTGCATGAGTTTCGCGGCTACAGTGCTATCGACTCCTCCACTAACGGCGCCAATTACACGGCCCTTGGGGCCACAGATGTCGCGAATGCGATTTATCTCCTTACCGATGAACTCTTCCTAAAAGCGGTGATCAATGAGCCAATTCAACGCCTGATGAGGCAAATCCATTACCATGGTCCAGTTCGGTCGGCAACCACATATGTTAAGAATAAACCTTCCAATAACTTCTTTTCCTCGAGGAGAGTGGGTGACTTCGGGATGGAACTGAATACCATAGATGGGCTTGGAATCGTGAGCCAACGCTGCATAAGGAGCCGTGTTGGTGTGCCCTATCACATGGAAATTTGAGGGTGGCTTCGATAGCTGATCCCCATGAGACATCCAGACCTATCCAACCACCGGTCATTCTCAGGAGAAATGGCTATGTGAATTCAGGGCACACCTGGAGCGCATCTCCGAGGCCTTCGAATAGTGCGTCGACATTAGAGCCTCCAAACTTGTTGATCTGCACCTCTGCGAAGCCATATTCTCGGTGATCGCACTTTGTGACCTCCCCGCCCAGATTCCAGGCGAGTTCCTGCGCATGCGGTTATTGAAGCGATTCCATGGGATGACGCGAGGGTATCCATACCTGAAGACCATAGCAAATCCCCAGTATTGGGACTCCAAGATCGAAGACGGCTGGATCAACATGGGGCGAGTCCTTATCGTACACCGAATAAGGAGAGCCAGAAAGAATAATCCCTGGAAGGATCGAGGGAGTTCTGATACAACGAGTTCAATAGAAATCATACCTTTTGGTTTGAATGGAACGTCTTTAATCTTTGCAGTGCATGGCATAAGTTCTGCATAGACATGATGTTCTCGACATCTTCTTGTGATCAAATGAGAATACTGAAATGATTTCAGTATCCACGACCATTTGACTTGTATTTCTTTTACAAACCTGCGAGCCAAAGTCAAGGATAAGGATGGTGTCAAACTGGTCGTGTATTTCTGACATTTTGAGGAGATCGTGGCGTCAGATGAACAGGCCAATCTCAGTCGCGCGACGAGCAAAAATGAATGTCACGTGTGCCAAGTACCTCCGATTGGCGCCCGTAGAATCTGATAAAAGAACTTGATCCACGATGGATGGTGGTTATCTGTGGACCCAACAAGAGCACGAGTTGTGGCGAAGGATCCTAATTGAATGCAGGAGCAATATCCTAATGGTTTTTCGCCTTCCTAAACGCCGCCGCTTTGCGCACGCCGAGACCCTATTTGGCGGGGGAAGTACATGAGAAGCTATTCATACCGCCATGTCGAGAACTCACGATAGCGGGCCTTGTTACTCTTCTAAGGAAAGTACCATCTGAAACATAAGCTCTCGGGCTTGTTTCTTCTATACCCCAGCGCTTATAAACTTTCGAAGTCCATTTAGACGTGCCTTCCTTCGCGAAGCTCGTACATGCGGATCGTAGCGGTTGGCACCTTCTCAGTGCCCTGGACTCTCCCCTCGAACAGGAACTCCTGTTAGCTTTTGAATGGTGGAGATTATGTTTACCCTAACCATCAGCGGATTCTCGGCAACTTTCTATGATGGAGTTGCCCATTGCTAAGAAGCCAGAGGGACCGCTGTGCGTGCTCTGTTTATCATTTCCCAACCGAGACATGCGCAGACTTGCTTTCGGCACAGTTAAGTACCATATTTTCAGTATTCCGGATCCTGGTTAAACTTCTTGACTGGCTAATTTGTCCAGTTTGGCCCCAACCTCACGGATAGAAGAGAATGTTATTTTCGTCCTTTTCTAGCCGCCTGCGCTGGTTTCGGGCATATGGATGAACGCTAGTCCTAGTCCCCTGCGGAAGTGCAAGATGCGCTACAATCCGCACTTCGCGGTTCTCCCTACGCGGAATCAAACACATAGGCCCTCTACTCCCACAAAAAGTGGCGTTCGCAGCTTCAGCTTTGCTTCGAACACCGATGCGTCCACCATGAACCGCTCACCATCCATCTGCGTAACCGGCCGACTGAGTATGCCGATGCATCCTTCCCCAAGGAGTTTAGAATGTTTGCCAGTGACATGATGAGCCTTCCTGCCAAACGCTCTCGGCATCTCTGCCTTCTGCGGTTACTAGCCAAACTCGGTCGCGCCGAAAGAACCATCTTCGCGCCATTCAGTGATGGGTTGGTCGTATCAGTTGCACGTCTCCAGCCAGACAACAAGTGATATTCATCGCAAGTAAAAAGATGGGATGTCTTGTTTGTATACGCTGGATTCCCTCAGCTACATGCTCAGAAGCGAGTTTCTCGTGGCATTCTGACAGTGACAGACGTTGGATAGGAACTGGGAGAACTTGCCCGACATCCGAGCCGAGCGGCCTGGACGAGCCTGGTCGACACTTAAGCCTCAGTACTAGAATCACTTTCCATGAACGCGATTGATACCCTTCTTCAGCGTGGTGTCTCCGCGCCTCTGGCGATCCACTGGCGCTCGGTTTTTCTCCCGCGCTCATTTAGAAAGCTCAGCCAATGGGACAGATAGTGCCACCATCACTGGCTCGAAGACGATCATCCTTACGATGATGGAACAGAGTAGTACGGATCACACGATTGGCAGACTCCGCAAAGTCTGAGCTCATGGCTGCTTTGGAAATTGGCTATACCGGGGTAGCATTTGGTGATCAGGAGGGCATATCAAGTGAGCTAACACCACCTCCATAGTGGGTTACGTGCCTAGAAAGCCGCTGTCGCTCATTGCACGGGTTTTGTGATGGAAATTGAGGACATCTGTTTCAGGCAATAGTTCCTCGACTCGGAGATTCATGAATGTTGAACACCGCGTTCTTGTCCTACCCCCACGGCATTCAGAGTGGGCGCAGTCAGGCGCTACGCACCCAAATGAGGTCATCTGGACGATGATTTTAACTAGCTGATGCTTATCCTCCGAGACCTGGCCTTGCCCGCACGCTGCGCAATAACTACATTTCGAACTACTGCTGTGCCCGATTCTTATTAACATTGGAACAGGAACCATCTTCGGTGCCCACACAGAAGCACTCGCGGCGTCAGCGCCTCAGAGTCTAAAACTAGCTTTCGAGGAAGCTAGACAACTCGAGCCTTCCATGAAATCTCCTCAGCGCTCATAAGATTGGCTCCATTACGGACAGATGGGATATCCCGAAGACCGCGACTGATAGCAAGACGCATTCTGTTTTGACAGGCCACTCCGTAGGTAACCGGAAATGCGATGATCTTTCAAACAGTGGAGGGGTGCTAGGGGGCGAACGGGTCTTTTGTGGAGGCAGTGGTAGTGACATTTCATGGGGAGCATCCCAGGGCGTACCTTGTCGAGGGCACTCCGTAGTCGGGGACGTGATTGTCAACATTCTCCTATGAGTGGGGACTATGCGGGTCCACTGATTTGGTTGTGTCCTTCAACAAGGGAACATCGTGACTTTGATATCGACGTTTAGCCATCAGAAGTCAAAGCTCGTAATCCCACAGAAGATAAGTACGTTGACATCTTCGCATGGAACTTGCTGCTTCTTCCACCAGCAAAGGAAGGATGACATCGTCAAAGGCTTATTTAAGCTGGCAGCGCGCCTAAGCCGTTATGATTGTATGAACGGCGCTAAACATCAAGGTACAGGTGATCCGCTGGACCCAAGTCTACTTTGCGAAAGGTGATAGGGATAATAGGTGGATCCACCAGAGGTTCCTGGCCGAGCAGGAATAACCGATTCCGAGTCGCAATCTTCGAGGCAGTTAGGTGCTTATTGCCCTAATCATTATATTCGCATCTGGGCGTCGATCTGTTGCTATGTAAAGAGCGACCCATTACATACCCCGTAGGCGTGCCTATTGAATATGAGGTGGGTCCTCAACTGACTTCTGACAGGCATCTCTGGAGTATCATTGGGACACCACATATTTTCCCAACGGCGGATATTAGCTCGCCAGAGGTCCCCCAAAACTGTTTTCACCTTTGATTCTCCAAATGAAGGAGAAAATAGCGAGCCAAGTTTGCCCCCCCCAAGACCAACATGTCGCTGAGTTCTGACGCTCTCCTTCGATCTAAGAGGTGGATAGGATAGCCCAATTCGCGGAACGGCCTTGGAACAGCGCGGGTGCACTGGAGGACAAGAACACCAAGACGGCCCCCCACGAGACGCGCAACTTCCAGTTGGGCAACCCCGCCTGGTGCCACGGCGCCCTTCGGAAAAATGAATTCCTCCGGTCAGAAATTGGATATCAGGAGGCCACGATTAGTGGTGGAGTCGACGCATTTTTCCCTTAAAAGAATACGTCGAGAAAAAGGAAGGACAGAGCGGTAAATGACATGCGAAGGTCCCACGAAAAGGGCCTTTTGTGGCGTTGGAGGTAAAGCACCGGATTCTGTTGTTTGCACGAATAGGGCTCCAATATTTGAAGAGGCAAGAGCCCGTAGTGGAGGACTAAGGCGGCCAAGACAGGTCTTTTTCTGCCAACCAATCCAGATTGCGGTCAAATGTGGTGGCAAACATAGACCGGATGGTATATTGCTCGAGATTGCAGACTGTGAAATACTTCAAGAACAGCTCTGGGGCTTCTGGAATACTGATCCTATGAGGCTCCCAGAGCGGCTCGGAACAGATGACACGATAGATTGGATAGCAAGCGGTACTGCCAGCCGGTGTTAAGCGCGACGAGTCCAGACATCAGGATGATGCAGCGGATGCAGCCTGGCGAATGAAAACGTCGGTAATCGAGACGGAGCTGTGCACTGTCTGCCAGGAGTTATCATGTGCGTCGACCTACAGCTTTGAGTACATCAATCCCCGCAGCACGGAGAAAGACACATTGACGCATGCAGAGCTTGGAAGGAAGGGCCTAGGAAGTGGGATGGCTAGAGGATTGCTTGCGCTATTTTCAAACAGAAGTCACTATCGGGAATCCAAGTCCAAATTCACAGACAACTAGGGCGGTCTAGGGCGGCACCCGGACACCGTTGCTCAGACTCACAGATAATAGTCGCACGGGAAAAGGACAAAAGTGCGGAGAAATTAGATGGGAGAGCAATCCAGATTTAGAAAAGAGCCAGGACCAATTTGTCGGAAGCTTCCGTGAAGGACTAGCAGGAACTTGTTCTCCTTTCAATCCCTGGACTCGTTCAGAATTCTGTGCCACAATGAGCATGTGAGCATCCTTCGTGGTGGGTGGATTCGCTCGACTCAGAGTATTATTCTCTGCTGAATTGAGCTCATCTCAAAGATCTCTCCCAAATGCTTTTCCACATGCGAAGTAACCGTCGACCTCGCATGGTGCTTTTGGACACATCCCCATAAGGCTTGTCATAAAGTTCCCAATTCTCCCCCGTTGTCGGGTGTATTTCCTGAATGGTGTGCGCCGAAGATGGCATAAGCAGAAGACATCAAATCTCACATTCCCAGATGAAAAGAACAACTGGCATTGATCCCGATCTGTCGTCGGTGAGAAAGGTCAACAGCCCCCATTTTCGGAGACTGGTGGGTGCACTTATAATGAACGGCATCATGCCATCTTAGAAAGTTGTAGCCCAAGCTTTGCTGGCACACATCCCTCATCCCATCTACTTTCATCATGTCCGCTGCTACTACCCTTTGCCGAGAAAGGCGCTCATGGACAGCCAAGGAGGATCAACTCCTTCGTGAGGCCGTTGCCAAAGGTATTGCATTTTCTGCCCCTTCGACGAACAAAAAATACTGACTACGCCCTTGTTCAGAGGACCCCAATAATGCTAACCCATCCAAATGGCATGCCATTGCTAAACATGTCCCTAACCGGACGAACAAGGACTGCCGCAAGCGCTGGTTTGCGAAGATGGCCTCTGACGTCGTCAAGGGCGGTTGGTCGCCTGAAGAAGACGAGAGGTTGGTCAAGGGCATCGAGCGCTATGGTACAAGGTAGGATGAGCGTGTATCTTCACGCGGGTTGATACTTATGCTTCTCCCAGATGGTCATTGGTTGCCTCAGTCGTTCAGACGCGTAACAGCGATCGTATGTTGCCCCTGTCAGGCTCCCTTGTCATAGACTGACCATATCTTGCAGAGTGCGCCAAGCGCTGGACAGACACACTCAACCCCGCCATTGACAGGACGACCTGGACACCTGACTCTGTAAGTAGAGAAAGATTCTTCTGTCGACGGTCGACCAACTGACATCTGTGTAGGATGAGATCCTCTTGAGAGCAGTGGAGGAGCATGGCAAGGTGTGGACCAAGATTGTCAAGACCTATTTCCCTGGACGAACAGGTCTTTCAGCGAAGAACAGGTTCGTCCTGTCCTTTCGTCCATTGCTTCTTTCAGGGGCTGACGAATTGCGATAGGTACAACAGCATCACCAGGTTCAATCATGACAGCTCCCGCGGCTCTCGATCGCGGAGAAAGTCTGTTGACAATGGACCGTATTTCTCCAGCCGCAAAGGCGACAGTGCATCTTCGTCCTCAAGCGCCTCGCCAACAACACCGGCCGCCGGACTCCCTGGGCTGCAATCCCCACCTGTACCATTTTCTCTGAGCTCTTCCCACATGCCTGCGTACGAGATGTCGGGCTGGCAATCCCCTATTCACGAAGAAATGTCGCCTATTCACGGCTACGCACGCAATGTCCCCTCTTCAGCAGCGTCAAACGCCTCCAGCGACTCATCTTATCAGTCGGTGGAGCTCGGAATGCCAAGCTTAACTCCGACCGAGATGGGCCAGTCCCTCGCTGTATACGGCAACGGCACGTTGCTGCAGGGGAATGACTACTACAAGTCAAGCCCGCGCATCGCCGAGCCGAGCAGCTTTCTCTCATCGCCTTCATCCGAACCCCTCTACCCTCAATACCCTACCATCTACAACGGCAGCGGCTCAGAATCAAGCCACTACTCACTAGACCCCAGCGTCCCGAACCACGTCGAGGGCTTGATTGGCATGCCTTGGGATTCTGCTCCGCTGGACTCGAAGCTAAAATTGCAGACTGGTTCGGAATATTCGGTACGTTCATTTCGTATGTCTCGCTTAGCATCGAGGCTGACCATTTTACCAGTACATGTTTTAACATATTCCCACCGTCACTTATGCCGCCGGACCTTGCCTTGTTGCGTAATTCTTTCATCTAGAGACCTCTCCAGGAGAGTTTGGCATCTTCTTATGTTCCTATGCCCGCGGTAGTTCCTTCCTTATCCCTTAGATTGTACCAAAACGCTCGTTCTCAGCAACATTAGCATATGTATAAGCAGCACTGTATCATCCTATATACCATTGACTCAATATCATCATATTACTCTCCACGCTCTTGGCTCTCACAACGATGTGGCCAGCATGCAACACCTGCATGGGTTCTTCTGCGAAATCAGACTCTGATTATCAGCGACGTCCGCTTGGCGCTGCATGGAGACATGGCTGGAACAAGCTGCTACTTGTTTTATCCCATTGTCACTGCTGTACTTGGATGACGGCAGGTATGCCGCCACCACACGCTTAAGTACCGCTGCAATGGCGGGGATTGTTTTAAGCTCCGGGGGTTCCCTCCCGCCAACAGCGGAGCGGTGGACAATGCAGCCCGACAGTTTACCCAGTCGTTCACCCAGAACCAGTATTCGAGCGACATCGTGATATTCTATACCGTGCGTCCATACAAACCCGTTCCTGAGCCGCGTCGAGGTCAAAAGGTTATATGCCTACCCCCGGACCGCGCCAAAGAGAAAAGACGTCGCAGTACCGCCTCTAAATTCCCATGCCAACAATCCCTTTCTTCTGTGTTAAATAGACTTCAGCCCACGTTATTCGAAGTTCCCAGTGACAAAGACGTTGCCTGCTCGTGACATGCTGACTTGTTCTTTGCTTCATTGGCCTCTCGTCGACATTCGCAAGAAGACGTTGATGGCTTCTACAAGGCGCATGCTTAGGGGCCGCCGTGTAAGCTTCTATCTATGTGAACAGTCGTGATCACTCTCCTTTCGATACTAATCGCTCATTCACAGGGGGCTATCCTCGGGCACGGTGAGGGGGAAAAGGTCGATATAGTCGCGAGATATTTCCAAGATTGAAGTATCATGTACGGCAACTGCTCGAGAAAGTCTTTACAATTCTCATCTTATCGGGGGATGATCCTGCATGTATAGCGATCTCATTATTGGTCACCGACAAGGATCTTGCAGCAGGCATGGCGCTGACAATGAACTCTGACGCACATCGTAATCAAGTAACTGATACTTAGATAGGACATCTTCGCCTGAGATTACAATACCAAAGGATCGTCTTGCACATGGCAATAGGCTCGGGCTCGCGGCCTTCTCCCTTCACTGACGGAACATCTTTATCTGATAACACAAATGTCCATACTGACGAAGCGCGCCATACTCCAAAAGATTCTGCATCCAACTTCTTGCTCATTGAATGGGCAAGAGATTTTCTCGACCTTGTGCCACTAGCCTTCTAGCGATAGCGACACAAGATGCACTCCAACGCGGGAAATAAAGTGAGAGCACGGGTGCCGGCTGGTATCGTAGCTTCACTGAAGTTCTTTATCGACTTTTATGCGCACCGTCTTCCAGCCTGGAAGCCTATTCAATTTCGAATGGCTTTGCATGGTCTCGCTGAACCTCCGACTCGCACGTAAGGGTGTGGGGTCGGAGTCAATAGCGGGGTCTGAAGATCTGGAGTCACCCAAAACGCACATCGCATTCCCTCTTTCAGCTGGCCCTCGGTGAAAAGGTTCATTGACTAGGGCAGCGCAAAAATTGGAGAAGACCTCATGTCTTATTGGACTGTTTCATCCAACAGCTAGGCACATCTCATACTTGAAGACCCTGGATGCACGCGCATCCGTGGTCCGTGGTTTCCGATCCGCTCGTTTCAGCGGATCCGACAAATAAGTTTCCAGCCAAATCTCCCAAAGGCCAGGGGCACAAGACATAGATCTACAGTCAAGAACTGCTCTCTCATGTACGTCTTGAAACGATGAATTCGACTATTTCTCATGGAAGGTGCTCGAGAGCGCTTAGGAGGCAATTGGAACCGCGCACTTGTCGGTAAAATAGCGGGAACAGCAGCGCCGCACGATCCTGGCGGCTTATCTAGTCCATTGTGACTCTGAGCCTTCCAAGCGCCCCTTCTACTCTTACTCCCACCTCGACACTTGCCATGTCTGAATTCCAACCAGTCCAAGTGAAGAACGGACCAATTACTCTGGAGGTTCTGCCTTACGGTGTCACGATTCATCGTTTTCTCGCAGATGTGAATGGAAAGGTCGGTGATCTTCTGATAATCTAGTACAGACGTTTCCTCAGGGATTGGTATCAGACGCACGACCTAGTCATTGGTCCGGAGAAACCAGAGGACCACAAGACCCAAAAGTACACGAACTCGATCGTTGGTCGATACGCCAACAGAATTCCTGTGGGGACTCACAAACTTGAGCGGAAAGGCTTTGAAAGCTCCTTTGATGCTCAAGCAAATGGTAAGCGTGTTCTCCGCGGACCCTTGAATCATCGCTGAGAAGAAGATGCCAGAGAACCCACGCGTTTCTCTTCATGGAGGACCAGTCGCATGGGATGCAGTCCCCTGGACCAATGTGACGTCGAACCCAACTTTGTTCACGAAAGCCGAAATCTCCGCTTTGGGCGAGCTGCCCCCTAACTCATTTACCGTCTTCCAATTAGTTTCCGCTGACGGTGATCAGGGCTATCCTGGCAAGCTGGTGGCAGAAACGCTGGTGGCAGTTGTCGCGGGAGGCGATAGCGCGATCGGAAGCGTGGTCATTGTCTATCGCGCCAAACTAGATGAGGGGGACAAGAAGGTTGTCACTCCCGTGAACCTCACGCAAGTCAGTTCGGCGGTAATCTTTGGCAGTTCCTGGCTGATATATACATTAGCATTGGGGATTCAATCTCAATGCAAGCCTAGACTCTCATCCCATTTCAGTCAAAGATGACACCCTTGTATTGCAAGTAAGTCGCTTATGCCCAACCTCCGTGGACCTATGTTGACAGTTCTCACAGGCTGGTCATATGGTTGTCAGAGACGCAGACAGCCTGTCCAAAGGGTATACTGACATCACTCAAGACCCAGTGCACAGTCATTCTGGAAAGACAATCGGTGAACACTATCCTGAAGCAGGTTACGGTACGTGATATAATATGGCCAAGACGAGCCATGTGCTTAATAGATGTGGATCTAGATGATTATTACTTGCTGAGGCCTGGTGTGCCGGCGGCTGATCCAACCCGAATCCCGTCAACCTCTTTCACACCAGAGCTCAACTTGATCAAAAGCCTTCTCGAACGAGCAAGTGCGACCCACCCAGCGGCTGCTGCTGACCTTTCTTCGAAGAGTTCGGGCCTCAGAATTACCTTCGACAGCAACCGTACGTTCCTCTTTCCCAGGAATTGCCCAGTCGAATTCTGAGTGGCTCCCTGCAGAACAAGGATTGATGGTTTACACGAATGGACTTTCATCGGTGAAGAAGGGCGCCCGAAAAGTTGCCCATGGTGGATCAGGAATCAGTGGAAATGGGGATTCCTATGGTCCGGGAGGTGTGCACTGCTCACTGTTCACAAGCGCAACGCTCGAACTAACTCACTAACAGACGCCGTCTTCTTGGAATTCCATGATGTTCGTGCACCTCTCTTATCTTGCTCAGCTTCTTTTGTTAAAGCCCATTCTAGCCTTTGGCCGCTTTCCTCGATCCCAAGAACAAGGACGGGGAGGATACCCTCGTCACCTCCAATGAAATTTACCACAACTTTGTCAAGTGCAACGTCTTCTTCAAGGCTTAGGTGGCTTCTATGACTGCTGCGAAACATAACTCGCAGTAGTTTGGTGGTCAGAACGATCAAATTGTATATTATCAGTCGTGGACATTCGGAAATGCATTTACTTCCGCCTGAATAGTGAGTGGCTCACGTATGTCTACATCACCACGATAATGGGCACGTATCTCCGTTCTGGCAGCGACTGATAGTAGGAGGCACCCATGACGCAAGGCACTGGTCGGATTGGGGAAGAATCTCGATTGTGTCTCATGTCTCCATGTCAGCAATTCGACAATGGGGTTCAGTAATTCACAGGGGTGATGTACACGCAACGCTACCCAAATACTGTGCTATCCCTCGTCCAGTCCCGAATCGGCCTTCTTCATGCCATAACAAGTCCTTCTTTCCTTGATCATCCCTCCTCAAGTAGGTTCAACGAACTAAAACCTGCACTGTCGTCAACTTCCATTCGCGGGAGTTGGACGCATGGCAGCGTGAGGGCGATCTAGGCTATGCATTCAGCGCCCATCGTCTTTCTACGTGGATCGGGTGCGAATAGAGGCGCCTACGTCTTCAAGAACATTTGAATGCAATGGTTCAAGGACATGTTGTTGAGTGGACGTTCCTTATCGCCCGATGCTAATTGCCCACCATCGTCGCAGGGCACGCTCACTCAGGGTCGTTCAGGTCCAATCAATTGCGGGGTACGACGCACACCAGTCTAGAGATGGTAAAAGTGACCTTTCGGTGCTATGTGACATCTTCCGTGACCGCGCTCTCGCGACTCCCGACTCGCACCTGCCCTCTAATTCCTCCCAATCACATATCTCCCTCCTATTATGTGCAAAGTTTGGAAGATGTTTCTTGCATCCCGATAGCGGAGGGCGTCGTCGGGGACCGGTAGGACGCTCATTTGGTTGCGACGCCTGCTTTCCCTTGCCTGATTGGAGGTGTGCCAACGCTAATTAGAACCTGTCTGACCTCGGTTCTGATCTGGCTCGCGCATGGTTCTTTGCTGGGGGTTCGGTGGATCAACTCGTCCCGAGTCCGACATGGTATTCGATGATTGGCAAGTCTGAGGGCACGGTGGCGCAGAAATGTGGAAATATCGCGTGTTAGCTCACTGAGATTGCTGGATGCTTGATAAAGGGAATTGTATTGTTATTAAACGTATTCATATATGTGTGATTAGAATACTACTCATCAGCGAGTGCATAGACTACTCAGTAAAGAAACAATGGCCAAGGTGTGAGTAGATGGAAAGTCTCTAAAGGAAACGGCATCTGCTGCTGCACGGAGGTTTGTGCACCGGTACGCGGGTTAAAGCGTAGAAAGGCTTCCTGGTGTTCTTTGCTCAAAGAGATCCCGGGAAGGGCTTGCCGACACAAGTCCAAGAAGCCTGAGGATGTGGGTCAATGTCAAGAGGGCATAACGATTTCGTTAGGGTCTTACATCTCGAGGAGATGGAGCTCCAACCCATTGGTAAGGGGCTTGGCCAACACATTCGGCCAAAGTTACGAGGCGGTAGCCGGCGTCCTTCAACATACTGATAGCTTGAGGAAGAACAACTTGCCTTTGGAAAAGAGTCAGTGTTTTTGAAGATGAAGATGAAACGTGGCCCGCGAGATAACGCACGCGGAATGCTGATGAACCTCATGATTGAGAGTAAGGACTGAGCTGGGCCTGGACGCAACCATGTTCCTATAGTCCTGAAGGACAGTGGCGGCGTCCTGCTGCCAATCATTGGAGCTTCGTAGCGATCAGTTGAGAGCAATGACATGACAGAGGGTGACGCACTCAAAGTCCCACAAAGAGATGGCCTGCCCTCTCACTCTAGCGACTTCTTTGACAACGTCGTTGGAGTTTCCATAGGCTACCCAGAAGCAAAGTAAGTAGGACCCCATGCATGGAGTTAAGACACGTACGGGGACGCACGAATGCCGGATAGGCGCCGGTTATCTTCATGATGGCCTCTGTCAAAAGAAATCTTCTTCAGAACTTCTCTGTCAAGCTGCCGAAGCACACTCACCTTCGATGAGCCAGAACTCATTGTGAACTGCGATTCGAGTGGATCAGACTTCAACATTCACAACAAGACTTCATAGTGACATACGTTGATCCCAGTTTAACGTGTTGAGATCCTTATGGGACCAGGTGTGTGAGGCAACTTGATGACCCTTATCATACGCGTACTTTACACGTTTGGCCTGGTCCTCGTTGTAGATGCAGCCTGCCTGGCCACCCCCTACCGCACAGTTAGTCTGGGTTCGGACAGTGCTAGAGTCTGTGTTATACAATTGTGACCATCTGAGCAGAGCATTACGGTGAGCTGGCTTTTGCAAAGTCTACGATTGAAGACGCACTGAAGAAGGTTCCCTTGGCCCCTTCAGCCACAAGAGCTTTACTGATGTCATAGCTAGAGATAGTGTTAAGTATGTTGCAACAAGTCAAGCAGATTGACTCACAGGTACCACCACGGGCCATCATCCTGTCAAATTGAATGAGTGGATGTTCGTAGATCACCGAAGTACGGTGCTTAGAACTCACGAAGGTAAGAGCAGCGGTCCCGGGGACTGTGCAAGAAGTGATCACTTCGCCTGGTGCACGCTTGAAGAGTTCCTTGAAGGAATCGGCGGTATAATTTCCGGGCACGGCAGCACCCCAGACGGCAGTAGCGGCGAGAGCGAAAGCGTAGAGGACAGAGCGGATCATTTTATGGACCAGGGGAGAGCAAGAGGTAAAGAACGACGGGTAGAGGGCAGCAGCGGGAAATGAGCGACTATGAGGATTCGAAAGGAGAGCCTCAATGCCAATCATCGCTGGGGAGTGAGGCCTTTTGAATAAATTCATTGGTGATGGCCCTGGCGGCAAAACCTCCCGGACAACCTCCCCTGAATGCAAAGAGCCGACGCTGCATTCCTCCACCTGCCTGTGATTATGAGGGAACAATATTGACGCGTGCGACAACAGACCTCCGCGACAATTGTCATCGTCGAGGCCATCCTACAGTGTTATTGACAGTAGGGAAGTCCTCAAGCGCGCGGAGATAATACGCAAAGAGTTCATGTTTAGAGCAAGGAGGCAAAGCATGTTTGACTCACAAGGCTGCAAAGCCTAGGCCCGCGCGACAGCCCTCATGGTCTGGTCATGACGAAAATGTGGCACAGAGGAATGCATATCGGGAATGCAAGCAAGATGTCAACACACCGCACCGAGCTTAAAATCGGCAGTATTCCCACGCCCCGAATATGCCGACCCTCTTCAAAATTTGAGTGCCATTGACGTCGAAAGCATGAGGGATCTCACCAAGCCCTGCTCAAGCTAGGGTGAGATTCAGCGCTTATAGAAGCGATAGCTTTTGCAAATAGCGCAGCTTGAAGCAGGAGATTTGTGTCATGAATCTTCACACAGGGAGATGAAGGGAGATTTGCTTGAGCTCAGCGCTGTTATGCTTTATGCTTTCAACACCAAATTGACGGGCGAGAGGCCTGAATACAAGAGGCGATATACCCCCATATGCATCCCAGGATGATCAAGGAAGCTTTAGCCGCCCATTTCTGGAGGTTGGTGTCCAGGGCTGTATGTTCGAAGATACTATTAAATCCATCATGGGAGCGCCTCGAAATAAAGTTGAAAGGGGAATAATAACCATGAAGAAGGAGATGAAAGGACCAAAAGTGCTTGACGTGAGTACTTTCCACGGGCAAAAGCGATAATAAAAGTCGCCTGCAGAATTAGCCACAAAAATGAGACAGCCCATCACCACGACTTGATTGCTGGGAGCGATAATGGGCACTCCTCCCTGCATCGATCACCCAAGATGCCTCCCGTCTCGATTGGTGTTGTGATCAGAAAAGGACAAAGTCCCTTGAGCGGCTGGCCCTACCGATTCAAACCCACTACCACCTCCGCCGGTTCCAGTTACATTCATCAGATAGGTACCCCCATTCGTCCAACCTATCATGGACCATTATCAGTAAAGATGCTGCTCATTACAGCAGCAAAGTGAAACAATAGGAAGCAAAGCAACTCCGGAAGTAGGGGGAGGAATGGAAGACGGGATTAAAGTCGCATTTACGAAATGAGAATGGGAATGATAGGAGACATAGAGAAGGCAGGTCAAAGAAGGAAAGAAATATCCACTCACTCGAATCCAGTTGGGGCATTAGACCACATTGCCATGGTGTCCGAGTCGACGTATCCAGACGGATAAGGCTGTCCACCGTGTTCTTGGTGTCGCTGGTGTTGATTCACGGACTGGTAAGCGCCCGGAGCAACACCACCATTGTTAGCCCCGCCGAAGGCCCCAGACGACGAGCCGACGCCAAAGGGACTGCCAGGCATGCCCTGCTGAGACGGAGGTCCCCCTCCTAACAACATCGCGCCCGCTTCAGCCGCCACGTTTGGTCCTCGAGCCGGATAGCCTTGAATACTTCCTGCTGACCCCGGCGGGCTCTCTCGAGGACCACCAGAGGCAAGACCTGACACAGGATAGGATGGGGACCCGCCAAACGCTGTAATCGAGCCCGAACCGACAGGTCCGCGACCAACGCTACTCGTATAGCGCGGTAAATCATCGTTACTCCTATTCTGGGAGATCGAAGTTCTCGAAAAGTCCGCTGAAAGTGGGGCGCTCATGGGGCCTACACTGCTGTCAAAATGGGAAGCGCCCCCCGTGCTGTTGGAGACGGCTACCGATCTCGTAGTTGCCGCCGGTTGAGAATGCGAAGCACCGGCTTGCAAGGAAGTATACCAATAGCTAGGTTGTTCCGCCGCCGAGAACTCGAGATGTCCATGAACAGGTAGTTTGCCTAGATCCTGGCTGTACACTGGGAGCGAGAAGAATTGATGCTGTTGATGCTGTTCAGATGGTGCATGTAGCCGTTGGTGGTCGCTCGAGGGCATCTGGGGCTGGGTAGCAATCATAGGTTGTGATCCTTGATGCGAAGACGACGAGGTTGAACGGAGACTATCCGACGAGGGTCGATGTAGCCGTTGATTTACTAGGTGATGTTGGCTCTGATAATTGAATGTTAGTCGATTTCGTGGCTATGAAATTAATTCAACCTACGTGTGCGTTGGGAACGAGGTGTCGTGACGCGAAGGATGCATCTTTCTGGACTCGTCGGGAGCCTGCAATAGGTCGCGATCCGCTCTCGAATGTGAGCGGAAGTTCGGATGATGTGCTTGGCGACGACATCGGAGTCTCTGAATCGCGCTCTCGCTTATTGGAAGGAGGTGTTGGCTGAGGAAGAGGTAATTCTCCCACTGATGCGAGCTCGTACAGAATATCCCTGCGTGTGGCACGTCAGAAAGCGAAGGCCACATGGTAACAGCATCAGTCTCATACCACAAACGCCCTGCTGAATGCCAATGCCTCTCGCAGTTTCGGAGCATTTTCATACATTTGTGCACGTCTACCATCTCCTTGTTTGGGTCGGTGGAGAGACCGGACCTCTTCCCGCCCCAGATGCCAAGAAGAAGAACAATACCCGCTGTAAATACAGGCATCTTGATCGGATATGTTAGACCCAGCTAGAGCACAGATAACCGAAGCAAATACCTGAACGTGTGGCATGGGGTAGCTGAACCTCTGCATTTGGACATCGATAATATGGCTGCAGCTCCTCGCTGCATTGGTACAAATCGCGAGGGAAGGAAAACTGGCGACTGGTTAGTCAAGGCTAATGGCTCATCGCAGAGTAATTCTTACCTCAGTGGCGAAGGGTTATTCGGAGAAGGGATGAACGGCCGGTGAATGAGGATTTGAATGTGATATAGGGTGCAATAGAGCGTGGCAGATTGATTAAAGAACATTTCAGCCTCTCGGAATGGGTCCCAACGCACTATTGAACGGCAGGTGAGTCTGGGATACAAGAACCACTGAAAGACCATACAGTGGTAAGGGATGGAGTCAATCCATTTGTTGAGTGCCGAATCCAACTCTGCAACTATATGTTGCTCCCACTTTGGTCCAATGAAACCAAGAAGGATCTTCGATTTGTTGATCGAGTACTATTTGAATAGAGGTTAGTGTAAGAGAGATGTATCAAGGGAGGACTATTCGACTTACGATAGTCCTCAAGCTAAACGCCAAAATCTGGTTCAACTTCAGGTACAGGCAGAAAGCAGTTAGCAGCGAGGGCTTTCCAGAGGGCTGAACCCATGCTTGACTAGGGTCGTCACATTCTGTATCCCAGTACTCGTCGTCGCACTCGATGGGCATGTCCAAGTCAAAGCTACGCAAGGAGACGGGGAGTCTGAGCATGGCCACATGATCATTTACATTCGGAGTGCTTACTCTTCATCTTGGATAGCGCAAGGTCTTCCCAACGCAGCGCTTACTGTTCTGTCCATGCACACTAGAACCCTAGAAAGCACGTTTCAGACAAAAAGGAGAAAAAGTGGGTGGGAAGGTGCACACCAGAACGCTCTCTTCCACAATTCGTCGTCCGCTGAGGGCCCTGATTTGTTGACCCTTTTACGATGAGCACCCACATCTTGAGCTAGACGAATGCCAATTCCGACCATTGTCCAACATGACTGGGGTGCTGAGGACCCTTGTAGAAATTGAACCGAGAGCTATTTTGAGAAGGGACTTTGTCAGCAACGCCAGTGCAAAAGGGGGAGAAACCCACGCAGTAATACTGAAGGTCATATAGAGAGGGTGGCGTCAGTAAGCTTTTCTTCACGACGTGAACCTGCTCGAACCACTTCCATCCAGCTGAATGGAATGATTCTTCCCCGTCTAGTAACACCCTTCGATCTTCTGAGAAACGGGAACCACTGGCGCAAACGAGAAGAAGGGTGCCTCCGAACCCGTCGTCTGTGAGGTGGAGACCTTCTCCTATTGAACGTTCAAAGCTTGGCCGATGGAGCAAAGGCAGGTAGAGATTGATCTTGGTGAAGTATAGATCGACCAAATGTGTGATGAGATCATCCTCTGGGAAGATGTACTGGGCTTTGGACGTCGACGTTGTCCGACCCTCCCACTATCACCCGTCAATGGATGATGAAACAGAAGAAACGGTCCCACTTACAGGATGCTGGACCCAAAATTCATCCCGTTTAGCCCCCAGCACCGACTGGGCCTTCCTAAAGTCGTGGTCACTGCCCGTGAATTCATTCTTCAGTTCGATAGCCGTCTGAATCAACATTGCACCGCTCGACTTTCCGAAGAACCGGTAGTCGACCGCGTCAATCGAGAGCGACTTGAGGTTGTCCGCGAGGATGAGATGCGCATTGTCATCATCGGCAAAGTTGGGAGGAAGCTCGGTATCGATATTTCGTAGCACCGTCGTAACGATATCGCTTGCATCTCCAGGCTTAGGCTTATGGGGTGGAGAGGAGCGTTTACTGGTGAATATACTGTTACTCGATTCGGGTGGTGTTGCAATTGGGATTGAGGACTTGTCTGGAGAAGATTCCAGTTCCCGCAGCAAGTTGTCGTCTGGGCACAGCTGGAGGCACTTGTGTCAATGTGGTCCTCTGCACAGGTTCTTCTAGAAGACGTACTGTCCTCAGAAGCGACTCCAGTTTCTTGAGCCTGTTTTCCAGGCTCTCGACGTATCTAGAGGGTGATAAATTCGTCGCACGCGGACGCCTTGTATAAGACTGACTGACCCTTTTGGCGGCCCTCGTTTCTGGGTAAAGACGTCAGTTTAAAGCGCCCAAGGCCGCTCGTGCAGTGCCCTTAGACTTGCCTTTGCAACCTCAACATAGGTACACTCAAAGTTAAACGAAATACAATTTGAGCATCTGTTTCCTGGCATCTGCGCTCCGTCGCCTGAATTCATTACACTTAGCTTTCAGCTGCAAAGTTTGACTGGCAGTAACATACATCGAACTATAATTTTCACCCAAGAGGTCAGAATCGATATTGCGTCCAAATTGTAGCGAAATGGCAATGACATACTCTTCTTTCGCCTACATATATCACAAGCGCGCTGAATACGGCGCTTCTTCTGGCCTTGGGCAGTAGAAGATAGCCCGTCATTTTCATAATCTTCATCGTTTGAGGACATGAGGTTTAATCGAATAGAAAAGGTGGACGCGAAGAAGTGGAAAGAACTGAGTCAACCCTGAACGGGCGCGTGTTGCCGCCTCAAGGGTCTGATTAACCCCTGAGCTAGACAGGATCACGAAAGATTGATCCGGGTTGCCATCACATACTGCTACTTTGCATTGGCAGAAAGCTGCAGGAACGGCTGCAGTTCCTTACAATCGTGGCTCATCGAAGCTTCAAAGACCCCTTTAGCCCACTTACTGGGTCTCAATACACCTTTTGGCATCGTAGCGGAGAATTCTGATTTCTCTGAGCCGCCTGTGTCGCAGGATTACGCCGCCCGTCGGCACTCGGCAGCTGCGCAGACCAGAAATACGACCCTACTTCCAGGTGATCAGCGCCAGGATAATCAGTGCTTCCAGCTCCTTGGCCACAGTATCAGTAAACTTCGTAGATCCCACAGAACGTCGCAACCGTGTCGATATACCTGATCACTTGACTTCAGGGTCCTTCACCCATACAGAGAAGCATTCTTATTGACGAAAAACGCGCTAAGTACAAGCGAACAAGTGCATTTTGGTCCTTATCCATTATTTTGACCTCCATCCCGAGCATGGGCAGGATTCCCACAAAGTGTGGTATTCCTCGGCCTCTCCCCCACCATAAACCCCCAAAGGTACCACATCCACAAACGCGTGCTCAGGGAATTCAGAGGCGTCGAGTGCAGCGTAAGCAGCCACACTTGCCAACCTCAAGTTCGGCCAACCATCTTCCAGACACATCTCCTCCCACAGGACAAAGTGCTCAATCACGGCTTCTCGGCTCCCGCCGAGAGTCGTTAGCACAGATATCTTTAGCGCCTGTGAGGAAAGCGCGCTTGTCGGAGTGAGTACCGAGCTGGATAACCAGGTAAGCACCTGCTGAAGAGTGCTCCTGTCCCACTCTGCACAAACTTCCAAACAGCGGAGGTTGGGAAGAGTGTATTCGCCCAGGCGTAGTATTGGTGGTAAAACATCATGACCACCGTCGCGTCTCGAGGGATAGTTGACATGCATGCACCGGAGAGTGCGAGAGGATGGAAGGATGAGCGCTCTGGAGAACTCTTCGTAGACCGTCTCGAAAACACTGAGAGGTCTCGGCAATTGGAGATGCTGGAGGTTGGTCAGATCAACTGGGAGGATCTGTCCGGTTGTGTTGGCTGCATCCACTGCATCGTGCATCCAGCCCGAAATCAAGGTCAGACTATCGAGCCGAGGCTGGCATGCGCGTTCGATCACCAACGAGGGCTGGCGTCTGTTCGATCCCAAGCCTCGGTGATCGATTGCCAGGTCCTTGACGTTTACTGGAACAAAATCAAGGACGGGTGTGGCAAAGTCTCCGACCGCTTCCAGCGTCAAGGACTCCACGCAGCGTGCTTGCGAAAGCGATTGCAGCATTGCGCTTATCACATCGTCTGGGTGGAACTGCAGCTCACGAAAGCTGAGCTTCAGAGACTTCAACCGACTAAAGTCCTGTCCGAATAAAAGAAGCCATCCCTTCTTGGGGAAATAGTCGATGTCGAGTGGAAAGGACCTGGTGCAGGGGTATTTGGTGCGGATATCAAGGTGAAGGTGTACCACAGCATCGAACAGTCGTGCATTCTGGGAAATCAGCTTTTTGAAAGTCTTTGTGGTCGCCACTGGAATACCGGCGGTTAACGCACGGTATGCCGAGTAACGAGTACCAGGGGGGAAGCAGTGAATTGCTAGACTGCGGAAGGCGAGGGGTCGGCAATAGATGGCTAATGCACGACACGTTCGCGAGAGGGGTTTCAAGGGATTTCCGGCGCCCGTGTTGTATTGAGCAGCGTAGACCTCGTCAACAATCTTGTAGAGAATTTCGAGAGGTAGTTTCGGCGACTGGGTGCGGTTCCTGCTTTTGGACGTGGTGAAAAATCTGTACATTTTGCCACAAAGTCAAGATGTATAGACGGTAGACAAGGGGAAGGTTGTGGTAGCCCGCACAGCAGGGCTGAAGATCTAGATATACACGTCGAGCGGAGATCTGGTTTTCTGCGCCCGCAGGTACTTGCTGCGCGGCAGAAGAGTACTACTGCTACCGACCCTACCGACTATGAGTACATCGCCACAGTTGGCACCTGCATCTGTCCAGTTCCTCTGACCGCACTTCCGCCCTGTTTATTGATCTCGCTTCGTCAACGTTAATCAGCACAGCTAGTGACCTGCATACATGGAACGTTCAGAGGGTCTAATTGGGACGACCTGAGGTTTTTATCTGGATCTCCATCCCGAGCAAGGACAGCCTTCCCACAAAGACTGGTATTCCTTGACCTCTCCCCCACCATAAACCCACAAAGGTACCACATCCACAAACGCGTGTTCAGGGAAGTGAGAGGCCGCAAAGGCAGCGAACCCAGCTACAGTTACCAACCTCAGGTTTGGCCAACGGTCTTCCAGGCACATCTCCTCCCACAAGGTAAAGTGCTTGGTCACATCCTCGCGGCGAGAGAGTATACCGAGCACCGATACCTTGAGCTCCTGTGAGGCATGGATGCTCGTCGGGGTGAGCACCGAGTTTGATAGCCAGGTGAGCGCAGGTGAAAGAGTTGTCCGGCGCCAGTAGGCACAAACTTCCAAGCACTGGAGGTTGGGAAGAGTGTCGAGCTGTATTGGCAGCAATAAACCATTGTTGTCACTGTATACCGAGGGATAGCTGATGTGAATACACTGAAGAGTGTGAGCCGATGGAAGAATGAGTGCTCTGAAGAACCTAAGTTCGTTAACCGCGTCCGCCATGCGAGGTATCGGCAATTCGAGATGCGAGAGGTTGGTCAGATCAATGGGGAAGGTTTGGCCAGTTTCATTGGCTCTAATCACTTCAAAATGCATGTAGTACGAAACGGTCAGGCTGTCGAGCCGGGGGAGGGATGCCCGTTTGCTCACCACCGAGGGTAGGCGGGTGTTGGCTCCATATCCTCGAAGATCGATTGTTAAATCCTTGACGCTGACTGGAACAAAATCGAGGACAGGTATGGCACAGTTTGCGAATGCTTCCAGCGTCAACGATTCCAATCCATTTGCTTTCGAAAGAAATTGCAGCATAGCACTGAGCACGTCCTCTGGGATATGCTGTAGAGCACGAAAGCTAATTTTGAGTGCTCTCAACTGGCCAAAGTTCCTTGTAAATAGAAGAAGCCAGTCCTGCTTGGGAAAATGGTTGATTTTCAGCAGAGACGAGGTTTTTGATGGCAATTGGATGCGGGTATCGAGGTGGAGATGTGCCACGGCATTGGATAGTTGCGAATGCCATTCGATCAGCTTTGTGAAAGCCCTTATAGTCACCACCGGAACACCAGCAGGTAACGTGGGGGATATCGAGTAACGGGAACCAGGTGGGAAGGAGTGAATTGCTATGCTGCGGAAGGCGAGGGGCCGGCAATAGATTGCCAATGCACGACACGTTTGTGAGAGGCTTTTCAGAGGATTGCCTGCGCCCGTGTTGTATTGAGCGGCGTAGACTTCGTCAACAATCTTGCAGAGAATTTCAAGAGGTAATTTCAGCGACTGGGTGCGCTTGTTGCCCTTGGATGTTTTGAACAGCCTGTGCATTTGCAAGGGTTGGGTAGTAAAAAAACCACTCGAGCCTCAAACGAACCAATTATATATTGGGAAGGGAGGGTACAGTAGCAACGGGGTTCGGGCTGACGATGTGGTGAAAGCGAAGGAACGAGATCAGCGCGAGGCGCGTGCAACGAAACAAGGCAAAACAATGCCCCTATGCATCTATGAACTAAGAAGGTATTAGGCGTCCGTGGCACGGCCCTTCAGGATGCTCGGCGACAGATATAATCCGGACCAGTATTGCGTTTAAGCTTTTCCTGAAAGTGTCATGGACCTCAGTCAGCCCAGTTGATGGGCTTGGGCAGTTTCAGTCTCATGGTGAACCATAGCCGCTGCGAGCTCGTGCCGACGGCCTAGTATGATGCCTGTTGGTACCGTAACTCGAGAGCTGCGCTGCTCACCACCCCGCGAATCCATTCTCTATATTGTGTGCTAAGTTGGTCGGAAGATCCCACAGAGGGTCTTAGCTGTGTTTCGACCTCTACTCGACTTACAAGTGTTCCAGACTCACGGAGGAACCTTACCGATAGCCGTGAACATTCTAATAAAGTAGTACAACAAGGTGGTTCTCATAAATTACACGTCACTTCGTCCTCCATCCCGAGCAAGGGCAGCCTTCCCACAAAGTGTAGTATTCCTCAGCTTCTCCCCCGCCATAAGCTCATAGGGGCACCACATCTACAAATCCATCTTCCGGAAACTCAGAGACTTTGAGTGCAGCGTAAGCAGCTACACTTGCCAGTCTTAAGTTTGACCAGCGGTCTTCCAAACGCATCTCCTCCCACAAGACAATGTGCTTTGTCAAAGCTTTTCGGTGGGAGCCCAGTATCGTGAGCACGGATATCTTCAGCGCCTGCGATGAAAGGGCACTTGTCGGGGTGAGTATCGCGCTGGATAGCCAAGTGAGCACCTGTTTAAGAGTCTCCCGGTTCCACTCGGCGAAAACTTCCAAACACTGGAGATTAGGAAGAGTATATTCGCCCAGGCGTGGTATTGGCGGCAAAGCATTATGATCATGGCGTACAGAGGGAAAGTTGATGTGAATGCACCGAAGAGTGCGAGCTGATGGAAGAATGAGTCCTCTGTAGAACCTTTCGTAGACTGGCTCCAACGCGAGAGGTCTCGGCAACTGCACATGCTGGAGGTTGGTCAGGTCAACGGGGAAGGTTGCTTCGGTTAAATCAGGACTTAGGTAGCCCGAAACCAAGGTGAGCCTGACGAGCCTGGGTAAGCATAGTCTGTCGCTCACCACCGGGAGTGGGCGTCTGCTAAAGGGTTCCATATAAAGGCCAAACCATCCTTGGAGATTGATCGTCAGGTCTTTGACGCCTACTGGAACAAAACCGAGGACGGGTATGGCAAAATCGCCAACAGTGTCCAGCGTCAAGGACTCCAAGGCCCTTGCTTTCAAAAGAAGTTGCAGCATAAGGCTTAGCACGTCCTCTGGTGTGTGCCGCAGAGCACGAAAACTGAGTTTGAGGGCTTTCAAATGACAAAAGTCCCCGCTGAATAGGACAAACCATTCCCTCTTGGGGAAATGGTCGACCTTATGTCGGGAGGCGGTCGTTGGGGGCCCTTGGATACGGATATCGAGGTGAAGATGTGCCACAGCGCGGAATAGTTGGGGATGACGTGCAATCAGCTTTGTGAAAGACTTTATGGTTACCACTGGAACACCAGCGTGTAACGTGGGGGATATCGAGTAGCGAGAACCAGGTGGGAAGGAGTGGATTGTTATACTGCGGAAGGCGAGGGGCCGGCAATAGATTGCCAATGCACGACACGTTCGTGACAGGCTTTTCAAAGGATTTTTAGCGCTCGTGCTATAATGAGCAATGTAGACTTCGTCCACAATCTTGTAGAGAATTTCGAGAGGTAGCCTCGGTGACTCCTGGGTGCGGTTCCTGCTTTTGGACGGTGTGAAAAATCTGTGCATTTTGCCACAGGGCCAAGGTGTATAGACGGTGGACAAGGGGAAGGTTGTGGTAGCCCGCACAGCAGGGCCGAAGATATACACGTCGAGTAGAGATCTGGTTTTCTGCGGCCGCAGGTACTTGCTGCGCGGCAGAAGGGTCCTACTGCTACCGACCCTACCGACTACGAGTACATCGCCACAGTTGGCATCTGCATCTGTCCAGTTCCTGACCGCACTTCCGCCCATTTTATTGATCTCGTTCCGTCAACGTTAATTAGCACAGCTAGTGGCCTGCATACACGGAACGTTCAGAGGGTCTAACTGGGACGCCCTGAGGTTTTATCTGGATCTCCATCCCGAGCAAGGACAGCCTTCCCACAAAGACCGGTATTCCTTGACCTCTCCCCCACCATAAACCCCCAAAGGCAACACTTCTACAAACCCATCTTCAGGGAACGCAGAGGCTTCGAGTGCAGCGTAAGCAGCTACATTTGCCAGCCTCAAGTTTGGCCAGCGATCTTCCAGACATATCTCCTCCCACAGTGCAAAGTGCTCGATCACAGCTTCTCGGCGAGATTCGAGATTTGAGAGGACTGATATCTTCAACTCCTGCAAGGAAAGGGCGCTCGTCGGGGTGAGTACTGTAAGGGATAGCCACATGAGAATCTCATCAATAATTCCCCTGTTCCACTCAACACAAATCTCCAAACACCGGAGGTTGGGAAGAGTGTGTCCGTCCAGGTCTAGTGCCGGCGGGATACCATGAGTATCGTGGATTAGTGGCAGGGGGTAATTGATGTGAATGCAGCGAAGAGTGCGAGCTGATAAAAGCAGGACTGCTCTGTTGAACGTTTCGTAGGTCGACAGTATGCAAGATCTTGGTAATTGGATATGCATGAGGTTACTCAGATCAACAGGCAAGATTTGTCTGGTTTCGCTGTCTATAACCAGGTAAGGATTCATGTAGGCTGAAGCAAAGGTGAGGCTGTTGAGCCGGGGTAGGCATACTCTTTTGCTCACTACCGGGAGTGGGTTGCTGCTGTCGACGGGTCCCATGTCATGGCCAAACCACCGTCGATGACCAATCGCCAGGTCCTTGACGTTGACTGGAACAAACCCGAGGATGGGTATGGCAAAATCGCCATTGGCATCCAGCGTCAATGACTCCAGGCTCCTTGCTCGCAGAAGGAATTGCAGCATAGCGCTTAGCACGTCCGGTGGGGTGTGCTCTAGAGCATGAAAGCTGAGCTTGAGTGTTTTCAACCGACAAAAGTCCCCGCTGAATAGAAGAAGCCATTCCTTCTTGGGGAAATGGTCTATTTTAAGTAGAGATGAGGTTGTTGAGGGATATTGGATACGGGTATCGAGGTGGAGATGTGCCACAGCGCCGAATAGTTGCGGATGTCTTGCGATCAGCTTTGTGAAAGCCTTTATGGTCACCACTGGAACACTAGCAGGTAACGTGGGGGATATCGAGTAACGGGAACCAGGTAGGAAGGAGTGAATTGCTATACTGCGGAAGGCGAGGGGTCGGCAATAGGTGGCCAATGCGCGACATGTTCGCGAGAGGCTTTTCAAAGCATTTCCTGCGCCCGTGTTGCGTTGAGCAGCGTAGACTTCGTCCACAATCTTGTAGAGAATTTCGAGAGGTAGTCCCGGTGACTGCGTGGGGTTCTTGCCCTTAGATATCTTGAACAATCTTTGCATTTTGCCAGAAGCCCTTGACATGTAAACGCTAGCGCAGGCAGTAAGAAGTGGGAAACCTGGGGCAGACGTTTGCACAGCAGGGGTGAAGGTGTATACACACCAAGGTTCCCCGGGCCAGCCGCCGCACGCGCTATACAAGTACATCGCCACAGTTGGCATCTGCTTCCGCCCAGTTCTTCTGATCAAACTTCTACCGTCAACGTCGCATACATGGAACGTTCAGGGAGTCTAATTGTCATGACCCGATGCTTTATCTGGATCTCCATCCTGAGCAAGGTCCACCTTCCCACAAAGAATGGTATTCTACCACCTCTCCACCACCATAAACCCCCAAAGGTACTACCTTTTTAAATCCGACCCTGGGGAACTCGGAGACCTGGAGCGCAGCATAGGCCGCTACATGCGCCAGCTTCAAGCACGGTGAGGGGTTTTGTTGACACGCCGCCTCCCACAAAGCAACGCGCTCAGGTAGAGTTTCAGGCGGAGAGTTCAAGGTGAGCACCGAAATCTTTAGCGCTTGTACATCGATCATGTTTTTCTGCTGGTGTAGCAAGCCTGCTATCCAGGCGAGCGCCGTGTGAGAATGCCTTCGCCAGTCTGACTCGGTGCAAACCTCCAAGCAGCGGAGGTTGCAAAGAGCAGGCGCGTTGAGGAGGATAGTATGCGCTATCCCATCGATGCCATCGTAATAAGGTGTCCTAACGTGAATACATTGGAGAGTGTGGGCGGAGGGAAGAACGATTCTCTGAATAACTGTGCTCGGGCGGAATCAGACAAGTCAAAGGTTTGTTGTAGTTGGAGATGTTTAAGATTGGTGAGGTCGAAGGGTAGGAGAAGGCCATTGTTGTTGTCTGCGACCAACTGGGGGCTCCATTGCCCCGAGATTATGGTCAGGTTGTCAAGCCTCGATGATGTTGTCCGGGCACTCGATAGTGGGAGCGATTTGTGTCTGTCAGGCCCGAGACGAGGTTCGATGGCGCCTCTAAGGTTGATTGCTAGGTCCTTGACGCTCGGTGGAATGAAATCGAGGATGGTTATAGTCATAGAAAGAACAGTTTCCAATGTCAGAGACTCCAGACTCTGTGCCCGCGCCAAGAATTGGAGCAAAGCACCTGAGATTTCATCTGGGATGCGGTGCAGAGCGTCAAAGCTAAGCTTGAGTACTCTCAACCGACATGCATCCCTCTCAAAAAGAGAAAGCCATTCCTTTGTCGGAAAATGCTCGAGCTTCTGCATCACCGTAGCGGGCGAGGGCCCTCGGATGAAGGTGTCAAGGTGCAAATTAACCAAAAGGCTGCACAGTTCGGGATCGCATGAAATCGCCTTCGAAAATGGCCTTATGTTTCCTACAAGCATAGGGGTGGGCGAAGAGCGGGTTATTGGATAATTGGTACCGGGAAGGGAGGAATGAAGGATTATAGACCGGAAGGTGAGTGGTCGGCAATATGCTGCCAATGCATGACATGTTTGCGAGAGGCCTTTCCAAGCATTTCCTGAGCCTGGATGGTGGGCGGCGTAAACCTCGTCGACAATCTTGTACGGGACTTCGAGTGGAAGTCTTGGTGATTGCAGCAAGTTCTGGCCAGTCGTTCTGGGTGATAAGGACATACTGAAGAAGAAGAAAGAAGTATGGTCTTGTGGAGAGCTTGCCCAAGGACTAGTAGGCTTGAGCACATGGACGTCGAGGAGTAAAAGCGCTGCAGCGCTCGCCGAGAACACCAGCGAACAAGATCAAGTTCTCATGCGGAATGATGCGGGTGGAGTGGGCGCTTAAACTCGACGAGTGTCCCAGAGCCAGGACGAAGCGGATTATTGTACATACATACATCAGAAGAAAGGGCGACCAGAGGGAGTACCGATAGCGAGGTAGAGTAAGGTATGATAAGTCGGGTAGAAAAATATGGGTAGGAAGGAGAAATTGTGCATGGATGGGTTGGAGTAAAGACAACGACGAAGAGGAAATGAATACATGTTTGTGGGCTAAGCGAAGGACAGAAGGTAAACCCTCACAGCCCACGCTTGTTCGAGAATGTTGAGGACGATAGACAGAAAAATTATAACGTGGGTAGGTAGGTACAATGCTTTGCAGTCGGAACGAGTGAGGAAGTAGCGAGCGAGATAGGGAATAGGAAGAGAGAGAGAAAGTCAGAGGCGTTAATACATCCAATAATACAAGTGATATAGAAGGTTAAATAGAAAAAAGAACTTAACGGCGAAACCAGAAACTGATAAAATCAACCCAACCCATAAAGGATCATACCCAAAAAAAAATAGACAAAGGCGAAAGTGAAAGTGAAACCAAACATAAAAGAACGGTATGGGATAGCAATATGCAGGAGGAAAGACCGAATCATGATATCAGCCAGGAGATGGTCGAGAAGGGGCATTACCACCCAGAGGTATGAAAGTTATTCGCATCACTCCGATTCCTCGCCAAAGCCCTCTTCTTCCTCTCCTCCAGCTCCTCCGGGGTAGCCTTTTTAACAGGCGCCGTAATCACTCCCTGCTCCTGCCCCTCCAACCTCCTCACTTTGGGCCTCAACTGTACCATACTCGGCGAAGCAGCCAACTGCGGTATGGGAGGGAACCGAGCGATCCCTTCGGCGTTGCTGGCAGAAGCAGTTCGCTTGATAGGTTTGACGCCCTGCTGGCGCTCCCAAAGCAAACCCCTCCTCACGCTCTCCGACAGTTCCGTCCTCAACATCAACTTCCTCGTCGTTCGTGGCGTCGTAGGGATGGCAGCGACTGGAAGGTTATACGGGTGCATCAAGGGAATGGGCTGAGGTGTTACACGAGGTCCTCCATTACCACGATGGTCCTCAAACCTCGGGTCTTGATGAGGCTGGCGAGCCCAGGGCGGAGTCGTCTCGATTACTTGCGAGTGTGGGCGTTGGGCAGAAGGACCGGCATGGGGACGAAGGGGTGAAGGGGGTGCAGCAGCAGGTGCAGGACCAAGAGGCGCAGGAACGATCCCCCTCTTCTCCGCAAACATCCGCAACTTTTGCTCTGCGATGCTCTTTGCCATGTTCAGCGCATTAGCATTCTCCTTGTCCTCCGCCTCATCCTCGCTGTCGGTATCGAGCTCCTGGCCTTGTGGTGGGCCTCGTGGACGATGGCCAGGAGCACCCTTCTGTGCTGGGTTGTTGGACGTGCTGGTGTTCCCTGCGGGACCAGGTGGTCGCTCAAACCCAGCGATAGGCCCGATATCAACCTGAGAAGCAACAGGCATCGCAGCACTGCTCTTGTTCGCCGTCCCAACACCACGGAACGCCATGGGCATCATCGAGCCCACCCCGCCTTGCTGATATATCGAAGGTGGACGAGACGCCTTGGGCTGCTGAGAGGCGTGCGAAGCCTGACGACGATGTTGCGGACGTTGCTGCTCTTGCGGTGGCTGAGCATTGGGAGGGGGTGGAGGATCCGTCACACGACGCTGGGGTTGTCGTTGTTGCTGCTGTTGCTGCTGCCTCTGCGCCCGCTCCTGCAACGCCTGCTGAAGTTGCTTCTGCTGCGCCTTCTCCTCCTGTTCAACCTGCTGAATCCTCGCCCTCTTTGCCCTCTCCTCCTCCTCCAACTTTTCCTTTTGAGCCACCAACTGCCGCACACGTTCCTGCTCGTCCTGGGCAGCTTGCTTCTGCTTCTGCTCAACCTCTGCGGCATCACGAGCACGAATCCTCTCCGACAGAAGACGATCCTCAGCGCCGAGTTTCCGCTGAGGTGGACCGGCCTGATCCATCCGAGCGTCATGACCCATCTGGATCGGATGCATCTGCGGTCTCTGTGCACCTCCCGCGTTGATACTCGTCATTGGCCCAAACCCTCCCATCCCAGTCAGACCCATCATGTGGCTAGGACCAGGCCTGACAAGCTCCCCACTGCTATACCCTCTTCGGTACGGGTGGTTCTCCGGGAAGATGGAAGGATCGGGATTCAGCAGTAACGAAAGGGCACTCTTCGTTCTGGGAGGAAGATCTCCTAGCCCTTCTTCCTGCTGCTGCTGGCCCTGGGCATGCTTGTCTCCAGACGTCATCCCGAGTTTAGCCACGTTCTGGAACGATGAGGTCGGCTTCTTGGCAAACATCTCCTTATGCCTCTGCTTCTCCTCCTCTTCACGACGCAATTGGAGGGCAGCACGCTCAATGAGCATCTTGGAGTGCTTGTCTTGCTCGCGTTTTGTCATGAAGCGCTGGTAGCCAGAGGCGTTGGATTGGGTTCGATGCAGGCCAAGACGCTGAGGGTGGGCTCTGGCTGGTTCTGCAGCTGGGCCACTACGTTGACCAGTTTCAGGGTAGGAGGGACGACGGGCATGGGATGGTTGCTGCTGCTGGGGAGGTTGCTGCGGCGGTTGGCTTTGCACGGAAGCAGGTTTCTGAGGCTACAATCCCATCCAATCAGCATCCCTTCCCGGTCCAAAGAAGAAGAAAAAACATACCTCACTATCATCTCCTTCTTCACTAGTCCAGGAATCGCCCTCATCATCATCCGTTGTATACTCGCTCTCGCTGGTAGCCACCACAATCTTCTTGCGGTTATTCGTGGGCAACAAGGGCGAGGCCAGACTCGTCATGACCCCAGCAGCCGATGAGGAGGATGTCGACTTGTCGCGCTGCTTCCCCTTGCCCTTGTCCTTCGACTGCTTGTTCTTGCCCTTGGCAGCCACCGCCTCCTCCTCCTCGGCCTCCCGCGCCTCACGTTCCGCCCTCTCAGCCTCAGCCTGCAACGCAGCCATAAGCTGCAGATTATCCGCAGGGACAGACTTTTTCGCCGCCTGTCTCGCCTTGTGGTCCAAAGCGGGCTGCGTCTGCACTTGCTGCTGTTGCTGAACGACGGCCTGTTGCTGAGATTGCTGTTGTTGATGCGGCTGCCTCTGCGTCTCAACCTCCCTCTCCTTCCCCTTTGAACTCCCCCTCTCACTTGGCGAACCCTCACTCCCCTTGGAAACCACACCAGCACTCACAGCACTAACACTCCCATCATCCGAACCACTCCCAAACTCAAACATCGTCGCCTTGGTCCTCGCCACCGCCCCTCTCGGAGGCACGACACCCATCCCCACACTCGCACGATGTCTCTCCTGAGTCCGAGCAGCACCTTGAGCCTGCTGTCGAGCTCGCTGGTCGGCTTCAGCTGCAGCACGCGCGTCAGCTTGAGCCTGTGCCCTAGCCTCGGCTTCAGCAGCCCTCAAAGCGGCTTGCTGAACTCGAATACGCTCCTCCATCTCCCTTCTCTCGTTCTCCTCTTCCCTCTGCCGTTGCAAGGCAATCTTGGACGCCTGTTGCTCACGTTGATAAATCTCCCGCTGTTGCTGGAACGTAAGCTGTTGTCGCTGCAGTTTTTGTTGTTGCTGTTCAATGATCATCATATCCCTCATCTCCTTCTCCGCTTGCACCTCCCTCTCATACTCTGCCACACGCCTCCGCTCTTCTTCCTCGAGCTGTCTCGCCCGAAGCAACAACTGCTGCGTCTTCATACGGTCTTCTTCCTCTTGCTGTCGTCGAAGCTGAGCAGCGAGCTCTGCCTGTCTCGCGGCATCATGATGATCATCCTCCGCATCTGTAGACTCGTCCTCGAAATCATCCCCGTCTCCTTCACCATCATCATCGTCCTCCGTCACCTCCAACACATCTTCATGGCTCAACGTCCTCGTCAAAGCCGCAAGACCCGAAACACGTCGTCGGCTCAACGCATCTCCACTACTGCTCCTTCTCTTCTTCGTGTCCTTGTCCTGCACGACGCTGGTCTTGGAGGTCGACGCAACAGGCTGCTGAATGGCGGCTGTCATCACGCCTACCGCGGCAGCCGCGAGTCCTACAGCAGCAGCAGCAGCAGCAGCGTCCTCCCTTCCTCGACTCCGACTCCTCGCACCAAGACTCGCAGTGCTCTTTGACCTCCCGCCTAGACTGACACGCGCCTTGGTGCCTCCCTTGGCTTTACTCCGGCCAGCAGTCACGACACCCGTGGATCCTGAAGAAGCACGACGCGTCATGCCCAGGGCTGGTGCAGCCGCGCCGAGCGACTTGTTCGAGCGCGTCGATTTCGCGGAGGATATGGACGTGACCGACGTGACCGAAGTCCCCAATTGGCCACTTGGTCCTGCTGCCGCCGTTTGTTGTTCCTGAGGCGACGCCGATAGAGGCTGCGTCGTAAGCTGGGATTGAGAAGGCTGCGGGATAAGTGGAGAAGGCTGCGTCGAAGGTTGAACTGGGGACACTGGTAGCTGCTGAGGCGCCTGCTCCTTCCCCCCATCCAAAGGCAACGAAACAATCGACGAACCCAACCCCGAATCATCCGAGCGCGTCGAATCACAGGGCGAGATCCTCCCGCTGTTCACCACCTCTTCCTTCCCTGCATCCTCCTTGACCTTCACCACCACCTCTTCCTTCTTCACCGAACCCAAATCCAACTTTGGCACGACCCCTCCACGCGAGGCAACCTCTTCTTCCTCTTCCCAATCATCTCCATCTTCCTGCACTTCCTCTTCCTTCACCTCCTTCTTGGAAACTTCCTTCACACTCCCTCTCTTAACCCCCCGCCTCGAACTACTCGCAGGCACACCCAAGAATGCTCCATGTCTCCCCTTCTTCTCCCCAGCACCACCCTTGTCACCTCCACGTCGCGCAGGCCCACCTTCAAGTAAGGGCGTACTAGGTGGTGTAGGCTGCGGCGTCGGTCCAGGTGTCGGGTTCACAATCACCAACTTAGGCGGTATAGGCCCCCTCGTCGTTGGCGTGTTCGGCGTTGTCGTCGTCGTCGTCGCTGTGCCTGCTGGCGAACGCTTCCCGATTCCCTCGGATTCCGGCGGGGTGTGGGGAACTGAGAGATCATGCACGGCAATGACCGCAGGTGGTCCTGGTTGAGATGACACAGTTGTTGTTGGTTTCCCTGTTGCTGGTGCTTCTTCCTCGCCCATCATGCATACCGTCGTCGCCCTAGTGGTTGTCGTCGTGGCACAAGAGGATGTTGCAGTCGAACCCTGCGTTGCTGTTGCCGCTGTCATCGTCACCACCCCCCGAGGCTCCAGCCCAAACAGCCCATCAACAGGGCTCCCCGCATCATCCATCTCCGCTCCGGGGGTAGGTAACTGCGACACGCAATGTTGATGATGATGATGGTGTTGTTGTTGTTGCTGCCGTTGTTGTGGTCCCTGTTCGGCGCTATGAGGCGAATCCAGCCGTGATGCAGGGATCATCAGGGTCGAACGAGGCGTCGCTGGGGTTGACGTCTTTGGCGTGGAAGGAGGGGAAAGAGAATGAGAATGAGATGATGAAGACGTGATAGTAAGCTCTTCGGATCCTGCTGCTGGACTCGTCACTGAAGCAACGGTGACCTGCTCCTCCCCTACAGAACCCCGCGAGGTCCGCGGAGCCTCCAACACGCTTTGGACCTCATGACCACCATTTAATGACATCTCCTGCTCAGCAGCAATAGCAACAGCAGATTCAGAATGCCACCGCTTCAACATCTTGGTCGTCGTTGTCCGGCTCGTCGCAACGGACTCGAAACCTCCGAATGCCTCTTGCTGGGAGTCGTCGTCGGAAATCAGGTCGCAGATGATCTGACCAACGTTCATGCGTCCACCAGGTCCAACGACAGCTAGGAAACTTTTACGTCGGCCCTGCGGACTTGAAGCGATCCGTCGTAAAGTTGGGCGCGGGACGAGTGAAGTAGGAGAGGGTGGTGAAGCCGAATTGATAGTGCGGGGTATTGAAGACGATAACTCAGTCGTCGTCGACGTTGTGGTAGTGGTAATCGTGGTCGACGTTTGTGTAGTCGCAGAGGGTTGTGCTAGCGAGACAGATGCAGAGGCGGTTGTGGATGTTGAAGTGGACGTGGCTGTGAACGTCGTTGTCGCTACACCTGCTAATATAACGACGACATGGATCAGTTGAAGCCCTGAACGGTTAGACTCGGATGCATGATAAAGGGTGCTCGCCCGTGATTGAATGGATAAACAAGCGGATGATCGAAGGAGTGTTGAATCAAGGGCCCAAATGAGGGTAGAGTAAAAACAAACAAGGGGACAGGTCAGGGAGCACAGAAATCGTAATCGCGGATCCAAAAACGAAAAAGACCATTGAGTTTACCCTCGGGCATCCATCGGTGTGCTCATGAATGGGCAAAACGAATGAATGGATGAACAAATGAAAGAAGCCAACCCCAGAAACCCCACAGCAAGAATGGCTAAAGCGGTAAAAGAAAAGGAGGCAAAAGACTAACCTTGGTCATGGGGTTCGAGCACAAGACTCTGAGCTTCCTTCGTACAGGTATCAAGCTGTAAAGGGTATCGCTGCTCCTCCTGTCCAGCCTTCCTTTCCTTTTCCGAGGTTGCTGTAGTGGTATTGGGGGTGATATCCACGGTATTGGTATCATCTGCTGTGGCCGCTGCCTCTTCAGCCAACAACCCCATCTTCTCATCCCACTCTTCATCCTCCCTCGCAAACTTTTCATCGGCAGTGCAATACACCATCCTTTCATCCCCGATCCGCTTCCCGCCTGCTGTGATGGACGTCGCAGCGAGTGCAGCAGCGTTCAACTGCCTGTACCATAACCGCCAAGAGACATTCTCAAGTCTCCGTCCATCTTGTATCGTTTCGCTGCATTTCGTGAATACTATAAATAAGAAATAATGTCAGTTTCGACGATACTCTAAGATAGGAGCAAGCACAACGAACCAGCCCAAAGCGCTGAAAGCGCATCCCCGCCTTCAAGGTGTCGTACCGCATCAGGTGCGATAGAGAGCACCGGCGTAGGTAACGAGCTAAGCAATGGCATCTTGCTACTGCTGCTCGTTTTGGTTTGAGCCAGGAACCCTTCTCCTGTTCTCTGGCGTTGTTGTCGCTGTTCCTCCTTGTCCTGCTTGGGATAAACCCGATGCCGTCGTTGCCGATGGCAATTATAGACAACGTCGATTCCGTCGTAGTCGTCGTGGTCGACAGCGTCAAGACGCATACCCAATCGTCGTCGGTGTCGTGAAAATCCACCACCGTCGTCGTTCCGATAGTAGCCGCCGCCGTCGTCGTCCGTTGGTGGGAGTGGTGGTGGTCGAGCGTGAAGAACGGAGCAAAGGAAGCGTCCGCCCAGAAGTCAAAGGAAGACAGGTGATTCGATTTCCGGTAGGATGCGATGATGATTTCAAAAAGGAAGGTATTCTCGGTCAGCCAAAGGATGTTCTTCTGAATCTGATTGGACTTTTATTTTGGGAAAAACACGGAAGGACGCCGTTTGGATTTGGGAAGATAGGAAAGAAGAGGAACAGAATACGAAAAGTAAAAAAAATAAAGTTGAGGGTTTGTTGGAGTGGAATGATAACCAAGACGAAAGGAGACGATGAACTCACAGATTACCAGTTTTACTAGTCTCTTGCCCGGCAGAAGTTTGTAGTCTACGGAACAGGAGTCAAGTCAGCTGTTATGCACCACAGACACAGGGGACATACCCCTCAGTCGACCTCGTTGGTTGTGTTTGGACTCGTTGGGTCGGTAGAAACTAGCACTCAAGCCAGTACCGCCATACACGTCCTGCTTTTCACGTCTTGTCGTCCCAGTTAACCCAGGAAAATAGTGGTAGAGAACAAGAGGAGAGAAACAAGAAGGTGTTATGTTGTCGGGTAACAGTTCCACCCTTCAAGCATGAGAAAAAAAGCCAGGTTTACTTATGTTCCAAACGACGTTGTAACCCTTCTGGCAAGCGCTCGCCGCCTCACAGGAATCACTTGCCCCGGTTGGTTGGTTCGGTCCGCACAAGGGGGAACGTCCAACAGCACATGAGCCGGTTCACGCGATCCAACGCGTAATCGGATCAAAAATCATTTTGGGCAATCCGTCACATGTTTTGCTCTTCAGGCGGCCGGTGCGAGCAGCTAAACCTGAAATGTACGCTCAACCAGCAGCAGCGATATAATAACCTAGTACCACATTCAAGCACCTAGTAGAATACAGAGAAATCAACTAACGATACAGGTAAACCATTCACCCCACGCTCTCATTACCCCAGACTCCGATCTACTCGAACCTGAAGGCTGTACCCGTAACTCCCTTACCCCGCATTTGATCCTTCCTTCCAACACCTCCCTTTGCTTGTTACCCCCATACCAACAAACAATTCAATAGGTGGCACACTGGCAAGGAACACGATGTCGGACAACCCCGACAATTGGTCTAGGCATGCGAAGCTTCCCCATCCCCGAATGCTACTTGTTGCTTCAGGAGCGGGGAGAGAGTTACTTTTGAGCACCATTCGCCTGCTCCACGAATTCTTGAGCCGTTTTACTTACTCCTTTCGAAACCTCCAAAGCAAAAGGTTCCTTTACATTGGTCTTTTTCGAATATCGAGCTAGCAGCAGGATCTTCCGTTCCAAACGTCCAACGCACGGACATACCGGTTTACTTACGTTCCGTGACCTGACGAGCAATGTAGCCAAGAATCCCGGTTACGTTCATCTTCTGCAGCGAGGCCGCAGGGTCGATGATACATGAGCTCCAAGTTCCCCGTCTTTCCCTCCGCCGACATCCAAAGGCTTCGTCCAAGCGAGATGAACAATCTCTTCCTTTCACCTCTTGATTAAACCCTTGCCAATATTCGTATGCATGGTAATCGAGGCTCGCTACCGAAACATGCCAAGATGTAGCAAGGATCTATACATAGCCAGCCATCTTCTGCTCCCCTGCACGAGGCTACCAATCATGATAGCAATTCCCCGAACATCTGACATCCCAAACCAAACGCCGCCTTCTCCCAAACTTCTCCATATCCTTATAGCTAGTGTCCATACAAACCCACTGTCAACTTGTTGTAGCCTACGGTCTTGGTACTTTACCCCACATGCCAGCCCACCTTAATTGACGCTCGATTTGATGCGGCTGAGCTGGTACAGATCGCCACTGGGTTGACACTCGATAGCACGAGTCTCCTGACCACGGTTCTCTGTCACATTTGTCGACGTGTTGAACGCGCCAGACTTGTATCCCCGCGGTGCTCTATGATAGGACCTAATACATCGTGACAAACCACGATAATGTCAATACATACCAGAAACTCAAATGGTTGAGATGGTCATGAGACCATCTCAGGTTTAAGCGCCTGCCGGGCGGGTGTTCCCGTTACACATAGCACCCGCTCCTCGGTTCGTGCTCGCGACTCAACTTGCTGGTCCAACTCTCCTGCTGCGAACGCTCCACGGTACCTAACATGCCTAACGACTACCGGTCCGTACTTTACTATTTACGACTCGCTGCTCCACCAACGTATTCGAAAAATACCTCCGCTCCATGCAGGTCCAGGGACCACCTCAAGCCAAGCAGCGCTGAAGCCAACAAGCCCAAATGGCTATAAACCTCCCCAAACTTCTAGCGTTTACTTAAAGTATCTAGAACCGACACTTCAAGAACACCCTCCGAAATCCATGCTTCGAATCATGTCCGCACTCTATGGCTCATGGTAGGAATTGTAGGATGAATAATGACACTCCAAGGAAAACTCCAAACTTCCTTTGCTTCTTGAACGGCGCGCCGAAGTGACCGCAAGCCTGAGAGATGTGGTCGTCTCGGTCGAACTCGCAAGTCGAGTGGAATTCGAGAAGAGTGTAAAACCGGAAACGAGGGCACCGTGTATTATTAGCGACTCCAGCGTACGCCGCCACAGGACGACAGTTCTTCTGGAATATGACAACTTGGAAATAAGCGCCCGGCCTGCGATCGAGCGCTTAACAACGTCGGAAGCTGTTGGTTCTCAAGTTTCAACACGGTCAATCAATGCCTGCCGCGTTTCCCACCTGCGATCATAGGTTGAATCATATACTAGCCGTGAATTACATTGCTTCGTTCCCGCGAAGGGATGCGGGACCCGGTACCCACATTCAAGGCCTCGGATTGGAGAGGCGATACTTACATGTTCCTTACATGTTCACCTCACTACACTGCGCACGGCAGCTGTGCAGCCGATAATAAACCACAGTGCATCCGTTTCAATAAGAGATCGTCCTTCTTTACTAACCGTCAGGTATTCTTCCGAGGCCTTTTTTGGTGATACTTTCTGCAGGAGGCCGAGAGGTAAGGGTTCGGATGACCGCCAGGGATGACTGGTCAGGGCAGTGACAAGGATGGCCTATGCGAGGCCATAGCTAGTAAGCGGCACACATGCCCTGAAACGTCGGCAGAGAAGCCCACAGGCAAGGGACAGAGCAGGGCTATCAGGGTCTCTGATCAGGACTCGAGGTCGGTAACTTCCCCGGAACAGGAGTCCCGCAGGTCTCGCAGAAGGCCCTAGACGTCAGCTATGTACTGTGTTTCGCCTACGTACAAACCATTGACTCATTGCACTTACCGCCTTGCCGAGGTTGTCACCGTCTAGACGCCGTAGGAAGTGATAACCGGGACGAAAATGGGTTGGAAGATCCTCTCCACCGTATCCCATGGATACAATGCGAAGTGTGTGGCAAAATGGGGCTCCTGTTTCTTTTGCGCCAGTAGTGACAGTGGCGGAATACATTTCCTGCCTTTCACGTGTATTCTTGGCGTAAAAGAGCTGATACCGGCCGACACGGACGTTGTACCTATCCGAACCGAGCCAACCTTTCGCATGTACAACCTTTGAGGTTCAAGCATCTCAATCCAGGTCAAAGCATATATAGCCAAGTCTAGACCCCAAATCCTTTGACGAAAAGGAATGTTCAGCAACCGAAACACTCTCGATGTGATCCCCTTGGGCATTCCGACTGTCCCTTGCAAAGTCCATGATATTCGAAATCCCGTTGTTAAGACTGTCACCTCACAGCCTTCAAACATTTATCAGGTCGCCTGAGGGACCTCTACTTTCAACTCAAGGCGCTCAAGGTTGAGAATCACCACTAGTCCGTCTGAATGAATGCTCCCCTCCGAGAACCACTCCAGTTTCCTTTTTCGTCAAGTAAAATCCCTCATTCAGACAGCAGTGATGGAAGAAGGCATCATCGAGACCGCCCGAGGTTCGCATGAATGCAGGCCGACAACCTATCCTTGTGACTTAGCTTCAAATTGCTCATGTATGCTTATGTATTTTACGATGCTTCGTTCAAACGAGTCAACAGCCCATGCACGAATGCACAAGTTTCTTGGACGGTTATCAGACTCTTCAGCCAAATCTAGTTGAACAAAGAGGAGTTTCGAGGCTTCAAAGCCCGCAAAACCGCGCGATCCGCTCCCTTGCAACATTATTGAAAGGGTGAATTTTTGCGTATGAAGTCTGTCTGAAGCTCTGAGCTCTTTATCTCAAATGCTGGGAAAAGGAACACAATGACTCAAAGTCTCTCAGAGCCGTCCATGCATGATAATTTCGGCCCGAGCACGTCAAATAAAGTAACATTCAGCTCCTCCTTCAGAGCCTCATGTACCGACACCCTCGAAAAAAAACTCTTTTCACATATGAAATTATCAAGTAAAATTGGAGATGGTCTTTATCACCGTCCGGATGAAACGACAACCATCGGTTTTCTGGTCCTTTCTCCTTCTTCGTCTATCTCCTTCCTTTCTCGAACGTCCCTCGGATTTCGGAATCCAAAACTCACTTATTTATCCAATGACTTCAGCCGTACTTTATTGGTAAGCTTTTGCTGCACCAGCACGTCCCACCGCGAACAGCGAGATGAAAGTCTAGTGATCAAGTGTGCACTGGCAGAGATTGCGTCGGAATTCACCGAATTCTTGGTATGAACTGGTGCAAGCGTCACGTCTTATGAGCGCTTACGGAACGGGTCTACTTCCTTACGGGATGTTTCCCCCTAATGTTTGACATGTTCTTCTTCCATTAGACCTCGAGGTCTTGATGTGACTACCACTCTTTGGTAAGGCTTTGACTATGCCGCAGCGTGGCGTAAGACATTGGTCAGACATATTTCCCAATCCTATGATCATCGCACAACCGTCGGGCTCGACTGCGAAGGTTCTCACCGCTCACCGCTCAGGAAACTTCTTTACTTCCATCTATTAACAAAGGAATGACGCACAAGCAAGCCCCAGAATATCTCGAACCGAACCGAGTGTATTAGAAGTTATTGTGATTGGATAGCTGAAGATAGCACTGTGGGTTCTTGGACAGCGTTCACGCCGTGGCGCGCAAAGGGCCGAGAGGAAATGGGGCCATTTCTGTCAGTCTTTGTTCACTGTTACACATCGACGGGGTCTGAAATTGCGAAAAAATCGTCATAGATATAATCATTTTATCTTCTCAGACTGCTTCTGAGGGAAGAAGGATGGATCTGTGGGAGGACAAAGGAGATGCGCCACTGCGGCAATAGTAAACACGCTGGTACGAACGTCCCAAAAAGGCCGTCCTTCCAACGTCAACCATAACTCAACTTTTAGTTGGTGAGAAGTCCGTTCTTCGATTCTCATCCATTGAGTGATAGAGACTGATTAGAAAGCCTAAGTATAACTTCACCGTACCTAAATGATCACCCAGCTCTCAGATCTCACCCCTTACTTCTCTTGCGGCACAAGCCGCAGGCTAGCATATACCATGGGAGGTCCACTCAAGCGCCCACTACAGTATAGCGCCGTTAGCGATCTTTCGAAGCGCCGGTTGATTGGAATTTGGAAGTTCGCAGGAGCGCCGCATATTGCCACACTTGGCTCGGATCCGGCGTTCTAAGCAAGTTGTTGGACCTTCTATTAGCTCCTATCCTTTAACTCGACTGGGAAAGGCGGCCTCTCCCGACCGGTATATCCAACTCACAATCACTCGAAATGCTGGCACTGTACCATTGTGTCTCGCTAAGTAGTAGTCTTCTCGGTCACACTCAATGTCGTCACACACTACATACACCTATATACACGGAGCTGACAAGCCCGACCTGCGCAACACCAAGATACTTCCCCTGAATGGCATCTGACATATCCTTGATTCCACCAGCCGATAATCAAGAAGCCCCCAAGACCCAGAGATAGACTCGAAATAAACTCTTCATCGATAGTGCACGCGCTCCAGTCCCACCCCAGAAGAGAATTAGAAACACCAAAACAGCTCAGCACCAGTCGATCACGAGGAGTGGGGAAATAAACAAAGGCACGAGCAGAGCACCCCCATGACGCACTTTGCCATTCAAACATCCCCCAGCATTCATTTAACTTCGGCTAAACCGGTGACCGTAGTCGCTCTTTGAGTATATGAGCGGGTTTGATATAACTTCCTTCCCCCTCATCCTTATTCGCGGACTAGGCACGAGTCCAGACTTCGGCATGCTATAGAGTTGGATTCTGCAACTACACGAGGCGAATATTGACACTCCTCGAGGCTTTGACATAGAAGACACACTCAGTCCTTGTGCTGCGAGACCTCATACGCACGTATTTAGTCAAACTGATCCAACAGCTGAAAGACGCTGCCAAAAGCGCCGGCGAACTTGCCTTCAATGTATGTTATGATTACACCCTTATCCAGATTCCGTACGACCCGCACATAGTCGAAGATCAAACAACAAGAAGCCGCGAACCGTCAATGAAGCCATTGCCAAAACGTAGATTAATATACAAGCTACATGCAAAAGTGCGTCGGAACAACGAGTTCTACGAGAGCTGTATACAACAAGGTGGTACTGAGCCAGTAACCAATCAGTCAATAGTCATAGTCAATAATCATACTCGTCATAACCTGCCAAGGGAAGATGTGATGAGAGAAGGTGAAGAAAAGGTGTGAATAGAAGAAGAGGGGAGAAAGAAGAAGGTCAAGTGTCTTGCCAGTCGTGAGTGGGGAAGCGCAGAGCATTGCAAAGCGAGAAGACTGAATCTGGGATCTGGAGATGATGGGTAAAGGGAGAATGAAGTAAAAGCTATGTATGGGAAGGGGAGAGAGCAGAACACGTAGTTCTTTTTGAGACGCTGGATCGTCGTAAGTGAGAAGAGGAGGAGTGATATTACAAGAAAGGAGAGCCACTGGAGAAGCGTGAAGGAAGAAGAAGACCGATGGATGGATGATGGATTGGAGAGCGTCAAGAAGAAGTGAGAAACAGATGAATATCGTGAAGAATAAGGAATCAAGGAAGCGGGGTGATGATTAAAATACAACAATGGACAAGTCGTTGAATCCACCGAAACCAGGATGGCAGTCAATGCAAGAGAACGTCGTGAAAAAGCAACACAGAACGTCAAGTAAAGGAAACAGAAGACAGAAAACGATGAAGGTTTGAACCTTCTTTTGAGATCACCCAGTTCATCCCTGGCGAACCAAACCAACCACGATAATCGAATAGTGGGCCAACCTCCGCACTCGCAGCCTCACCCGTCTTCCTAGCTTCCTCAACCCAAACCCACCCTCGCCGGGTACAAGACTGACCATTCCCTCTTAGCTTAGCCTTTGGATGTGGGTTCGGCGCGCCCACAAACCAGGGCGGCGTGGAGATAACGGTGAGAGGGTGAAGGGCGAAGATAACGGTGAGAGGAGCGAAGATCAGGGTGTGATAGGCTGAAGCGGAGGTTTTGGCGCTGTGGACCCTTAGAGTTTAATTTGAGGGGTGTGATAAGAGTCGGCCATGAGGTTGAGAGATAGGCTGGAGAGATAAGGACGTTGTAGGGCGAGGGGACGGCATGGGCGAGGACGGCGGCAATGGGGTTGGTCGACGCAGTAGATGGGGTGGATATTCTTCAGGCTGGTGCATGCCCTCAGCCCAGTGAAGAGAGTACATCGTCGAGACCATCAGAGGACAGCGCATTACTACGAAACGATCATAATATCAGAAATCTAACACTGGAATGCGAACGTAGCCAAAACTCACCCATCCATCGCTCAATCCACGCAACCGTACGAAAGCAAGCAAGCCTAGACAGCACAAGGCGCCATCCATGGCTTCCCTGCTGCCTGCGAATCCACAGCAGGATAACAGCTCCCATTCGAGCTGACAGCCTGAAGCGGCGGTCTTGTCACCAAACTCGAATTCAGAGACGCGACCTGTTCCTCCTCTTCGTCCTCTTCGACTTCCATCACCTGATCTTGCGGTACAGCCAACACCGTCGTTGGAGCTGTCGGCGTTGTGGACGCAACGACTGGAGAAACCGGTGAGGCACCAACGACGGTGGTAGTAGGATTTGAACTCGACGTCCCCGCCGAAGCAGCGGAGGACCTCAAAAACCCACCCCTCAACGCACCCTCATCAAACTTGCACGTCCCCTTTTCCAAATGATACTTCAAGCCATTCGGGTTCAGATACGCCTTCATACACCCCCAATTCGGACACTTGTACGCCTTTTCGCGTTTCTTGCCGAGTGAGACGGGGGGTGCGTTGGGGATGGTTGGAATCGTCACTTTTGGGCGGGAAGGGTTTGTTGATGAGGGTGGTGTTGATGATGATGAGGACGAAGACGAGGATGTAGGACATGAGGAGGAGGAAGAGGAGGGAGCGAGGAAGGTGTTCACTCGTGGACGAGGGCGAGCAGTTTTGGGAACTTTGCCGCCATTGTTCGTAGCAGGTGGCTGAGACAAACTCCGTGTCGTCGTCGTCGACGACGACGACGCAGAGGGGTACGACGCCGAAGGAGAATACGAGACATTCGATCTTGACCCGCTGGGCTTTGTGCTGTCGACCTGCATGCCTTCAAGACCGAGACCCTGGACGTCATCCCCAGTCTCGTACATGCTCAACGAGAACCCCATCCGCTCCATCTCTTCCTCCTCGGCTTCTCGCAGCTCTCGCTCGAGTTGTGCTTGGTCGTATGCTAGGGTGGCAGCGGCGACAGACGCTTCAGCCTCTTGCGTCTTCCGTCTCCATGCCTCTTCATACCGCGCATAATCCCTCGCGAAATCGTATTCTTGTCCAAACGCAGAGATAACCTCCACGCTAAAGGGAGCTGCCCTTTTGCTACTCGAAGAGCGGGCTTTTGGTTTTGGTTGCACATCCATAGGTTCAGCTACAGCAACCTCGAGGAGAGGAGCGATGATACCGATGTAAGGGTTGTACTCGATCGCAGGTAGCATGAGGCTGGATTGCGAAGCGGAGAGGTGGGGAGCGATGGGAGGCGGCGACGAGTCGTGTGAGACAATCGTCACGCCGTCTGCAGCAGCAGCGGCAGCAGCGCCGGCGAACGGCGAGTTCTGATGAGGCGGGGAGAGGGGTGTGACGGGCATGGGAGGTGATGGAACGACCGAGGACGATCTCGACGAGGCTGGCGTGGATGCCATCGAGTCGAGCGTGGTCGCCGGGGAAGGTGCGGGGGACATGGACAGCGACGACGATCTCGAAGACGACGACGAGGAAGGCACCAAGGAAGTGTCGATTTCGATTTTGGGTTTCTGTTTTGGGTAGAGCTGCTTGCCTGAAGACGAGACGGCAGATACATGGTTCTCCTCGAAGTGGTCGACGAGAGCATGGAAATCTCGCAGATTCTCCCCGCAACAGAGGAAATTTGAGCACTAGTTATCTCCATTCAATTGACAAATTATCAGATATGAGATTATGGAAACTCACGACTGAACGCTCAAGTGAAGTAATCCTGTCATCGTTGGTGAAGAGCAGGGAATTTGGCAGAGAGAGGTCGAGGGTCATGATGGAATCCTCCTGGAGCTGGAGGAGAGTGGAATTGGGAGGAGAATGAGGAAGATGATATGATGAATTAGAGTCTGACATGAGGCTGCGGGTCTCGCTTGATATGGCGGTTGCAGCACCACCGTTGGTGTCCATCTCAGCCAGATCTTCCGTCCAATGGCAGGGAGACAGAGTTCCGGCCCTGCTTGTCCTATTTCAGAAAAAGAAACATGTAGGTCAGCGGCAACTCATTTCATTTCCGTTGAGGGAGAATCGATAACATCTGAGCAGAAAGCTGTCTTGTGATGCAAAAGAATAGAAGAGACTTGGGGCCACTTACAGGTCCTCGAAGTGTTCGAATGGAACATGTGGTCGGTCACATTGCCCTGACATTTTGGTGTGATGCGTGAAGAGGGCCGAGGGCATGGCGATTCCAAAGTTCTTGAATGTTCGTTGCAGGAGGTCGCTATTAAACAGCAGATAGTGGGGGTGCACGTCTATACACGACGGCTTTTAGTATTGGAATGAGCGGTGGTGTAAAGGTCGATATATTGGAAGGACTGTGTCTAGTTTCGTTCGTTCAGTGTCCTGCAGGAAGAAAAGGGAAACGGGAAAAGAAGGTTGTGATCCCATTTGATTAGCACCCGAGTCAAGAAGGTTTACAGCAACCTCGAGGCACCGAAATTTCAATCAGAAGCAAGCCATCAGCGACCTCCCATCGCATCTCAATTGGCAGCAAGCACAACTGATAAGGAAACGAAGGGAACATGAAGAGAGAGATTCAGTTGAGTGTGACTGGGACGACGAGGCACACGACCCTGATCATCCCTGGTTAACGACAGCTCGGCAAGTAGGTTAGAAGGATGGATGATTCACGAGCGCCACCCGTAGCGAAACTTTGACTAAAACCCTGTCCATCCATCCGGCGGGTCGTGCGGTAATAACGAAGTCGAAGCAAAGGGGAGAGAAGTAAAGGGCATGGAAGAAAGGGAGGAGGAAAGCCAAATTGAAAGACGCGAATGATGGTGACTGCGCTCACCTTTCTGGTTCTCTTGATGGCAGAGATTATCAACTTTGGTCCCTCTAGGGTAGGGATGGGGAGGAAAGAGTCGAGGGAGGCGCTCAAGGAAAGTGGCTATGGATAAATTTCAGGTGCGTCTGTGATAGTTGGGCCAAGTAGAGCTCGGATCCAAGCAGGCTTCGTTTTTCGAAGTTCCTTCTATAGTCTCTAGTCCGTCGTTATCGTCCTTCGTCGAGTCGAATTGAGTCAGGTCGGGGTCGTGGTAGAATTGAATGAACTCTAGTTTAACAGGATAGCAGTGGTGGTAGTGGAATAATGAGAGGAGTAACCAAGTGGGTAAACAGAAACTCGGGAAAATAGCCAAGTTGTCAACGAGCTGAAATACATATGGTCGTGCAACATAGCTCCGGAAGTAAAAGGAACCGCACAGCGCGCGTGTCAACGCTCCCAAAACCTGTTCTCGTGTTACTCTCCCTAACATCCAATAATAAAAGGATATTCGTGTCATGGGTGTAGGTATGGGCGTAATGGTGGACACCTCAGGAAGCAGCATAGGCATTGACCCCGGCGTTGAGAGTACTTCTGCTCCAGCATACTCCCCCTCCGACGACGGACTAGAACGTCCATTAGGCGCCAACAACAAACGCATCATCATCGCACTCGTGCATATTGGTCTTCTCGGTCTCGGCGGGGACTTCTTCATCATTTCAATGTTTTTACATCTCATCTTTATCAACTTAATTGTACAGAACGTGTGCACTGAGCTGAGAGACTGCTACTGCCAGGCCAAGTGACGAACGAGCAGCGTCCGGGGCCAAGATGAGGCAAATAAAGCAGGTATGACGGACTGGTTACCACCACCAACCGCATTGCACCCATTTCAAAGGTCTCGTGCGTCCCAATCTCTTGTGCGTTGGTCCTCGAGATGATGACTATCGGACCAACAAACCCTGGACCCACCGGCACCAGAACCGAATGGCTCTAGCAATTTGCAAAGACGAAACTGTGGAGGAAGAACCGTTTCACCGGCCCGAAGACTACTGAAGCCCATATGGGTCCAGTTGAGGAAAGGAGCAATGAGAGGACGTGGACGATGCGACCATTGATTCCTGCGGGACAAGTCCAGAGGCCCGCGAGTCCATGGCGCTTACACATGAGGTCCACCTTCATCACGGTCGAGCGTCATTCATGCACCCAATCAAGTTGACAAGGCTCAAGCAAGGGAAGCGTCGAAAACGGAATGCCATCGTGTGTGGCCAAGGAACGGGCTTAAAGGGTTGAAATAGGCAGTTGAAGAGCAGCATGGTAAAACCAAAAGAACTGACATAAGGTACAATTGATTGAAAAGGTAACATCCCTTGTGCGTTACGACTTTGCTCGACGTTGAATAACAAGAAGAGTGATTATTCCCCAAACGGAAGGGACCCCTCTACCACTAGGCCGAACATCGTCAAAGTGGGTTCCTTGAGGAACATAAGGAATGTTGAGCGGATCACCCGCATAGTAGAGTTTGAAGAATCCTGCACTAGCGTCTAGTCCTCGAGGTACAGGGTCGAAGGAAATAGGCGGGGTCGCTAATGGGCCATAACCGATGGATGCCGTACCTCCTTTGCGAGGAACCATGAAGTCCCAGGTTAATGGACGAGTGAGCGCAGCTGTAATTCGCCGTTAGACAAGGAACTAGAATACCCGAACAGCTTACAGATGCTCAAGTCCATGCTGTAAAAATACAAGCAATAGAAGTAGAGGTTCCACGGGGTACTATTTGTGATTCCCAGCCCGTAAATCCCATCGTCTTCAGGAACGAAATCAACCTTATCCGCCAGAACGAGGTTAATGGCTATTGGCGATGACTGATAGGAAGACCATCTTTCGACGCCCGCCCTCCTGAACCCCCAAAAAGTTTCTTGAATTGTATTTCGATCTGCATCGCTGGAAGGTTCTTTGCTGAAGGGCATTTCAGATAGAACGTGTAGTGAGCAGCAGCTTGCAGCACCCGTTGTATTTTCGTAAGACTTCCACGACATGAGGAAGGCGTGACAGACCACTCACAACGAGAAGGGGGTCCAGAGTAACAAGCGTGAAGCTTTTGGCGTCCTTGACCAGCTCCATTTCTGTCTCATACACGGTCATCAGTGCTATACGGTATGACATGGGCCCAGTATCCGTCAACTTGTCGGAGACCTTGCGGATATTGTCCCCCACCAGTGAGTCAGTGACAAGCGAAGATCTAAGTCGCCGGCTGTGTGTCGAGCTTCGATTCAACAACACCGTGGCGTCGTCTATGTTGGGGGAAAGAACATTTCGTATACTCCCCTATGCTTCGGTTGAATTCAACTGAAATACGGCCCTGCGTACGCGGAAATATCGTGGTTCCACCTGCCCCAATGCCTCGGGCAGTGGACGACGATGAAGTGGGGGTACTTTGGCTGCATCGGCATCCCCCCCATGACGGTGTGCTGTTCCATCGCTGTTGGCAACATTGGCACTCTTGCCAGCGCTTTTGACCTCGGAAAGCTCTGCGTGAGATCAACTTTGCTTTCATCCTGCTCACCCTGATCCTCTTGTCTCTAGCAAATCGTCCAGTTCATTGCGCGGGCTCAGTTGGCGACATAAGGTCAGGATGATTATCACTAAATCAAAGTAAGTATTCTAAGCACTTACATAATCTAAACCGGCCAAAATTACGAATATGGGGAGCGTCTATCGTCTTCACAGTCGTGGAAGGTTCACTGGCTAATGCAGGCTCTGCGGGTATCTACCATTGCCGGAAGTAAATATGTATCGGAACAATCGCTACATTGACCACCGCTCCGCGTGGAAGAACCGTTTCACCAACCTGATGACCGCTGGAGGACATATGTGTCCATTCAGCAACGAAAGGAGACCATCTGCTCATGTGGGACCTTCGAAGGGCCCGTCTCCAAGTCTATGGCATTAAAACATGGGTTACTACCAACCTACAGACAACGAACTGAGCCTATTGATAGACCAAGCGCTGTGAGGCGGTACACCCACGCAGATCCAATTTGTCACAGATAAGCAGGGGTTAAGTTTCAAAAGTGAAACAGAAAGCAAGACGAGAAATGAGCTGAGGAAAGGGCAGAGGCAAAGCAAGTGAGTGAGGGTGGCTCTTGAAAGCGTCCCAGGAATCAGATATTCCGAGTACAGGGCTTCGAATTCATAGAAATGCTCCTTGTAGACCACTTCAAAGATCCAACTACCCAGCCTGACCATCGGTGGCGCTTACTGTTGTTGACCAGAGTCCCCCCAGCCACCGCCCTCGCCGGATGTCACTAACAGAGAATCGGATAAAACTCTGATGGGGCTCCCACTACGTTAATGATTTTTGAGAATGAATACTCAACCAGATCACCCTCCCTAAAAATGCAGACCCTAAAGAAGATTCTTGTCCTCGAATGCTGAGCTATATATATATATGTGTGTGTGAAAGATTCGAGAAAGAAGTCGAAGGCCGAGAAGTTGGGATGAAAAACGAGGACATGAAAAAAGAAAGCACACGCATAGATCAATAAATAGGCGATGAGCTATGGAGGAAGATGAAGTGAGTTGATCATGGATGGACACACAATGACGAGACGGGGCGAAGATAGAAGTCAATAATGATGGGAAAAGGTTACGATGACAGGCAGCGTTTAATGGCTGAGTGTAGGGCTACCGACGACGGGATAGGAGAGGACGATGACGGTGTACAAGTCACGGCAGGGCGCACCGTTGCTCGCATTACTGGCGCTTCCTCTGAATCCTGGCCAACTTTGCAAATAGCGAACTTGAATGAGGATTCTTCCCCTTCTCCCTCTGTTGGTCCTTCTTTGAGTCAACCACGACTGTAGCCCATGGTTGCGCACCCCCACTTGTCGTGCTCGCTTTGCCCGCTGAGAGGTAGCCCATTTCCGCATATGTACCAGTCGCGTGGTATCCACTGTGCGTTGCCGTCGTTCCCATTCGAGGAGGGACCATCATAGGTTTCTGTTGTTGGCCATACCCCCGCATGTGCATCGTAGGCAACGAAACGCCACTGACCGCCAAGGCCACAGGCACTGCTGCCCTCCCTTGTTGGTCTTGCCGCTGAATCAAAGTGTCAAGCGACTCAGAAGAGGTATCTACCCAAGACCGGTACATCTCCGGCATTGAGGTCGTTGGTTGATTACCGCTGTAGGGTCCTGACAGTGGAGCACTGAGCAAGGTCTGCGACGCCTCGCGATAGACAAAGCCATCCTCCCCAGGGTCCACCTGGCCTAGTCTAGGAGGGGCCGAGTTTTCCCGTTTCCGGCTCTTCCTTGACGAGCGAGGCGGTCTGTTAGAGCGTGCTGACTGCTCGTCATATGCTTGTGTTCGTAGGTTGAAGACAGGGATGAGAGGTTTACTAGTGACAGAGCTAAAGATTGTGGGTGGTGGAGGTTGTGGCTGATGGTATTGTGGCCTTCCAGGATCAGGCCGACCATCGTCGTTGCTGCTCCCCAAGGCTTCCACGTTGGTGTTGTACTTTCTCTGTCTGTGTGATGGGGACGACTTAGACTGGGTGCTAGATTTGGTCTGCTGGGAATAGAAGTTAGACTCAGCGTCGTTGCGGTATGCGGCTGAGTAGAGACGCTTTTCTTTGCTTTTGTTGTAGAAGTCAGCTTCAACGACATTGGGCTCTGCTACTGGGTAGAGAATCTTGTATTTGCTTCTGTTGTAGAAGTCGGATTCACTATCGGTGGACTCTTCATCTGGGTAGAGAGGCTTGGATTTGGAGACCTCTTGTCCCCAGTTGCTGACACCCTCCTGCTTGCCCGACGAAGTTTGTTGGTCCTGATGCGCATGTATGACTGGGTCTACGTCTTCAGCACTCAGCTCTGTTTTACCTGGTACACCTCCCTCGGTGCCCTGCAAGTCCAACAGCGAAGGTCCTTCGAGTCCCAACCTCCAGTCATCATCGTGGGTAATCGCGAGGTCAGCGTTGGTCTATGTGAAAGGCGGAATGAGGATGGCTTGGAACGGGGGTATCGATGGCACTTACCAGTTCAAGGAGCCGTTTGTTGATTCGGTGCGAGGGATAGAAGTCCTTCAGCGTGTTGGTTAGCGAATGCTCGGCGGCTGATGATTAGCCACGACCAAAACCTACCATCGACGACAAAGACGGAATATCTTCTACAAGGAGACCATTTTCTTCCGAGCCCTTAGCCATGCCTCCGCTCTGTCCTGAAGGGTGGAAGAAGTGGGTGAGCTGTGAGCTCCCTCGTTCCGAAGCACCTCCGGCGATGTCCATATGCTTATGGCTTTTGCTGGGGGTTGGATCGGGGATAGTATTGCCAATGCGCGAAGACTGCGGTACTTGACTGCTTGTGTACCCAAGCGCCGGTGTGAGCAAGAATCCGCGAAGGAACAAGCATTGATCGCTCGCCCTCTCCCCCTGAGGGTTTATGACTGTTGAGCTGGACTTTGACCGACTGCGGGCGGTCCCAGGTTTAGTCCATTGGTATGGCGGCAAATCATGAAGAAAACGGGTTAGTACAAGCGAGCTGTCGGGCTCTGGTAGAGGTTCGGAATACGTTGCACTGGCCCAGGAAGACGAAGTCACTTTACCAGTAACGACGTAAAGGGGATCGGTTCGACCGGGATCCACGAACTGCAGAAGCTCCATGCCGTGTTTGCAGAGCCAAAGACGAAGGCGGTGGGTTTTATCGCCCGCTAGTGTATGGAGCTGCGCAGGGGATGTCACCGCAAGGACTGCTCCCTGAGGCGCATGGCAGCGATATGTGATATCTTGAATGACCCTGCGACGGCATTTACATCAGCCAGCCAGGCCGGGAGGATAGCCTCCCAAACATACCTGGATCCAGACAAGTGATTGATATTCTGAACAGAGACACCACCAGTTATTGACTCCCCTTCTGAAAAGTATTCTGGTTCTTGCCAGACGTCGGACAGCGCCAGTGACGCCAGTTGACTCTGAAGCACAGGTAGTTGGCAATCGAAGAGATTCGCAAGGGTAGTAAACCCGGTGGAGGTGAGTTCTCCGATATCGCCAATCCGAACCGGAGGCCCAAGAGGACATGGATTTGGGCAGGGATATCCATGACCACTTGGATAGATCTTTTTGATATAAATACCGTCAAGGCTTAAGCCCCCAGGAAGATCTGGCGACCTATACCAGGCTCTTGGTTGGTGTCTCGCGCTCATATCGAGGTCGTCTAATAATGTCTGGAGTTCAATCAGCATCATGAGGTAGTAGCATCGAGAGGGGGGTTGGTCTCACGATTTCCAAGTTGCCAAATTCTGTTGAGACAGCTTCAGCCTGAGAAGGGATCGCATCAGCGGCCAGTGTGCCATCGCTCTCAGAGCCCAACACATTCGGATCTGGGCGAGAATTTGCGGGCAAACTAGGATCGGAAGGCATGATTGTATACGGAGCTTCGTATTGCTGTGAATCCAACGTGACTGCGGTATGGGGGATCAAAGTTGCGAAAATCGAGAGAACATACGAGAAGATAGAGAATGGCTGTCGCAATAGCTGTGGAAGCGATGGAGAACCCTGTCCACCGTGCGATGCGTGAGGGAGGTGAATGTGCACATTGCTTAGATTCCACATGTCTCGATTCGCCATGCTGGCTGTAGAGTTGTGAAGGGCGTTATCAGACCCGCCTTGAAACAGCCCTGCGGTGGAAGCAGGAATGACTGCAGAGGTCGTACTTCGTGTGGACATTTGGGTTGGCAGCCATGGAGGGTGTTGTGGAGGCCGTCCATGGAAAGGCTGGTGTGGGTTTGGATTGGTATTGAGTCCTTCATTAGGCGTAGGAAGCTCGGATGGTAACGAGCTGCCGTAGTTCTGAGGCCAATCTCCCGGCTTCAGACCCGCCAGGGATGGACCGAATGGTCGTGGTGGTTCTGCGGGCGAAAAGGCATTCTCGCGCCCACTGGCGTGAAAGTCATCTGCCATGGTGGTGGTCAAGTTGGAGGTTGATTGCTATCGATTATTCTATGTCAACATCATAGAAGTCGAAGGCACCGCCTCTCACAAAGCATGGGCGCTTAAATCAAGAAACTCACCCTTTAAAACTGACCTGACCGGTTAGTTATTGGATCCACCGAGAGACACTAATAACCGCTCCCAATCAAGCATTGCGACTGAGCTTGTACGCTGGGCGCTATTCCCAAAGACATCGATTGCGGCCACACTGGCCTAGCAAAAGATAACTTGACCATGTCTTTACGCGACCGGAATTCGCAGTAATGCTGTCAAACCAGTCGCGTTTTGGCAGCAGCGCATTATTCCAGCTGATATTCCTTGCTTTGAACCGAAGCATAAAAATGTAAGGTGCGACTAAGGGCGGGTAAGAGACTGCTGAGGCAAAACCGCGCTGAGCGGTTGTGCGCAAGAAAAGAGGGTAGGTGTTTGCGAGCTGCACTGTGACGGTGAATTGGTTTGATCCGGTATTATGGCACAGCCCTGCATACCACTGCCAAGAATTGAGGTTTGTCACTGCTTTGTGGCAGCGTGTGCAGGGATTGACAATGGTACCAAGGGCAGTAGAATCAAAGTACCCTAAGCACTTGCTCAAGGTGGGGTGAAATCACGAATATAGGAGCCATCTATTATCTTCATAGCTGTGGTCCGTCGAAGCTTTACTGGCAGATGCAGGCTCTCGTGCCAATCGACGAGCAAGCAGCGTCCAGAACCAAGATGAGGCAAATAAAGCAAGTATGACAGAGCACCGTAGCACCAGCCGCGCGTTTCACCCATTTCAAAGGTCTCGTGCGTCCCAATAATCTCTTGTGCGTCGGTCCTCGAGATGATGAATCTCGGACCAATGGCAAGACCTGGACCCACCGCGAATGGCTCTATCAATTTGCAAAGACGAACTGCGGAGGAAGAACCGTTTCACCGGCCCGAAGACTGCTGAAGCCCATATGTGTCCAGTTGAGGAAAGAGGCAATGAAAGGACGTGGACGAGGAGGATGAGACTATTATTGTCTCATATGGGACCTTCAGAGGTCCCCGAGTCCGTGGCGCTGAAATACAAACATACAAGTGCCCAACCAAGATGACAAGAAATAGAATACATTGAAAAGGCGGCGTCGAAAGATGAAGTATGCCGAAGGATCAGATGGGGACGGAATGATAGTGGTGTCCATGAAACTTTGAATCTGGTGGCATGCTACTCTAAAGAAATGGCAAGAGAAAGGATGGAATAGATGATGAGCAAATAGAAAGGTGGCCTAGCTCAAAGGTTGCGGAAACCAGCCTGGCCAACGTACTAGAAGAACAGGTACTGAGTGGTGGTGTTCAGAAAGATATTCGGGAATAGCAGAGGGAAGGAAAGAACGAGGCGAAACAACCAGCGCGAAATGGCTCAGATAAATGCGCCAGGTCGGTGTATCCTTGATGGAAACGTTCGGATGCGATTATCGCCCAGTGAACACTGAGCGTTCATGAACCTGAACCAAAAGGTAAGCCCGACAACTCGTCGTCACGGAGTGGTCGAGCTCGGGGAGCAAAGACTACACCGCCTCCACCCCATGGGTCGTCATCCTCTTCGTCGTCGTCGTCGTCCTCTTCATCCGAGTTGAGACCCAACGCAACATGTCCAGGCCTAAGTGGAATGACCCCCGGAAGTGCTTGAGATCGAGGCCGTTTTGGGCCATCGCGTTCAGCGTTCCAATCTTGTGAATCCCTGAGATTAAACGGGTGTATGTGTAGCGGCCCCTCTTCATCTTCGTGGTCGACATCTTCATCCGAGTTGAGACCCAACGCAACATGTCCAGGCCTAAGTGGAATGACCTCTGGAAGTGCTTGAGATCGAGGCCGTTTTGGGCCATCGCGTTCAGCGTTCCAATCTTGTGGATCCCTGAGATTAAACGGGTGCATGTGTAGCGGCCCCTCTTCACCTTCGTGGTCGACATCTTCATCCCACACCTCGTCCTCTCCCAACGAATCCGTCCAGCTCGTCTGACCTCCCTCCCCATAGCCACTGATAACCGAAGAGGCACCATCCCAATAATCCTCATCCAGGCTCCTCCTCCTTGGCGTCGAGGTGTCTTCATCATCGCCATTCAGGTAACCGGGAATGTAACTCGCCTCTGGACGGTCTCGAAATTTAGGCCGATATGTCCTCGGTGCAATTCCAGCACCTTTGGGAACGGCCCTCCGAGTCTCCACCCCTCCCGCACCAACTACAAAGTCGTGGTCGTTTAGCATCCACTCTGACGACGTGATGCTCATCACCTCTGCAAACTCCAACGGCTCGTCTCCTTGGCCCCAACTCGCCGCTCGATGTGCAGCTGTGAGGAGTCCGCTGTCACTCTGCTGCCTCGACTGGTTGACTTGCTCTACGCTTCGTCTAGCGTTGTGAACCTGGTGATTTTCGCTGTCAGTGCCCCGTTGGTTCAGGGCTCGATTGCTGCCTTCCGGCGTCGACGGTTTCTGGAACTTGAGTATCCTGGGTAAGAACTTCCACCGAGGTTTGCCGACAACAGGACTTGTTGCCACGGATGAAGGACCGCTGTAGTCCGACCCGTTGCCTGATCGTTGTCGTTTTGAGACCGGCGAACCCCAAGCACTATCTCTGGATTCCTGCTTCTTCTTTCCCTTGTCCTTCCCGGACATGTAAACGACCTCGGAGCGAGGTGCGAAAAGACCTGGCCTGGAGGCAACGTATGGGATAGAACTTGCGGAAGGCGCAGTTCGACCTCCAGGTCTGGCGGAGCCTGGACCCCGATGCCTTCCTTGGGGCTTGGTGCTACGAGGGTTTGGGGCACTCGCACCTGGTGGATCATGGTGTTCGTCAGGAACTTCAGGAATGGCTAAAGGCCTTGCCACTGGCGTCCGCAGCTTTGAGAAGAAACCGGTGAGGCGGGTGGCGATTGTCTTTGGATTTGAGGACCACTTGAACCGTACAACCGACATGGCGTCGTCCGTTTCGTCTGCCGTGACCCTGATCTGCGGTACGGGGGCGGTAGCCTCTAACCACCTTCGCGGGTCAGGGAGGTCTTCGATAACCCATGGGTGTGACTGTGAACATCAACGAGGTGACATTAGCTTGATATGCGGGCACTCAAGGGTCTAAACCAACCTTGACGCCCTGAAGAGTGATTCGGTCTCGGTAGTCCTTTTGGAGAAAACGCTCGAGAAGATCGACTGCGGTTCCCCGATCAGGCCCCCGCCCTCCAGTTGCCACATGGTCGCTGCCCATGTACTCGTCAACGTGCCAATCCTGAGTAAGGATAAGGCGGTAGAGGTCAAACTCATTACCAGTGTGAACTGCAAATGGGACTCTCCCAAAAAGAAGACAATAAAGTGTAACGCCCAAACCCCAAATGTCGATCGCTTTGGTGACCTTCGGTTTCTCCTCAGACACTGGTGATTGTGCACCGCTTTGGAAAGACATCTGGGAGTCCAGGGGCGACATCAAACCAAAGTCCCAAACCACTTCAGGTGCGACGAAGGAAGGTGTACCAGCAAGTTTGGTGAGATCCCTCTCGTTCATCAAGATGGGTTCTTTGCACTCCCCCGCAGCTTGGGCGCCGGCCGCAGCAAGCCGTTGCGCGTAGGAGAAATGGGATACACCAAAGTCTGCAATCTTGACTTGGGTCCTGTCGGCTGTCCAGAGAAGGTTGGCGGGCTTGATATCGCGATGGATGATGCCTTGTCCGTGTACCAAGGCCGCAACCAAGTCAGGCAGACGTCACAGGGGTATCATGGATATCACGCACAGTATTCCAAACCCAAGACCGCGTCGCGAATAATTCGCCGCGATTGAGCTACTGCCAGCCGAGGCGTATTGTCATCGTATCGCCAAATGACCTCTCCTCCGGCGAGAAATTCCATGACTAGACAATAGGTACTGTCAGCCTAAGCGTATGAGCAAGCCCAAGGAACGGAAGGCTTACCCATGTATATCTTGTCCTTCAAACTGTCATCTATAACCTCGAAGAGCCTGACGACATGTGGATGTCTAAGTTTCTTCATGATCGCAATCTCTTTGCGAACTTTCTGCGAGGGGAGGACGTCGCGATTATGTATAAAATTGCAGTAGTTACTACAAAAGTTTTACCAAAATCTGCAGCAACTGCTGTCCAGCGGCTGTGCCAAACTTCATGCATAAAGTTGCAGTAGAAGCACCAGCTTCCCTGTCATGCCTAAATGGGGGTGATCAAAGCTTCTTATGACGCGACTGCATTGAGACATCGCGCTCTCGAGTGCTCGGCGCCGGCGGGCGCATCAATACATTTCCTTTTCGGTCGGTTCATCAAATGCTCGCCTCGCCCGCTCCCCCACCTTCCTATTGCCTATTCTGGGCCTCCCATGGGCTAAGAGCCATTCTGTATACACATGTATATACCTATTACGTTAATAGACCAAATGACACCGTTTTCCCCTCCATACAGGTGGAAATGACCCATGTAGAAGCATCCTAATGTGATTCTATATACAGGATACCGGCGGGGAATGTATGCGCCATTAGCAGTAAAAGGTACGTCGCTGGAAGGCCCTAGCTTTCACGTTCAATTTGACCCCATAAACGCCCGAAACGTGTGAGATTTGGGCAAGCTACAGTCCATATACATCTGGTGCACCTTACAGCTAATGCACGAATGCCTCAGGATTTGTTATTAGGGCCTCACTTGATGGATACTAGGTTGAATATGTAAGATATAGTGTGATTGTATCTTGGAATCTTTCTTTAGCACTCTACCTACCTATGCACCCAAATGTCCTGGTAAACCGACTAAATATACAGAGCAAAGTCTGAGTTGGACACTCCATATCCAGGTGCATTGTCTGACTTTTCACTTTCTCTAGTGACCTATGCTCCAAATTATATCAAATGAAAGGTAATTTTCCCCTGATAACTACAGTCCCTTTCGTCTATCTTCCTAGTGAGGCTGCGAGGCTTTTATTCACAAAACATTGGAATTGATGAGACATCCGAAAGACCCGGAGACGTCGGTTGCGCCTGGCAACCGCTCATGGCGGGCGCTAATTAGCACCATTTCGTGCGCCGTCAACGCTCAAATAGATATTCTGAAATACCTTCACTTTATAACCTTGTGAATCCAACCTTCAGCTGCACATCCATGCATAAGATCCAAGAAACTAGTACAGTAGGGCATTATGTTGACCAAAGTCGAGTATCCTTGCACTGCCACATCGGTAGACGCGTGTCGCGTCGACATATCACCCACAAGCCAACTTGAATGCTGGGCGGGGCCAAGGCGCAAGACCGAAAATAATGTAGGTACTATATATATTATGCTATAGGCCATAGATTCTCTCAATATCCAGTCCTGTCTAGATGCTGTTGTACCAGCTAAAAGCAAGGGGGACGTGCGCGAACAGCAGAACAACAGGCCAACTTTGGCTTGGCGAGTTGGCATTCCGCGGCTCAGTCGGACGAAAAATACCGACCGCTGACGCATTTGGAATGATAAGCGGGCAAATGATGCGCCGAAAATGCGCCTGGCTCAATCCGGGGATGGGGAAGCGATCTGCACATCAGGCGACCATTTTGGGTGGTATGCCAGCCAATGAGATGCAGGCTTGGCCAGGTAGGAACTGCAGGAAGATTATGCATAAAGAGTGGGGGTAGCAATTGCTAGATTTTATGGATGAAGAATTTTAGTAACTACTGTAATTTTATACATAAAGACCACAGTGTCTGGTGTTTCTGCTCTGTGGTTTCCAGCCTGTCGACCACCGGAAGATGGCCTGAAGACCGAGGCGGTAGGCCGGTCTTGTGTCTCAGTGCCTGATACTTCCTTTCCTTGGGACTAACCCTTTTGACGGCTTTAATTGCCTAGATTCAATGCTGTCAGAACGGCCATGACGCACCAATCCTGGAGACCAAATGGTCACGTACCACAGGGATATACTTTGGCAACTCTCCTGGTGATGATGGCAGCATCTAGTGATGGACAGGGGTAACCCCCGGGTCCCAAACCGTCGACCCGTACCCGACCCGTGAAAAACCCCTACCCCTGCCCAGGGGTACGGGTTTTGGCGGGTTTTTGAAGGGTTGGGTTGAGGGTACAAGGGTCGGGGGTCAACCCGTGACCCCTGCACCACAAAATGGTGTTTTATGATAGTTAAAGTAACATCTATTGGTTCGCCACGCTGTGTAGTTGATTTAAGCGCCCATTAGCCGCTCAGCAGCCCCAATGATTTCCGACTTCAAGCTGTGGGGTCATTTTCTCACCAAACGCGACGCGTAAGACACCATTAGAAACGTAAAAATTATGGGTATTTGAATCTGAAATTTTCTCGTCTAACGATTCAAAATTGACCGAGAACGAGGGAGAACAGTAAAATAGGATCCGATTGAATGCATTGGCCTCGATCACTATTTTCGAAGCGTCAGATTACTTGATGGCATATATCGTTCGAAAGCTACGACTTAGGGCTTTCGAACGCACATAGAAACATATCTAATAGTGATGTATCAGGTGAGTTATATCGTTTTCGAATTTGTGACGTGGCGTTTTGGGCGAATCTTGGCGCGGCCGGCAATACCCGTACCCGCGGCGAAGGGTACGGGTTTGGTCAAGGGTCCGAAATGGTCGACCCGTACCCGACCCTTGAGTACCCCTACCTGCATACCCCGGGGGTTTGCTAAACCCCTGTCCATCACTAGCAGCATCCGCCAGCACTGATAGTGTTGAAAAGGCAAGCAAGGGAGGGTTGAGAGGCGACAGAATAAGGGGCACAGACACAGACACAGAGTGGCCACAACAGAAGTACAGGGTACAACGGCAAGGTATATTGAACCAGGGTAACGATAATTCAACATGTGTTTGTACTTGTTAGGTGTACCTGCATGCCAGCCACCAGGGCTAACACGACCAAATCCAACAGATAGACCTCGCCGTGCTGTCCTACGCCAACCTTGGGGCCACGATAGTATCTATTGATCATGGGCATGGCAGACGTCTTGCCAATGTCGTCAACAGGGTCAAAATGGTTGAAGATGGACTCTGCATCCCCCACTGTAACGGTGCCGCTGCCAGAACCGGTCTTGGCAAGTTTTGTAATCAATATGCTTTGTTTGCGTGGTGACGTTTCCAAGAGTGAATGGTTTTGGGCGTCGCCAGGATTGGGCGGTGCCGTAGTGCAATCATCCTTGCTGTTCGTCTCGAGTTCCTCCCTTTGGTGGGAAATACTATAGTCTATTTGTTCGGCCAAGCGGCGTAGGAGGCTCGGGCCCTTGGATTGGCCGAGAAGCTGAGCATGGGTTTGGGCTCTTGCTGGTTCTCCAGCATGGACACCATGGAATTGATCAGATTCGGGATAGGAGGGACGTCAGGCTGGTTGCTGTCGCTGGGGAGGTTGCTGTGGTGGTTGACTGCTCGAAGTCGCAGGTTCCTGAGGCTACGATCACATCTAATCAGCATCTTCACATCGTTCCGAAACGACAGAAAGACATACCTTAGTACTTCCATCTTTGTCTTGACTCTTCCAAGAATCACCTTCATCGTCATTGTTAGGGGTCGAGCGTAAAATGTTGTCAGCGTTGTTTTAACACTTGCTTCGGTATCCTCCGATGCCTGCCCCAGTACAGTGGGATGTTGTTGCAGCACTTTGATTGCACCGGGCTTCTCCCCGTGGTGTTGTACTGCTTCAGAGTCTCTGCTGGCAACATTGATACTACCAGCCTGAGCGCTCATGGCTTCATGGAAGCCCTGAATGGGTTCAACTTGGCTTTCCTGCTGCTTATCCAATGAAGAGGTCCAACCGCCCTGATACAGGCCTTCGACTGGATTTTGATCTCTAATGGGAGCGTCCATCTCCGCATTGCCGGCCACAGACGTCGTGATGTTTGCCTGTAAGCCTAACAGTGATGTATGGTGGGGACCTTCTAGCCTCAATCTCCAATCATCATCATGAGTAATCACCAGGTTGGCATTGGTCTAAAAGAGAGAAGGAATGAGGTTGGAGTAGGGTGAGGGTATCCATGGGACTGACCAGCTCAAGGAGCCGTTTGTTGATTCGGTATGAGGGATAGAAGTCCTTCAATGCGTTGGTCAATGCGTGTTTGGTATCTCAGGATAAACGTGACACTTACCACTGACGACACAGATGGAACCTCTTCGATTCGGAGCCATCTTGCCCTGACCCTCTAGTGACGCCGCCACTCTGGTCTGGAAGGCGAAAAAAGTGGGAAAACTGTGAGCTTCCTTGTCCCGAAGCACCTCCGGCAGTGTCCACATTTGGGTGACCTTCGCTGGTGTCTGGATTAGGGGCAACATTACCAACCCTCAAAGCATGCTGTGCCTGATGGCTCATATATCCAGGCGCCGGTGTGAGCAAGAATCCGCGAAGAAACAGGCATTGATCACTCGCCCTCTCCCCTTGAGGGTTTATGACCGTTGAGCTGGACCTCGACCAGTTCCGGGAGGTCCCAGGTTTGGTCCATTGATATGGTGGCAAATTAAGAGGAAAATGGGTTAGAACAAGCGAGTTGTCAGGCTCCGGCAGAGGCTCGGAATATGTTGCATTGGCCCAGGAAGACGAAGTCACTTTACCAGTCATGATGTAAAGGGGATCGATCCGACCTGGCTCCAGGAGCTGCAGAAGTTCCATGCCATGCTCGCAGAGCCAAAGACGAAGACGGTGGGTTTTATCGCCTGTTAATGTATTGAGCTGCCCAGTGGATGTCACTGCAAGGGCTGCCCCCTGAGGCGCATGGCAGCGATATGTGATATCTTGGATCACGCTGCGGCAGCATTCCTATCAGCCAGTCAGTCTAGGAGGATAGTCCGCAAACGTACCTGGAGCCAGGCATGTGAGTGATACTGTGAACAGAAACACCGCCAGTTATAGATTGTCCTTCTGAGAAGTAGTTTGGATCGTGCCAGACATCTGAGAGCGCAAGTGATGCCAGTTGGCTCTGAAGTGCAGGGATTTGGCAATCGACGAGATTTAGAAGAGTAGTAAACCCGGTGGAGGTGAGTTCCCCAACATCGCCAATCCGAACTGGAGGCCCCATAGGACATGGGTTGGGGCAGGGATACCCGTGGCCACTGGGATAGATCTTTTTGATGTAGATACCGTCCATGCTCAAGCCACCAGGGAGGTCTGGCGACCTATACCAGCCCCTTGGCTGGTGTCTCGTGCTCATGTCAAGGTCGTCCAACAACGTCTGGAGTTCGATCAGCACCATGAGTTAGGAGCATTGAGATGGGGGCGTCTCACAATTTCTACGTTGCCAAATTCTGTTGTTACAACTCCATCGGCCCGAGAAGGAATCCCTTCAGTGGCCCGTGTGTTATTATTCTCAGAGCTCGAAACGTTCGGGTCTGGACAAGAGGATGGCACGGCTGGGGGATTGGAAGGCATTATTGTATACGGGGCTTCGTATTGCTGTGAATCCAATGTGACGGCAGTATGGGGGACTAAAGTGGCGAAAGTTGAGAGAACATACGAAAATATAGACAAGGGTTGTCGCAATAGCTGTGGAAGGGAGGGAGAACCCTGTCCGCCATGTGATGCATGAGGAAGGTGTATGTGTACGTTGCTTAGATTCCACATATCTCGATTCGCCATACTGGCTGTAGAGTTGTGAAGGGCGTTATCAGACCCGCCTTGAAAGAGACCCGCATTGGAAGCAGGAATGACTGCAGAGGTCGTACTTTGTGTGATCATTTGGGTTGGCAGCAATGGAGGATGTTCCAGAGGAGGCCATACTCCATGGAAAGGCTGATGTGGGTTTGGGTTGGTATCGAGTCCGTCATAGGGCGAAGGGGGCTCGGATGGTGATAAGCTGCCGTAGTTCTGGGGCCGATCTCCTGGCTTCAGGGGTGGACTGGGTGGTTGTGGGGGTGAAAAGGCCTCCCCGCGCCCAATGGCATGAAAGTCGTCCGCCATGGTGGTGGTCAAGGTGGGGGTTGATTGCCATCAAGTAGCAAAAGAGAACTTGACCATGTTTCTACGCGACCGGAATTCATGCTGCAAGCAGTCATGGGTTCAAACCAGTCGCTTGGGCAGCGGCGCATTATTAGAGCTGAGATTCCTTGCTTTGAACCCAAGTATACAAATTTGAGGTGTGATTAAGAGTGGGTGAAAGAGCGCTGAGACTGAACAGTGCTTAGCGGTTATGTGCAAGAAAAGAGGTTCCCGTTTGCGAGCTGCACTGTCTATTGGTTTGATCCGGTTTGGCACAGCCACGCATACGGAAAATCGACATATTGAGCAACACAAGGGCGGTATAATCATTGAATCAAAGCACCCTAAGCACTTCCTCAAGATCGGTGGGGTGAAATCACGAATACATATGGACCATCGATTGTCTTCATAGCCGTGGTCGGTGGAAGCCTCACTGGCGGATGTAGGCTCTTTGCGTTAACCATTGCCAGAAGCAACCGAGAACGCGTATCTGACCAAGGACGTGGGGCGACCATCGACTCGTGTGGGACCTTGAGAGGTCCCCGAGTCCATGGCGCTTAAATATGAGGTCCATCTTCATTATGGTCTAACATCACTCATGCACCCAATCAAGGTGACGAAGCTCGGGCAAGGGAAGCATCGAAAACGGAATCCTTAACATGCCATTCAACAACCCGGGCGTGTGCTCAAGTCAAATGCATAGGGGGTTAAACTCAAAAAGGACACTTGACGAGAACCACTACTTATACCGGGATGGAGTAGTCTACAAATCAAGAGAAGTGATATCAAGTACGATGGATGATTGAAGAAGATACCAGGCCTTGGGCGCTACTAAGTCTTTTGCTCGACGCTGAATAGCAGGAAGCGCGATTGTTCCCCAGACCGAAGGCACCTTGTTATGGACTGCTGAATAGCTGCTAAAAATCTTCAAAGGGGCCTGCTTGAGGGACTTGAAGAGGCCTCCCTCAATTACCGATTAGAACTTGATGAAAAGGCAATACATGATATTCCTAATGAACCGTAACCGATGGACACTGTGCCACCTCTTTCTGGAGACTGAAGCCCTGAACTTACCGCGGGTTTGCCGTCAAACAAGGGGTCTAGAAAATCCAAGGCCACGCTATTGAAATAGATGCAAGATAAGCAGTATTCCACCCGCATTTGGGATTGGACGCCGAGGAGAGAGCCATTGTGATGGCAGGGGAGTCGAGCAGAACGGCTCGCTTGGGGGATAGCCCTCTGATTGCAAAAGGCATAATACAAGGGTTAGAAAAGTACATCCGGGAGGTCAGAACCTGAAACATAAGAGTACAATGGAGAAGGATAGAGAAGGATAACACGCGAGACAAGCAGGGAGCTAGTAGTCAATCATAAGTTAGTAAGTCGACAAGAGGAGGGGGGAAGCGACTATAATACAGACAAAGGGCCTTTCGAAAACGATAACTACCTGGTATAACATCCATGCATGGGATCGCACGGCAAGATACATAAAATATATAGAGGACCCGCAGAGAAGTTAAAAGGCTAGAAACAGGGCAAGAAACAGGAAGCGCTTCGACGAGTAGCAAACAAACCGAAGACGAGCGAGCAAGTGAAAACAAAGGAAACGTGCGAGTAGAGGGTAGTTGATGGATCGGCAGACAAGTCATGGTGAATGCGAGGAGTAAGGTAGGGAGACAGGAAAGCGGGAGTAGGTAGGTAGGGCGGGGGCATCGGTGTGGCCAAATAGTCAAGCGCATCCTTGACAAACTCGACGGCAGGGCCTCAGTACTAGCCTAGAGATTCCACCTTCATCACACGACTCAGAGTAGCCCTTACGACTATAGACTCACGCCGATCGCCTGTCCTTGCCCGCCCCAACTTCCTAATTCTCCTCTTCGATCTCCTCCATCAAACTACAAACGACGTCAGATCGCGGCGTGAACATAGGTAGAGAAAGCAGGCTCACCTAAAACTAGACAGCTTGGAAGGCCATGGGGACGGATTTAGTGTCGTCACTGGCGTCGCTGGCGTCGCCAGCAAACTGTTGCTATAACTCGAATCCGGCGTGCCTAGAATTACATTTCCTTGTATCGCTGGCGTCGCCAAGTTGCTATAAATTAAATCCGGCGTGCCTTGTTGACTTCCGCTCGCTTGCATTGCTGGCGTGACTAGTTCACTGTTGCTAGGATCTGAAGGGTCTGATGTCTCTTGTTGACTTCCATTGCTTTGCAGCTTGGCGCACTCTGCTCCTCCATCAGATCGTACTATTGAACGAAATTAGTATTGTGTTGGGCAGGAAGGGTAAGGCCGGTAAGGGCTTACAGTGCCGATTCAAGGCATCCATCCGAGCAAATTGTCGATTGCACCCTTCGCACGTAAATGGTCGATAGTTCGTATGCAGCTGCTCGTGTCGTTTACAATCGTGCTCCCTCATAAAGTCTTTGCCGCACCCAGGCCAATGGCACACAAATGGCTTTTCTTCGTTATGCGATCGCATATGGCCTGAAAACAACGATTAGGACTCAAATGAACGACTGAACGACAAAGACGACTCACTCTTGAGATTAAAGCTCCTCGTAAAGGTACTTCCACACCCAGGGAACGGACACACAAAACCAGGAATCTGCTTCCGCCGTTTATGATTCGCATTCGCCGTCTTCAGCGTCGTCACCCTCGGTTCGGAAATCATCTGCACAGGCGGGGGTTTATGATCTACACTCCCATGGTGTACATACATCCCTCCCCCACCCATCCCCAACGACACCCCATGTGCACTAAGCGTATTCAACGCAGTCACACTCGCATTGCCCAAGAAATCATTGACATCGATCGACTTGGGCGAATGCGTCGCATGGCCCCCAACACCTCCGGGTCCAAGCAACCCAGCGAGACCGGCATCACCAGCACCGGCACCGACGACTCGACCGGTCAACGCCTCGTTCTCGAATCCTGCACTGTTGCCCGCAGCGGGAATCTTGATCCTGTCTTCGCGTTCCAAATCGAGTTCCAGCTCCGCATTGTATTGGACACGAGGCGAGGCGTTGGGTGAAGGATAGGGAGAGGCGCCTGCAGAACCACCGCTAAAAGCCGTGAGCCAAGGTTCAGAGCGTACACCTCGTTCACTTCCGCTGCCACACGAACCGCGTCGAATATGGCCTTGTCCGCCGTGCGATGGCTGGCTACTCTGGCTGGGGAGAAGGAGATTGTTGTCAAGCGTCGTGAAATCGTTCCGGTTGGGCGGGGGGAGCATCCATCCAGACGAAGCAGACAGGAAAGAGTCTCCGTGGTATGGGCCGTGAGGGTGGCTATACGTCCCTCCTGCTGTACTAGTCGCGAATGTTTGCTGTTGACTTTGAGCCGAACCCTCCTGTGGATCAAAACGCGCGCCCTGGCGGCGGTGTACCTGGAAAAATGGGGAGACCACGTTGTAGTAATCGTGATCACTGCTGCTGAGCATCAATAGCGAAGATGCTGAGCTGGGCCCTTCGTAGTCTGTTAGGTCATAGTCAGTGCGTACCAATGGCCCTGTGCTTTGCAAGTCTTCAAGGTCAAAGAGGTCATCGAAAGATAGATCGCAGCCACTACCGCTTGGCCCGCCCTCTGCAGTGACCAATGAGACTTCTGAGCGGTTTGAATACGGAGATTTGCTGAAAGCGCCGATTGGGCGGCTGTGGTCGGGGGACGGGGGGACGACACTCATGCCGCTTATAAATGGCGAACTCTGGCGGTCGTGAAGACCCATTTCTTTGGAAATCGTTGACACTTCATGCTGACTGCGCACAGAACCAAGGTTAGGAGGCTGAGGTCATGTTCCAGTCAGTATCTCCCCATTGTTTTGAAACCAGAGGGGACACACCTCGGTTCTCTCAGCTTCACTCGTCAAGGGATCACCCTCATCACGGTTCGAATCGTCGGAGGTCGAGTGTAAACTGTCGCCAGTGTTGTCGTCAGGTAGCACCTCAGGAAAAGGTCTCGACAATCGGCGAGGTAAGGACGAAATACGATCCCGCGTATGTGGTGGCTTGGCAGTTTCAACTGCCTCGATATCCTTCGCAGCTTTCCCTAGCATAGTAAAACGTTGCGGTACTTCGGTTGCATCGGCATTCTCCCCGGAATGGTGTACTGTTTTATCTCTGCTGGCGCTTCCAGAGCTCTTGCTCTTGTCGAAGCTTTCAATGAAGGCAGCTTGAATTTCCTCCTGCTTGCCTGACGAAGCCTGATCTCCTTCACCCCGATGCAGACGTTCGTCTGAATGCATGTTCACATCGGCAGTAGTCATGCCTGGGTTGCCTGCTATAGCTGCCGAGATGTCCTGCAGTAAGCCCGACAGGGCAGTCTGGCGAGAACCTTCGAGCCTCAACCTCCAATCATCGTCGTGTGTGATCGCTAGATCGGCGTTGGTCTACACGAGAGGTGGAATGAAGATGGTATGGAATAGGAGCATCAATGGCACTCACCAGTTCAAGGAGTCGTTTGTTGATTTGGTGCGAGGGATAGAAGTCCTTCAGCGCGCCTATCAGCACATCTTTGCTGGCCCAGGATAAAGCACAATACATACCAATGGCGACGTAGACGGAATCTCTTCGATTAGGAGATCATGTTGTCCCGAGCCTCGAGCGCTGCCGCTGTTCTGACTCGAAGGAAGGTGGGCAGACTGTGAGCTTCCTTGTCCTGAAGCACCTCCGGCGGCGTCTACGTTTAGGTGACCTTTACAGGTGGCTGAATCATGAGCAGTATCGCCAATGTTTACAGCATCCTTCGCCTGACGACTTGCGTATTCAGACGCCGGGGTAAGCAAGAATCCACGCAGGAACAAGCATTGGTCGCTGGCCCTTTCCCCTTCAGAGTTTATAACTGTCGAGCTGGACTTTGACCAATTGCGAGAAGCCCCAGGCTCGGTCCATTGATATGGTGGTAGATCGTCAAGAAAATGTGTTAGAACAAGCGTGTCAGGCTCCGACGGAGACTCGGAATAAGTTGCATTAGCCCAGGAAGACGAAGTTACTTTTCCTGTCACGACGTAAAGGGGATCGGTTCGACCTGGTTCCAAGAACTGCAGAAGTTCCATGCCATACTTGCAGAGCCAAAGGCGAAGACGGTGGGTTTTATCGCCCGTTAACGTGTGGAGCTGCGCAGTGGATGTCACCGCGAGGATCGCCCCTTGCGGCGCGCGGCAGCGATATGTGATATCTTGGATAACCCTGATATACCAGTTTCGTCAGCAAGCCGTCTCAAGAAGGCATTGCCCAGCGTACCTGGATCCAGGCAAGTAATTGATCTTTTGAACAGTGACACCACCGGTTATAGACTGTCCTTCTTTGAAGTAGTTTGGCTCATGCCAAACGCCAGACAGGGCCAATGACGCTAGTTGAGTCTGAAGCGCAGGTATTTGGCAATCGAAGAGATTCGCAAGGGTAGTAAACCCAGTGGAGGTGAGTTCCCCGACGTCGCCAATCCGAACTGGAGGCCCAAGAGGACATGGATTAGGGCAGGGATATCCATGACCACTGGGATATATCTTTTTGATATAGATACCGTCCATACTCAAGCCACCAGGGAGTTCCGGTGACCTATACCAGCCCCTCGGTTGATGTCTCGCGCTCATGTCAAGGTCGTCCAACAACGTCTGGAGTGTAATCAGCATCAGGAGTTAGGAGCATTGAGGTGGGGGAGCCTCACGATTTCTACGCTGCCAAACGCTGTTGTTACAGCTTCAGCCGCCGGAGGAGGGATCTCTTCAGCGGCCCGTGTGCTGTTGTTCTCAGAGCCCAAGTCATTCGGATCTGGACAAGAGCTAGCGGGCACGCTGGGCGGCACAACAGGGGGAATAGAAGGTACCATTGTATACGGGGCTTCATATTGCTGTGAATCCACCGTGACAGAAGTATGGGGAATCAAAGTTGCAAACGTTGAGAGAACATACGAAAATATAGATAAGGGCTGTCGCAATAGTTGTGGAAGGGAGGTCGGACCTTGTCCATCATGCAATGCGTGAGGGAGGTGTATGTGCACATTGCTTAGATTCCAAATGTCTCGATTCGCCATGCTGGCAGTAGAGTTGTTGAGGGCGTTATCGGACCCACCTTGAAACAGCCTTGCGTTGGAAGTAGGAATGGACGCAGAGGGCGTATTTGGGGTGGTCATCTGGGTTGGCCGCCATGGAGGATGTTCCGGAGGAGGCCATACTCCGTAGAAAGGCTGGGGTGGGATCAAGTTGGTATCGAGTCCTGTATAGGGCGTAGGATGCTCGGATGGTAATGGGCTGCCGTAGCTTTGGGGCAAATGTCTTGGTTTTGGGCCCGTGAGGGGCGACAGACCAGAGGGATGTGGTGGTTCTGAGGGTGAAAAGGCCTTCTCGCAGCCACTGGTACCGAAATCCTCTGTCATGGTGGGGGGTCAAGGTGGAGGTCGACTCCTGTCAGGCGGTGTAATGCGCTGGCAATCGATGGCACCGCCTCCCGCAGGGCATGGGCGCTTAAATTAAGAAGCTCGCCTTGAAAACTGTCGGCGTTTACTCTACCAATAGACCCCAAGAACTGCTGCCAGGTGAGCATCACAAGCACTGCTCCCGTCCCTTGCTCAACGCAAATGCAGAGGTTCATGTCTCGATCTTGGTATGGGGAAGTGGCTGGGTTTGCATGCCGCAAGACGCTATTCTCATCCTGCTGGGATGGCTGTGCATGATTCCAGCTGAAATTCCTTGCTTTGAGCTCAACGATAAGCATTTGGCCACAATTGGCGGTGGGCGAGCAGTGCTGAGGCGGCACTCTATATGCATACAAGTCTCGCGAGCCAAGTCGCGTTGTCGACGAGCAGAAACAAGGAAGAGAACGACAATTGAATGTGGCGAAGGAATCGCGCAGGACTTGTCAGCGAACAACGAGTGGCAGGGAAAGCGATAGGCTATGCACAGAAAAGAAAAGGATCTTGCTTGGGTTATGTAACATGAGCAACGGAAGAAATCTCGAAGAACCTATGATAGAAGTGAAAGAAGCTTCGAGGCCGCATCCTTTGCTGCTATTCTGGCATGAGCATCTGCATCCAATTTGGCGCCTTTGACCATCAAAGCAAAGAGTTCATAGGCATGAGGAGCGTCGATAGCGATATCTTCCAGGAACTCTGCGATGGCCGCAAGACCTTCCTCGAACGCACTCGCCGCCACTAATCGTTTGCTCGACGCACGTTCAAAGACGGACGCGACAAGCTTAGCATCGGCCGCCTTGGATTCTACAGCAATGCTGACAAGCCTGTCAACGAGTTTGTTGTGATACTTTGCAGGCAACGCCGTGAAGTAGTTCTCGGATTCGTCAACGCTGCGGACAGCAAAGAGCTCCTTACAATCTTCGGCGATCTTCTTCTTGGCGTCGGCCTCACTCATTTGGGGTGCAGCCTTCGCGCCATCGTCTTCGTCGCTGCCACTGGTAGTAGCTGCCCGAGAAGGGTCGTATTCGGGAACACTTCGCGGCGACACTGCAAGCGTTTTCCCTTGAGATTCTGATGTCGAGGGTTAGCAAGACGGCAATTCAAAGAAAAAGAGAGAAGACATACCAGGCTTAGACTCTGGAGCTGTATCGTTTCGCATCATGGAGAACATGTTGCTGCTATACGCAACCCGAGAGATAGGCTCGCGCTTCTCCACTTTGGCGGTCTTGGATAAAATATTGCTTGGGCCAAAGGAGATTGGCTGCCCTTTATTGGAAATCTTGCCGAAATTCGAAAGGTCGCCAGCCTTGGAAGCAACTGGTCGATTACCAGCAACGGCCCAACCGTCTGGGCTGCGACCGCGTCCATGGTTCGAGGTGGTACGAGATGTGGACATCTGACGCTGCATTTTCTCCCTGTCCTGGGCAGCCTTCTCTTTTAAAGCCTGCCAAAACGGTCAACCAGCGTCGTCGAAACCCTGTGCCAGATAAAACTTACATTCTCGTGAATTTGAGCAATGGAAATGGGAGCCGCGACTACAGGCCTTCGAGGCAACCATTTCCGCGCACGCAGCTCGATAACATCCTATGGAACTGTAAGCCCCGGGCATGTATCATTGGTTTGGAACTCACCTGGAGCATGAAACGCACACGCTGAGAAACCTCGTCGTTCTTGGTGAGATCCTCCATACGCGAGAAGTAGATGTCCATATGTCCTTGAGCTTTCGGTGTATCCAAAAGATGACCGACTGTGTTCAACAGCGTGCAGAGGGACTCGAGCCCCTCCTCTTCTGGATTCTCCACGTTACCCAGGAGCTTCTTGAGACACTCGTGCATGATACGCTCTGTAAGCATCTGGAGCTTGAATAACTCGCCCATTAGCTTGATCACACCAAGGCCCTGTCGCTTAGCCTTAGCTGCAGCGTAGTACTCTTCGGAAAAGGGCTTGACTTTCTCCTTCTTGTCGACGTTGGGGGTCTTGGCGGCTTCGTCATCCGTTGTGATGCCCTTTGCCACCCATCCTCGCTCGAAATCTTCCTGGCATCGATTGAGGAAGTACTTGCGGAACAGTTGACCACCAGCAATGGGTTTGCCCTCCTGATTCTTGATGCCCACGTCTCGCACCTTGGGGCTGATCTGCTCCATCATCTTGCGGCAGAGACGAGCGTACATCTCGGACCACATGGCTTCGTCGATGGCCTTACAGAAGACGAGTCGGATAACTTGGAGAAGCGTACGACCATCCTTCTCCTTCTCTGACCTGTTCGCCCATGCGATTATTTGATCAGAAATTGAGTCGAAATTCTCCATGGTAAGTTTGTTGAGCAGACTGGTGACCTTGCGCTCAACGATTATTGGTGAATCAGGGTCGGCGGTGGCATGAGACTCTCGGACCCATCGATTGGCGGAGACGTGGAGGGGAGCGACAGGCCTAAAGGACAGCATTTGATTCTGAGTAGAGGCCGAGGAACGAAGGCCCTGCCCCTTTCCCATCGCAGCTGCTGTAATGTCTTCCCGTAAGCCAAACATTGAAGCATAGTGAGGACCTCCGAGTCCCAATATCCAATCGTCATCGTGGGTGATCGCCAGGTCAGCGTTGGTCTACGTGAAAGGAGGAATGAAGACGGCGTGGAATGGGAACATCGATGGGACTCACCAACTCAAGGAGCTGTTTGTTGATTTGGTGCGATGGATAAAAATCCTTCAGCCACTGATTAGCACATGTTTTTGGGTGGCTCAGGATAAAGTGCGACACCTACCAACGACGACAAAGACGGATCCTCTTCGATCAAGAGGCCATCTTGCTGCGAGCCCTTGGCGGTGCTGCCGCTCTGACTCGAGACAACGTCTTCGGTCATCATGGTAGTCAACTTCGAGGTTGATTACTGTCAAGTGGCCTGTTAAGTATAGTAATCGAAGACACCGCCTCCCACGAGGCATGGGCGCTTAAATTAAGAGGCTCACCTCGAAGACCAACCCTTCGGCGGCGTGGAGGGCTCTTCTACGCAGACGATAGGAACCCCTCCTGCTCGTGCATCGCAAGCATTGTCTCCGTTCCAGATGCCGGCTCAGAGGTCCATGCCTCGGTCTGGGAATGCGGTTAATAAGAAGCTTGAGCTTGGCCACATTGGGCTCGACTCGGATATGAGCAAATAGCTTGACCGTGTTTGGGCATTCTTGCGTGGAATACGACGGGGTTCCACTCTTCTAGCCGGTGTTACAATTCGCGTACACGAATGCGTAGATTGTACCACACGTATGAAGCTACACCACCGGAACTCGTGGACGTTACGCAAGGAGGGGACGAAGCACCAGGGCCACCGTATCTTGTCGAGCTGGTGGGGTGAAGCCGTAGCACCAGCTAGATGCCTTGCTTTTGGCCGAGTTGATGGCTTGCAATTGATTAAATATTCGTAGAGCAGTTAATACCAGTGAAGTCCGAGATATGGAGGTGGTGGGCAAGAAAGGAGTGGGCTGCAGCCGATGCACCATGAAATGTTTGATCCGCTGGGCAACAGCCACAATGATGTTCCGCTCCTCCTGATTCCGAACCATGGACTCCTTCTTGTGGGCTGGGAACCGTGTGTTGGCTCCTGGCCTTGGAAAGCATACACGACTTCAGCTAACAGACATTAACAAGATGTTGGACAATATCGCATCGCATTCTCTTACTTAGGAAAGTATATGTGAGGGGCGGAGATCGCGGAGATCAAAGGGCATTGGGGGGCATATGTTTTGGGCCAGGCGTCTCTCCTTCCTTCGTTATAGCCATCCTCTCTGCACCCTTCGTCGTCACCTATCTTTCCGTTCTCGTTATCACTTGCTGTCTTCCGACCCAATCGTCCTCACTCTCCCATACTCATTGTCACCTGAACCGCCTTCATTCACCTTATTCTCCCCAAAACAATCTTGAATGTTAACTGATCTCTGTATTGTCCTGCGCTCTTTCATCCTCTAGGCTGTGGATGCATATGGTCTTAAAAAAGCCGGCGTTACCATTGTAGCTGAATCCGTCGACCTATCTGGTATACGAATGATTGACTCAAGAAGTACATCGAGCAGCTGTTGATTATTTCACTTCCTCCGCAACGCCATCTATCCCAACAGGTTCACGCGATCCACCTCCTTCGTCCTCTACATCCACCAGCTTGTCTCCTTCCATCTCAGATCCATGGGCCAACCCCTCGAAATCTGACAGCCAAACGATCGGGGCCGTCAACCTACGTTGAACTACAGACAGTCGTGCATAAACCGATGCGCATTCCCTCCAGCGTCCATGTTCAATTCATACCTCAGAGCGTGAATGATTTCGTTGGTCCTGCCGTATACGGACCATACGTTCGGTGGAACTGTCATGAAAGGTACAAGTGCTGCGACAGCGCTTTTGAGTTGCCTCCTTTAGTCTGTCCAAATAAATCAAGTTCCAGATTGCTTAAGATTTGGACCATGTCCAGCTTGAGATGAGATGGTCTTAACTTCCGCAAGCCGGCGGAGTTTGAATATATTGATGACAACCTCGAACGGGCGCTTAAGATGTCTTGAAGTGACGCTTAATGGTTTCTTAAGACGGTCTTATTTAATTTCGGAGATACAAGAAAATATTTATTGACTACAAGTCCATTGCCCACCTATCCTCAAGACATCCTGGTACTCTAAAGACTTCGGAGAGTCTTTGGGGCACCAAGACACTTGCGAAGGCAGGCATTGAACCGAAGGAATTATTGATAGTAAAAGACTGTGTATATATACCCCACGGCCCCGGGTGAGGCCAAATATGCGCAACTGGTCCGTGCGCTGTTTAACGGTACATAACACTTGCCTTTGTCGATGGCACTCCTTCTTTGCCCCCGCCCTTATGGCTCGCAGGCGGGGTTTATTTATTTGGGTAGTCATTAGCTAGATTTTGTCTAAGTAGATATCTTAATTCTATCTTAATTTTACATCGTTTTGATTAAGTTTGTTAAGAAAATGAGAAGTTAAGACCGACTTGAAGTCGGATTAGATTAAGAATGAAAATGATAGTAAAATTGGTGGATTACTTGAGTGGTCGTACCTCTGAGGCGCTTACGAAGTTAAGATCATCTCATCTCAAGCTGGACATGGTCGGAATCTTAAGCAATGTGGAACTCCCTACGGTGCCCAAGAAGCTCAAGATGGACGGTGATATTAGTGCGCCCCATCCTCCTCCTTTCGTTTCTAAGGTTTCACACGGAATGCCCTTACAGCTCTCACCCGTCGAGCACTCGCAGTTGGTGGACTGAAAAGACGTCCTCGCAGCCCATCTTGATCATCCTCACATCCAAAGCCGTCCGTAGACTCCGTACAGGAATCAAAGGGAACATTTCTTAGTCTCAACGAGGGTATCACCAACTTGGGTAAGCTATACACGCATATCAGGTCAATTGGTATGATACATAGAGAACAGCGAGTAGTCCAGATTGTTCATTGCGACTCGATAAATCCAACGGTACAGCGGTCAACGTTAGTGTCGGATGCGGTTGTAGTTAATGGTAGGCGGGAAGGGTGCATGGTGTAGCTGGTGGGTGATGTTCGGTGGAACCTGTGCCCCCCTCGTTAAGCGGTTTGTACGGCCTCATATGCCGACTCGGTATATGAGGGGGGCCTGGGTTGGCCAGATTGCTGGCCCGAGAGCGGGGATGCCGGTGCAGTGCGCCCAGTTGCACGGGTCTGTCTTTGAGGGCCCACCGTGGCACTATATAGTCCTTGGCTAGGGAAGGGGCCGAGGGAGGCAGCTGTAATGGCGGGTACCAGTGCTTTTTGTATCACTGGTCGCACTGGTGCGTCCAGAAACCCGAATTCAGAGAATTTGGGGTCACCATGCGGCGTGCGAGCCTTATGATCTTTGCGACGGAAGGCGTGTATAGGGTCCCGGGGGAGCAGACGCCGAAGAGGAGCAAGAAAAGACCAAGGAGCACGTGGACGACGTTGCGGTACTTCGCTTGGACCGGCCTCATTCCTGTGATCATTCCCGTGTACTGTTTCCTCTCCGCTCACAGCATTGACACCAATAGTGCCCTGGAGCCCGTAGGGGCTTCGAAGGAGACTGGCTGAACTCGGACTTTCCTCCTGTTCACCCATTGAAGCAGTATGATTACCTTGACGCAGGTGTCTGATTGAATGCATGTCTTCAGCAGTCAGCCCTGCGCTGTCTGACACAGGCGCCGTAATGTCTTCCCGTAGGCCTAACATCGAAGGATTGCAAAAGCCTTCTAGTCCCAGTCTCCAATCGTCATCGTGGGTGATTGCCAGATCGGCCTTGGTCTACAAAAAAAGGTGGATGAAGATGGTGTAAAATGGGAGATCAACGGGACTTACCAACTCAAGGAGTCGTTTGTTGATTTGGTGCGAGGGATAGAAGTCCTTCAATGACTTGGTTAAGACACACTTCGCAGCTCATGATCAAAAGCGTAGCACCTACCACTGACGACAAAGACGGGACATCATCGATTCGGAGGTTACCTTGTTCCGAGCCCTTTGCAGTGTCGCTGCTCTGGTTTGAAGGGTAGGGAAAGTGGGTGAATTGTGAGCTCCCTTGTCCTAATGTGCCCGGGGCGGCGTTTACATTGCGGTGATCTTTACTGGTGTTTCGATCAGGAAGGCCAGTGTCAATATTCAAAGCGTGCTGTGGCTGACGGCTTGAGTATTCCGGCGCCAGTGTGAGCAAGAATCCACGAAGGAATAAGCATTGATCGCTGGCCCTTTCTCCTTGAGTGTTTATCACCGTTGCACTGGACTTTGACCGGTTCCGAGCAGTACCAGATTTGATCCATTGATACGGCGGGACATTGCCGAGAAAATGAGCTAGAACAAGCGAATTGTTGGCCTCCGGCAGCGGCTCAGAATAGGTTGCAGTGGCCCAAGAAGAAGAGGTCACTTTACCAGTCACAACGTAAAGGGGCTCGGTTCGATCAGGGTCCAGGAACCGCAGAAGCTCTATGCCGTGTTCGCAAAGCCAAAGACGAAGACGGTGGGTTTTATCGCCCGCTAGTGCGTGGAGCTGCGCAGGGGATGTCACTGCGAGGACTGCTCCCTGAGGCGTAAGGCACTGATATGTGATATCTTTGATGATGCTGTAGCACTGTTTCGTCAGCCAGTTGGTTCGAAAAGAATCCCCAGCATACCTAGATCCAGGCAAGTGACTGATCTCCTCAACAGAAATACCGCCAGTTATAGACTGTCCTTCTGGGAAGTAGTCTGGTTCGTGGCAGACATCTGAGAGGGCAAGTGATGCGAGGTGGCTCTGAAGCGCAGGCAGCTGACAGTCAACAAGATTCGCAAGAGTAGTGAAGCCGGTTGAGGTGAGTTCTCCAACATCGCCAATCCGGACTGGGGGCCCGAGAGGGCTTGGATTAGGGCAGGGATATCCATGGCCACTGGGATATATCTTTCTGATATAAATGCCGTCGAGGCTCAAGCCATCTGGTAGATCCGGAGACCTATACCAGGCTCTCGGCTGGTGTCCCGCGCTCATGTCAAGGTCGTCCAACAACGCCTGGAGTTCAATCAGCATCAGGAGTGAAGAGAATTGAGGTGGGAGCGTCTCACGATTTCTATGGTGCCAAATGTTGTTGTTACAGCTTCAGCCGCCTGAGAAGGGATACCTTCAGTAGTCCATGTGCCGTTGTTCTCAGAGCTCGAGACATTCAGATCTGGATAAGAGCTAGTGGGGACATTGGGTGGCACTGTGGGGGGATTGGAAGGCGCCATTGTATACGGGGCTTCATATTGCTGTGAATCCACCGTGACAGAAGTATGGGGAATCAAAGTTGCAAACGTTGAGAGAACATACGAAAATATAGATAAGGGCTGTCGCAATAGTTGTGGAAGGGAGGTCGGACCTTGTCCATCATGCAATGCGTGAGGGAGGTGTATGTGCACATTGCTTAGATTCCAAATGTCTCGATTCGCCATGCTGGCAGTAGAGTTGTTGAGGGCGTTATCGGACCCACCTTGAAACAGCCTTGCGTTGGAAGTAGGAATGGACGCAGAGGGCGTATTTGGGGTGGTCATCTGGGTTGGCCGCCATGGAGGATGTTCCGGAGGAGGCCATACTCCGTAGAAAGGCTGGGGTGGGATCAAGTTGGTATCGAGTCCTGTATAGGGCGTAGGATGCTCGGATGGTAATGGGCTGCCGTAGCTTTGGGGCAAATGTCTTGGTTTTGGGCCCGTGAGGGGCGACAGACCAGAGGGATGTGGTGGTTCTGAGGGTGAAAAGGCCTTCTCGTAGCCACTGGCACCGAAGTCCTCTGCCATGGTTGGGGGTCAAGTTGGAGGTCAATCCTTGTCAGGTGGCGTAGGTTAATGCAGGACCCCCGTTTATCCTCGGTGATGTTCGATCTTTATGCGGACAAAACGGGCACCAAAAACCCCTTATGTCCGATCTTTATGTGGCGAAAATGCCAGAAAAAAACTGGGCCTACTCCGATTTTTTATGCAACCATAAGTCCTTGGTCGGTAGCTAAGTCCGATCCAGGGTGCGGACATCTATCTCATTTATCGCGGTGGGTGGTGGGTCGTCGCACTCAAGTACAGATCAGACGGGCAGAATCCAACAGGCCTCTATCCCTTTCGAGCATCGACCCAAGCATCTGAAATCATACAAATATCACCAGTATTGTTTGGAGAAAGAGCAGGGGCCCAGAGCAGCCGAAAGCATGTTAACGACGACACGACGCGTCAATTTTTGCGCCTGACTTGATCTCCCCACTCTCAGATCCCCGCTTTCCTGTCTATTTTTATTCAACACCTATGTCTCTCGATACCTCAAGCTTCTTCTAGTACAAGTAGCTCTACTGTTAGTGCCTCCTCCTCCAAATTACCGCTTTTTCGCTTTTATGCGAACAGCTGAGCAACGAGAAGACTCCGATCTGATATGCGGGCCGAAACGCGCCAAAAAGGGATGTTCCGATCTTTACTTACAGTGTAAGTTACAGCTGCTTGCAAAACGATAGACCCGTTGTGACAAAATCCTCCTTCCTGATTTTATTTACTTTTGGAGCCCTTGCCGGCAGGAACAAATAGTGGGCCCACTGGGAGCCTACCGACTATGGCAAGTGCACCCTCAGACGCAGTGCCTCCTGCTCCGACTTGCGACGAGAATGGAAATTTCGGTGGCTATTGGCTATTTGCCCCTGCCGTTACTAGCCCCAAAACCAAATAAAATCACAAAGGTGAATTTCGTCGAAACGGGTCTGTCGTTTTGCAAGCAGCTGTATGTGGGACAAACCCCAGCAAAAAGGGGATTTTCAGATCGGACATCACATAGCATATACGGGGGTCCTGTTAATGCGCTGGCAATCGATGGCACCGCCCCCGCAAGGCATGGGCGCTTAAATTAAGAAGCTCGCCTTGAAAACTGTCGGCGTTTAATCTACCAATAGACCCTAAGAACTGCTGCCAGGTGAGCATTACAAGCATTTCCCCCGTCCCTTGCACAATGCAAATGCAGAGGCCCATGCCTCGGTCTTGGTATGGGGGAAGTGCCCGGGTTTGCATGCTGCAGGACGCTATTCTGGCTGTGCAACATTCCAGCTGAAATTCCTTGCTTTGAGCTCAACGATAAGCATTTGGGCCACAATCGGTGGTGGGCGAACAGTGCTGAGGCGTCGCTCTATATGCATACAAGCCTCGCGAGCCAAGTCGCGTTGTCGACGAGCAGAAACAAGGAAGAGAACGACAATGGAATATGGCGAAGGAATAGACGAGGGTAAAGAAGAAACGCGCAGGAGTTACAACGAGGGCAGGGAAAGCGATAGGCTATGGGTAGAAAAACAGGATCCCGCTGGGGTAATGAAATATGAGAAACGGAAGACTTCTCAAAGAACCTATGACAGAAGAGGAGGAAGCTTCGATCCCGCGTCCTTTGCTGCTATTCTGGCACGAACATCTGTATCCAATTTGACACCGTTGACCATCAGAGCAAAGAGTTCGTAGGCATGAGGGGCGTCGATGGCGATATCTTCCAAGAACTCTGCGATGGCTGCAAGACCTTCCTCGAACACGCTCGCCGCCACTAATCGTTTGCTCAATGCTCGTTCAAAGACCGACACGACAAGCTTAGCATCGGCCGCCTTGGACTCTACAGCAGTGCTGACAAGCTTGTCAACGAGCTTGATGTGATACTTTGCAGGCAATGACGTGAAGTAGTTCTCGGATTCGTCAATGTTTCGGACAGCAAAGAGCTCCTTGCAATCTTCAGCAACCTTCTTCTTGGCGTCGGCCTCGCTCATGTCGGGTGCAGCCTTCGCGCCGTCCTCTTCATCGGATTCGGGAGCAGCTGCTGAGGAAGCGTCGTCTTTGGGAACGCTTCGTGGCATGAGGGCAAGCCTCTTTCGTTGAGGTTCTGACAACAATGCTTAGCAAGACAACGATTCGAAGAAAAAGGGAAGGCATACCGGGCTTAGGCTCCGAAGCAACATCGTTCTGCAACATGGAGAACATGTTGGTGCTATGCGCAGTCCGAGACTCGGACTCACGTTTCTCCGCTTTGCTGGTCTTAGAGAAAACGCTACTCGGGCCAAAGGAGATTGGTTGTCCTTTGTTGGCGATCTTACTAAAGTTCGAAAGGTCACCAGCCTTGGGGTTACGAGACGTGGGCGCGAGGCGTTGCGTGTTCTTCCTGTCTCGGGCAGTCTTCTCTCTTAAAGCCTGCCATGCGGGTCAACAGGCGCTAGGGAGGCTATGAGCCAGATGAAATCGTACAAAGTTCATGGAAGCTTGAGTCATGGAAGTGGGGACCTCAACTGCAGGATTTCGTGGCACCCATTTGCGCGCACGCAGTTCGATAACATCCTCCGGAGCTGTAAGCTACGGGTCTCTCTCGTTGAAATGGAACCCACCTGGAGCATGAAACGCAAACGTTTAGAAACCTTGTTGCTCTTGGTGAGCTCCTCAATACGCGAGAAGTAGATGTCCATATGACCCTGAGCCTTGGGCGTATCCAAAAGGTGGCCGATGGTGGTCAGCAACTTGCAGAGTGATTCAATCTCCTCCTCCTCGGGATTCTCCACGTTACCCAGGAGCTTCTTGACACATTCGTGCATGATACGCTCCGTAAGCATCTGGAACTTGAAAAGTTCACCGATGAACTTGACCAAACCAAGACCCTGTCGCTTGGCCTTAGCTGCAGCGTAGTACTCTTCGGAGTAGGGCTTGATCTTCTCCACCTCCTTGTCGACGTTGAGAGTCTTGACGGCTTCGTCATCAGCTGCCTTGGTGGCGGTGGTAGCAGCTGTGGCATCTTTTGCTGTCCATCCTCGCTCGAAATCTTCCTGGCATCGGTTGAGTAAGTACTTGCGAAACAGCTGACCACCACCGATGGGCTTGCCCTCCTGATTCTTGATACCTTCGTCTTGCACCTTAGGGCTAATCTGCTCCATAATCTTGCGACAGAGACGAGCGTACGTCTCAGACCAGATGGCTTCGTCGGTGGCCTTGTTGAAGACGAGTCGTATAACTTGGATAAGTGTACGACCTTTCTGCTCCTTCTCTGATTTGTTCGCCCATGCAATGATTTGGTCAGAGATTGAACCAAAATTCTCCATGGTAAGTTTGTTGAGCAGGCCGGTGACCTTGCGCTCCACGACGTTTGGGGAATTAGGACGGGCTCTGACAAGAAACCTTCGGTACCAGCGATTGTAGGAGACCCAGGGGGGAGCGACAGGCTGGTGGGCCAGCGTTTGACCGTGGGGAAACAAGGAACCCTGTGCCTGTTTCTTTCCACCCTCTACTGGAGAATGCTTCTCCCCGTTGCCCCTGGTGAAGTCACAATCGGGCGAGGTCTGATCACCCCGATGAAGGTATGCCACTGAGGGGTTGTCTCCACTGGCAGCAACCATCTCGGCGTTGCCAGCCACAGCTGACGCGATATCTTCCCGTAATCCAAACATTAACGGTTGTCGAGGATCTTCGAGTCCCAATCTCCAATCGTCGTGGGTAATTGCGATGTCGGCGCTGGTCTACGTGAAGGGAAGAATGAGGATGGCTGGGAATCGGAGCAACGAGGGGACTGACCAGCTCAAGGAGCTGTTTGTTGATTTGGTGCGAGGGATAGAAGCCCTTGAAGGTGCTGATTAGCATATCCTCAACGGCTTAGGACTAAGCGTGATGCCTACCATCGACGATGAAGGCGGGGTCTCTTCAATCAAGAGGTCATCTTGCTGCGAGCCCTTAGTGGTGCTGCCGCTTTGACTCGAGACAATGTCTTCGGTCATCATGGTGGTCAAGTTTGAGGTTGATTGCTATAAAATGGCGCGTTAAGTATGGCAATTGAAGACACCGCCTCCCAAAAGGTTTGGGCGCTTAAATTATTGATAAGAGGCTCACCTCGAAGACCAACTCAATCCGTAGATGCTAGGAGCCCCTCCTAGTTGAGCATCGCAAGAAACATCTCGGTTCGTTGCAGAGGCCGGCTCAGAGGCCAATGCCGCGATCTGGGAATAGGGTTAAGAAGCTCGAGCTTAGTCATAAGTGCGCAATGGATGCTACACGTATGAGATTGTGCCACTTGCGCTAGTGGAATTCGTGGACTTTACGCAAGGAGACGATGGAGCGCCAGAGCACGGTATCTCGTTGCACTGGAACGGTGAAGCCGTGGTGATAGCTGAAATGTCTTATTCTGAAAGATGTTGGTCAAGCCTGTGCTTTGGGAGGTGGTGGGCAGAAAGAGAGATGGTGAAGCGTTTCATTTTCAATGGACTGCAGATGCGGTCATCATTTGATCCGCAACGGCGCAGCCACATTAGCAAAGTCCACTCATGAGCTTGAAATTGGGTGCTCTTTCTCGTTGCTTTAGCCGGAGAGACACCCTCAATATGCGAGACAAGATAGTTTCACACTAGTAACTACATCATAGGCTAGCCTAATTATCGTTTAGTAGGTGTTGAGGAGGGGTGATCTGCCGCCGATATCTACTACTAACCGGCCAAGCAAGCAGAAGAGAGGAACAAGGAGGGCGTCGAAGAAGTAAAATAAAAATAGATATAATCGGGCAGTAACTAGGAGAGCTGAAGGCCCAGGATAACAAGACTCTACGCATAACTTTCAGATTCAGCGAAACAATCCACTCCACAGATTCGAATGCACATTAGTGGGTTCATGACTCGACTGTGCGATAGCCTCACCCGTCAATGGCGCTTGTTGTCTCCGGCCAGAATTCCCAGCACTGTTGCTACCACCAACACTGATACAGGGTTGTATGACACTCTGATCTGGCTGCCACTGCATCAAGGAATCGAGAGACGCAAGTGGATCGTTCTCCCTATAATGCAAAAAGTAAAGTATTAATCAAAGTACCCAGCGACGTGGAACAAAGCAAAGACAACGAATGGGCAACGTACTGGAATGGTATGCCCCAATCCCACAGATTTGACATGCCCACGTCCAACGAGAGAGGATCGGCAGCGTCAACAGAGGGCTGAGCATCTTGTTGCATGCCGCCTTCTGTCAAGCTACCGAAATCCGTCTGAGAGAGCCCAGCCACCATCTGGTTGAACATCGAGTTTGATCCAGTGAGAGGGACTTCTCCATGCCCAAAGGAAGAAGATAAAGGAGCTTGTTGGGGTATGGCACCACGCGGTCCCGATGACGACGCGGAACTGGGACCCGCAGATGACATTTGGGAAGGATCATGGTACCATTGGCAATTCGAGGAGGAAGAGGAAGGGATGGATTGCGACAGGAATCCCGGCTGGATCCAACAATCGGTCGTACTATGGGGCGTCCACTTTATAGGAGGCGTCTGCTGATCACCCATGGATCCTTGGGGGCTGAGCGAGGACGACGGGTCGACGCCTAAGCATAGATGTCGATTACTATTAAGGCATGATGTGGAGGTTTGATTCTCGAGGGCGTTTGTCCTCGTCGGAGTCTGGCCCTCCTGTAATGAAGGCACGATCTCCGCCTCCCCGCCGTTTGCAAGTCCATTTAAGATATCCCTTCAGGACCCACATGAGTTGGATGCAACCATTGCGAAAGAAGGCCGTAAAACATACCACATCCTCCCGGCACAATACGTCCTCGTCTCCATGGCACGCAGTATTCTCAAACACTTGTGGACCTCATCCATATCTTTCTTGTACTGCTGATCAGAACCTCGAGCCTGTCTTGTGTGCCACGCCTTCAGAAGGAGAACAGTGCCTGCGGAGAAGATCGACAGCTACCCTTCAATGAGCCCCGATCCTCTAAGAACGAATCGGCGATTATGATACTCACAATTGTTAAACCATGGACATCGAGCCCACGGTCCACAAGCGTGCCGCATACGTTCAAAATGGCTCGTGAAGCATTGGTGCAAATGAGAAGCGAGGGAAAACCCAGCTTAGCGGGCCGTCGGGGGGTTGGGATAAATGGTCGGTGAAGCAATATTTGGATGTAGTAGAATGTCGTATGGAGCACAGCCGACTGGATGAAAAACGGGATGTGCTGTTGGTTTGCATCCCAAACGACTGGACATATGATACCAGAAGGTCTTTTCAGGGGCGAGCCACGAAAAGAGGGAAAGGGACATACGGTGAGGCGGAAGACTTCCAAGCCAGGTGTTCAGCGCCGAGTCAATCTCCGCTACAACGTGCTTGTTGAAAGTGTCCTTGTCGACATTCCAAAGGACTAGAACGTTTTTCGTCGCATACTGTGTGCGCAGCCAGGGTGAGTGAGACGGGCCGTCATTTTGGACAAACTGGAACACACAATGGTTTGTAGCACAAACGTCAGTATCTCGAGCAAATGGATATTCTGGACAAAGGCAGCAATCAGAGATGGCTTTTCAGAAGGCTGCTTCCATCTTTGACGAGGATCAGGGTGCTCCCAGTACTCATCGTCGCACTCGATTGGGAGATCCACGTCAAATCTAAGGCAATTCAGGTGTCAAGGATATTATCACTTGGGGGACAACACTCACTCGTCCTCCCGCATTGCACACGGCCGGCCTGTGGCCATGCTTAGCACGCGATCGAGAGTGACCATCACCCTAGGAGCTTCGTCAGTCTTAGGGGATACATTTGGACAAAGAGATCACGTACCAGCAAGCCCGTTTGAGTAGCTCTTCTTGAGCCTTACCCATTGTCCGCGACGAGTCTTGAATCCTGCGATGTCCCCCGATGTCTTGCAAGAGCCTCACCCCAACACCAAGGATTGTCCAGCTAGCTTGAGGAGAAGACGTGTGTATAAAAAATGTGACCGACAACTGAGCACGTAAGTGAAAGTCGGAGAAAAAAGCTAGGGAAGCAAGCGACGTACGATTGTTGCCTGTACATCGTACAGAGAAGGGGACAGGATCGTGGCTAAGGAGCTCCTTGCATCCTGAGTCTGTTCAAAGTACTTCCAACCCCGCGAGTGCCCCAAGGACACATGCCAACGTTCTCGCATCTTTTCTATTTCTTCGTCCAGCGCCGCCATGCCCTCTGGAGGCGTCGTGCTAATCTGGGAGGCCCGGAGTGCGCGAAGTGAGCGCTCAATATCCTCTTGGCCCAGAAGCACCTCAGGGTCGTCAGAATATCGAGAGCCAAGCGCGCACATCAGGAGAACAGTGGTAGCAAAGGCTTCATTTTCGCAATGTAGACCCTCTTGTAGCTCCCGCTCCAGTGTCGGGCGGTGGATCAATGGTAAGAGCACGTTGTAATGCTCAAAGTAGAGGGATAGCAACGAGTCCAGGAGGGGTGGATTCGGGAAACGGTATTTGTGCAACGATTGGTTGGATTTGAAGACGGCAGGCGACGATTGCTCCCACTGAAGAACAACAGTGTTAGCAAGGGATATAATTTCAAGAGCGGCGCCGGGACGTACAACCGGGGTGTTCCAATACATGGGCCTCCTTCCTGACAGAAGCGCATCGTGCTCTCTGCCACCTAATGCGCAGACAGGCTCTCTGGGTGCACCACCCTCCCGGCTTAAACGGCCTCTTCCTTCCGTTTCCCATAACTGTTTCATTCGCAGTGCTCGTATGACCAGCTGAGGATGGCCCGATTCCCCTACGAATAGACTTGGTGTCCGATCCTGATGGTAGTTGTGCGGGATCAGCCGTGGAGCATCTTCAGCATCCTGCTCCAGTTTAATGTCTGGGGATGGAAGCTTTTGGTACTTGTTCGTGCATGCTACATGCATCCCATTGAGTAGGGGATTACAGATAAAGCTGCTCAATGATCCACGCACCTCTGATGTGAGCTGTTATATGGTCGAGAAAGGATTGGGAGCGCTCTTCGTCGGTTAAAGATTGCGAACCCGTTCCAGACAGTTCTGACTGACTGCTGCCACGGGGAAGGGAAGCAGGAAGCGAATCTATAGCTCCATCCAATAGCGCCCGCCGAATCTTTTCATCCGGGCATAACTGTTCACAATGAGCTAGGCATCTCAAGAAGATCTTAGACGAAACATACCTGCGCCAATCGCTTCTCGGCTTGTTGAACTTTCTCTTCCAAAAGCTGTATATCTCTGACGTTGTAAGCCGACGCGGGTCAAGAAAAACAAAGAGCCTTCCAACCTCTTCGTGCGCGCCTGAGGGGAGATGAGCTAGATTGGACCACACCAAGGGAATACGACATGCCTGGACATATTCACCAAATGTGCATTTTGCCTTGATCGAGAGGCAATTCATGCACTGATCCAAACCTCCAGAAGGCAGCTGAACAAAGTTGCCTGCTTTTATTAGCCTTCTTTGAGCTGCCAGTGACAGCACGAAGCGCCACCTACATCGAACTACACAAATATCAATCTCCGGCATGCTCCTTATGAATTTGTCGTAGTACTCACTTTTCCTCCTCCTACATGAATCACAAGCTCGATGCGGTTTCGTCATCTTCGCTGTAAGAGGTCCTGCTTTGCTGTTTCCCTGTTCCACCCCACTACCACTGGGCCCAGAGAACGTAGCACGTTCAACGTCATTAGGACTTTGATGGTCCTCTGGTGACATCTTGCTAGTCTACACCGTTGTGATATTGTCCTCCTACCATAGCCCGGTCAGCACTTCGTTAATGCCGTGTAATGGAGTAAATAGACTCACTTGAATGTACCTATCGCCGTTCTGTGGCACTACCAACACGTCAATGAGCGTCGCGCTACATAAGCAATTTCCCTGCAAGCGCGGTTGCGGCGGCATGACTCAACGCGAATCATCTCGGCATTTCACCCCACGTCCGCAGCCTGAGTGCCAGACTGAGAGCGCTCAAGGCACTACGCAGCGATCAATTGGTGTAAGCAGAAGCAGCAGCAAAGAAAAAGGGTCCGCATGCTCATAAGGTTACGCAGCAGTCAACCGATGCAACTCAACTTGAACTCAATCCATAGCTCTGAGCCTGAGGAAGGGAGGCCCGAGTATTTGTTGGGACGCCTCGCACTGCAGACTGCAGAGCCACTGCATAGTCCCGAGGCTGAAATGTCTCGCGTTTCAATTCAGCCAGCACCTTTGGTTTCCAGTGCGTAAATTCTTCCTGGGAGATCGTCAGCAATGGGAACCTGGAAGAGCGGTTGACAAGGGGTTGGCCAAAATCTCTGCGAATGGAGCTTTGATCCGTGCTGGCACAGCCCCACGGAAGGATAGTTAGAGAAACTTCAGATCTTCAGAGAATGGCCAAAGAGAACAGACCGGCGATCGTCGTTGCGCGTGCAACAAGATAGGGTTCCACTTTTCCAGCCGGTATCACAATTTGCGTACACAAATGTGCAGAGGATGCTTCACGTATGAGGCTATGTCATCGGAACTCATGAGCTTTGCGCAAGGATGGGGACAGCGCCAGGGTCAACTTGAAGGTATCTTGTCCCGCTGGAACGGTGAAGCCGTGGCGCCAGCTGGAATGACTTTTTTCTGAAATTTATTGGTGGAGGCCCATTGCTCGGGCAACTATCAGTGAAGTCTGTGACTGGAGAGATAGTGAACAAAAAGAGAGATGATGGTGAACGTTGGGTACCAAACGTTGCAAAAGCAGGGGTCCATGGTTTGATCCGCAACGGAACAGCTCAGCCACGAACTTTGTAAAAGTTCTACTACTAGAAGGCTCTTTCTCATTGCTTTTGCCCGAGACACACCGGGACTATTCGAGACAGGATGGTTTCACACCATTAAATGCCTCGTGGGATAAAACAGCCGTCGGGCAGTTAACTTCGAGGAACAGTGATCAACAGTGGTAGAGCAGAAAGCGAGGAATAGGGAAGGTGTCTAAGAAACAAATAAAATCAAGCAGTATATCGGAGAGCCGAGGTCCCAGATAAAGGGGTATCTCATAGCCCAAAGGCCTTCTAAACCCCAAGATTCTGGGCATGAAGTTCAGAATTCAGCCAAACAATCCACTCCACGGATTCGAATGCACATCAGCTTGCCGTCCATGACTCGACTGTTCGACGGCCTCACCCATCAATGGCCCTTGTTGTCGCCGGCCAGTATTACCAGCGCCACTGCTACCACCGACACTGGCAGAGGGCTGCATGGCACCCTGAAGTGGCTGCCACTGCATCACCGAACCCGAAAGTAGAGACGCAAGTGGGTCGCCCTCTCTACAGTGCAAAAGGTGAAGTGTTAGCTAAATTCCCGGCGATCTAGAACGAAAGAAAACACGAGGAATGGGCGACGTACTGGAATGGAATACCCCAATCCCACACATCTGACATACCCACGTCCAACGAGAGAGGATCGGCATTGCCAAAAGGACGGCAAAAATCCTGTTGCATATCAACTTCCGTCGAGAGACCTAAGCGCGTCTGAGCGGGCCCACCCATCATCGGGCTGAACATAGAGCTTGGTCCGTTGAGAGCGGCTCCTCCATCCCCAACGGAAGAACAAGGAGGAGCTTGTTGGGGGATGGTGCTATGCTGTCGTGACGACGACGCGGGATGGTAGCCTGCAGTAGACACTTGGGAAGGATTATGAACACATTGAAGGCTCGAGGAGGACGAGAAAGGGATAGACGGCGCCAGGAATTCATGCTGCATCACAGAACCGTTTGTACTGTGACCCTTCCACCATGCAGTAGCAGGTGACTGCTGATCACCCGTAGATCCTTGAAAGCTGAGCGAGGGCGGCGGGTCCACGCCCGAGAACGGAGATCGATCGCCTTCAGGATATGGTACAGAGGTTTGGTTCTTGAAGTTGAAGGTGTTTGTGCTTATCGGACTGGACCCCTTCCGCGATGAAGGGGTGATCGCCGCCTCCCCACCGCTTGCGAGTCCATTCAGGAGATCCCTTCAGAACCCGTATGAGTTGGATGCAACCATTGCGAAAGAAGACCGTAAAACATACCACATCCTCCCGGCACAACACCTCCTCGTCTCCATGACACGCAGTATTCTCAAGCACTTGTGAACCTCATCCATGTCCTTCTTGAATTGCTGATCAGAACCTCGAGCCTGCCTTGTGTGCCACGCCTTCAGAAGGAGAACAATGCCAGCAGAAAAGATCGAAAGCTACCCAGTCACTTCAATGAGCACCGATCCACTAATCAAGAATAGGGCATCATGAAACTCACAATTACCGTGCCAGGCACGTTGAGTCTACGGTCCACAAGCGTGCCGCAGACGTTCAGAATGGCTCGCGAAGCATTGGTGCAAATGAGAAGCGAGGGAAAACCTAACTTAGCGGGACGTCGAGGGGTTGGGATAAACGGTCGGTGAAGCAATATTTGGATGTAATAAAATGTCATATGGAGAACGGCCGATTGGGTGAGAAACGGGATATGCGGTTGATTTGCATCCCAAACAACTGGAAATAGGATACCATAAGAATTTGTCATGGGAGAGTGGGCAAAGCACATACGGTGAGGCGGAAGACTTCCAAGCCAGGTGTTCAGCGCCGAGTCAATCTCCGTCAAAACGTGCTTGTTGAAAGTGTCCTTGTCGACATTCCAAAGGACTAGAACATTCTTCGTTGCATACTGTTTGGTCATCCAGAGTCAGTAAGACAGGCCTTCATATTGGAGAAACTGGAACGCACGATCGTTTGCAGGACAAAATTCAGAATCTCGAGCAAACGGATATTGGAGACAAAGGCTGCAATCAGAGATGGCTTTCCAGAAGGCTGCTTCCATCTTTGACGAGGGTCAGGATGCTCCCAGTATTCATCGTCGCACTCAATTGGAAGGTCCACGTCAAATCTAAGGCAGTTCCGGTGTCAAAAATATCATCGGTCGGGGACGACACTCACTCCTCCTCCCGCAGTGCACACGGCCGGCCTGTTGCCATGCTTAGCATGCGATCGAGAGTGACCAACACCCTAGGAGCTTCATCAGTTTTTGGGGATGCATTCGGACAAGACATCGCGTACCAGCAAGCCCGTTTGAGTAGCTCTTCTTGAGCCTTACTTATCGTCCGGGACGAATCGCGAATCCTGCGGTGTCCTCCGATGTCTTGCAACAGTCTCAGGCCGACGCCAAGGACCATCCAGCTAGCTTGAGGTGAAGACGTGTACGTAAAGAAGACAGCCGATAGCTGAGCATGCAAGTGGTGAGTCGAAGGAAATAGCTAGGAGAGCAAACGACGCACGATTGTTGCCTGGACATCGTACAGAGAAGGGGACAGGATCGTAGCCAGGGAACTCCTTGCATCCTGAGTCTGTTCAAAGTACTTCCAACCCCGAGAGTGTCCCAGGAAGACATGCCAACGTTCACGCATTCTTTCTATTTCTTCGTCTAGCGCGGCCATGCCCTCTAGAGGCGTCATACTAATCAGGGAGTCCCTCAAAGTGCGAAGAGAACGCTCGATATCCTCTTCGCCTAGAAGCACCTCGGGGTCATCAGAATATCGAGAGCCAAGGGCGCACATCAGGAGAACAGTTGTCGCAAAGGCCTCGCTTTCGTGATGTAGACCCTCACGGAGCTCCCGTTCCAATGTCAGGCGATGGATCAACGGCAAGAACACGTTATAGTGCTCAAAGTAGAGGGATAGAAGCGAATCCATGAGTGGTGGGTCTGGGAAACGGTATTTGTGCAACGAATGGTTGGATTTGAAGACGACAGGCGACGATTGCTCCCACTGAGGGACAAACATGTTAGCAAGGGATGCAATCGCAAGAGCGGGACATACGGCTGGGGTGTTCCAATACATGGGCCTCCTTCCTGACAGAAGCGCATCGTGCTCTCTGCCACTTGATGCAAAGCCAGGCTCTATGGATGGACTACTCTCCTGACTTGAAAGACCTCTTCCTTCCGTTTCCCATAACTGTTTCATTCGCATTGCTCGTATGACCAGCTGAGGATCACTCGATTCCCCTACGAATAGACTCGGTGTCCGATCCTGATGGTAGTTGTGCGGGATCAGCCGTGGAGCATCCTCCTCCAGTTTAATGTCTGGGGATGGACGCTTTGCGTACTTGTTCGTGCTTACTGCATGCATCACATTGAGTAAGGAATGACGAGCAAAGCAGTTTGAAGGTCCACACACATCTGATGCAAGTTGTTACATGGTGAAGAAGGGATTGGGAACGTTCTTCGTCGGTTAAGGATTGCGAGCCTGCTCCAAACAGCTCCAATCGACTGCTGCCACGGGGAAGGTCAGCAGGAAGCGAATCTATAGCTCCATCCAATAGCGCCCGCCGAATCTTTTCATCCGGGCATAACTGTTCACAATGAGCTAGGCATCTTGAGAAGATCTCAAACAAAACATACCTGCGCCAATCGCTTCTCGGCTTGTTGAACCTTCTCTTCCAAAAGCTGTACATCTCTGATGTTGTAAGCCAAGGCGGGCCAAGAAACACACGAGTCTTCTAACCTCTTCGTGCGCGCCTGAGGGAGGGTGAGTTACACTGGACCACACCAAAGGAATACGACATGCCTGGACATATTCACCAAAAGTGCATTTTGCCTTGATCGAGAGACAATTCAGGCACTGATCCAAATCTCCAGAAGGCAACTGAGCAAAGCTGCCTACTCCTTTATTAGCCTTGTTTGAGCTGCCAGTGCCAGCAGGAATCGCAACCTACATCGAACTACACAAATATCAATTTCCGGCTATGCTGCCATGAATTTGTTGTAGCACTCACTTTTCCTCCTCCTACATGAATCACAAGCCCGATGCGGTCTCGTCGTCGTCATTGTAAGAGGTCCTGCTCTGCTGTTTCCCTTTTCCATCCCGCTACAGCTAGGCCCAGAAAACGCGCTGCGTTCAACGTCATTGCGACTTTGATGGTCCTCTAGTGACATCTGGCCAGTCTGCACTATTGTGATACTGTACTCCTACCATAGCCCCGTCAGCACTTCAGTGATACCATGAAATGAAGTAAATAGACTCACCTAAATGTGCTTATCGCGGTTTTGTGTCACTGTCAAGGGTCTGTGTTGCGCTACATAAGCAATTTCCATGTAGGCCCGGTTGTGACGGCGTGACTTGACGCGAATCAGCTCGGCATCTTACCCCACTTAGAGCGCTCGAGCTCAAGACGTGCTCAAGACACCATGCAGCGATCGGGTGGTGCAAGCAGAAGAAGCAAGATCCTCCGAATTATGCCTTTATGTAAGTAGCAGCCAACGCAACGCTACGTCATGCAATACTCAACTCACTGCAAGACTCTGGGCTTGAGGGAGCGATGGCAGGGTGTTCGGTGGAACACATCGCACTGGGACCGGAAAGCCACAGCACAGTCTTGAAACGCCTCGCTTTTCAATCCTGCCAGCACCTTTAGATCCCAGTGCGTGAAATCGTCCTGAGAGATCGTCGGAAAGAGGACGAGCCGTTGGCTCGAACTTAACCTCTGCGAATGGAGCTTTGATCCGTGCTGGCACAGCCCCAAGGAAGAGAGAGAAAGAGAATAGACCAGCGATCGTCGCTGCTGGAGGATCCTCCTGGCCCTCACTCGGCAACTAGCGTCGATCATACAAAGAGAATCAGCTATAGAAAGGGGATGGCAGGAATGTATAATGTTTCAAATACTGGCATGATTCTCTGAGCACATCTCGCGACATGAGAAGGGCGGACAGCTGCTCTTCTATACCGATAGAGTCTCAAGTGATGCTCACCAAAATATCTTCCTCCCAGTGCACATACTTAGGGTTTGCTGCTTCTTCGTCCCACTCAGTCCACGCAAGGAAATACAGCCTAGATCACCATCTCAAGCGCTTCGACTTAGGAGTTGCAGAGAGAATATTAAATTGCCGCCTTTCTTTCTTTTTATTTGAGATGTTGGTCACGTTTACTATCCCGTGGAATCCCAGTCGTAGTTATTTTTTTTTTGAGTGATAAATACATTTCATTGGCTGGGCCTTATCGAAACGCTAACGACCTGGAGAACTACCTACTGGCCCTCTGATGGGCCCTAACCTGTTTAGTATCTACCTGCGTCTCGGGTTCGCGCCTTGTCGTAGTTATTGGTTCCTCAACGAATGGTGTCGAGCAGGAGAGGAAACTGACCACTGAGGAGCAATGTGTGTACTCGTCGTCGTCGAATTGTCTAAGAATATCAACCTAAGAATGAGTCGGCGTCCGTGCTTTTAGGCGCAATAGATTATCGCCGTACACACAGACCAGCCATAATCGGTGGTCAATAGGGAAAGTAGGGCAGAGGATAATCATCTCTCCGAGTCATCGACTTGGTCGTGAGCAAAACCATCTAAACCTTACTTACCCTCATAGCAATGATTTCTGTCAAAGCTAGCCATATTTGAAACTGTTAACGAATCCGACGGACGAAGGTCCGTTTGTCGACGTCCAGCGTGGTAAGGCATCCAATGTTGGACCAATCTCGGTCCTGTTGAAGCTTACTTGAAGGTTGTTTCTTGTGGTGAACTCTATGTATATCCTTATCTCATTTCCAGCTCTGCTCACCTGTGGGATAGTCATCCTGAATATCCTATCGTGTGGTCTAGTGGAATGACAGAGAGAGATGGATATCCATGCGTACATACTACCGAATCTGTAATAGCCGGAATGGATGGGATGCCCAATCACGGGGCTGTCGTCTCTGTTATTGCGGCTGAGAGAAGCGTCGGTCGGAGTATGAGTAAAGGCTTTGAAAGACCTCTATACGGACCTATGAAAAGGCATGCATCCTCTCGGTTTTATCGGTGAGCCCTTGGCGCTCGTTTTCTGTTAGCCAAGGCCGGTGGATTACAGAAGGTCATCTTCACGCACTATTCGTCCTGATCAGCCCATTTGGCGGGACCTAGGCGCGGTCGACAGTGGCATTTGAATCCATGACCTAAGTACGGACGAACTTGAAGCGACAACACATGCGGACGAGAATTGCCGTCGGATATTCAATTGTCAATGCCATGACCCACGTATTTCGCGGCTTCGAGGTGACCTGGAACGTTCAGTGAGACATATCAAAGCTCCCCAGATCATCAAGATGTCGGGAGAAGCGCGCCATTTTTCTACAGGTGCCCTCAGTTGGAAGATTATGTAGCCGACTAATGCCAGGGAGTGTTTACTAAACTAAGTCACGAAGAGCACATCACCTGGGTGGCGGTTACGTTTTGAGCCCTGGCTGACCCTGTCGGGTTTCTGTATCTGAATTGTGCCTTGGCATACAAGGCGTTCTGGGTGGAACGCGGTCAGGCACGATGAGATTACTGTCAGGGTTGACGCTCCGTGTGTGTCGGGTCTTACTGTTGAGCATCCAGCTGCGAAATAATGGCCGTTTTCCAGAGGAATGTACGTCGTGGTTGAGGCAAGACTATGTAGCTAAAGTAGACCTCGCCCTCACAGCCGCTGGCGCTGGCCATAGCGATTAGTGTGGGCGCCTATCCACTGCATTGCTTTTCCGAATTAGGAACAGTCCTTACACATAGGAGGAGAAAATAGCCACAAGGAGATAAGCGCCTTTAAGCGCCCGTCATCTCGTCCTCATTGTTTTCAAATCACCTTTTAAGTTTCAGCAATACCAAAACAGCAGTCCCGTGAGCAGGTCCAGGCCGAGGGCGCCTGGGGAGGACTGGGGCAGGCAGGGGTACATTGCTGCCGGCGCGGCTGGGCATTATCGATCAGAGTGGACCACTGACGACATGCGAACTTGCTCTCGACTTTATGAGAGGCCTAGGGTCTTGTGGAGGCCTTTCGACGTATTCCGAATGTCACAAATGTTCTCCGACGTCCACTAGCCCATTCGAGGGGAGGTTCTTTGTCACAAAGGGAGGGTCGGGATGTGAGTTGCACGGTGACTGTCATCTTGAGCGGATCTAACCTTTCATAGCAAGCTATTCGGGACCCCCAAGATTTACGCTCTTGGGGTTGAAAAGGGTTAGAGAAATGGACGATCGGCACGTCTGGTCTACCTATGTCCGAACGGTTTTCATCTTCCTATCTGGGGCCTGGCACATGGACTGTGTAGGACGCTCCGGGGTTGAAGGAGCGCTGTCAAAGGGATCGGCAGAGAGCGGGGGATTGAGCCTCTGGCACGCAACTTGGAATGGTCTGATATCCGGCTTATTAGCGCCGTATGCCAGTGTGGACGGGGTGGACTGGATCTTACGAGACCTGGATCCCGAATAGCCTGCCCCCCTGAGCCATGTGCTATGATTTTACCACCTCTGGAAACATATATATTCTAAGTGTCACCCAGCTTCAGGTCCTCAGCCCTCCGGGACCTCACTTTTCATCCCCCATTCCTCTTTCCCGTTCCCCTACTCCTATAACCGCTGCTATGATGCTGTCCTTCAAGACTCTTCTCGCCCTCCTCTCTGTCGCGCTTGTTCAAGCCGTGCCCACACCTGCTCCTCAACCCGCCGGTGAAAGCGTAGGCGACATTGCTGAGCTCCTCACGCGTCAAAACCCTCGTGCTGCCGTATACTCTGCATGTTCAGTCCCTAATACGGTCGCGTTGACTTTCGTAGGTCTCTTTCATATGCTCTGAGAGAATCCTGCTGATTGCTATCAGGATGATGGACCATACTGGTGGACGTGCGTTGAGGCACTACTCTGCATTCGATGGTTGATGCTCATATGTGTTTTACAGACAACAGGTTGCCGACACTCTCAGCAACGCCGGGGCAAGAGGAACCTTTTTCGTCAGTGAGTGCCTCCAGTCCCATTAGCCTAAACATATCATGACCCTGTTTGCTTTCAGATGGCAATAATTGTACGCCCAACTGAGTTTACGCTTTGGAATCAAACTGACCTAAGCAGGGGCTTGTATCTACGACGGCGAGATCTCAAGGCAGCTCAAGTACGCCTACGACCGAGGCCACCAAATCGCCTCCCACACTTGGGCTCACCAGAACCTGGCCACCCTTAACTGGGATCAGAGTGAGTCGTAGCTGCCTGTTCTTTTTCCAGATTCTGTACTCACATAACCCTATTTGTCCAGTCCATCACCAAATGTGGTTGTCCGAACGTGAGTAGCTGGATCATGGGGCCGCTCCATCTAATCCTCTAACGGCTTGCAACATGCAGAGGCGATTGAGCGAATCACCGGTGCCGTCCCTGCCTTCATGCGTCCACGTGAGTGAACTTAGTGCCGTCTCGGCCTCGATGAAGTGCCACCGTCTTACCGAATCCGACACAGCTTATGGAAGTTACAACAACCTCGTCTTGGAGGCTTCATACATTCGCGGACAGAAGGTTGTTCTCTGGGACCTAGAGTAAGTCACAGGCATGCCTTTTTCGCCATCAGCACAGACTAATCCTTGGTACCTCAAGCTCCGGTGACAGCGTTGGTGTCGACGTGAATGGGCAACGCGGCCGCTTCAACGATCTTGCTAACCGCCGTCCCTCAACTGCTCTCACCCTCCAGCACGAAGTCCATCGTGAGTTTCTGAATCCCATCACTTCTTCTCTTCTCTTAACTTGAGTGCTATCTAGAATCCACTGTGTAAGAGATCGCCGCTTCTCATTTCCTTTAATACCGTTCTTATCCTTCACCCTAGCGACAACGTTCTCCCCTATGCCATCCAGAGGCTCCAGCAGGCAGGTTACCAATTGGTGACTGTCGCCGAATGCCTCGGGCAGGCCCCATACCAGCGAGTGGGAGCCCCCAAACCCCGAGATGTGCGTAACTCCCCTTCACTACTCTTCATGCCACTGACTAGTATCGTTCCATATTACAGGGAAGCTGGGTGTGCTAAAACCTGAGCTTGACATTGAATTCCTTTACCGCGACGTCACACTCCCAAACGTAACTCAAAATGCGCATAATAAACCGCGACGACTGCGGCGGAGTTTCTTACTGACTCAAAAAACTTTGGACTTCGCTTTCGGACACCTTTCGCCTACTAAAGGACTTTCTCGCCCCAGGACTGTTTGATTACAATTCATTCTTCACGCCCTATAATGCTAATGTACGGACACTTTCGGATGGGACTTTCTTCCATGACTATTACGAGCCTTGATATCGACGTACAATTACTTAGGCGCAGTGCCTCTACCATGAAAACATACCTTTTCCCTCCGCCTCAGCAACCCCGATGATGATTAAGCGCCCGAGAGCCCCTAACCTTGAGCGGTAACTTCCGCGGTCGGCGAACCAAACCTTTGGGATGGGTTTCGCTCTTCCCCCGCCTCAGTCGACCTCAACAGGTTTCATTTACAGCTATCCGTTTGCAAGAAGCTGCGGGTCTTGATGGTAGATGTATATCGAATGGTCTTCAGGCTGCGCTTTGGGAATTCTTGAATGCCGAGGCGATACGCAGTGAGTCATGCCGTCACACCCGCAGCCCAGAGATTGCTTATGTAGTCTCGCGACATTTCTTCACGAACGCGTTCTGTCACGGCTAAAGATTCAGGTGAGTATCATTTGAGAATCTTATTAAAATGCTTAGGAAATGCTCATATCAAACAGTAAGAGATTAAGACAGATTTTATCGGCATAAGACATAGAAATGCCTCCCCACTGGCAGACGCCACCGAATGAGGCCCATGAAGAACCGAATGACGTCGAATGTTATAGTTCCTCTGGGCCTAGCAGTAGTGGGATGGACAAGGGCAAAGGCAGAGCGGAACCGCAGACGGTCAAGAAGAGAAAACTGAACCGAGCCTGTGATTCATGTAGGAGGAGGAAAGGTGAGTACTGGTTGTCAAGCACACCTCTGGAGACTGATAGTCTTTAGTTCGATGTATGTCGCGAGCCATACCAATGGTCTCTTTGGCCGGAACAAGGCTGATAATCACGCAGGCGACTTCGTACAGCTTCCCTCTGGAGATTTGGACAAGTGCCTGAATTGCTTTTCGGCAAAGACGGAATGCACATTCAGCGAAGAAGTCAAGGTATGTCAAGTTCCATACATGGGGACCAGTATACCTCATACACCTTCAGGCACGTACGAATCCCAAGAAGTAAGACGGTCCCTCCCTTGCTCGAACGTGGGTTAACTGATCTGGTAAGAGATGTACGAGGCTTGGAGGAGAAGGTTCAACGAGCTGAGGAGCTGTTTGCGCGGGTATGTTGCTGGCTGGACCCCCTCTCGGGATATATTGCTAATTGGTGTGTAGGTATGCCCGGATGAGAAGACTAGGCAAGCACTACTGGACGGGACTATCGACCCTTCACCTGTGGCCCTCACCCGCAACAGCATACAGTCAGAAGCCTCTGGAGAAGGGTTGCAATCGCAAAGCAACAAAGAGCGCTCGCAGGCACTTCTTGACCAAGCGGCTCTCGTCATGAGAGGTGTGTGCCCATCCCTTTACGCTTACTTGCTGGTTGCTAATGGAAGCAGCTCGCATAAACCGGTATGCAAGGCCTCCATCCCCAGAGATTAAAGTGGAAGAGGATGATGCCCCCCGTCTCATCCCATTCAACTATCATCAGGACCAAACACCCAGCCTTTTCATGGGAGAATCGAGCGATCCCCAGTTGGTGATACGAGCGCTTCGGCTGAAGCAGATATGGGAAAAGGAAGGGCGGAGTCGCACGCCGAGTGCAACAAGCCGACATACCAGTGTTTCTGTGGAAGAAAAAGGACACGAGGAGGGAGGGCAAGGGCAACATCGCTTCGCCTCGGAGCGCAATGACCGCGATAGTTTTCTATCGGAGAGGCGACCCATGTTTTGGAACACCCCTTCTGTGCGTAGTACGTTTCCCAAGATCAGCGCTTCACTTACCCCTCCCAGTGGGAACATTCGTCCCCTACCATTTTTAAATCCAATCAATGGTTACACAAATACCGGTTCCCAGATCCAGCACTCATGGACTCCCTGCTATCTCTCTACTTTGAGCACTACAACATCTTCATGCCGTTGATCCACCGCCCGACATTGGAACGAGAGCTGCGAGAGGGTTTACATCGCGAAAACGAGGCTTTTGCGACAACTGTTCTCCTGATGTGTGCCCTTGGATCCCGATATTCCGACGACCCTGGCGTGCTTTTAGGGGAAGAGGATATGGAACGCTATCTCAGCAAACTGCGGAATTCCCAACCAATGTCGTCAGAAGGTGTAGCCGCCCAGGACGAGGAGATCAGACGGGCGCGAGAACATTGGTGTACATCGGTTGAGCACTCCCGGGGCTGGAAGTACTTTGAACAGGCGTGGGACGCAAGGGGCTCTCTTGCAGTGATACTGTTCCCTTCTCTGTATGATGTCCAGGCATCAGTTGTAGGTCCTTTGATTCCCTAACACCATGCCTTCGAACTCATGCCACCAGCTTTCGGTCGCATTTCTTCGGCACACATCGTTTCCGCACGTTGCCTGGGCTGTCCTCGGCGTTGGATTGAGGCTCTTGCAAGACATTGGAGGGCACCGCAGAATCGACGATGCGTCTCGAACGATTAGTAGAACTCAAGAAGAATTGCTCAAACGCGCTTGCTGGTGCGCAATGTCATCCTCCGAATGGAGTCTCGAGAACTGATATAACTCCTAAGGGTAATGGTCTCCCAGGATCGCATGTTGAGCATGGCGACAGGTCGACCTTGTGCACTTCGGAGCGACGAGTAGGTTCATCCACAAGGATAGCCCGTTCACGAGCCCCGCTGAAAGGTTTCTTCTAGGCTTGATATGGATCTTCCAACTGAATGCGACGACGAATACTGGGAGCACCCTGATCCTCTCAAACGGTGGAAGCAACCCTCTGATAGACCGTCTCTGATTTCTGCCTTCATCTTCAGCATCGGTTTACTCGACATACTGGACATGGTGCTGAAAACCATTGTATGTCCCTCATATAGCAGAATTAGGACATGCCGCTGACAAGGCCGCCCTAACCGTTAGTATGGGACGAAACATGTGTTCGGCCTTGCGAACGTTGACAAGAACACTTTTGATAAACACGTCGTGGCAGAGGTTGACTCAGCCTTGAACACCTGGATAGGACGCCTTCCACCCCACCGTATGTGATTGGCTCTCCTCTCCGCCCAAGTGCAACCCCTCATCTTGTATCTCTGCCATCCAGTTGTGTGGGACGCAAATCAGCCGCATGTCCCATTTCTTCTCCAATCAGCAGTACTCCATGCCGTGTTCCACTACATTCAAATCCTGGTTCACAGGCCGTTCATTCCGACCCCACGTCGTCCTGCGAGGCTTGGGTTTCCTTCTCTCCTTATCTGCACCAACGCAGCACGGGCTATCCTGAAAGTCTGCGGCGCGATATTGGACCGTGGGTTCGACGTGCCCGGCGAAACAATGGTGAGTTTCATTATTTCGAGTTATCAGTGTTTGTTAATCTAGTTGGACTCAGCTATCAATCTTCTCAGCTGGTACTGTTCTTCTTCTGAAGGGGTGGCACACGAGACAGACTCGAGGATCGGATCAGCAGTTCAAGAAGGACATGGACGAGGCACAGAAATGCATGAGAATACTGCGTGCTATGGAGAACAGGACATTCCTGTCTGGGAGATTGTGGTATGTTGCATGCGGTTCATTTCCCTTCGCCGAGGAAGAACTCAGGGATGCTGGCTCTGTAGGGATATCCTGAATGGACTTGCAAGTGGTGGTGAGGTGGCGATCATGCCTTCGTTGCAGAAGCAGGGGCTGAATGTCCGGAATGAATCCTTCCTACCGACCCGTGAAAGCCATCGCCCCCCCTTTCTGCGCGTCGACCCCTCGCCCCCTCTCAGCCTCCAGGGGTCCATGGGCGATCAGCAAACTCCCACTACTGCCAATTGGAGGAACCAAGGCGGGACAAGTGACGCGACCCAACCTGGATTCCTGGCACAGTCACCCCCTTCTTCCTCCAGCAGCCTGTGGCTTCATAGTCATTCCTCCTCCCCCTCTTCGGGCCATGAGTCTGTGTCGTCATCGACATATTCAAATAACGTAAATTGTCAGCAGGCGCCTTCATTCCCTTCGTTGTTGAATGGAGGCGAGCCGCTTACAGGACCAAGTTCGATGGTGTTCAACCCGATGATGACTGGGCTTGCTCAGACCAACGAAGTCGATTTCAGTATGGAAAACGATACGCCATTATCCTGGTCTTCTCTCGATGGTTCTGATCCTTTTTCATTGGACGTAGGCATGTCGAATTTGTGGGATTGGGGTATACCATTCCAGTACGCACACTTGCTTCAACTACGGACGGCTTTACTGATACTCTATCTTTCCCCCACTTTCAGGGAGGACGATCCGGTTGCTTACCTAGTCTCGGAACCCTTGATGCAGTGGCAGCCGCATCAGGGTGGCACATAACCCTCTGGAGGTGCCGGTGGTAGGGAATCTCGCTGACAATAGCCACCAGCATCTTCAAGTCAAGTCGTCAGGTAGCAGGGCACTGGTTCATATTCGAATCCCCTCTATCCCCCGGAATTCCAACGTTACCTGTGTCACCACGGTACCGTCCTAAAGATATGATAGCATTATTAACGAAAGATGTGGTAGTGCCATGATCATAGATGTCCTGCACACTTCCAAATATCGGGACCAGCTCCAGATTCCTCCAAACGTTCTTCTCACCGATAGACTGCCACACCTTCCTGAGCTTATTCTCAGGTACAGGAGAGCCCACCGGCCATGGGGTCTAAAGAGAAGGGAGAACTTGATTTCCCGTGAATGGCCCCTGGTTGTTCTTGAAAGCAGCTGGGACAGGGTCCTCAGTCCCTCTTCTATTGCTCATCTTACCTCGCGAGTTTGTGAGCTGTGGTCAATCACAATCTCGAAACATCGAAGAACAGGATGAGGCGTCTTGCCGAACATGGCCTGGAAAGGTTCGTTCTTAAAGAGCAAACATGGGTATCCTTTCTCAGAAACTACTTCAGTGCAGAGATGCTCGACGCGATTGTTCAAATCATTCGATCACCCCAAGAGCCTGCATACATCTCGTCGACTATCCTGAGCATCAGCTCGAAGGGCATTCGGACAGTGCCACTGCCACTGGCCTCGTGGATTGTAAATTGCTTGCGTTTGGGCGGTTGGATGCCTTGCTGTAGTGGGAGGGAACGCTTTTAAATGCGGACTTGCTGGTTGTGAAGGGCATGGGCAGATAGCTTGTGAGATAAGCAAGAGTGAACGACCATGGGTTGCAACCTTCGTGGTGGTACTACCCACGAGATATTTATGCATGTCAGCGGCTAGCTATGGTCAGTCGTTGTTAGGAACTACAAGTGTATTTTGCAACACCAATCAACCGTTGTTTTCTTCCAGTGTACTTGTAATTGTTCCTGATATTCGTTAGATGCGTTCCCCATCCCTGAATCACTAGTGACAGTTCAGTCTTTCCTCCCTGGGACCCGCTACGCAGGAAAATCTGCATCGCAAGGCATCACTCGAGTAGGGACAGTAACCGCCTTCATGAAGGTACTCTCCCGCAGCCTTCCTTTCTCCAGTTTTGTTTACAACCTACACATTGACACCTGGGTTGAAACACCCTCAGCCATTTCTTCAATCCTCAACTTCGGCCACTTCCCACAGAAACAATGGCTCCTCTGGTTCGAGAATCACTTTTCATCAACTGCAAGTCCTCAAATTACCTCCCGTGCGTCAGAGAGCTTGCCAGAGGCTGTTGTGGGCGGCATGCACAAAGTCCTCGCTGAGGCGGAGACGGTCGTGTCCTTGACGGTGGACATTGATCAGGCCCTCACTGGCGTGATCTTTTCCCTCCATCCACCTCGCCAAGCGTCAAGAACCTTGTGATTAGCATAACTTGGTTCGCCCCTCACGGCGTGTCCATTTCCATACACGGGCCTCCATCCCCAAACTCGACAGCCGCGGCGGGATAAAGGAATATCATTCTCTGCGGCAAGATGGCCCTTGCTTAGGGTGAACGGCGGCATGAAGATGCACTCGAAGGGAGAATGTGGAGGTGCACGTGGATTTCTGATTTACCGAGTTGATACAAAAGGAAGTCTGCAATACAACGACTGGAAGCATTGTGCGAGCCAAAGATGGGTGGACCAAAAAAAATAAAATCCATTAGGCATCCTCTTGCGGGTGTACAACAAGTTTAGAGCCTGCAGCTTGCCCGCGCTCGAGTAACTTGAGACCGTCAGGGATGGCCTTTAAACCTCCAGGAAGAACTTTAGTTGGTTGCACCTGTAAACGAGGGTGATCAGCAAATTCGTGTCAATGTTACTCATTTTCCAATACCTTGATAACGCCTTCGGATATCAATGCTTCTGCCTCACCCCAGAGCTTTCGTAGGTGCGGGACATTGGCAGGCAGAGTCCTGATGCTGACGACGTGAGATACCAGCTTGCCGTTGCCCGCTTCGGCTTTCAGACCCGAAGTGTAGACGAATCTTCCAGAATCTGCAGGGAGAAGGTCGAGTAAAGCCTGCTGGATGTCGTCTCCTCCGACAGCGTCGTACACGAATGAGACAGGTTTCTGTGTAACGCTCTTGATCTCGTCTATAATTGAAGAGGGCGAAGCGTGCCGGTCAATAACGTGGGTTGCGCCGAGGTCTTTCAATGTCTGCACCGAACGAAGTGAGGATATGGTGATGATGGGACTGAAGCCCGAAGCTTTTGCAAATAGGAGTACTTTGGGCACATGAGCAATCATCAGCAAGCGAAGCAGCGTGCGTACACACCTTGTTGTCCGACAGAGCTCGAACCACCGTTTACAATAAGAGGGGTGTCATGGTACGCTCCTCGTCCATCTACTTCCAGGAAGGAGGTGAGACCTAGGCCGTGGGGAGGATTGTTGTACAGGCCCAGATAAGCAGTAACAATGGCTGTTGGAAGAGACGCTGCCTCATCGTAGGACAGCGACGAAGGGATCTGGCCCCAGAATCAGCACCCATCAATTGCGTTGTGAGAGACAGAAAACAGACCTTGGCGAGTAAGCTTGCGTCTCCTTTGGTAAATTGTTGGAAAGCATTATGTTCATTCTGGAAGCCGCCATGAGTGAATCTACAGGTCTGTCAGCTTCAGATGATTGAGGATTTGTCGTGGATACGCACACCCTATCGCCCTTGCTGAAAAGGTCGACGCCCTCACCCAATTCCTCGATATCGCCTGCGATGTTGACGCCAAGGATGACTGGGAAATCGAGCATGTACACGCCAAATTTCCGCATCTTCCAGTCGACAGGATTGAGCCCTGCTGACTGCACGCGTATCAGGACCTCTCCTGGCCCGGGCTTGGGGATAGGCGCCGTTCCCAAGACGAGCTCGCCGAATTTCTCTGGAAGTAGAACGGCCTTCTGAGTCGCCATGATCGAGGCCTGAGGTTAGTGCCCAAGTCGTTCTGCAGTACCCGCTTTACATCCCATGATATAGTTTAATCAGAGGTTGGTCAGCCACAGGTCTTCTTCAATTCAGCGGATGTGGAGGAAGTCGAAGCGATGATTGGCGCCGTCGCTGTCATTGACCGTGTGACCTTTTGATCGCCGTTGGTGATGGCTTGGACGTCGTGCAGTGGCGACGGCGATCATGACATCCTCAGGGCAAGCTCTTTCCGGACCATCATAATGTTCTGCGCGAAACGAGTCTTTCGCTGCTTCAAGGCGCTTGAAAGGTTTGGGAATCGACTGACAGGCGCCGCAGGGCCGTATTTCGTTGGCCTTGCCGTCATCCTGCTGTGGTCGGGCACCATCTGCTTCTGTACGTTCTCCTCGTGTTGTACGCTTCCAGCAAGCTGACCTGTGTTGCAAAAGTCGACGTTATTGCACCATCACTCTCGTATCCAATCATCTCGATACCATTCTGCCTGTTGGTTGCGGCAAATCTGCACATGCATTACTTTTATGTGTGCACTGTAGCACCCGGATTCATCGACGATCCTTCACCTCAGCCGGGTCATTCCTGGGCATGGGCAAAGAAGAAAACTAAACCCAGGATGCTCACTGGAGGGGTGAAGTGGTCATCGACACGGATAACACCCGCAACCATGTCACGGTGTAGCCGCTGTAATAAGGAGCGCCCAGAGGTGAGCGAATTGTGGATCCTGCTTCTCTCAAACTCATCTGGTTTGAGAGAGCACACCACTGTCGGATATGCAACCGATGCATCATGAAATATGACCACCATTGCCCAGTAAGCACTTCAAACAACCTTGAAAACCGCTCGCTCACCTGCCCAGTGTACGTCCGGTTCTTCAATGAGGCCACCAAGGGAGACTGACAAGCCAAGGGATAAACCAATGCGTAGGACTGCACAACGAGCGGCACTTTGTCCTCTTCCTGTATGTTTTCTGTCTTTCTTACCAAACGTTTCCTGACTTCAGGCCGTTAGAATGTACCTAGCGCTAGCAACATTCTGCTTTAGCTTCTTGGGATACCCCCATCTCATAGCCTCTTTCACATCCTTCAAGACTTGGGAACATCATGTTCCAGACGTGATGTATGGCATGATGTACATCCTTTGCGTCGTTTTATGCTTTGCGGTCACCGTTATGGGTGCCTGGCACATATATGGTATATCCTCTGGCGAGACGTCTGTGGAAGGCCAAGATAACGAGCTCTACCGCAAGCGAGCCAAAGCCAGAGATCAGGTTGGCCCCCTGTTTTCCTCCGGCGTATCTCTTGACTCACTGGACTACAGAACTTTGTCAATTCTTACGATCTTGGCCGAAAGAAAAATCTCTCCCTCTTCTTCAACACCTCAGATGGCGGATAGTGAGTCCGTTGACACTACCCTTTAGTTCAAATCTGACGAGCCACAGCCCAATCTACACCCTTTTTGTCCCTTTGAGGATCATGCCATACACAGACGGACGCTCATGGGCGCGACGGCCAGGTTATGACACCCACGTGGGCATACGACCAGGCGAGGAGTTGACCGACGAGAGCGACAATGATGGCGACGCTTGATTTTCGCCAAATCTGCTCTATCTACTACGTGAGTCCCAGTTCTCATTCTTTCTGTGATGATACACTGCCGGGGCCAGATGACACTCTGGCGCTCCGCACCGAGAGTTGGGTGATCTACGTCCGGCTGAATTCGATTCTTACAAACGCTGAAGTTTTCTTCTTGTGCTTGCTTTGAGATGAATTATCCTCTAACTGTCCATTCACAGGATTTGAATAATTGCTGGTCTATAATGCTGCCATTTACGAAAGTCTTCTTATACTATACCAACAGTTCGAGGTGATCTCGGGGTCAAGGGAATGTCAGTACAGTTGTCTAAACGCGGTAAGTCAAGAGAACCGTCAATGCATGTGATATCCGGCGTATCGCCATGCTCTACGCCTACCTTCGGTCTTCTATTCACTTCTAAAACCCAAGGTTCGGTGATCTTACGGCTTTTTAATTGAAGGTCGGCTGTGTAACTTTGTTTCTCTAGATCGTCTATGATGTTATACAGAGTGTTAGATATGGGGTAAGAAATCCGACCACTCGACTGTCTGATGGGCATCTCTGGACAGCCTCCTCAGCTGTACAAACGCAAGCCCGATAAGCACAAGCCTCGCAACTAAATAAAGAGGCAACAGCACTGGAACAAATACATTATTATGGAAGGGCGCAAGGACTCTCATGATCAGAGTTTTCACACTACCGAAGGGCCGCCAGTGTGCAGATGCAACGAGCAACCACGCATACCATGTAGCAACGAGAAAGGTGAGACACGAGCCAATAGGGGCGAGACATATCAAGAGAGCGCATATTCGCCACAAGAGTGTTTCTGGCGGTGTTAATCGCGAGAACGCCCATGCAATGCAGTGGGCAGCACCGAAACACGAAGCGAGAAACATGGCAAGTGCCGATACTGCTATCGAGCGAGGTGCGATGTCAGGAGCTTCAGAGTAGGTGTAGAACATGGGCACCATCGGGGTGTGCTCGGTTCCCTGATGTGACCGACCTTGACGACCGCTGATCCTCGATGGGCTGCGGTGGTCGAAGACGCTGAAGACGTATTCTTTTCCTGGGCGTTTGAAGCCTGTCAAGATGTACACGCGGTGCATGATCATGAGGGGCCTCTGTAAAACTGAGCGGTGTGAGCTGGGATGAACTACGAGGCGAGTCAATGCACATACGATGGAGAAGTGTGCACTTGATATAACAAAGCCAGGTTGGAACGGACTGCACGTTCATGGGAATGGCATCGGGGGGAGATGCTGGGGCTGGGTCAACACGAGGCAATGGGTCTTCGGCGTAATACCTTCGCTCATGCTGAGGGTACGTCTCTGCGATGGAAGCGGTTTGAGAAGCATCCTCTGGAACACTGCTGGTTTCGGTAAGGACAAACGAGAGATCTGTGATCGTTGCGACATAGGTTGCATTGTACAGCCTTAGCTCTTCCACCTTTGAGAAGGGGATCAGGAGGGGGCACTGCGCATCCAGTGGCTTGTTCCACCAAAACGCGTACATGACCGCGTTGAAGGCTGCATAGGCCAAGGTGATGACTTCTAGCTCTGTGATTGTCAGGTGCTGCATTGCTCGGCCGACGATTTGGGTGAGGAACCATGTCGTCTGGAGGGCAACAACAGCCTTGGCGAGTGTATCGCCTTTGCTCTTGTCCCAGATCTCGTCTTCCGTGAGAGTGTTCTTCAACAACTCGTGTAGCGCTTCCCGTCCCACGTCTTGTGATTGTTTTTTGAGAAGCTCTTGCACTTCGATGAAGTCTACGAGTTCCTCGGAGTTCGGATCTTGGAACATGAATCCACCCATCTGCAAGTAATGGCTGTGCGTATTGGTCCACTTCTTTCGAAGAGGGATGTCTGTTGACCGCAAATAAGCGCCGGAACCTTCGGAATCAAAGAAGCATGTCATCACCTAGCTTATCGTCTTCTACCACTTTCCGAATTACGCGGGTGATGTCCTTGCTGCCTCTCCATTGACGGTAAGCAAAAATAACGAGGAATTCTGGGGCGGCTATCCCCCAGATCATGAGGTAGATGCGATGCGTCATCCTTTGCTTCCAGGTGCTGTTGGATCCAGAGACGTTGGGGTGGACCGAAAGCCAGGTGCAGGCAAAGACAGTGACGACGCAGCTCCAAACAATGTCAGCCGTCGAGCGATAGTTGGTGTTGAACGGAACATCCTCAGGAGGCGAGTCGGCCCTGGAGAAGAATGGGGTGGGGGCAGCCGTCACCGACGACTGGGAAGACAATAACGCGTGAAGTAATAGTGCGGCGATGAGCATGTTGGAGAGGTTACCGAGGAGGGCATACCATCGTTAGTGAAGACGTGGTGGTGGTCCTCCCAGCAATACTTATAGACGTATGAGCCGAGAGAAGCTTTACGTTTGATAGCTGACAGAAGGAGGCTTGTTCTGACTGCTGTAAATTAGAAGCACCTTCACTGAATTGACCAAGGAATTGGCTGTGCGTCGAAGCCAAGAGACGCCGCCATCTCCGAAGATGAGAGGAAGTGTCATACAGTTGATGCTTCCATTAAAGCCTCGTTTTGTCTTGTCTCAGTGGGCTTGAGTGATATCATCAGCGCTTGTTGCCATTCCTCAATGCGAGAAGATGGGGGATGTGCCGAAAGATGCTGAACTACGCTCTTATCACCGTTCGGCTGTCGGAAAATCCAGCGCGCCCAGTTTCTCTGGGACATGTTGCATGTACCAAGAAGGCCTTGAGAACAGAGGCTGCAATATCATGTTGGTTGCGGCCTCCGCCCAGTCGTCTTGGGCAGCCCCATCTGCCATTCCGTCCTTACTGGCGGGCCCTTTGGTGTGGACAATCGGGTGGAAAGAACGACGGAAGCAACGCACCACCGATTAAGCGCCCAAAGTCACTGTGGGAATTTGATCGACCCGATTCTCACAATCCGTGTCACTCGGCGTATCCTGTTGTTGGATAACCACGACCACTTCCAAGGAATATCTGCTGTAGCCGGGATTCTGGATTATACGCGGTATGAGCCTGGTTCTTGACGCGTTTCTAGTGGCGCTGGGGTGGGGTCACATCCTGCTTGCGCCGTATACCAAAGTCGAAGAAAGCTTTAACCTGCATGCCATGCATGATGTGCTGATGTACGGGGTTACCCCCAATGCGCTTTCGTATGTGAGTTGTGTCTGCTCCTGGAAAATATCCATACACTGACAAATGCAGCGCTAGTTTGACCATTTTGTGTTCCCTGGTGCAGTTCCCAGAACGTTCATTGGGAGCGTTCTCGTGGCTTGGGCAGCAGACCCTATTATCAAAGTCGCGGCATCTCTGGGGCTAGTCCAACACAAACTGAACCTTCAAATCACGCGTACGTACATAGGAAAACCATCCCGAAGGTATTCTGAATTCTCTTTCTTCAGTCCGTCTAGTGCTGGGGACTGTTAATGCCCTCGGCCTGTGCTTCATCAGAAGGGCGATTTCCAAGCGTTTCGGCAGTTTGACTAGCCTGTTCTTCACGCTTTTAACCTGCTCCCAGTTCCAACTGCCGTTCTGGATGGGTAGAACAGTTCCAAACATGTTTGCTCTCTTCCTAGGTTAGTCATTCTCTTCAAGCCAGCGTAGCGATTACTTATAGACTTCTCAGTGAACATGTCGACATATTTCGTACTTGGCGGTGCTCCAAGCATGAAGCATAGAACGGCCAAAGCCGGATACTTGCCCATCGCCATCTTGCTCCTGGCATTTGCTGCCGCGGTCTTTCGAGCCGAAGTAGCTCTCCTACTCGCACCACTTGCTCTGCAAATGCTCGGAACCGGATTGATTTCCTTCAACCGCCTTCTGATTATTGGATTCGTATCGTCCCTCGTCTCTGTTGGTCTGACGATCCTAGTGGATTCATACTTTTGGCACCAGCCTCTTCTCTGGCCCGAGTTCTCGTCAATCTACTTCAACGTCGTCCAAGGGAAGAGCTCCGAATGGGGGACCTCTCCGCCATTAACCTATTTCGTCTCTTTCCTTCCGAAGCTCTTGCTCACTGCGCTGCCGCTATCAGCCGTAGGTATTGTAGCCGATGCGCGTGTGAGAAAGCTGCTCGTGCCATCTTTCACCTTTATCACTTTGATCAGCTTCCTTGGGCACAAGGAGTGGCGATTTATTGCTTACGTTGTGCCGATCTTCAACATTGCTGCTGCGCGCGCATGCGCCATCATGTGAGTGTGCTTCTTCCTTCACGTGTCACTGTACTAAGGCCATTGATTAGCGTCTCACTCGCGAGAGGGACCTGGACAGGACGACTCTTAACCGCCATCGTTTGTGGTTGCCTTCTCGCAAACTTTGCTTTCACAGCAATTGCTACTTGGATCTCAAGCACGAACTATCCTGGTGGAGATGCAATGCAGCGTCTCCATGCACTGTATCCTGCCTCCCAGTCTATTCATGTCCACATTTCCAACTTGGCCGCACAGACAGGTGCCTCTCTCTTCCATCAAGATAATGCCCCTCCATATCACCCTGCCATGGCTGCTCCTCTTGCCGCATCCTGGACCTACAACAAGACGGAAGGACTGCAGATGGACGACCTCATGTCGCCCCGGTCACCGTTCACGCACCTCATCGTCGAATCCTTACCGGCCCAACTGCATCCCGACTGGAAGGTGGTCGACACCATCCGCACTTTCAATAGCGGGTTCAAAGCAGCAATCGACATCGGCGCATTGAGTGGCGCAGTGCTGAAGATGGACCATGTTGCTCTCATAACGCAACTTCAGAACGTGTATCGGCTATTAAAGCGAGACGCTTTATGGATTCTAGAACGGGTATAGACAGGTACGTACATGACCCTCAACGAACCAAGGTCGTTGCTGATCCTGTCCTCACAGTGTAGCTCTGGTGTATGACAACACGAATTCCATCATCGCTCATCGTGCAGTCGCGCCCGGTTGGGGTTGAAATTAGATCGGAACTGGTGACGCATTGACGACCTGATCAACTTTTGAACGCGCCTGAAGCCCCTTGGCCGGTATTCATATATCGAAAGCTGCATAAGAGATCTCGTTTGTACGCCTTTTCACGACCTCTCACGACCCCAGATACCTGCTTCGGCGCTCTTGCTACACGATGCCCGCGTGGAACACCAGGATACGAACCTTACGACCCATCAGGAAAATCAACGACAAGATACACGCATTCAAAAACCATATCCTCGCATCCAGTTGTCTCCCCTATTCGAATGGCCTCAGGCACTTCGATGATGAGCACAATAGACTCCTCCGTGACGATGTCGTTGCTGGTCGACCTTCGGGTGAGACGCAGATGAGTGAAAGGTCCCCAGACTTGGGATTGGATCGGGTCGTCTCTCGCTTCGTTGAGCGCCCTGTGATGTCCTCATGGCTTGGAGTTGTGCCTTACCGCGCGACCACCAAGGGCATCGGCGTCTCGCGTAACGAAGATGGTGAGTTTTCTGTTGCTTTCGTTGTCGGGGGCTGTGCTCAGTTAGATGATAGGCCCTGCGGAGGACGACGAGTTCAGCTACCACTACCGACTCCGTCGAATCCAAATCCTGGACGACCAGGAGGACGGAGAGCTTCAGGATCCGCCCTTCATCACCCCTATTCCCAGTGTCAAGATCGATACCCCCGCTGCTCCTCGCAAGAGCGAAGGCACCTATTCCCGGTTTCATGCCATGTTCGAAAGCAGCATTGTTTCTGCTTCCTTTGGCGACTCTCGTTCCCTTCCTCTGGACGCTCTTGGGGACAGTAGCCACCAGTCCCCTCAACGGTACCCCAAGCTCGAAGCGATCTTTGGTCCCAAAGACTCCGTCGATGCCTCCGCTACCGACGCTGATCGTGGATTCCTCGCTCCCGATGCAGCTCATCTCGCCATAGGGCCGAGTGGTTCGAAGTACAAGTATATGGAAGAGGCAGAGCGCGGTTCCACCGAACTATTCCTCAACGCCGGAATCGACCACTCCTTCTCCCGCTTTCTCGACACTTCGAACGCCAGGCATAGCAGCAGGGATATCGACACCTCGCGCTTCTTGAGACGTCGCAGTGGCTCCATTCTCGAACTCCCAAGCATCGACTCTGACTCGGCCTCTGCCGACATCCAATCCCAACCTCGTTCAGAGGAGGCGTTCGAACAAGTTTCGAAGTGCCCTCTGTCCGCTGGTTCCTCCACTTCTGACGACGTGGGGGATGCTCAACCCATCTCAGTCTCCATCTCCAAGCTAGATTCGAGCTTGCTCACCCATCCCAAATCCGAGGCGAATCAGCAGGGCGAGCTTGTCAAGGCTGACGAGTACTCCTTCATCACTTTCGCCACCCCCAACCGCATTTCCCTCGCCATGCCGTCTGCGGTTTCCAATCTCGATCGACGCACAAAGGTGGCCTCCTCCCAAACCCGTTCGGAAGTCATCAGGCGGTCTAACCGCGCCTCTGAAGCCTCCCGCAGGCGATTTCACACCATGGCTAGCAACAAAGGGGTCATGCCCTTTGCTGGGGGGAAGAAGGTTCGGATCGTCGAGAAGCCGGAAGTATGGTCAGCAACCATTAGAGGCGTTTCCTCACTTCGAGGTCCCCTCTTGCCCGCCCACATGACTAACGGCCTGCCTTCGCTCACCCCGACGGCGTCGACAGAGTTTGCACGGGACCTCAATCACGCGTTGAGCGCCCTTGATAAGGATGCATCCCAGACCAAGCTGGCCTCTCCTCTGTCGTCCAACGCTGCCGACACCACGAGCATCTTCAAGAACAAGGTTGGAATCATCGACAAGGTGCACTTCGAAGCAGTGTTGCCCCCCTCTGCGTTACTGAGTCCGGTTTCCAAGTTCTCGGTAAGCTTTTTCCCTTCGACTATCCAGTGGACAGGTTTGACGCGTGCACACACAGGACGGTGAGGCTACCCTTTACGAGCCTGAGCCTGCTGCTCCCCTCCCTCTCCGACGACCTCGCAAGTTTGCTCTAAGGAGGAAACAGCAGAGGCCCGTCATTGGTGTTCCACTCACACGCACCAAAACGCGTGACCAAAAGCGTCAACATCCAGCTGTTTATCGCAAGCTCCTCGAGTTATACTCTTTACAGTACGGGTCCCTTTAGCAGCGGGGAAGTTGGAAACCTCGACGATCATCAGATCCCTGCCCTATCAATCCGTGATACCTGTGGCTGCCCATCGATATTTCTTAAGCGCAACATAGAAGAAATAAATGACTTTTGGATTGTAAGAAAAGATGTTATTATATCATACAGATCGTCAGAGGTGGAATGAATGGATAAAATGACAGTGCTGCGATTCGCAGCGGGCAGTGGCCTAAAGGTACAAGCGTTTACTGGCATTGGCTGTACTGTGAACAGCTGCATCAGTTTTGCTTCATTGGTCGCTGAATGAAGTTATACATACGAAGTCGTTGAGCTTGACACACTTGTATGGGCTCACGCATCCGGTAGCGCCAGAGTAGCTGTTAAGAGTGTTCATTAGTTTCCACCTCGTCAAGGGCTGGAAGCAAAACGTACCCAGTTCCGCCACATTGGCCCCATTGGCCAACAGTTCCAGAGCTGGGGGGTTGGGTGACGACGGGAGGTTGAGAGGTGGCAGGAGGTTGGGAAGTGACAACGGGAGGTTGAGTGACGACGGGAGCTTGGGAGCTCTGAGCGGGGGGCTGAGAGCTGCCGCTGCCGGGCCAGATGGCAGGTCCGGGAACCTGGTAGGTGAAGACGTTGGGGGCGTTCTGGCTGTAGATGTCGACCATAATACCGGGGTGGCTCATTGAGTAACCGCCGGGGAGCTTGATGGTGGCAGAGCTGGGAGGGGTCTGTCCTCCACCGCCAGTCAAGGTGAGGTGAGCGCCTAGGGAAAACATGTGTCAGTAACCGCTCGCTGACATGAAATAGGAAGAACATACATTCAGGGTAGAATTGAGGAGTGTTGGCCTGGTGAAGGGCGAGAAGCTCGTGCCTGATCATGTATTCACCGTCGGCCAAGGCAGCAGGGATGGTCGAGGTCCATTTGAGTTCCTTAAGAACGATGCCGTTGCCCCATGAGCCCTTACTATTGAAATTTAGTTCGCAGCTGTTGTTTCGATTCGAATGAGCGACTTACGCCAAGGAGCCAGAGATGAGACCGCTGTGGTCGATCTTGAACCAGTCGAGCTGAGCGCTGTTGGCGCTGGCACACGATCCCGGGCACTTGGCCATGTAGACCATGACGGGTCCTTCCATGTGAGTCCATTGACTGCCCGGTCAATCTTTAGTTTCAAGCCTCCCGACAAGCAAGGCGGTTGAAACTCACGACCAGATGGCAGTAATCTTGTCACCAGCCTTGACGCTAGCTGTGAGTTGTTGGGGGCCTGCCTGGTTGTTGTTGTTGCAGGAGATACTCGAAGCAGTGGCGCTCAGGATAGGGTCGTACGAGCCTGCGAGAAGTGGGGAGAGTTGGTAGCTGATAGGGTGAAAGAGACCACGTTTGCTTACTGTAAGGACGCTCAATGGTGCGCTGGCTGCCGCCATTGTATGGCGACCATCCTACGTAGGTAGTGCCTAGGGGCTAAGGTCAGATTCAGACAGCCAATGTCCGTTACAAGCTGACAAACCTCCGATAATGTAGCTGGTGACACCACCGTGAGCGGCGGCTTGACCGACCAGGAAAGAGGCAACGGCGATGAAGGAAGCGACCAACATATTGTGCTGCGAAGAGCGATGGAACTCTGAGGCTGAGGGTGGGAAGAGGTGTTGGTCCGCTTTTATATAGCGGGATCTTTCCTACCTTGCAAATGAAGCAATGCGGGGAAACACACCTAGTTTCTTTGAATGAAGGGCAAAAGGCTACGCTCCGAGATTCTTCAGCAGCCGTTCTGTGACACAGACCGCTTCTTCCCCAGATCCGAAGGACGCCTTTCCTGTGATATGAATAGAAACTGTCGCGCCTTGTGATCAAGCGTGTCGCATGGGGTACCTTTTGCCGAGTTCTTTCCTGTACGTAGCGGGAAAACGTGAGGCAAATTCTTCGGGAAATTCAAAAAAATGAGGGCGCCGGTTGACTGCATGCCATATTGTCGGGTGCTGAGAAGCCAGCATCATAGGACGCACGAGGCAATTCAGACCCAACCAATGAGAGAGATTTGCGAACAAGAGAGTCGTATTGGTTGCTCCAGGCACTGAGGTCGTCACAGCGGCAAAATGACACTGACTTCATTACCAAGTGGAGTCCAAAGAAGTAATGTTCTACAATAATACCCTTGTACATGTCAGAACGAGGACAACCGACGGGACAGAAATGACTTCACCTTTACGTCGTCTTTGGTGGACGTTGACCAAAGATCCCGGTGCCGACTCGAACGATATCACTGCCAGATTTGAGAGCCGCCTCGAAGTCACTCGACATACCCATGCTTAACAGCAGTCGCCCTGTACCTTCTTCACCCCAGCGTGAAGCTACCTCCTTGCTGAAGGCAGACTCTAGGTGGCTGTTCAAAACGTCCCTGGTTTCCTTGAGCCTTTCGAAATCCGCGTTTTTCTCTGTTTCAGAAGCATGGATGGAAAGTTCGAGAGACCCTATCGTCATCAGGCCCTCAAGACGTAGCCTTGGGCACTCTGTGACAACATAGGCGGCGAGTTTTCCCAGATCTGAGGCTTCGACATCGTCGGAGACCGTAAGGGGAGCCAAACCAGACTTGGCATCTTCCCCTGAGGTATTGACCTGTAGAAGAACCCGAAGCGTTCGATCCGAGGAAAGTGCCTTGTTCAAGGCTGTGGCAGCCTTTATTGAACCAAGGGTTTGGATCGCATAGAGATTTGGGATTGCTGAGCAAGCCCTTAGCCAAGGCTTTGAAAGCAGAAGCCAGGTACTAACAAGCCAGTGTCTTCGCTTTGTTGGACTGCAAGGTCCCGATAAAGTGCCATCTAATGTCAGATGGAAGCTACATATCGGTGCTATCAGGGTGCAATTCGGTGACTTCAGCAGGAAGGAAGCATGGCTTACGATCTTTGCCTTTTCTTCTAATTCCTGAACATAGTTTTCCCCAAAGTCTAGCTGACCGAGTTCATGACAGGCCAGGATATCTCCCGAAGGCTTGTACTTGGACACGGCAACTAGAGTACCTGGTGTAGATGTCGAAGAAGCCACTCGCGCTCTGATTTCTTCCAGAGATTCTTTCAGTTCCTCCTTCCGTTCTGGTGACGCTGATTCCAGAGACATGGCCGCCAGTCTATACCTGCTAGATGTGGTAGCAAACCCGTTTTTAATCGTAAAACTGTGTCGGCAGGCGAAACAAGGTAGGGTATTGAATGGCAGTGAGCGGAAGAATGAGAGCCGCATGGAAGGAAGTGGTCAGTACCAGAACGCTCCCACGATGGCTCAAAACATAACTTTGATCCGCTGGGCCACTCCCTCCGGGACGCCTTCGACCCGACAGGGCATGTCGAATGTTAATGTTGTTGAAGTCCAGATATCACCAACCACTTTACTGTTACATGTAATTGGTAGAGAGTATCCGATTGTACAGCACGCACCCAAGCTGGTTCTTTGGCATGCAAGATAAGAAGCTCTGCAATCGGGGAGGTTCACCGAAGCCATGGGGCACTTTAGCGAAGTGGAGGTGACAGAAGATGATAACAGGTCAGAAGAGGAGACTGCAGGGAAAAAGAAGAGGAAGAAGACAAAGGTGATTTAGGAATGGCAAAGGAGTCACTCCAAGTTTGAAGGGGTTCATTTTCGGCGCAGTACGCCTTTCTCCCCGAACTTTCTTAATTTAAATTTTCGCCCCTACTTATAATTAACCTATTCTACTTCTATCTGGGCTCTCCCGTTATTTTCTTTTGCCACATGGACTTAGTATACAGTATTCATAGGGCACACTGCCAACCTATTACACCGCGGCCAGAAGGCGCGACCCCGAGACACAGGCGCTAGATACATACAGGAAAGGGCTCACACGTGAGCCAGTAGGAGACGTATATAGGCATTAGCGTTTCGATATGGCTTCAGCCAATGAAATGGATTTTACTCACTCAAAGAAGCTCTGCAGCTCTGGCACAGTCGTTAAACTGGTTGAATTACATGTGGATATTATCTACAAATTTCTCGAAATGTCCTGAGGTAAAGTGTCTTTGGTGGTATTGTCCGCAAAGTAGTGTTCCTCTACAAAATGTGTTTTCCTATGCTTTGAAAGTCCAACCGGAACAAAGGCAGCCTCTCCAAAAGTCCTTGTAACTGGGTCCATCGTTGATATCGACACCTGCACCATACCTCCCAAGACATCTCGGTGCAGAAGCCACCGTCCTCCCCTCTTCATAGATCCTCAAAAACCCGACCAGATCTACCCCGGGGTGCTCAACCAGCTCATCGAACTTCCTATCTTCCTTCCAGATTGACGGCAAGGCATAAGGAGACAGGGAGTCTGACTCATCGCGAAGCTTGATGGCTACGGTGTTGCAATTGAGGAGTAGAGAGACCTTGAGCTTGGGTCTCGAGCCTTCCAGGGGAAGCGTAGAGACCGATTCGGAGATCCATTTGAGAGCGCCACGCAGCGCTGAGAAGATCGTCAAGACCTCGAGCCACTCTAAAGCGTGCATGACCCGAAGATCCAAGCCGAAGAGTATTGGCACCTGTATGGCTTCGTCTGAGCAATGGATCCGATCCCCCAAATGGAGGCATCGTAGCGTGTGCGAATATGTATGGACGAATATCCGCTCCCTCTGGCCGAACCCCTCTGCAAACGACCTCCACAAGCCAAGTTGAAGGTGCTGCAGCGAGCCTTCTCCCGGTGTTACGCCCTCGTCAAGCAAAGCGATGTCAAAGCCTTCCCCTCCGGCAAAGAGATGTGAATAGTTGTTGTGCGTGTGACAAACCGCAGTGAGACTCTTGAGAGTCGATAAGCAACTGCCAGCCTCTGGACCCATCCCCGCGACAAGCGATCGCAAGGCGGCAGAAGCGGGTGCTTGAAGTGTGAGGGCTTCCAGGTGCTGGAGTCCAAAAAGGAGGGTTCCAAACGCTCTGGATGTGAAAGGGCCCAAGGGTTCCGAGCCGACGGTGCATTGCGCCACTTTCAATCGCGGGGCTTGTCGCAACTTCTCAATCAAATCTATCCATTCCCCTGGCAGCCCGCCCTCCTGATCCTGACCAAATTGCCAGAGGAACACGTGAAGCTCTTGCGCGTGCTCCCATACTGCAGGGGGGAAGGCTTTGACCTTCTGAGGGCCGCTCGATGGGTCAATTTTGAGCCTGAGGACCCGATATAGGATAGGGCGACAGTACGCGGCCATGGGGTGACACGTTAAGGCCAGTTTCCAAAGGGTAGGGGCATCCTTAGGATCAGAGAGGTGGTCATCTATGATCTTTTGAATGACTTCGAGTGGGAGAGAAACTGGTTGCATGGGGGCATTGCTCCGAGTTCGCGTCAGGTCCCGCCGAAGAGTGCGGAGGGGCTGTCGCTGCGATGTTCGAGGAAAGACCCGCCTAAGCGAAGAGAACATCGTGGTACGGGTAAGACGACCGAGTGGAGTGGTAGACGTTGATTCCAGACCGCAAACCACCACATTAGGGGTGTTCGTTGAAGGTGGCAGATGTGCGAAGGTCAAGCGAAGGTCTGGCGTGTATATTAATACTATAAAGTATGTCCCAAACGAATGCCTAAATACTACGCTCTGAAACTCCAACCGGAACAAGAACAACCTGTCCAGAAATCCTCATATCTGGTTTCCTCGTCAGAATCATCCACCACCCCATACCGCCCCAAGCATTTCAAAGCGGAAGCGGCAGACCTGCCGGCCTCGTGTAGACGAAGGAATCCAACCAAATCCAATTCGGCTTGTCGTTCTTGCAGTATGCTAAACTGCGCATCCCTCAACCCCTGCTGCCAAGTGTTCTTTGAACGTTGAGGAGTCCAGGTGTCGCGTCTATGTAGAAATGGCATATTGCAGTTAAGGATAAGGTAAATCTTGAGTTTGGACCGCCCAGTATTGGAGGTGAGAGGAGGGAGTGTCGTAACGGATTGAGCAATCCAACGAAGGGCTCCGTGTAATACCGAGTAGATCGTCAATACTTCAAGATATTCCAGCGCGTTTAAGCTTCCGAGGTCCAAGGAGTCGAGAGTAGGTGGGTTAATCGACAAATCTTCCGGATCCGAGGGCAATACTCGGTCACCCAAATGCAGGCATCGTAAGGTCTGAGAGTACCTGTTAACGAAGGTCTGATCTCGATGGCCGAAGCATCTCCACAGGCCCCATTGGAGGTGTTGAAGTGACCCTGTTCCTGGGGCCACTTCGTCGTGAAGCAATTCGATTGCGAACCCTTCACCCCCAGCGAAGAAGTGTGAGTATCGATTGTCCACATGATAGACGACAGAGAAATTCTTGATGCTCGGCAACCAGCTAGTGCCGCTACCAGCTAGCTCTACGCTTTTGATAAGCGGGTGCATTGCTTCTTTGGTCGGCGCTTGGAGTGAAAGCGTTTCCAAACGTGGTAGGGTGCATAGCAGTGTTGCAAATGCGGCAGATACTTGAGGATCCAGCGGTTGTGCGCCTATGGTACACTGCACAACTCTCAGGTTCGGTGCCCCTGTCAGCGCTTTGATCCATTCTGCTCGTTCTTTGGCTAGGTCTCCCTTCGTCTGCAGATGGTACTGCCTGATGGAAATACGCAGCTCTTGCACGTACTTTAGCGCTGCAGGTGGAAAGATGGGGTTTGCCCGAGTCCAGAGGTTGCAGTTGAGTGTGAGTGTCCGAAAGATGATGGGACGACAACACGAAGCCATAGTGCGACATGTTGCCCCGAGATTGCGGAGGCTCGAGCTATCCTGGGGCTCAGAGAGGTGCTCCTCGATGATTTTATGGATCAACTCCAGAGGAAGGGGTAGGGACTGCCCAGGGGCGCCTTCCAAATTGGATACATCCGAATCGCGTTCTTGACGTTGAGATGTTTGGCCTTTTGGAGATCTGAAGAATCGACGGAGGGTAGACGACATGGCGAATAGTGTCAGCAACGGTCAAGAGACATCCAGGAGGTTGGGGACAAGTCTTTGGCAGCTTGCTATCAGACAAGAATGAACCCGCAGGCCATTACGTTGGATAAACATCGCACATCAATCAATCACATTCTGCTACTACCAAACAACTAGAAGGTAACTAATCAAGCCTCATTCCCTCCATGATCTCGTACCACAGCTCGTCCATCACCTCGTTGACCTCAGCATTTGCCTCGTCGAGGGATATTTCATCGTCACCCGTCGCACCATTGCTGTCCCAAGACGGGAGACCCTCGCCACTGACCGAATGAGAGTAGGGAAGGTCATCCTCGAAGGTGTATTGGTCCTCATGGTCTTGGAAGAATGGCCCTGGCAATTCCTCGCCAGGATCAGAGGTCCGCAGCTCGGGGTCGATGACGTCGAACCAGTTGGACTGTGAGGGATATTCCTCCCAGCTGTCGTTCTGGCGGGGCACCATCTCGAGCGTTTGACGAGAAGACGAGGCAAAGGGCATGCTGTCTTCGTGTCCCTGATGGTTAGATGCCATCGTCGGGGTCTGTTCGAATGGATTTTCGTTGAACTCGCTGTCCTCATAGAAGTAGTCGTCGATGACGACACCACCTTGAAGAAGAGCAGGAACTTGAGCACCCTCCTCAGGTTCTTCGGCATCCATCGTGGTAGGGTTGTTCTTGCCAGTGTCTTCGTCGACGTCGGCGTCCTCGTCATCATCGATGGTGTCGCGTATGTTGACGCGCATGCGAGTAGACGAACCGTTGGCCTTCCTCTTGGTTCCTTCCACATGCTCCTGATGGAGTTTCTTGAACGTTGCCTGCTGAGTACAGGGCGACGCCTTCCCAAGACGGACTTGGTGCTTGTCCCTGCCCTTCATGTGTTCTTCGACCTTCCTGGCAGAATCGGCGCTACACGGGAGTGAGTTGGTCAAGCCAAGGCCATGGACAAATAGATCGCACCTGAAGTCGCATCCTTCGCCTGGGCAATTGAAACCACCATTGCCGTCGGGGATCTTGGCTAGTTCGTCCGCCCAACGCGAATGCTTCTGAGAACTGAAGTAGTTGGTCAGTAGATGGGACTGCAAGACAGGAGAGAGAGAACGTACAGGTGCCTGTCGAGGTCTGCTCGACAATCCGCATAGAACTTGTTGCCTGGAGGACATTTTGGGCAAGCGAAAACCGTCTTTCCGTTTTCATTGGTAACCTAAAGAACAGTCATGAGTGGAAGCCAACGGGCCAAGGGTCCGACGTACGGCAAGGGATTGCATGGCCCGGCCCTGGACGAGCGGGAACTCGAGAAACAGGCCCCATACTTCACGGACGTCCTCGACATCAACATCCGCAAAGACGTTGGGCTCATACTCTTCGTGAACGACGATCTGTTCAGGAGGCTCCTCATCTTCTTCGTCGTCCTCGTCATCACCTGCAGGGGCAGGTCGAGGCAATGTCTGGGACATGTCCTTCAGGGCCTTCCTCGCCTCCCGCGCCTCGTCGGATAACCACGGCGTAACGATTTTTTGCAATCCTTGCAGTTCGGGTTGGATTTCTTCCATGAGATCCTCATAGGCGGCAGCATCGTGAGACAGGGATAAAGCGTCGGCTGTAGCGGCGTTGCTGGAGGCGTTGAGTTGATGACTGAGGTTGTCATCCATGACATGCCCATCGTCGTTGACAACACCTTTGAACCGAGCAGCGCCCCGGGCAAAATGGATAGAGGTGGGTGTCATCATTCTTGCGATAATCGCGTCAGCGCTCTCGGAAGCAGCGGCGTCGACCTCCTTCCCTTTGCCCTTGTCGCCTGCAGCCGTGACGTTGATGGTGCCTTGAGCTTTGAGAAGGGGAGTAAAGTTCATCGACTCGATCATCTCCTTGCCAGAGAGAGGCAGGGAAGCCTTGTCGAGAGCAGCCATCCGCTCCTCGTGGCCCCCTTCTCGGCGACCTTCATAGGCCTGGGTGGTAATCTTCTTGGCCTCCTTTCGTGACCCCTTCTTGTTCATGCTCTTGCTCATCTTGTTCCTCTTGACCTGGAGGTCGTTGCAGTCTTCATAAATCTGCAGAGTGATCAGCCAAGTTGTCCCAAACTCGAGGATATACGAGTACCTTTTTACCCCTTGTCTCGAATTCGTCGCTCGCCCATTCCACCTGGTACGTCTTGGGTTGCTTGTTGGCATTGGTGGTGAGATATCCATAAAGTTTCTTCAGGCCGCTCCAGCCGGACTTGGGAATCTTGGTGGCCTGCCCTCGAATGATGATGCAGCCAATAAACTGCTTGTAATATTTGTGGGTCTGGGTGTCGAAATTGACGAGAGCGTCCTGGAAGGGTGTAAGCGGCGATTGAAAGAACGAAAGCAAGGGAACATACATCAGTGGCCTCGGTGACGGCGGCGTTTGTGGCCTTGCGCCGCTCCGCCAAGGACTCGCCGGATCGAGCGCTGCGAATAACAGTGTCGAGAAACGGTGCAACCAGAGCAAGGGTACCAAAGTCGATCTAGCAGCTATGAGACAGGAGATCGATATGGTCAACGGCTGGCGACATACCTGACTCGAATCCATAATCTTCTTGCTTCGGTCCATCTCTCGGAGCCTGATGTTGGATTCAATGTCGGTGACGCCACGTTGATAAAAGGTAGTGAGGGTTTTGGATTGGGGGTTGGCGTGATTCATCGCGTTTTGAGCTTCGTGAAAGCCCATGATCGTGAGCCACTAATGTCAAGTTAGTGGACGAACGTTGAGCAGCTGAGAAAAAGCGTACAAAGTTTCCAGCGTCGCGTCGAAGGGCGTTGCTTCCCACTTGGGGAAGGCCAGCAGCCACGCAAGAGCTCCGCACGATCTCCGAGATCTGCTTGGCTGAGATCGGTCTGAGAGGCATGGCGTAGCCATGTCCCCCCTGGTGGAAAGCAGGAATGAGGGGCTGATCCAAAACATCGTCCCTAAATTCGCCGTTGAACGAGGGGTCGTTGTAAATATCGGTGATTGTCTGAGACGTGCACTAAGTGAAAGAAAGGCATCCATAAAGGTAGTCGACTGACCTCGTAGTCCCCCTTGAACAACTTGCGTGCGAGGCACATGACCAGAGCGGTCGTGGGGGCATCGTGCTTGACATTGTGGACAAAGAGCACCGAGTCCAAACGGTACTCTTTTGACATTCCGACAGCAGTCCAGATATGCCCCTGGGGACAGTCAGAAACCGCGCGGAAGCATGAAATCGTGAAAAGATCACCTTGAAGTTTCTGAAATTGATCAAAAGAGTGAACCCCGTTCGGCTCTTACGGATCCACGTCATGTCCCTCACGAGAGGGTACTGGATGATGTTAAGGAGCGCATACCAGAACTGGACAGTTGCCACTCACCCGTGCCAATTCCAGTCCTTGTGCTCCGCTGTACCCAAGCGTGGAAGGCCGTACAGTCAGATAGAACTGACAGTCGATGGTAAAGTTCTTGGTGAGAGCCACAAGGCGTTTGTCGGCCTCCCCTGCAGAGGCCTCCAGATTGGCGGCCTGCATGATGGCCACTTCGCCTCGCCCATAATAGAGCTTGAGGCGCATGTATCGGTTGAGGTCAAAGCGATTGACCACTGCAGCCAACAGTAAGCGATGATCGGCAGAGAAGCTTAGGATGGCGTACGGAAGACGACGACATTCTCAAAGGCATCATAGACTTTTCGACGCCCGTTGCTGTATCGCGCAATATCACCCGTATCAGGGTCAATCATAAACCGCATAATGAGGCTGAACATCAACAGCTTCCAGCCGTCGAGCGTTCTGGCAGTCACGTAACGCCCATACCGGCCAGGGGTGACAATCGTCTGCAATCGCTCAGCTCAAATCCCCATCGCAGAAAGGAAACGACCGACCAGAAATATCAGGAACTGTGGCCCGTATCGTTGCATATGGGGCATGAGAAAGGGCTCTTGGCCAACGTGGCGAGGTGCGGCGCTAACGTCGGTAACGAACCATTCATAGTTGATCTTGAATTGGTTCCGTATACGAATATGCTTCTCAGAACCGCGCTCGACAACCTCGCCCTCCAATTCAACGATAGCATCATTGAGGGTCGTTGATCCTGCCTCGTCTGTAGGAAATTCCTCGTAAAAGAGGTGCAAATTTTCCTGTAGGCGAGCCGATACTTGCTGCGAGTTGTATTAGCAGGCTGTAAATTTCATAAAATCTCGCCCTTACCTGCGGGACGGCAGCCGTTTTCTTGGGTTTAGGCGGGGGCAGCCGTGAGGCCATGGTGGTGGTTGAGGAGAAGGAGGTGTCAGAATTTTTGTCGAAGCACTGTTTGCTTTTATATAATCGGAAATCCCCCCCAATCAAAAACCGGGAGTTGCCCTCTTCCCCCTACCACTGCCATGTACGACAACCGCTTGCTGCAAATGAGTACCGACGACCTCAAAGAGGTTGCCCTCAAGTCCATCGAGGGAAAAGTGACGTGCGCGCAACTCGCCGCAGTCCAGTCGGAAAACGACCTGCGCAGAGCCGAGATCGAGGCCGACAAGGATAAAGAGGCATTGGAAGCACGAAAGCTGGAGATGGAGCACGAGCGTAAAATCCAAGAGCTCAAGCTTCGAGTCGCGCAGGAGGAACGGATGACAGCCGAGGCCAAGATTCGTGCTGGCGGTGAGTGTGGCGAGGCGCATATACCCGGTATGGCCGCTGATGGCAACTTTAGCGACCCAGGGCGTGCCCCTTGCTGGACCAAATCGTCCTCGTGGAGGCCTGACCAACGAGAACAATGCTTCTTACGGGGCAGACGACAACCCGCGAGCCACCAAGAGACCCCGAGAGACGTCGGGTGACATGCCGCCCCCTCAAATGCCAGTAGGAAGCCTAGGCAATCGATTCAACGTTATGCAATCGGGTGGGCCCATTGCGAATCGCGCCACGGGCAGTGGACCAAGGCAGATGGCCAACACGATGGCGCCCCGTCAGCAAGCAGGTGGATCCAACGGCAGAGTAGTCGTAGGAGGAGCTGGGACACGTCAGGGCATGACCCCTGCTCGCGTCCAGGGCAGGCCAACTTGAAACACGCACGAAAGAGACATTGGATGGATGATCACGAAAGCAGCATTGTACTTGTATTCCGAACCGTATTGTAATAAACAGACATGGAGACTGGCAAATCGTCTACGACAAGCAATGTTAGATTAGGTCTAGAAGACTGTGATCAAACTCACTGGGTGGTAGATCAAGCAGGCGGTGGTGTGACCATGAACCATCGACTAGCGAACGCCATAAGCCCAACGCAGCTGAATTTGGGTAACAGTTGACGGGCTGGACTACGTCCGCTAGTGGTGCGAGACTGTTGATTCGACAACCAAGATTTAGCGAACGCCATAAGCCCAACGCACACGGAAATCACTTGAAACACTTACTGAGGAGAGCTGAATTCGGGCGACAGTAGACGGAACATCTCGTCGCTGAGCTACATTCACGAGTGGTACGAGCCTGTTGATTCGACAACCAAAATTGAACCGTCGACTACCATAAGCCCAACACACATGGAGATCACTTGAAGCACTTACTGAGCGAGAGCTGAATTTGCGAATGGATGTTGAAACATCTTGGGTGGCAGTGAGCCAATGAACCGATCTGAAAGCTCACGAAATCATCACCTTTGACACTCGGCAATGCTAGAGTCAGGGGCATGAGCTAGACGGGTTGGACGAGGAGGGGAACCACAGGCATAGTCAGTCGGCGGTGCTGGATCACACTGATCACAGATGAGATCGATGGAAACGCAGGCCAATAGCACCAGCGGTGTCGACTATAGCTGGATGGGGGTTGTCGGTCACCAAGTGTGAGACATTGGGTTTACGAGCGACTCCGACAGGACGGCTAGACTGGCGGTTGGTTGAGCTGTTTTGGTTGGTTCGAGGATGCGATCCTGACAGGCGAGCAAGCTGACGAGACCGCTGTTCAGGGAATGGCGCCGTTGCAGGACTGGGTAGGAGGCGACGAGGACGGCACCTTTGATAGTTGAGCTAGATGGGTTGATAGTTGGACGAGGAGAGAAACCGCAGACATAGTCGGTCGACGGGGCTGGAATGTGGCTGATCACGAAGCGCAGAGAGAGCGAGGTGCCAATAGCGCCAGCGGTGTCGACTGAGAAGGGTAGACTAGAGCTGGATGCGCATGCCTGGGTTGTCGGTCATTGCGTTTACGAGTGACTGCTTCTACGGTGACCATTGGATGCCTAGCAGCAAGGCTATACTGGCGGTTGGTTAGTGGAGACATCGCGATAGAGAGACCGCTGTAGGAGACGATGACGACGATGGCGGAGGACGGAACCGGGTATGTGATAGCCGCAGGTCACGAGAACTCTCACGGGTCGTTTGACAGTTCTCGTGACTGAGCGCCAGTTTCGATTCAGAGGAGTGGAAAGTATTTTTGATCACAATAGATAGTATTTCGCAGTTTTACTCTTTTCACGGAGAAGAGTAGACAGTATTTTCGCAGCTTGAACGACGAAAAGTAGTAGTATTTCGCAGAATTACCCTTTTGACGGAGAAACGTAGACAGTAGTTTCGAAGTTTTACTCTTTTCACGAAAAAGAGTAGACAGTATTTTCGCAGGATTAACCTTTTCACGAAGAAAAGTAGACAGTAGGTGCGCTAACGCGCGGTGGTGACAGTATTAGACGCCCTACGGGCGGTGGTGACAGGATTAGACGCGCTTACGCGCGGTAGTGACAGTATTAGACGCCCTACGGGCGGTAGTGACAGGCTTAGACGCGCTAACGCGCGGTGGTGACAGGCTTAGACGCGCTAACGCGCGGTGGTGACAGGCTTAGACGCGCTAACGCGCGGTGGTGACAGGCTTAGACGCGCTAACGCGCGGTGGTGACAGGCTTAGACGCGCTAACGCGCGGTGGTGACAGGCTTAGACGCGCTAACGCGCGGTGGTGACAATATTAGACGCGCTAACGCGCGGGTATTATAGGCGCCCTACGGGCGGGCGCGCTGACGCGCGGTAGTAGACACCCTTCGGGCGGTTCGCGCTAACGCGCGGCGTGTGTTATGTAGACCAGCCCCCTAGGGTTAGGCCCCCCTTCGGGGGACCTAACCCGGGTGCTGGCGCGCAGCTCGGGGTTCGATTCCCCGTATCCGAAGTTTTTATTTTGGCCAAGGTATATTTATTAGGTCGTCGTTAGACCAGAAAAGTATATTCAAGCGAGTTTTGAGCCGAAGAAAAAGTAACAGATCAGAAGAGATACTGGTGAGGAAAGTATAGCAGGCAGTTTCATCAATCGTAAGCTATGATTCAAAATTTACATGGACTATGCCTTTGGTATGCAGATCGCAGAGCCCGTGCAGCAAGTGACTCTTTGCAGCCTCCAGTCCATCACCATCTCCTTTGCTGCCAGATGATATGTCGATGTTAATGTGATTCACTCCAAAGAAGCATAACTCCTGCAGAGTTCGCTGAAGTTTTGACCAGTCAACATCAGCTCTCTGCACCTCCGGGCCACACACAAATCCCAAGTCGATACAACGCAGGAACGGGGACTCGAGCGCGGAGAGAACGTCGGGGAGCGCCTTTGCCACCACATCTTCGCCGATGTCTGCGATTGCTGTGTTCACCGAACCCGTGCAGGGATAGCAAAGACCTTCGATAGATAGATGGCCGAGTTGCGGCATTTTGGAGAGCTTCAGCCCCTTCAATGTTCCCCCTTTAGAGTATAAGTATTTTCTCCTCTGATAACAACACAAGGAGGCGTACCTTCTGAACAAGCAGCGAAGCCTAGTGTAAGGCGACGAAGGGAGGGTCGCGCCCGTTTAAGAGCGGCTCGAACCACCGACAGATCGTCAGGCCGTATGCCTTTGATGGACAGTCGCTCTATCCGAATATCATCTTTCCTGTCATATGCGGCGACCAACCAACTGAGGACAGCAGCAACAGCATCCACCCCATCCTTTCCATCAACGCCGACTTCCCTCAACGAGGCTATCCAAGGGAGCTTCCCCGCATCCCTGCAGGTCTGGTCTCTGTACTTGAGGAACGACACCCTGGCCATCACTAGCCGGGATATGTTTGGGAAGAGGGCTGCGGTGCTGACGGCTTCACGCAGATCGTGGAACGTGACACTGTCGAAGGATAGACACTGTAGTGTAGGGCGAAAGAGTGATGTGGAAAGGTGGTGGCGCATGCGAGAGAGGATGTTTGGGGGAAAAGAGGTCCAGTCAGCATTGCTGAACCCCAGTGAAGTTATGTTGACATTCGAGGATTTATCGGTGAGTAGACGGAGGTTCTGCACGAACTCGTCCAAGGAACGATCGGATAGGTTGTCTTCTTGACAAGGCGACCCGCATCCGGCATCTAGTGTGACGCTTTGGATGCACTTTCCAAGTGTGGAGTGTTTGGCGGCCGCTAAAGCGACGAAAGGGAGGACATCCGTGGGCCTAAGGGTGTTGGTTGAGAACGAATGATACCGAGACCTTCTTAGCCATTCCGAGGATACGAGGCTCGTTGAAGTGAGCGCCTTGCCTGGGTAGTGGACGGCAAGGGAGTCGATGATGGTGTCGATGAGCTCAGACGGCAAAAATGAGCCAGACGTTGCGCTACTCAAACCCATAGAAGCGTCGGCGTGATAGAGCAAGGGGGGTAGTTACGAACTCACCTCGGTGTCGCGGCGTTGGTCTTAAGGGCCAAAACAGTCGCAAGAGCCGTCCGAGTCCGTGTGACGGAATGGAAGCTTGACAAACATGTCAATTCACACCGACAGCCATGAAGCCTGTTCCTCTGTAGCCTGAGAACTCATGACTGACATATATGCGCTGGGTGGCGTAGCAGTCACCAGGGGCTCCGTTCTGGGATTAGAGGAGCCAAAACGTGTCCGGGTGACCCAAGGGTGCTGCGGAATGGATTGACTTTAAGAATGTTAAGCGCCGTCGGTGATAAAGTGATGTCGTCAGGGACAATAGGTTATGAGAGCAATCAAACGTTTCGCAAACACAAGGCGAAAACGTTGCATGGTCCGTCCTTTTCATGATTGAGAACCGAGAACGAGGTTGCCAGCCCGAAAATAACGAACGTGAACGAACGAATGTGGAGAAAGCTGCACATATAGAGCCGTCGGAGTGGTTGAGGCTTCATGCAGAAGAGTGTGCGCGTGCAGTGCTAGTGGGGAGTGCCTGCCCAGTGATGGGTCAAACGTTGATGGTGGTTGGAGAAGAGGATGTTGAAACTCCGACAGCGCTTAATTGCCATCACATCCGCTCCGATATGTAGACGGCATTGAATTTATAACAGAGAAATAGACAATTCAATTCACTTCAAATATTGAAACATACAAAACGTCCAATGCCAAGTCCAATGACGAGTAACTGATCGTGAGTGTCGTTAAGTGTCTAGTACTTCCATCCGAAGAGGAGTGCAAAGAGGAGCCATCCAAGGCCACCAAGGAGAGCGAGGACAGTCTTCAACCTGTGGTGAAACATGGTCAATGAGGCCGTTCTTGGGAGAATGCGAAGAGTGTCGACTTACAGAACACCGACAAGGATGAGAACACCAGCAACGACCAACTCGAGACCGAGGAGCAGCTTGTAGAGAGCGAGCTCAAGACCGAACTTGATGAACAAGAAGTACAGGTGAGGCTTCTTGGTCTTGATCTTGTCGGCTACCTTGACGTGTTTCTAAACCAGGCGTCAGCGGCTGGTCGATGATAAATGACAAGCGCTTACCTCGACGATGCTGGCGGTCTTCTTGGCAACGTCATCCTTGGAACCGCCAGAGCTGGTATCGACCTTGCCTTCGAGTGACTTGAACTTTGCCGTGGTGCTGTCGGCATTGAAGGCGAGGGCCTCCAAGAGAGGAGCGAGGTTGTCCTCGTTGGCGGTATCGTTGTCAATCAGAGTATCTAGGCGGCGGTGAGCTTGACAATAAGAGCAAGGTTCAAATATATGCACTCGCCAATCTGGGGGATGATGGCGTTGGTGCTGGCATCCCAGGAGTCGAGGACGGCAAGGACATCGGTGATGTCTTCGCGCTTCGCAACGGGAGCAGGAGATGGGGCAGCCAAAGCGGAGATGGCGCCGACGGCGAAGAAGGAGAAGAGAGCACGAGAGAAGAACATTGTGATTGGATTGAGAGGGTGTAGAAGTGCTGCTGCTGGGTGCTGCTGCTGCCTCTACCAGGCCAAACCCGCAGCCCCTTTATACGTTAGAATCTCTCGGTAAGCCTTGAGACTCTGAGCACATCCAAGGGTAGGTATTGCGCGATAGCATCATGACGCCAGTAGCGTCACATTGAGGGCTATGTGCAGGGCTTTCTCTGGCTCGATGCTTCGGATTACGCCAAGAAACTCTCTAGAATAGCACTGGCTCGCGGAGGATACACCTTCTACCAACTTCTTGGCTGTATTTTCCCAAGTCAAAGTGGAGTGGGAGTGCTTCCGTTTGTCGTGATTTTGAGATAACATACCGAGGATGGGATAAGGCGCGTTCCATCAATTAAACTTTCGTCAGGCCGAAGTTGCGAAGCTCGAAAACCATGATATCATAGAGGTTTGGGGTGCATGTCAAAACGGCAATCAGTGAAAATGAGGTCGGAGACAATCCTTATCCCGCACAAGCGCCGAATCGGATAATCTTATTGGACCCATTTAGACTGGTTACTCCCATTCGCGGCGCAGTGAACTGCGAGCAAGGGCGGGGAGGTAGAGCTGCCCAACCGAAGTCGCGCAATAGTCCCATATCCTGGCGTCAAACCTCCTGGCAGATACTCCACCGCGTGAGTTTTGCGATGATACCCTGGTTGCAAAACATACGACTTGAAGGGCTCTCCGAGTACCCAGCGTCTGAAGAAAGCGCTTCTTGTTTGTTGGCGAGTCAGTCGTCTGGACAGCCATGTCAATGCCAGTAATAGCTCAACGATGTTTCACTTGCTCACTCACAGCCTAGGTTTCATAGCTAGATATAGTACGGGGTGTCCTTCAGGGGCCCAACAATGCACCCTTCGAGCATGGCATACAACTGAGGAGGCCCTGAAACATCAGAATACTGAAGAGGCGCATAGGCCACTTGGAATTCTAGCTACAGATCGCAGCTCCATCCTTTGGCACCAACCTATTTCCAATCGCCTTCCCCGCCCTTTCTCTCTTGTTCTTTTCGCGAGGCGATAATAGGTGATAGGACACGCAAGTAAGGGTTCTGTAACTGTTTGATGCTCACATTTCGCCAAATATGGCGTCAGTCCTCAATGTACGTCAAGTCACCTTTTAGCGGACTCACTCTTTCTCCCACTGTTGCCACTACTCCGTTCGATTTGATCGAGATGCTCCTTGTTTCCGAGAACCGCACTCATCTAAAGTACACCTCCGGACCTTTTGGGGCAGTTCTCTGACCAAAAACCAGTAGTATTGGTGGAGCATCTAGCCGAGCGATTCTGGTTCTAATTATTGTTGGATTTCTCATGCCCTTGTTCTTCTGGGCCGCGTGAAAGTTGAATGGCGTCGTCTTTGTGGGTCGCTCTGTATATTAAACGAGTTTTGCGGCCCAAAGCGGCATATTTAAGATTGTGTCAGACGTTTAGCCTCGTGTTCTGCATGCAGTATGGGCTGGCATCCACCCACAAGAGACGTATCATGGACCACTTCGAGCCAGGTACGGGAGCGCGTTCTAACGCCCATTAGAAAGCGCGGGTAACATTTCACGACGTCAGGTCTTATTCATGTCCCATCAATACTCTGCCTCGTTCAACCCTTACACACGTGGGCGTTTGATTTTTGCAATGCCGCTGCAACTTCCAGATACATATCAGATGGCGTGACCTGTGAGGTCGGAGAAAGCAGAGACTCCCATCGGCTGGCAGACTACGGCATCCTGCATGCCCTCAAGAACCCTCGAGAAGTTCTTTCCAGCATCAAGCTGTGGAGTAACTAACGGAGCCGTGCTTTTATAAGTCTGAGAAATGTCACAGAAACTGCGAAGTACGGAGAGGTGCTTCCTCCGCATATAGTGTCATCCCAGTTAGAAAATTGAATCAGTCGCTGCTCTTCCACTTGTTGAACCAGCCTGTACCAAACGATTTGCCTCCATGGTGCAATCTTGGGCCCTCAATCGGGTAAGCCTCGTGCTCAGTTGGGCTTCCTCGTGGCTCCGAATCGGCATTTGTGCGGATCCTTAACTGATGCAGCTCTGCCACTTCCTGGGACCCAGAGCGTCCTTGATTGTAGTTAGAAAGGACTATGATATCATAGCTTCGCCATTTCCCTGCCTAATTATTGCGAACATACACGAAGATCTGATTAAATGCCCGAGCTCTTTGCTATACTTGGTGTGTCATCCAGGATCGTCGAATGTCACTCCAACTTCCGTGCTCCACTCTGGCTTGAGAAATTTGACGGTAATGAGTGCGTTAGAAGCTGTTCGAGATGTAAAACTTCCTTCAACTGGGAAAACATCCTATCCATAAAGCGGCCGCCGACAAAAACAGCAGTCGCACTTCAACGTCACAATCGTCATGCAATGCTATCGCGCAATACCTACCCTTGGATGTGCTCAGAGTCTCAAGGCTTACCGAGAGATTCTAACGTATAAAGGGGCTGCGGGTTTGGCCTGGTAGAGGCAGCAGCAGCACCCAGCAGCAGCACTTCTACACCCTCTCAATCCAATCACAATGTTCTTCTCTCGTGCTCTCTTCTCCTTCTTCGCCGTCGGCGCCATCTCCGCTTTGGCTGCCCCATCTCCTGCTCCCGTTGCGAAGCGCGAAGACATCACCGATGTCCTTGCCGTCCTCGACTCCTGGGATGCCAGCACCAACGCCATCATCCCCCAGATTGGCGAGTGCATATATTTGAACCTTGCTCTTATTGTCAAGCTCACCGCCGCCTAGATACTCTGATTGACAACGATACCGCCAACGAGGACAACCTCGCTCCTCTCTTGGAGGCCCTCGCCTTCAATGCCGACAGCACCACGGCAAAGTTCAAGTCACTCGAAGGCAAGGTCGATACCAGCTCTGGCGGTTCCAAGGATGACGTTGCCAAGAAGACCGCCAGCATCGTCGAGGTAAGCGCTTGTCATTTATCATCGACCAGCCGCTGACGCCTGGTTTAGAAACACGTCAAGGTAGCCGACAAGATCAAGACCAAGAAGCCTCACCTGTACTTCTTGTTCATCAAGTTCGGTCTTGAGCTCGCTCTCTACAAGCTGCTCCTCGGTCTCGAGTTGGTCGTTGCTGGTGTTCTCATCCTTGTCGGTGTTCTGTAAGTCGACACTCTTCGCATTCTCCCAAGAACGGCCTCATTGACCATGTTTCACCACAGGTTGAAGACTGTCCTCGCTCTCCTTGGTGGCCTTGGATGGCTCCTCTTTGCACTCCTCTTCGGATGGAAGTACTAGACAATTTAGCACCACTTTCACGACTAGTTACTCGTCATTGGACATTGCATTCGGACCTTGTATACTTGTATTGGTGGATTCTCCAACTGAATTGAAAGCTTTGTGTTCTCATCCTCTTTTCATTCAGCTCCAGTTATGGTGTGGATACCCTGTAAGATCTGGGAATTCGCGTATATATTCAACAATAACCAAGAGCCGTAAACATAGGAATTGTCTACCTGAACCCTATGCGCCTCTATCTCCACTTCAGTGAATTCCAAACTTCCGGAACTACCATCCACGCTTTGCAAACTCCTCCAACATATCCTTGGCAGTCTCCTCTCTCGTTCGGTACTTGAGTCCGAATATTGCTTGCTCCTTCTCGGTCGAAAGAGAAGGCAGTCGCTTCCTGTCCACATCGGGCGCTCCAGCGGACAATGTATGGTTGGGTAAAGCCGAAGGTTTGAGGTTGTACGCTGCGTCCACTGCACGTTGGAAGAAATCACCGTGGTTAGCATCGGTATCTTATCTCAGAAGCAAGATTGCGAATTCTTACCCCAATCTTGCCAAATAAAGGGCCCACTAGCAACAAATATCCTCTCTCCGCTCGCCTTCTCGACTTCGAGTGAGCGAACATGCGCCTCGGCGAGGTCACGGACGTCAGCCCATACACCATGAGCAGACAGCGCCTCTGCAGTCTTGGGTGTTTCGCTAGAAACTACGTTGTTCCAGAAGAATTGAAGAGAAATGTTGAGCGCGGAGGGCGAGGAGGCTGGACCAAGTGGAGGGCCGAACATCTGTAGGAATTCGCAGTAAGCCAGACGATTCCGCAGAAAAAGCAAGAGCGGGGACGTACCATGGGTGGGACGATGACGCCCAACTCCCACTTGACTTCAGCTTTATGCTCCTCATAGAATTTCCAAGCTTCTGTGTCGACGGTCAATCGTCAGAGAGTCATCCATACGAAGATCCATCGCAACGAACCTTTCTCAGCCAAAGCCTTGGAGGCACTGTATATCGCCAGTAGGCCGGCCTTCCCGCCGCTCTCTTCGACAGCGCTGATAGCATCATTATTCCAGTCCTTTTCGGTGTAAACACGAGGTTCGGCTGGAAGGTCAGTAGCAGCGGAGAGGCTGGACGTGACGACGATTCGTTTAATCTGCGATGCTCTGGAGGTTTCCGGTAAGTCATACCATCACCCGGACAGAAGAAAAGATGGAATACGCACTGGTCCTTCAAAGCGCTCTGAAGGATGCCACGCGTTCCCTTCACAGCCGGTTCAATGAAGACTGTGTTGCAATGTCAATACAGTGTGGCGCAGCACAAGCATGAGGCGCGCTTACCTTCCGGCTGGGCATCAGGCTGACTAAAGTCCAGAGGGGTAGCAGTATGCACAACCCCTTGAACGCCTTTGACTGCTTCGTTCCATGCACCTTCCTACAATGGTATATGTAATACATCAGCATCCGTTATCCAAATCTCGGGCGCAAACAGGCGGATAGCGCAGACTTACCTTGGACATATCTTCTACAATAGCAATCTCGACCTTACCCTCATAATCTTTGAAGAGGTCAAGGACAGCAGAGCCTTTGCTCTCTGAGCGGACAGCAGCGCGTACACTGTAGCCTCGCTCGAGGAGGGTTCGAGTGATCCAAAGTCCTAGGAAGCCGTTGGCGCCAGTGACCAAGACTTTATCGTAAGGAGCGAGGATGGGCATAATTCAAGCACTTAGATCACTACAGAAAGGGGGTTGAGTGGGTAGTTTGGTTGGATTGTATGTCTATCTCAAGTCCATAGCGACCCTTCTTATACCTACAGCGCCTGTTACGAAACGGCCTTGAAGACGTTGGTCGAAGACCTGAACGGTCCCTTGAATGACAAAGCTGATTACTGAGCAAGAGTTCATTCAAGTTCATTCGAGAAGATACTGTGGGATGACAAAGATCCATGTAGAAGTAGTGTTGGTAAGCAAGCGATCCTTTCTAATTCTGCACATGGCCTGGATAAAACATATATGCACAATCTTCTGGGCGTTAGAGGCGCTATAGTGTAGTGGTTATCACTCGAGATTCTGATGTACATGCTTCCTGAAGTATAGGTATTCTCGAAACCCAGGTTCGAACCCTGGTAGCGCCTTAGAAGGTGAAACGCGCGTTATTCCATATATATATTTTTGCTTGCAAATCGATTGAAAAGGGGGATTGTAGACAGGAAGTTTTACTATCAAAGAATATACAATCAAGATGATCTCCACGAGTATGTTTGCATGCTGTGAAGATCACATCAAGAGCGCAGTAAATCAGTCAAAGAGAGGCAGGGAGTAAGAATCGGAATAAAGGCGATCAATTGACCTAGAAACAGCATGACCGAATCAAAGTGCGAAGTCCCATTTCGCGCTGAGAACGCTTCTACTACAGACGAACGATCAAGAAACTTAATCTAACAACCCCCTCGTCTCACCCTCATCGCCCCCATGTCCCAACCTTCCAAACACACTCTTCACACACCCATCCAACCAAATCCACACACCAACAAACGCTCGCTTCGTCCGACTCCCAGCGTTTTCGATTCCTTGACTCGCTGTGTGTACGACGCCTTTTGCTTTACCGTTGGCCTCTTGGTCGCTTCGGGTAGGCGAAGAGGGACGAGAAGATGAAAAGGTGTTGACGATGATACTTTTGATTCTCTTCAGCTGTTTTGCACGTTCAGTGACGCGGTCGCCTCGGACGCGGTGTTGGTTGTCGACTGTGATAGTCACAGCTGCATGAAGGAGATCGCTGGTTAGCGGAGTTCCGTACAGCTGGGAGGACAGAAAGGAAAACTTACCAGCGAAGCTAGTGAGGATGGCTGCGAGGCTGGTTGAAGCAGTGATCATGAACATGATGATCATCTGTAGGCGTGCAGCTTGTGCGACGTCTGCTCCACCGAGGATGGCACCGGTCATCATGCCAGGAATCGAGATTATGCCTAGCACACTGAAGAGGGAGAACAAGTTCGAGATTAGCAACGGAAGAATGGGGTGAGAAGATAGGACGACGAGAAACTAACCTCATATTGTTGATAGGATGGGTCAAGGCTAGCCTGAGCGCTTCGACGACGACAGGCCGACATGCCTCTGCTCTTGACGCGCCGAATGCGAGGTAGATTTCTACTTTGTCGCGGTTCTCACTATGGTTGTTGAAGAGTTAGCAGGGTTAAAACAAACGAGGTCTGGTGCAAACGGAGGAGTAGCAAAGAGATATGAGTAGGGGGCGACGGATGATCAAGGAATGGACACGACATTGGCGAAGAAACGGGCCAAGTCATGCAAGACTCTTCCATGCCTCCATGCCGCCAAGGCAATGAACGTGGAATTGGCGCGCAAACCCACTCATACTAGACCTATCAGCGAAATAGGCCAATAAGAGCGCATGCGTATAAACAAGGTTGCCGTTGGTGAGGCGATAGGTTGAGAAAGAGAGAAACGTGAAAGGAGCGCGAGATTGAAGACGAACGGAGACGCACATTAATTCTTTTAGGATATAACTTGTTGATACTACGATTCCTGATATCGTTGAGCCACAAAGCATTCCAACGATGGGTACTGAAGAGAGCAAAAGTTCAGGAACGCAAAGATAGCTAAGGGAATGGAGTCACTCACTATATTGAATAGGTTTCCAAAATGGCTGCACGCTCATTGCAAAGCGAGTGCCAATGATAGAAATAGGAATTGTGGAAGACAACATCCCACATAAAACCGCAGGAAACATGTACTTGAAACGTCGTGGAGACTTGTTGATCACTGCCACAAACCCTGTCAGACTCGACTTGCTTCTCATAAATGAATCCTGCCACTCACCGACTTCAAACGTTCCCAAGAAATTGAGAACCAACGCGATGAGAACGACCAGCCATGGGTTCTCGGTCTCAAACACGCTCTTGAGTAGACTCGCGACGACGGTCAGCTGACCTATACACCGCAAACTTGCGACCAGCAAGCTACTAGCAAGACCTAAGCGGAAGAAAAGGGATATGCAAATGTCGAAGAGAATGAATGAGAGACCGATAAGGACGTTCATCCATTGCAGGTTTTGCGATGGTTTTGTCGGATCCGCTAATATGTGTGGCGGTGGTATTGACCATGGTGATGATGAGGAAGGGTATGATGATGAAGACACGTGAGATGAAGGCGTTGGATCCAGGAAACTGGGAAGAATAAATGGCGAGTTGAGGAAGCTCTGGACTAGAGGCGATGCCGAGGCCGACTCGGCGAGTTTAGAGGCAAGGGAAAACGAGGCATTATGCTGTAGGATGGTCTGATACTGTGCAAAGAGGGGCAAGAATATGGGAACGAGAGCAGGATGGAAGTATTCCATTTGATTGTATGATTATTTTCCAAGGAAAAAGGAGGTCGAAGTCCGTATGAAATGGTTATGCGAGGGGAAAAGAGCGTGAAATGCAGGGTAAACTGAAAGGATTAATGGTTTCTTGCGTCGTATTCGTCGTTGTCGCGGTCGTTAGATTTGTGCCACGAGAGTAAGAGAGAAAAGCAAGTTGTGGTCCAATTGCTCCCGGTTCAGTGTTTTGTGTTGGTGGCGATGACGTCGACGGTATGGAGCTCTGCCGGCGCTTAACACCTATTTTTAGTGGTATGGCCTTTTTCGTCCTGTAATTGCTTGAAGTTCACCGTGAAGTGTCCGCGACTTCGAGGAGGGCAAACTTGCGATAAGAAAGAAAGGGAATCCACAGCAAGCTACCTTCGGGTCTTGGATTGAAATTAAAAGGGGTGGCCGAACTTTACTAAAGCCCCCGAGCCACTCAGGAAGCGCCTGATGCCTCGGTGTTAGGTCCAGCCAATCAGCAGGCAATAATTTCAGAAGCCCTTGATGCATGTTCTCGTTATCGGCAACACATTTCCCTTCTTGACATTCGACGATTCAATGAAAGACGAGGGGAGTGTGAAATAATCAGCTTCTTGGGTGGATGTGTACGTTACAAGGATGCTATCACCTCACATCGCGAGTTTATGAGTCTTTTCAGAAGAGGATCTAGAGTTCAGGAGCGGCGATCCTGGTTCCTTAGCTTTCGAGTCGTCAAGGGCCCATCCTCTAAGTGACCTTTGCCAAAGCCCATGGGTCAGTCGCATATACAACCCATTAGGCACTTGGGTCTCCAGATTGGGATCGGAGAATTGCTTTGCTCGTCTGACCATGTAGTGGAAGGTCTGGAACTCTTTTGCGTAATGTTTTAGAGTTTAACGCACAAGCACCCGTCAACACGAGTGCAACGAGGCTCAGAGAATCCTCGGAAGCCCGTCAAGTGCGTATCTGTATGATGCAAAGGAGGGTCAGGGGACCTTATGCACGTATACATGGCTCATAGCTCCATGGTGTTCTCGCTGCATGACCATAGCGAGCGCTGCTTCGGACTTCGACAACCTGAAAGTCTCTGACGCCCAAGATACAGCCAATCTGGCCAAGGACCGAATTTAAGCACCGCAGCAAATTCTCTTTACCCTAAGCACGAGTGTGTACATTGCGCCCCGTTAAGCCCGTATCCAAACAGAGGCAATAAGTAGCTAGCTTAGGCGCCCACCCGCCAGCCGACATGGCGCTTGCCGAGGGTCACGATAATGTGTTTGCTGGTGGCACTGACATCCTGGAGGGTTGGAGGGATTGGCATTAACACGAACTGTTTATACTCTGCTTGAACTTGCTATGTCACACACACTCTCTGCTTCCTTCAAACCCTCTCGTGCACTGAAAAACAGCAAAATGGCCCTTTGCCTCAGAGGCGCTACCAGGATTCGAACCTGGGTTTCGAGAGTGGTAAACCATCTTCTATTGCCATAATTACATCAGAATCTCGAGTGATAACCACGACCTTATAGCGCCTGTCTGTCGCGCGTATCTGGCCTTTGCCACCGGTATCCATTGTTGCCTCGTGCCAACTGTTAGGGGCTTTAGATGGTACACCGATTGACCGCAATGATAAGTTCTGCAGAATAGTTTGTCTAGACCGTTAAACGGTCTGTTTGCCGCAGGGCAATTGATGTCAAGCAAAGCCCATGGACATCCGGTCACCGGGCTACAGTTCATCTTGGGCAACGACAGACATCCAGCTCAGACGCAAAGTGGTTCATAACACACCACAGGCACATTCCATTGTGATCCGTGGGGTCATTGGGAATCTCGTGGTTAGAAACGTCGACTTCCCGTTCATGGTCTTCGACAAGCAGGTGGACCACTTGTGTAGCCAATGAGCTGGAGCGCTGGAGCGCGTCGTCGAATCCTAGGTTCCGGTCGTTCTCCTGCACGGCATGCCTATCAAGGACGTGATGGAACGTACCTCAGCGCACTCGTACAGAGCGTGCTTCGGAACGAGTCAAACCAGTAGCAAAAACCTCTGTGGGGATTCAACCATGTCGGGGAGAGGGAGCGGATGTCGACCAGGTATTTTTAGACAAGATGACTGGACGGGTTTAGGAGCTATGATAATGCAAACACTAAAAGTATGCTTAGTTATCTTTTCATGAAGCACTCACAAAGAGAGGGCTTACCATGGCAGAGGGCAGACAGTGCGACGAGAGATACAACAACAAGAATATGGAGATACAGCGGCATAGAAGTCGAGCAATGAAACAATGACAGTGAGAGCGTGCATAAAGTCCGAGATAAGCAAGCCATTGAGGCGTGCGGAATGCGAATGGGAGGGCAACGTCGAAGATATCGACACTCAGAACCAATACTATTTTTCCTGTTAGCCAAACAACCCGATTCAAGATAACCATGAACACGTACTCCAGGAAACATAGGCAAAGAAACCAAGCTTGAAGCAACAAGGCCAAGCCGTTGCCGACTCCGACTTCTTTCGTCGCTTCTCGAAGATGTTCTCGAAGGCCTCGGCTGAGGCTGGATTTCGTCCACCAGCGTGGATGTAGAGGAATAGCTGCTATCAAGCGTGTAGCCTCGCGATATCGTTCCCCGTCGGGGAATCAAAGGGGTTGAACGCGTGCTCAATGAGGATGGGGGATGGGTGGGGGATTGGTCGCGTGAACGTCTTCGGTGGAAGAGGGATTTCAGTTTCATTCGAGAAGAACGCGTTTGGGCAGGCATTGTGTTGGAAGTTGAGCGCTGTCGAGGTCTGGAAGCAGACTGTAGGGGAGGAACAGTCGAGAAAATGGCAGGGTGCATTGGATAGACAGGGTTATTCACCAACGCTAGGTGCCGAGCAGATAACCAGCAGGGAGAAGGCGGGAGAAAGGGAGGGTCTGCAGGGAGCAGACTACGCCCTATAAATGAGCAGGTAGAGTGGGGCCAACTTTACGTGGTCCTCGAGGATCAGCCTTAGAACGATGGAGGCTGGGCCCGGGTCCGAAGAGTGTCGAGATATTTGCACTAGAAGGCGTTCTACATGGAAGTTGGAATACAAACAGACAAGCGTCGATCGTTCTTCTTGCCGAGCGAATGAGCATCCAGTGACAAAGTCTCAAGCCAAGAGAACGGCAAACAGCGCTGGTGAGAAACAGAGTGCGAAAAGGGTCTAGCAGCCAAGTGTATGATGAAACACAGCATTCTGGATCCTCGAGGTGATATGAGTGGAAATTGCCACAGATAAGAGGTTTCAATCAAGCCAGGAGACATGAGAAAATGACGACCATTTTGGCAAGCAAGACAAAGAACGACGGGCGGCCAAGGAGATGGTGGGCCAAGTCTAGATGTGGGCGTCCCTGAGCGCTATGAAGTTGTTATGAAGCTTCCAAAAGCAAGAGATCAACCTGACTTGAGGCGATTTTTAGCCCTGTGTATAACGCATGACCGCTAAGACACCATTTTGCAAAGGGAATAAAGCGGGACTTCCATGAAGAGAAGCAGAGGGCTAATGAATTCGATCGTCTGGGTGCCTGACAATCAAGCCACGGGTTCAGATCCAATGTAGTAACGACATTGGAGAAGACATACAAACATGCATACCTTCCCTGGTAGATTCCCATGAATGCCTTGAGATCCTATTTGAGGGTCACTTGAAGTCGACTTCTTCGCTCAGCGAAGACTGGAAGCTTCTATGCTGAGATAAGGCAACCCTAATAGTATCTTCTTGGCTCTGCCACGATATAATAGTGACTTCGACCAGGGTAGCTCAAATCTCAGAGGATCTTATCGCATGTGTTGAAAGCCACCAAATGAGCCTTCCTTCCCCTGTTGAGACGGGGACTAAATAATTCAAACAGCGCTCGGCCTCACCCGGCTCTGACTCTCCACCGACTTCAAAACGCATCTGACAACAGTGGCCTTTGGCTTTTCCGAAGCAGAACTGGTACGACCAAGGCATTTGGTCCTTCCGAAAATGCTGGCCTAAGGAAGGCTATTCCTATACAATTCTGTTGTAACGATGTCGAAGCATCGGCGAAGGCAACACATGACCCCTTCATTGATCCTTTGCATCCTTCTTACCCCGCAATTACAGTCTTATTCTGGGTGCTTCAGCCTTCTTCTGGCGTTGAAACAACCTGTCACCCGCGCCAACGATCAATGTTATCCCCCTCGGATCCCCCACATTTCCCCACAACTTCTTGGCACGGGATGGAGCATCTCGACGTCGAAGGCCAAAGTCTATAACCGTGCGGCGTGCTCAGCTCCGAAAGCTTTGCCCACACAACGTCTTTACGTCTCTCGGGGAAAGCTTAACTAGGTTACGCATTATGGGGCTCCCCGCCATACGATGACTCTATGGCGTATTGAAACGACGATGTCCGAGTCCTCCTGCTCCATCAACGAAAGGCCCTTCCGAATTGTGCGTTACTTAAAAGCATGCGTACATTTAGGCTTGTCATACCACCACCTACCCTCACACCCACTTTGCTATGCCGCGAAATCTACCCTCTGAAGTCACGGACATGGTCCTTGATGCACTAGCCGCCAGTGACCCACTCTTGCTGTGTTCCTGTGCCCTCGTATCATCATCATGGCTTCCCCGTTCTAGGTTCCATCTATTCTCAACGTTGCACCTCAAGCCATCGCATGTTTCGCCACTAGTTGCCCTTTTCAAAGAAAGCCGAGGCGACTTGCCGAGGTTCGTCAGGCACATCGTGCTGGATGGCAACTTGCTTCCACCGCAATGTTGCCCTGATGACGCAAACCTGGAGCGAACGTCAACCCTAGCAACGGGGGCTCCAGATACACAGGCGCTCGTTAACGCGCTCGCGTCACTCGCCAGTGCCGATCTTCAATTGACTTCACTGTCACTTCAAAGGATCGACTTTACCCTCATCCCACCTAAACAAGTGGCCCAAATTCAACAACATCTGGCCTCATCATCCTTCGCACCTACCTTGGAGAACCTGATATTTGAAGATACCACATTCCAAAGCTTCAAACAAGTGCACACTCTCCTTCATCTCTTCCCCAGCCTCCAAGGGGCTACCTTCGCAAAACGCGTGGCATTTCTCAGGCATCGCGATTTCGCTTGTGTAGAGGCTACAAACCTTCCCTGGAAGGCCGGTCTCAAGCACATCCGCATCGAAGCTGAAAACGATGAAAATGTGGTGCCGATTATACTCTCCTGGATCGCATCGAGCCACGACCTCACGCTGAGGGCTCTTCAGACGCTCTCAATCGACGGTTTCCATGAAAGCAATCTTCCACTGCTTGAAAATGCGATGGCGCGCGTTGCACCTCACCTTCAACACCTCGAACTTCGCCTTAGTCGCAAGCTTACTCGTCTATCTCGCGGTATGTCTGCATCCCTCTGATCTTTCCTTCTTGGAATTGATTTATGGTCTATACTAGATACTCTCGCTACGGCAGTGGCGATCTTACCAAGCTGCCGATTCGACTGCCTTCCCCAGACAGTTAGCCCAGTACTCGAGAATGCTGTGTCCGTTTGTCATTGCAGAAATCCTCAATGATCATATACACTGCCCTTTGCTGAGGTCCTCCTGCACTGAAAGTAGAGCGAGGTTCTTAACGTGAACGGCCTCATGCCAATGGTGAAACCCATTCGGTGAGTTCGTCCTCTATCCTCTCTCACTCTTCACATCGTCACATCCCCGATTAACAAAGAAATGATGGATTGATGATGCTTTGAATGAGAGGAAAGAGCGACAAAGAACATAAAGAACTTGCTTGTCATCCGCCATGTTTTCAGTGTTTCATCGGGTTGAAAATTCTTTCATCCTTCGATATAAAAGCTCGCGAGGAGGTCGACCAAGCTCTTTACTGCTGGCTGCTTTAACCCTCCTCCTCAATACCTCCCTTCGCCAGCTTGCATCGCGTTACCGGTCCCTACGAAGTTAAGCTCAGATCCAACTCTCTTCTCCAAACATCACATTCCGAAAATATGCGCCTCATCCAAGGCTTCGATGTTGGTATAACTATAGATGGCCGTCAGCTGGACGAATATCAGCTCGAGTCGGCGGAAGCCTTCGGTGCTCCTTCTGCGACTTGCTACATTCCATCCCAGGCGGGGAAGGTGAGTTGCCATCATGCGTACACTGTATCGGCTCTAATGGGAGTTACTTCCAGGACTTCGAGGTCATCGTCCGAGCCCCTCCGTGTCCTCGCCCAGGAAATTACCACGTAGGACTTATGCTGGATGGCGTGTGGCCTAATATCCGGGATCCCAATAGTATCGCAAAAGGGAGCCTCGAGGGTCGAGTGACACTAAGGGGGCATGAAGCAAGGGATAATGCGTTACACCCGTTCCAGTTCGCCGATGTCAAGCTCACAGGTATGCCTCCGCTTTAGCTCGCATTTTCGAACCGTTGCTGACCAAACGCGACAGATAATGACACTGCTTTGCATGAGAGATTCGATCGCCTCGGTGAAATCACAGTGGGCATTACTCGGTACAGCGATAGCGTGCTGTGCAGGAATCCGAGCTGTTCTCCAATCGTAGAGCAGGAGCTTTCTACCGCTCCAGTCCACGAAAGACAGAAGAAAGGGCTGGTCGCTCATCGTGTCAAGTGGGTTTTCTGGGCTCTGCTACAGCTCTAACGATCTGACAACGTTTAACCAGGTACGGTGAACCTCGGACTTTGCCCAGTGCCCGTCAAGTCCAACGGCACCACGTACTCCTCTTGGATGCCAAGTTAGAGGCCACTGTCACATTCAAGTATCGCAAGCTCGGTAAGACTTTGCAAAATCATCTCTTGAATTCCTCCCGGTCTCAAGTTTGTCTTTTAGCCATCTTGGTTGCCCAAGGAATTGCACCAAGGCATCTATTACCCGAGTCGGTGGAACACCGTCTTGGTGAGTCTTCCGGAGGCCCGGCAAATCTGCGCAGGAGGGATGGTTTCGACGTAGAAGGACTGTCGGATCTCGAGGACTATTATCGTATACGCATTCTACCTCTTTTTCATCCTCTCGTTCATTCACGATGATGCCCAGGCTCGTCTGAGCAGCATCGCTGAGTTTAGGTCCACGCACAACATCCGTCGGGTCGCCCGACAAGAGGTCATTGATCTGACCAACGACGACTGAACGTTAGCGACTAGTTGACTTGTTTTACTAGGGATAAGGACTCGGCAGATTAGATACGTTTGTGGGAGGAATTAAATGCAGCGGCGTGTTTTCCCTTAAAGTACTGGAGGTTGCGAGAGTGGTCTCGTCCTGTTTGTCTATGTCGTTCTGGTGGCAGTCAAATTTCGTATGAAATCTGTTTTTACGGCAACACCCTAGGTGGTCCTAGTTGTCGATGTGGAGAACGGAGATAGTGGCAAAAAAGTGCCAAAGCGTGGCTGGACCGGCCACTTATTGCCAAAGGGCCGTCTATTGTTCGCTGCTGTGGCCATCGTTGAGGCGTATAAACCTTCCAAAGAGCATGGAAGATTCTATCTACCTTCTCTCCTCTATCTCAACGGAGAATGACCAGCACCAAAAAGACCCCCATTCCCAAACGCCTCGTAATCACAGGAAATTGTGAATCCCCGAACAAAGCTGTTTGGGAAGTGATGGTCAAAATGGACAGCACGACACGCACATTCAATCACTACTCCTTGGAATGCGGCCCAGAGCTTCGTCTCTCTTGCACAACCAATCGCCCAAACATCTCGGAAGAGTTCATCAAAGCAGGCAGCGAAGTTATTAGCGGAAGCTTTTTCAGAGTGCGCGTCATGGATGATTCGTACGCGGGGAACACGTGCGGCTGCACTGAGACCCATAGCTTGATTTGCTTTGAGGAGATTCTCAATATAGCGCTCGACGAGGTTACACCTACGGTTGATAAGGAAGACCCAGTCAAGACCAGCCACGAATGGGTTTTCGCCATCCTTCGCCTGATGGACGCCCAAGGATATAGAGAGTATAGCGGTCGACAAAATGGAGTCCCTGCGGCTATCAGGACCGTGTTTATGTAGTCAGCTAAAATACAGGTGCTTCGAGGAAGGGCGAAGGAAGTCGGTTCTGTCGACACGAGTGCCACATTGGTGCTGCGCAGCGCGCTCCTGGCACAAGATCACTGTGGGCGCTTAATGAGTGTGATGACGTCAACGAAAATTGCGACGATCCCCCTTTTAGTTTTGCAGTCGCCGGAATCTGGTGAGACGGTAAAGGCGAGGCTGTAGAAATTTTGCACTGTCAAGGAAAGGATCGAATGCCAACAGTGTTGAGCAGTGGGGTGAGACATAGTATACCCCCGTTTCAGTAGGTCACTACTGCGCGATAGATGACGTCAGGCCTAGCAGCATATATCTTTCGCTCACACCTTCATTTTTTCATCTCTTGGTTCTTCAATTCACCCCCACCTCGCAAAGTCTCGAGCACCTAGAATGTCCGCAATATCATCAGTCCTGAGATTCGCCTCGAAATGCCCTCCTGTCTCCGCCTCTCGCCAGTTGCCTGGTTCCTTGGCACTCACCAGCCGGTCATACACAACGGATAGAGAACCCAAGTCGGGCAAAATCGAATACGATGTCGACTCGCAAACGCAAGGGCACGTCACCGATCCCAACAACCTTCACAAACGCGACATGCAAGGTCAGTCAGCGAAGGGTGGAAAGGAAGCGCACCAAAAGTCAGATTCCCCAATGGACGCCGCGAGTGAGAAGAGCCAGACTGGAACTAAAAACTTTGGAAAGGGCAACAAGGAGGGGGTGGGTTTTGTCGACCAGGTTGGAAGTAACAGTGGAACAGGGAATCATTTCGAGAAGAAGTAATGACAGTGCGTTCTTGCCATATCATTCAAACGGTTCAGCTCTGATGGTCTCGTATTGCAAGATCATGAGCAAACCAGATGACGTACATAGATTCACCAATGAAATCATGACATTTCTTATCTGACGCGCTGCAAGAGTAACGGGGAACGATTAGGCAAAACTGTACGGTAAAGGGGGAAAGGATAGTTAAACTAACGGGAGCGACGTTATCCTTTAGACTCTGTTTATGAGAGAGAACGTACGCACCATAACTAATCTAGAGTGAGGTCAATGACCTCGCCCGGAATAAACGTCGGTCTGGTTTCCGACTTGACTTCCTGCTTCACGGCTGCGCCGTCGTGAATTTCTGCTTCGAGAGCGGCCAACCGAGCCTGCGAAGTTGACGCGGAGTGAGTAACGGGTTCTCAATCTCGTCAATTAACCTACTTTGAGAGCCTTGACCTCGTCAGCCACCTTCAGCCGTTTCCGATCCTCCACCAAAGGCAAGGTCATTGTGGAGGAGGACGCCGAAGCTTTACGCTTCCTAGAATTCGAAGGCCCGGCGGCTTCGTTCGTGTGGCAAAGTCTCGAGACCAAAGCAGGCCTTGATGAGCTTTGCGGCGCGATACCATCGGCGATGAGGACGTCTGTGTCGAAAGGTCGTGAGACACGGAACAACGACTCAAGTCAAAACAAACCTAGGCTCCGGTACTTGAAGATGACTTCCGCAATCCGCTGTTGGTCAATAGCTGTGTGCCGATTCCCCGCCTTTGATACTATTCGTTCTTCTCCTCCCCTACCGGAAGCTTGTCAGTGCTAATGCTGGGGAAGAGCCAGCGAGCAAGGCGTACTGTATGCAATGGACCATCGCTTTCTTCGACCGTTCATGAATCTGGCTAGTTATCTGACCTCTTCCGAACCCATCTTGCTTTTTAGGCTTGGGCTCGAGGTTCTCGACGCTGTCGACTTTGACATGGATATTGCCCAAGGCTTGTGTGTCAGTAGAAAGCAAAGTTTCGTCATCCGTGAGCTGAAGGGTGCCGAACTGGAAACTCCTCGCTGTGGTGGCCGTGACTTTCTCTTCACAGAGCATGAATTCTTTGGTTGTGTTTGTTTTCTTCAGTAAATTTCCTCGAACTGACGGTCTTCTCCCGTCCAAGAGCAGTTTAAAGACTGTATTCGAGCGGCGAGGAGCTGGAGGCGCAGCAATGTCGATATGGAACGTCTTGACCATTATTTTAAGGCATATTCATGTTGAGAAAGAATGAGAGCTAACCTTTCCGGCCTCTGAAGGGACCCAGCAAGTGACGACCGGGAACCCTTTGCTTTCATCCACCGTCGTGTTGTATTCTGGTAGCTTGCGTCCGTCCACAACCACAGAGAAGTTGTAACCTATAATTTGGGGCATATTGTGCTCCTCTTGTGGAGGGAAATGTTCCAAACACGTCTTAACAGATAAAAACGCGTCGGAGACTTAAAACTTAATAGTGGTTCAAGCAAAAGTCAAGCCGCGCTCAGCATTTCATCTGGTCGATTCCGCAGAAGACATTACGTAAACTGTGATTAGCGACAGGGGCTTAGCTGCCTGGGCGCTTAATGATTAACCACCTCCGTTGCGTCCACTCAGCACAAGATAGGGCTAGACAGAGCCTCAGATCGTGAATAAAAGAAGCTGAGACTTTTCAAGGCCATTGGTCGTAGCCCGCAAAAGCCTGTTGCTTTCAAACAGCGGGATCACGCCTTTCAAGGTTCTAGAACCTGGTTCAAGTTGCACTTTGCGGGCACCAATAATGGTATACTGACGAAGTGAATGGGGTACATAGTGGCCGAAAATTGGCCTTATACCTTTTGATCGTCCCAAAGGCCTTGCGATGGTACCATGGGACAGTCACTCCAGGGTGAGGTCAATGACCTCTCCTGGATTAAACGTTGGCCTGGTTTCCGAGGACCACCAGCCGTGCCTTTGAAGTTGTATCGATAGGCAAGGGGGGGAATGAAATAGAGCGAGAATTAGGGGAGGAGTCAGGGCGGATGAACAAAGGAGTGCGGCCATGAGCCGAAATTCTCTTGTTAATACTGTCGAGAAAATGGACACACGTTGAGCTTCTGCGCCTCTTCAGACAGTTTAAACTGTTTATGCTCATCCGCCTCCTTCTTGACGGCCATTTTGGCTTTGGAAACATCCCGCTTCTTGAAACAACCTCAACAGCCGTGACCAATAAATAAAGGGGTGAATAAATTGGAAGGTCGTATGATATTCAACTTACGTTCAAGTGAGAGTGTTACCTCCTTTGAAGGTTCTGAGCCCAATTGGGAAAGCAACAGCCAACGACAGTATACTGATGGAATAAGTGAATGAGCCATAGATATAATAACAGTGGGGTCTCTGGGTATCAAGCATCGCGAACGCCGCGAAATGGTAGGAGTCAATCAAGGGTCAGGTCAATGACTTCGCCTGGAATAAACGTCGGTCTGGCTTCCGACTTGACCTCCTGCTTCACCACCGGGGCGTCGTCGTTTATCTCCGCCCGTATGGCAGCAAGACGTGCCTTTTTTACGAGGCCATGTGCGATTCATGCAACAAGGACGGATGCAGAAATGTAAGTAGATGAGGAGGAAAGAAGAAAGGGAACGGCGTTGAGCGGTTAACCCTCCCCTTAAAGTCCTCAGACATACCTCGAGCTTCTGGGCCTCCTCAGCCAGTTTCAGCCGTTTATGCTCGTCGACCTCCTTCTTGACTTGCACGGCAGGATCGGCCTTACGTTTCTTGGGGTTGGAAGGCCCTGCGATTGGTCGTGAGATCCGCGAACTACTCGTAGTGGTTGAACCAGACGGCCCAGGCAGTGGAATTTGTGCGAGCGGCAGCGCACTTCGAGGGGCGATACCGTCGGCAACAAGGACATCTAGATGGATGCAGTTCATGAGCTCGGGCAAGGGCTATTCATACTAGCAGAGCACCTTCAAGCCCCAGACGAACCTAAATTCCTGTATTTGAAGACAACTTCTGCAGCAAGCTCTTCACCAACCGCCCGGCTCCAAGACTGGGGCGTCGTCAAAGTGTGTTTGTCGCCTTCCCTGTGATCGTAGTCATTGACAGTTGAAGAGAGATCTAGTCCACGCTTACAAAACACAATGGGAGATGGCTTTCTTGGACCTTTCATGTACTTGTGACCCCAGACGATCTCCGCGAGCGTCCCTCAACTCTGAGTCCAGTTCGTGTGGCGCCTTGGATGAAGTTGCAAACCTCACAATGGTGTGGATGAGAAGACGAATCTCTCCCAAATCCCTCGAGTCTATCTCGAGCAAAGTATCGTCATCGACAAGCTGCAGAGTCCCAAACCTGAAGCCGGCCGTTGTGCGAGCATCGACGTATTCTTCGCGAAGTTCAAGCCGGTCACACTCGCGTTCTTTCTTGAGGTTGGAGTTTCTCACTTTAGCCTTCCGCCCGTCCAGTTTCGTTTTGAAAGACCAATTAGTGCTCGCGGGCCCCGGAGGTGGAACAACGTCCATGTAAAAGGGCTGCACCATTAGTCAAGCAGTTGTCACTCAAATTTAGTGGAAATGAACCTTTCCAGCTTCGGATGCGACCCAACATGTTACCACCGGAACCTTCGAGCTCTGGTCCATTTCAGTTTTATACTCCTTCATCTTCACGCCGTCCATATAGATGGACACGTCGAAATCAAGGATCTTGGGCATGTCTTGCTCCTTAACGCTGAGATAGCCACTGAAGCGCGTCGCAGAGGCTGACGGACCCGCGAAGATGGCAAACGGGCCGTGGTAGTAGTGGTTTGAGTGTAAGCCACGCTTCTCAGAACCGTTTGGCATTCTAAATTAGGTAAGGCGTGATCCGCGATATCCGTGGGCGCTTAACGATCATGGCATGGCTCCTATACTTCCACTTGTAGCAAGATTGAACGAGAGCGTGGCTCACACTCAGGAAGATCATGCAATTGGCAGCTCTTTACGGGCCTCTTATTCCGTCCAAAACAATCCCACCACCGCGATCGTGCCTCTAAACCCAACGATGCCATACTGATTCAGGCCAAGAGACATGGAGAGACCAGAAGTAAGGTCCTAGTCCCTAGATACCAAGCGTTCCGAACGCTAATAGCCGTTAGAGTAAGAAATTTAATCGAGGGTGAGGTCAATGACCTCGCCCGGAACAAAGGTCGGCCTGGTTTCCAACTTCACCTCCGACTTCACCACAGGCAAGGCGACATTATCATCCATCTCTGCTTCAATAGCCGCCAGTCCCGCCTTTTAAATCGGTTTGGTAGGCAAGAAGGTGATGGAATAGAGCGAGGAACTAGGGTGGATGAGCGAAAGAGAGCCGCCGTGAGTCGACAGTCCTCTTAGTGAGAAAACCAACCCACCTTGAGCTTCTGCGCTTCTTCAGCCAGTTTCAGTCGTTTCCGCTCTTCGACCTCCTTCTTGACTGCCACAGCAGAATCAGTAACTTTACGCTTCTTGGGGTTGAAAGGCCCTGCGAATGGTAGTGATATACATGAGGGAGTCGGGCGCGGAGGCCTAGGTTGTAACGCTTGAGCTTGAGCAGCCGACTGGGTACTTCGCGAGGCAAGACCATCGGCGACGAGGACATCTAAGTGTGATCTCCGGTAAACGCCGGCAAACGCCGGCAAAAAAGAGTAAAACGGAGGGAAAGATACGACGAACCAAGATTCCGATATTTAAAGACAACTTGCGCGACAACACGCCTTCCTAAAGACCGGCTACAAGCATGCGGCATCAACACCACGCTTTTTTCGCCTTCCCGGTAGCCTCAGTCATCCGAATCAATTCGCGGTGGAACATCAAGCAAAGCTCACTGAACGCAATGCGTCAACGCCTTTTTGGACCTTCCATGTAACCGAACGGGAGGTTTTTGACCATCCTGGAGTTTCTTGTGTTCGTATCTGTCGGATTTATACAACCTACTGTCGTTCAAGACGATGAGTCGCCCATCCAATTGCAATCTGAACGACCAATGTGTGCTGAGTGGGCCCCGAAGGGGAACGATGTTGACATAAAACGTCTATAGCATCGCTGTTAGTCGACTGGGAGGCCCGATATACTGGCAATTTACCGAACCTTTCCAGCTTCAGATGGGATGCAACATGTCACCACTGGAACCCGCGAGCTGTTGTCGACTTCAGTTCCAAACTCCTTCATCTTCACTCCGTCCATGTAGATGGACACGTCGAAATCAAGGACTTTGGGCATGGTCTGATACTTAGCCTTGAGATGATCACTGAAACGCGTCGTAGAGGCGAAATCCTGGATGAAGACTGGCGCGGTGGTGGTTTGAATTGAAACGCCGTCAGTCCCGTTGGAACACGGAAATTACGTTATGTAAACCGCGATTGGAAAATAGGGGCTGCACGGTTGGGCGCCTAAAGAAGCAACTTGAGCAGAATTGATAGTGTATAGCGAGTACCCAGCATAAATAAAGCATAAAGAGCCAACATTCAATCCAGAGTTAGGTCAATTACCTCGCCTGCAAGGCTACTGTGAATCCGTTCCATCTTGACTTCAGTCTTGACCCTCTTCGACGATGAACCTCCACTCGCAATCCTCCCTCGGATAGCAGCAAGGCGTGCCTGGCCAGTCATAGTAGCAAAAAGGAGATTATGGATCAAAAAGTGGAAGGGTTTCCCAAGTCACGTCGAGCTCAAGAAACGAAAAGGCATAGACGCACCTCTACAAGCTCTCTATCCTCTTCCGCAAGCCTCAGCTCCTCTTCAAGGTCGATTTCAATCTTGACTGGCGATTCACGTGCCTTTCGCTTCCTCGAATTGACAACTGGGCTCGTTGTGGCGGCGCTACGCGCTATTCAAACACTGGACGAGGGCTGTATGTTTGAAGGTGATGCAGCGGCAAGAGAGGGACGAGGACACGTCCGACGCCGGGGCGTTCTTGGAAGTGCCTGCCTAGGTGATATTCCATCCGCAACCAAGACATCTGTGAACCCAGTTGAATATCCAGACAACGCGACGCGTCAATGGCTCACCAACCTATGTTACGGTATTTAAAGGCCACCTTCCCGGCCAGCTTCTTTCCAACAGCTTTAAGAAAGGGGGGAGGTTCAGCTTCTTTGACCTCTTCTCCTGATCTAACAACAAATTCAATGAGCAAAGAACGAGGGAGAGAGACTTGACACGTACGGAACACAGTGTTGCAGCGTCTGCTTTGCCGTCTCGTGTATCTCCGTCTCCCCTCTCGTCCCTTGCTTATACTTGACCCGTATAGCCCTATCCTCATACCTCTCAATACTATACATTAACAACTCAATCTCTCCCAACGCCACCGTCAAACCACCACCCTGCAACGTCGCCTCGTCGTCCGTCACCTTGAGCGCTCCAAACCGAAACGTCCTTGTCTTATCATGCGCCACCATATTATGCTGAAGAGAAATCAAGGTATCCGTTTCGTGCTTCATTATGAAAGGGGCGCGTGCCGCGCCTACCTGACCTTGCTTGAGCATCCTGCATCGCACATAGCCTGTGTAGCCCTTCGCCGGTCAACCAGACGGCAACTCCTCTTCACTCAAAGGGCCCTATCCGCTCTACGCAGGCAGGAAAACAAATGTTTAGTTTACCGGGATCCACCTCGTCGCAACCTCGTCGAGTAATGTTAATATTATCCCTATTTTTCGTTCGTTAGTCTATCGAGTGAGAAGGCGGGGTTAAGAGTTAATAAGGATACAAAAACTTGCCAGTGTGGGAGCAGGTACGTCAATCCTCATCCTGTCCAACATTCGACCCAATCCAGGGTCTTGATCTGGTCAAGGCAAGGAGGACAGGTATATTTAGAAGTCAACAACCCTCTGCTCGGCAAAGCCATCTACAAGCAATGCGCATGAATCAAATATGATCCACACTGTCGAGCAGTTAAAGCGGTTGAAGAAGGAGAGGTGGACGGAGGCGATCTCTGACCAACGGAGGGGCGCAAAATAGAAGTCCGAGTGGAGGTTACCTGGACCATTGACCTGCTCGTCGCTGCCCGTGGAGGATCATGGCTGCATCGAACGATGCGCGTTTCAGGTCAACAGCCGGACAATATCAAGGAACGCTGGAGACAGAAGTCAGCCAGATTTATCCTCTAAGGCTCTTCCTCCCCTTTGGAGAGATCCTTGGAACAACGGGACATGAAAGTGATTTGCTTGAGTAGCGTTACATTGCCAGTGCTCATTATGGGACACGTGAAGGACCGCCCTCATGGTGGAAATGAAATCGAGGGTGGTGAAGGGGATCAACAGCCTGAGCATGATATGGAAGGGGGAGAACAACAAACCAGGTGCATAGAAGTCGTGTGAGGCGAAGTTAGATAGCACGGTACCACTAGCGACAAAGGTCAGCATTGCGTAACAGCCAAGCGCCACGGATTCAAAGCAAACCGTCTCAAAGACGGGCGCTAAAGCATTGGTTGTTTGAGTCTATTTGTTATTGACAGATTCCCACACATATCGGCTTACTAATAAAGACCTGGAGAGACCCTGCTAAAGCAAGGTCAATGGAATTGCCGAAAAGGACTCGGATCCATCATCCGGATGCCGTCCATTCGAAGCTTGAACGTCCAATTATAGATCCGGGGCGGGGGTGGGGGAGTTACGTCAATTCGAAAGGTCTGCAGAGATAAGATTAGCCCTCGACAAAGAAGCTATAGGCAGTGGTATAGGTACCTTGCCTGCCTCGGAAGGCACCCAGCAGCACACTACCGGGATGCCAGTGCTTTCGTCCTCTTCTGTTTTATATTCTGTTAACGGTGCCTGGTCCACGACCAAGGAAACCTTGAAGCCAAGTATAGATGGCATCGGGAAGAGCCAAAACACGGCAGAGCTGAGATGCCCGGATGTGAAAGGAGAGAGAGCGTTTAGGAATGAACCGCATCCGTTGTTCCTCACAACCATTACGTAAGGTGAAATAGGGCTGTGTATCCAGTTAACGACGAACAGTAATTCGGTTCCAAAAAGTAGTGCTTTACTAACGATTATAGAGGGTATAAGTTTGAGAAGAGGAGAAAGATATTGGTGCAAATTGGAGAGAAGTATTGACAAGCGAAGAGCTGGTATTGCAATGAACTGGGGAAGTCGAAAGCTTGGAAGACAGAAGGAATAAATGGAGGGAGGAACGATCCTTCAATCATCTTCAGTGAGGTCGATGACCTCCCCAGGTATGAATGACGGTGGAAGTCTGGGCTTGGCCTCTGTTTTGACGCGCACCCCGTCACCTGTCTTGGCCTTCTTCGCTCGAACAGCGGCAAGACGTGCCTGTATCGCACAGGGTGAACAGAAAATCAATACGACTACGGATACCACGCACCTCCAGCGCTCCCTCTTCATCGTCGCTGTCGATTTCGATTGCTCCCAAATTGATTTCAGCCTTGACGGCAGGTTCCTTGGCTTTGCGTTTTCTCGGATTTGACGGACCAGCGGCAGCACCAATTCTTGGTGAAGCTGGCCTCGCAATTGGAAGCTTCCGACCAGGTGCAATGTCGTCTGCAATGAGTGTATCTGCAAGAAGTTGGAGTTTTAGGTTGGGATGAATGCCGATGATCAAGACCGACCTAGGTTTCGATATTTGAAGACGACCATTGCGTGTAGCCTCTTTCCCACCGGAGTGAACCAGTTGCTAGGAGCCACGGTCCGCATCTCTCCAAACCTACCTGGAAATTAGTATCGCTCAAAGGAGAGTATGATTTACATTTCAGTGGATGGCTGCACATACCCTACACGATGGACGAAAGCCTTCTTGGCTTTCTCATGGACCGGTGCGGCTGCGTCTGCGTTCGAGAAATTGGTGACGGGGGCTCCTCGCACATAATCGTCGACGCTATGCATTAGTAAAGCAATTGAGCCAAGATCTGGTGAGGTTGTATTCAATGCAGAATCGTCGTCTACAAATAGGATCAGCTTGGTTTATCGAAGATTACCAGCAGGCGAAAGGTAAACACACCTGTAAGTTGTATCGTCGCGAATTGAAATCGTCGGACAACATTTGGCGAAACAAGTTCGTCCTGTAGCCGTTTAACACCTGTCGCTGTTCTAAGCAGTGCCGTTCCATTGACGATTGGAGAAGTCCCATCCAGCTTCACCGCGAATGACCAGTGTTTCGGGCGAGGGGCAGGGGGTGGAACCAATGCGATACAGAATTCCTGCCGACCGACGTCAACCTAATGGCCAGTTCTGAGGTTGGAGCAAAGGAGGGCGTACCTTTCCGGCTTCAGAAGGTACATAACACGTAGTGACTGGCACTCCGGATATTGGGTCATACGAAATCTCAGGCTTGTATTCGGGCAACTTCTTGCCTTCGACTTCGACTGCAACATCGAAGCCAAGAACGTGTGGCATTTTGGACGATGACGGTGAAGAAGGCGTTTCTACGCTCGCGTGGATTTCGAAAACGTTTACGACTGATGATAAGGGCCAGAACGCGGGAGAGTGTTTGGGAAGAGAACAAGCAGGCAAGCCGCAGGTGATTGCAACCGTGACGCGATCCATTGACCGGAACCTTTACCGGCAGGTTGGTAAGCATCTCATTTAGGACAAGTGCCGCGAATAGGGGCAAACAAAAGTTCGCGGCGAGTGAAAGTCCAAGTCGTGCACTATGCAAAGTAGCCAAGGTACAGCAACGCGAAGATCGCGTGTTTTGCTTCGCCTCATATGGCGCCTTCGCATGTTCCTGATTCCAAAAGATTGTGACCCGGATGAAGCGAGAGAGGGAAAGAAACAGGTCGGTGACCCGACTGCATGTACATGAAGATATACTTAATAGTAAGGGTATGAATATTTCTAGTAAGCTGTAAGTTGTTTTGTTTGAGGGAAGAGAGAGGTATTCGATAATAGCCATACCACCCATCATCTCGAGCGTTAAGAGCCGAAGACTAACAGACCACGTACTAATCTGAGTCGATCGTAAGGTCAAGGAACACGGATTTCCTGTCTGTCTGATCCTGTCTCTTAACCTTCTTGCTATTGCTTCCCGAAGCCTGGCTTGAGCGCTTGCGCTTCGCCGCCGCTATTTCGGCAAGTCGCTCCTTGAAGGAATCCATCCCTGATTCCTTTCCGACACAATAGAAGGAAGCGCACCTCGATTTCTTTCTCCCTTTTCGCCCTGAGCTCCGCCAGTTCTGCCTGAGACAATAGACTAATCAGTACCTATACAAACCATCAGCAGTGGGGACAGAAGGGGACAGACCTTGAGAGCTTTTTCTTGTTGCAGGAGTTCGTCGTCTTCGTCTTCCTCAGGTTCTTCAACCTTAACGCGAGACGCCCCCACCCAGCTCTTTTTCTCATGTATCGTGTGACCGACCTGCATGAAAAAGGCCAACGTCAGTAACTCCGATCTTCTGAAGGAACGAATGTTCTCTACCTCCAGCCGCTTCTCCTCGTTGTCCATTCTATCCACCTCCTCATCAATTTCCATCTTGACAACCGATTCTTTGGCTTTGGCTTTCCTTGATGGACCTGCTGCAGGGTTGACTGGAGGGGTCTGGTTGGAAGGCCTGGAGGTCCCCGGCGACTTGCTCTGGTGAGCCGCCTTTGCAGAAGGGGCTGGTTGCTTTCGACCAGGCACAATGCCATCGGCGATCAGGATATCTGGATTAGCGACGTTAGCTCATGTGGGGGCTTGGAATGTGTGAAGGACTCACCTAAATTCCGATACTTGAAGACCACCATGGCTTGAAGCGCCATTCCCTTGAGAGTATACCGCTTCCCTTCGGGCTTGCTCCGGACTTGCTCCCCAAACCTAAGACTCATTGTCAAGATCGGTGTATGTCGCTTCATAGTACGTACGGACCCTATACAATGTGCAAAGGCTTTGCCTGCCTTCTCCTGGACAACGCGTTGCACCTGGGCTGCCGAATAGTTCGTTTTGGCCGCCCGTTCCACAAATTCGTTGACACTACGCATCAGTAAGGTAATGGACCCCAAGTCTGGGGACGTCGCATGTAGTTCAGATTCATCGTCTAGAGTTGAGGAATATGCACCCATTAGTGAAGATGAAGAGCATGGTAGATGTACCTGTAAGTTGAATTCTGGCAAAGAGGAATCTTCGAACGGCGTTGGCTGATACGCGTTCATGTGCGAAACGTAACGCGGCGTTGTTATCTTTCTTGAGGAAGTCACCGCCGGACTTCACATCAATCCCATCCAACTTAAGTTTAAACAACCAGTGGACATCACGAGGGGCTGCAGGTGGCGCAACTACAACACAGAACTCCTTCAAATGAGCATCAGTGTCTGCACAGTCATGGTGAAAGAAAAGTGTGCACCTTTCCAGCCTCAGAAGGCACCCAGCAGGTTATGACTGGTAGCCCAAGCGTTTTCTCATGCATAACCTCAGGCTGATACTCGGGCAGTTTATTGCCCTCAACTTCAACCGAGATATCAAACCCAAGGACTTGCGGCATGGCTGCAACGTCAGCGATGCCAGTATCCTCACGATAACAAATTCTGGTTCGCCTGGTGCCAGGAATAAAGAGAAGGCGCGTGAAAGCTGGAAGAAGGTTAAGGGTCAAGCAGCGAAAACCGTGACGCGACCCGCCAACTTGGTCGTGAAGCTTAGTCAACGCGTCATGTTACCGCAAATAGGAGCAAAAAGAGGCGTGGTGGAGAGCACGACCGACAAGGAATATGCATTATCTTTATGAGTCTATTACTGGAATTAAGACAGTTGTTTTGATACAGTTAGAGGAACTCATCAGAAAAAAGGCAGATAAACGTCGAGCACGAGACCAATAAGCGCTCGTTCCATGACGACCTTCGAATCAAAAGCGCGTCGCGAACGCGTCAGTCGTCCTCCGTCAGGTCAATCGTTTCTCCCGAGACAAAAGACGGTACAAACTCAGACTTGACTTCAGCCTTGACCCGCTTTGCGCCATGTTTGCGCTGCTTTTTAGCCTCGATCGCTGCAAGACGTGCCTGGATGAAAGATAATTAGGCTTTTCACTCAAAGGTCGAGCTAAAACGTACTCTGAGCGCCTTCTCTTCCTCCTCCTCCAACTCACTATCATCATCATCATCATCACCATCATCATCAATTTCCAGCGCACCTCCGAACTCACTGCTCTTTCGTTTCTTGGGATTGGAAGAGTTGCTAGCAGTTGTTTTGTTTGGATCCGAGGAAGATGAAGCCGTCGCCGAGCTTCTTGCTGTGGCTGGCAAAGCGCTACGAGGAGCTATTTCCTGTGCAACTAGGATATCTGGAAGCATTTGAGAGGAAAGCTGCAAAGGAAGTTTGGGCGAGGACTGACCTAAATTTCGATACTTGAATATGACGGTTGCTTGTAGCTCCGCGCCGGTCAACTTGGAATGTGACGAATGGACACTCCGCCGCTCCTCTCCATAGCTCCATGCAACGGTCAGAGGTCTGGCGCAGGACAGAGAGTTGCTGGAAAACAACATACACAATATGATGCGCCAACGCCTTTTTGGTTTTCTCATGGATAAGGCCTCCAGGTACTTGCTTTCGTGCTTCTTGTGGATCCAAGCCCTCAACAGAAACGAGGTCTTCATAGCTGAAGATTCTGATCATTATTTCCCCCAGTTGAGAATCTGCTTTATCGAGTGCAGATTCGTCGTCTGCACATGGCAGTTAGGTCGTAAGTAAATAGTACGAAACGACTATGCAGGTGTGCAAGACCGACCTGTGACTTGGATGGGCGCGAATTTGACAGTGCGGTAAGCGTTGTTAAAGTATATCTCCTCGATTCTGAGATTCGAAGGTTTGTCCTTGGAGAGTACGTGTCCGTTGGACCTCAGCCCATCCAAGGCAGGGAAAAAGACCCAGTTTGTCTGGCGAGGCGAGGGCGGCGCTACGATGTTGATCCCAAACGTCTGCAACCTCAGTTTTCAGCGATACTGTCTTTCGATCTTCATGAATAACTACCTTTCCGGTCTCTGAGGGGATCCAGCAAGTCACACTGGGCAGTCCAGCAGGGTCTGCTGCAACTTCGGTGCCATATTCGGGGAGGGCGTTGCCTTCCATCTCGACTGAGAGATTGAATCCCAGGACTTCTGGCATTTCCACTGGGCCTTGCAGCCTTAGATTTCGGACGTTGGCGGTAGGTTGGAAAACTACAACGGCGCGTCGAGAAGAACCGGTCTGGCGACGCGACTTTGGCCCCCTGACCCGGTGATTAGTAAGCAACGCGCCGCGAATAGGGGCGAAACGCGAGGCTGCAAAGGCGCGTCGAGAGTAGAAGTCCACGCGGAGAGGTTATGAATGAATGAGATCTTTTGAGACAAAAGATCAAAGTTGAGCCGCGCTACTATGGTCGCAGTTGCGGGGGCCTGGATAAGTGTAAGGGATGGCCGTCCCAAGGGCGCCTACCTTCATAGATAGGGGCTCTGCTTGCTCATGTTTCGTTTCGAGCGCCTCGGCCCTCCGCATGTCGGGCTCCGCTCCTCAGCTTTTACCACATCGTCAACCCGAACTTCGTCGTACTCCGTTTCAATATAATTGGTTCGTGTGCAGTCGGCGTGGTTTGAGGTCTCGATTGGTCTGCTTGCTACGTACAACCCTTACAATAAGTGAAATGAATACCTTCAGTGAAAGAAGAGAGATTACAACACTGAATGTATTGAAATTGCTGATATCGAAGATAAATGCTGGGAGCACGATAGAAAGCTTTACTCGTTCAGTTCCAGCAGAGGGTACGCCGAGAGTGCCCTGGGCTTAGCCGGTGAAAGCGTCAATCGTCCTCTACTATCGGAGCAATAGTCTCCGCCCGTTTGTGACGGGAAAACATCGCTCCTCACTGCAGTATGCCCGTTTGGGCTCCTTTCCAGCTCTCGCCGGCTACGTCAGAGCCGATAAGCAAGACGAGGTGCAGGATATTACTAATTGAGCTCCTTCTTTTCTTTTCCCTCGGAGGTTTCGCCACATTCCGCCTATGCGATCTCAAAGACAAGTAGAGATAAAATATAAATCTCCACGGGTGGCACTGAGCAGGAGAGAACTCGAAAAGCTGACCAACTAAGGTAATGTGTCTAATTATAATGGTCTAAGAAAAACATCCCAAAAATAAGATGGCCATCTAGGCGGCATGCGATCATGCACGGGGAGATCATTGTCAGGATTTCGTCAGGGCTGAAACGTTGAGACTCCGTGTGTGTCGGAGCTTGTTGTTCAGCATCCAGCTTTGAGAAATGGGTGAGGAACATCAAGATAAACACAGCGGCTGCGCTACAGACCAGCCCAAGTACAAGCAGGCGCTCACACTAGGGCACAGGCAATACCATGGGCGCCTATCCACAACCGTGTGTATCTGAATTAGGAATAAACCTGACATATAGGGGAATATCAAATGACCACAAGGAGATAAGCGCCTATAAGCGCTCGTCATTCCCTGTATTCGAATCACCTTTTTATGTTTCAGCAACACCAAAGCGAGAGGGTGCATTGCTGCCAGTGCGGCCGGCATTGTCGATCAGGGTGGCTCACTAACGACATGTGAACCTGCCTTCGACATTGTGAGAGACTCAGGGTCTCATGTATACATAGGACACAGAAAGGAAGAGTCGGGAAGGGATGATTGTCATCTTAACCGGAACTAAGGTGAGATTTATTTTGGTCGCTGCCGGCAAGTATTTCTAAAGCCCCAGGATACACGCTTATGAGCCCAAAAGGGTTGGAGAAATGGACGGTCGGCAAAGCCAGTCGACCTCTGTCCAGAAGCTTTCTATCGTCCTGCCTGAGGAGTGACTCATGGACTGGGTTGGACGCTCCGGGGTTGAAGGAGTGGTCAAGGGAATGGAAGAGGGCGGGGAATTGGGCCCTGACACCCATCTCAGCCTGGATGTGCGGCTTATTCGCGCCGCATGCTCAATGTGGACGGGATGGGCAGGGTCTTGACGAGACCTGGATCCCGAATAGCTTGCCATCCCGGCATGTGCTGTTTATTTTTCCATCTCTGGAAACATATATATTCTAGAGTCACCCAGCTTTAAGATCCTCAGCCCTCCGGTACCTCATCTCCCATCCCCTATTCCTCTCTCCCGTTCCCTTACCCTTCCGCCTCGCTATCCATAACCGCTACGACGATGCTGTCCTTCAAGACCCTTTTCGCGCTCCTCTCCGTCGCGCTCGTCCAAGCGGTGCCCACACCTGCTCCTCAGCCCGCTGGCGAAAGCGTAGGCGAGATTGCTAAGCTCCTCGCGCGCCAAAACGCTCGGGCTGCCGTATACTCCGGATGTACAGTTCCAAACACGGTCGCATTGACTTTTGTAGGTCTCTCATGCGTGCTAGGAGACTAGGATTCACCGCTGATTTCTGGAAGGATGATGGACCGTACTGGTGGACGTGAGTCCGAGGTCTCTTCTCCAATCGATGGTTGATGCTTACACGCGTTTTTACAGACAACAGGTTGCTGACACTCTCGATAATGCTGGAGCAAAGGGGACCTTCTTCATTAGTACGTACCCACTTCTCGTTGGCCTGAAAGCGACATTGACCCAGCTCGCTTTTAGATGGCAACAATTGTGCGCCAATTTGTGCTTACGCTTTGAACAAGAACTGACTTGAGCAGGGGTTTGTGTTTACAACAGCGAGATTTCAAGGCAACTCAAGTATGCCTACGACCGAGGCCACCAAATCGCGTCCCATACTTGGGCCCACCAGGACCTTACGACCCTTAACTGGGATCAGAGTGAGTCATAGCTGCCTGATCCTTTCCAGACTTGGTACTCACGGAACTCTATTTGTCAAGTCCATAACCAAATGTGGTTGACTGAACGTGAGTAGCGGGATCATGGGGCCTCGTATCCAATCCTCTAACGGCTTGCAACGTGCAGAGGCGATTGAGCGAATCACCGGTGCCGCCCCTGCCTTCATGCGTCCACGTGAGTGAACTTGTTACCGTCTCGGCCTCGATCAAGTGCCACAGTCTTACGGAGTCCCACACAGCTTACGGAAACTACAACGACCTCGTCTTGGAGGCTTCGGCTGTCCGTGGCCAGAGCGTAGTCCTCTGGGACATGGAGTAAGTCGCAGGCATGTCTTTTTCTATCAACTGACTAACCCTGGTACTTCAAGCTCCGGTGACAGCGTTGGTGTCGATGTGAATGGTCAGCGCGGCCGCTTCGACGACCTCGCCAACCGCCGTCCCTCGACCGCTCTCACCCTCCAGCACGAAGTCCAACGTGAGTTTTTGAACCGCATCACTTCATCTCTTGACTTACATTGAATATCATCTAGAATCCACCGTGTAAGAGATTTTTGCTGCTCGTCTTCTTTTCTACCGTTCTTATCCCTCACCCTAGCGACAATGTCCTCCCCTATGCTATTCAGAGGCTCCAGCAGGCAGGTTACCGATTGGTGACTGTCGCGGAATGTCTCGGACAGAACCCATACCAATGGGTAGGAGCCCCTGCAACCCCCGATGTGCGTGACTCCCTTTCATCCTTTTTTATGCCACTGACCATGATCAAATCTATCTTACAGGGAAGCTGGGGATGCTAAGACTTTAGCTTGGTACTGAGATTTGCTTCCCTTCAGACAATGACCCCGACCCTTCCTGTGGACTTTACCCATGGACTCGAAACCTTTTGGACTTTGCTTCACCCCGAACACCTTCTTTTCCCTACAAAAAGACTTTCTTCACCTGGACTTTTTAATCCCATACAGTTTTTCAAGCCCCACATTGTAGCGATGGGACTTTTGTCAACGTAATTTTAAGCTTCGATACTTACAATTGCTTGGGCACAGCCAACTTACATGAAAGTGGAACAACTGCAGGACTTCAGTTACACGATCGGTAAGTCGAAATAGACGATTAAGAGGCAATGAGTAATGCAGGAGCAACTGCCTTTGTGTCTGATTCGAGTTCCGAGCACGAATATCGCATTACTGGGAATTGTGTCTAAGCAGCTCCAAGCAGTGGCATATAAGAAAGGGTATCTGACAAACTGGCCGCTCTTTCTCTCATTCAATGGCGACGCGGGCGATAGGAAAGCTCAGGAGAGGCCCTACATAGTGTGAATTGACTTTCTTGCCCCTGAAACACACACGCAAGCGCGTTTGGCGACACGGAAGCTTTTCCTATCTCAAATACGAATAGGGGCTATTCGGAGGCGGCACTACTGTCGTTAGAAGAACAGAGGCAACAGTGCGACTTGTGCACTCGATTCGAGTGGTTCGTGAGGGATGTTTACATTTACGTAGCTAGTCATCGCAAAGGTCGATAACGTCATCTGGTAGGAAAGCCCATCTGGGCATTTCCTTTCGGTCCACCTTGAGCTTCTTCTTGGGAGGCGACGAGGAATCATCTCGTGTATCACGAGCAGGACGGTTCTCCCGCTGAAAGAGGGAGCAAAAGCAGGGTTAGGCCTTGGAGGTATAAAGGCAATGAATCTCGTACCTCTTCCAGCTCCATACGCTCCAGCTCTTCCTCAATGTCGATCACAACGCTGGTCGAAGTGCTCTGGGGTTGCACCTTCCGTTTGCCCAGTTTGGAGGATTGAGGACCACTGTTTATCAAAGCCTGTTGCGAGTTTCCTAGGGCTGTGCTCTTCTGCGATTTTGTGCGTTTCTTGAGAGGCGCAACCCCGTTCGCTCTGAGGAGGTCTGATGCCGAATCAATCGGACGAAGAAAAAGCCTCGAAAGACGATTTAACTTACCGATGCTCCTATACTTGAATACCACCTTTCCAACAAGCTTCTTTCCATCCAAAACGTAGCTCGCCTTGGTCAGACGACGCGTCCTCTCCGGTCCCAGTCTGTAAAAGCATCAATGAAGGGTTGCATAGGAATGGGGAACGCGTCGTACGAGACACAATCGGTCAAATTACTCTTGACTTCCCCGTCGATCTTTTTGGAAAGCGAAAGCTCGTCGCGGCACTTTCTCTCTTTTTTCTTGGGGGACCTCGACTTGTATGTGTTCAACATAACCGTAATCTGCCCAAGGTCGTTGGGCGTGGGCGAACCATTCGCAAGTGTAGGCTCCAGTGCCGCAAACTGGAACCTTCGCAAGACTCCTCGCAAAACGCGATGAGACTGCAGGTTCACAGAAGTCTTTATCTTCGACTTCTCTAGCAGATTTCCCGTCACCTGAGCCGTCAAGCCGTCAAGAGAAAGACCAAACTTCCAGTGCTCATCACGGGGCGCTGGAGGGGGAACGATAGAGACGCGAAAACCCTTGTATATGCCGTTATTGACTCATTCCACCCTCTTCAAAATATTTTGCTGACCTTTCCAGCATGAGATGGAACCCAGCACGTAACGACTGGTACATCGCCACTGTCATCCAATTCCGTTTGGTATTCACAGAGTTTGACTCCCTCCATGACCATCGCAATGTCGAATCCTAGAATCTGAGGCATTGCTGTGGCGAGAATGAGTTTTACTTGAGTTTCAAGCAGAAATTGCAAAGGGCGAGAGGGATTTGCTCGGTAAATGAAGACAAGTTGGATAATGCGAACGCGTCGCGACTTTAGGGCGCTTCTATTTCGGCTTTCGCCGGATAGGGGCTCTGCACTTGGGTTGGGGTCGACCAGGAAATGGGCAGCTTCGTCGGTAAAAGTATCGCTCATACAACAAAGAGAGGACCAAATACTCGCTTTAATACAGTGAACTCGACCCCATCGATAGTGGGGTGGACGAATTCAGTCAAAGCCACCCTTCTTGGTGCAGTGCCCCTAGGTATACCACACCCATCCACTTGCGTGTGACTGCTGCAATCTCGGCGAGCCCCTGACTTACTGAGAGTTAGCTATAATCAATCTTGGGTCTTCTGACACAGGACGTCAGACATTATCCCGACTTCCTTTCCCCCTTCTTGCCCGCACCTTTCTAGTTCCGTCTGGGAGGACACTCACATTGATCAACTCTTCAGGTTAAAGAACGGAAGTAGCATACCTTTCAAATCTCCTCCTTTTGACAGTAGTTCTAGCTCCTCATCAGGAGCCATCTCTTCCACCTTCACTCCACTCGAGGTCGGATGATAGGCGCAGTCTGCAGAAGTGACAATGGCACTGGGACGAAAAACCGTTTACCGCGGACGCCTGGATGTGCCTTCCCTGAAAGGGGGAAGAAGCTCTGATTTTAACTTCTGGATTGCATAAACTCTGTGCTCCTTGAGCTATTAAATTCGTCTACACAGGTGTCAATGCTCCTTAGGGTTGATGTACATAGACTGGGCTGCTAACCTGGGCATTCACTGGCGATGTCGATAGACGCGGTCGCTTTATTTGTACTCCTTTCACGGTCTCCACTGTTAGTGAAGATATTCTTGCTCTCTTTCCCCTTTCGAGCACACCCTCTCTGACTGGTGCGGGCACCTCAAGTTTCACATCTCGAGATGCAACTCCTTGTGCGATGAGAACATCTGTGGATGATTTCATTAGATAGGGCATTCAACAAGGTACTCTGTACGCACCTATACTTCTGTACATAAAAACCACTCGGGCCGCGAGTCTCTTTCCGCGCGTATAAACTCTGTAGCCCTCGGACGGTGTCTTCTCCGACCCAAGGCTAGACGAAGAGGTAAGTCCGTCAATCTCACAACGACCATATAAACCGCACACCTAACTTGGTGGGTTAGCCCCTTCGATGCCCTTTCATGCAGCTTAACCGTGGGTAAAGCTGCCGGAACATACCACGTAGGAGTCCCCTTCAGAGTGGTAGACTCGTAAGTGAACAGCTCGACCTCGATACGTCCGAGGTCAGGGTTCGCCTCCAGGCCAACTGACTCGTCGTCGGTCGACTCCAAGGAAGCGAACTGAAAGCTCCGCAGAATGTTTCCAGGCATCAGCGCTGCCTGAATCAGAAGGCGGGATTTGTCTTTCCTCATCAAGCTGCGCTCCAGGGTGGGCGTCCATCCATCGAGATGCAGCTTGACGCCCCAGTTCCAGGTAGATGGGCTGGGGGCGATTTTTAGCCACAAGCTGAATTCCTGTCGCAGCTCCAGTCAGCACGAGATAGATAGTGAGGGAAGTTATGATAGCTTGTCACACCTTGCCAGCCTCAGATGGAACCCAGCAGGTCGCGACTGGGACCCTGCCTGTCTTGTCTACTTCGAGTTTGTACTCGCGAAGCCTCCTCCCTTCGGTGCACAAAGCAATATCCATGTCCAGGATTTTTGGCATGACGAGGCTTTGAGTAGCAACGTTCTGTTCAAATGGGACTAGATGTGGCGAACGGTAACAAGAATACCAGGCATGATTCAGTCAACTCAGTACATTATGTAACTCAGGGGCCAAATCCAGATAGGCGCCCGTAGAGAGAAAGGTGGTAAGAGGTACGAATCGTCAAACGAAACATGACCATATTGTCTCCGGCGCACTTAAACAAGATTTTTTATTGTGTTAATACATGCCAAGGTTCCAGCAAGCTTGCCTTCCTATTAAATTATTACAGGCATCCGAAATGCATTGCGAATAGCGCATCGACAGCCCGTTCGAACGGTACCACAGGATCAGAGAGAAGAGGAATAAAAAAGGAGGCAGAAGATATCAGAAAGAAGCTACTTTGTCGCGCTTCGGTTAATACATAGGACCATAAGCAGACATTTGCGGCTTCACGTCTCCCCAACCACGCTCCAACTTGGTAGCGTTTGCTCTCCCTTCAGGTTGCTCAGCGTCAAGCCTCGGGCTAGCGATCTCAAAGCGCTGTAATTAGTCAGTAATTTTACATGGCCTTGAAAGTATCGGCCTACCAACGGGCTCTCTCTCTCCTGCTTCAGGCGGCCCATCGTGAGCATTGGCTGGAGGCTGTGGCCAGGAGCTGACCCTGGTGGTGCGATGCCTTGTGCCATGAGCATATCTAAACGGTCACAAATATTCAGAATAATGCGGATATAATCTGTCCCCATATTCGAAAGGACGACACGTGCCTATATTCATGTATTTGAATATAATTTTTGCTTCTAATTTCGCCCCGATGGGTTGAGACCAGCCTTTCGATGCTCCTGTTGCCCTCTGTTCGCCATATCTGAGTAGAAACATGCCGATTGGGTTAGAACGTATAGCAGGGAAATGACCAAAACCTACGTTATGCAATGCGTCGTGGCTTTCTTTTCCCGCTCGTGCACCGTCTCGCCACCCAGCACTGAGCTCGTGGAACCTGGGTCGTAATGCGGCACATACTGCCACTGCGCAACGCTCCAAAGGTCGACCGTAATCTCTCCAAGCTTCTCATTAGCCCATCCCAGAGCTTCGTCGTCGTCTGGGTTGTCATGAATGATACTCAGATGGGCACACGACAAACACGTTGCAGCCACTCACCTGTCAACCTTATATTTGCGAATTGGAAAGTACTTGTACTAGCTGATGAGCGATATCCTTCCTCCATCGATATCTCAGCCTTTCGAGAGCTTTTCTCAAGGGCGTTACCCTTCACTACTACCTCCGAGCCATCCAAATTGAGCCCGAATAGCCAATGCGATGGTCTAGGGACTGGCGGGACCTTGATGTTGACCCGGAACGCCTAGTCGTTGCTGGAGGTCAGCGAACGATAACTCACCCAGCTATATAATTCCAGAAAATGGTCAAACTAACCTTTCCGGCCTCTGAGGGTACCCAACACGACCCTACGACGAACCCTTCCGCCTGATGCCATTCGTGCTTGAACTCTGGCAGTGGGCGCCACTCTCCGTCTCTCACATCGACAGAGAGATGCATTCCGTAGGCTTGGGGCATTTTTTCAGCTTTTTTGCGGCTCAAGGCTGTATAGTGTTCGATGTGGTGGAGTTTGAGAGGACGAAGACGATGGTTGTCGGTAGGCGCCTAACACGCCGCGAATGGACGGCGGCATAGGGTTAGGGGCACTAATTAATGACGCGACGAAATTAAGCGCTCAGCGAAAGAACTGCCCTTCGAAGGAAATTACGGTGTGTAGCAAGCGATGTGACTCCTCTCAGTAGCTACCTGGAGGTCGCAGATATTTATACGGACAACTTTTTTCGAGAAAACAGAGAGAAAGGAACAGCCTCAGACGTCCGTCTCAGTCCGCGAAGCGGTCATGAGTTCCGGAGAGTGGCCTCTGTCCAACCAGTAGAGTATTTGGGTTTCAATATCGATCCATAAACCACTAATCTACCAAGCTTCAACCTCTTTCAACCATCCAAGGAATCTGTCCAAGATCAGCAGGGCTAAAGCTATGATGGTGTCGGCTCCACGGCATGAGCACGGCTTCAAGACCTCTGTCTCGTTTCTAACACGAGAATGCATAGATTTAGAGAAGAGGACAGTGTATTGAGCTGTCTAGTAGTGCACAGACACATATGTTAGATATGAGGACCAGAAGTGATAGAACAGGAACACTTGGGCGCATACAACCAGTCTCTGGTGTGTGCTCAACTTATGTTCACTGCGACAACAACCATAAGCATTCATTTGCACTATAGACGGTGAATCAAATAGATAATCGTGTCTTCGTTTACCGCGGCTCGCCCTTTCCCACTGTCGAGGGTGTGCATTGCTCAAGAGCTCGTCCTCCCGGCTCACATAAATGCGGGCCTTGAGTCACATGGGTCTGAAGCGGGGCTGAACATCAGCAAATACGAGTGCCCAGCTAGTCTTTGGGTATGGTAGGACCACGATAAAGTAACACGGTGCTCCTACATTAACCCCTCCATAGAACGACCAAGCTCGAGCTCACGCTGCCGTGGCCTTGCCGTGAGCGATTCGATCATCGGAACTATTCCCTCATTTGGGGTTGGGGGGAGGGGGAACGGGTGGGAGATCGGAGGATCTGACGCCTCTTGGATCTGACACCTCTTGGCCCCTCAGATGCAGAGTTGCTGACCGTGATTGGATCATGTGAGAGACCAAATCGCGGGAAGACGTACAATAACCGAATGAAAGTCTTCGCATTTTCGGGAGCAGCTGAGACCCTGGCGTCAGGGTGAAGGCAGTGATAGTCGCATCGGTAATCGTCGAAACATTGAGAATGAGTTCCTCCAGGCCTGAAAGCGAGGGTTGGGCCAGTAGCTGGAGCATCGACTCTTCCGCCACTTTCGTAATATATTGAAGAGTGAGTGATTTCAACTGCCATTGGGCTTGTTCGACCAGGATTGTGATGTGATTTAGAGAGGTTTGGGATGTGGCACCGCTGGGAGTCGGACAAAGGTTTCCGTTGAGGCGAAGCTCCTCGAGCTGTGGGGTGATGAGGCGACTCATAAGTTGAGGGAGATATCGACCGTGTGAGATAGAGAGACTCTTGAGGCTCCGATGGACTAATGGAGGAGCTTGAAGAAGCTGCTTTTCATCATCCCATGCCTTGCCATCCGCCTGGAACTTCAGGACTTCCAACATCTTGCACTCCGAGAGAAGCTTCAAGACGTCGGGCAGTGTCAAGGCATAGCGCACGGAGAGCGCCGTCAGCTGTTGAAGTGGTGCGCCTTGGATCCATAGCATTGGATCGTAGCACGTAAGATCGAGGCTCTTGAGCACTGGTGAGGTGTATACCGTTGGGAAGGGGTTCCATTCTCGATGAACCGATCTCTGTAAGGAGGGGTCACCGAACATTGAAAAGTGCTCCAGCCGGCCAAATTTTATGCCTTGCCAAGTACGAGCCAAATCGGCTATGGTGTCTGCACCAAGCCTTGGGACCTGAAGTATGATTTCCTTCCATCGATGGTGATGTTGGAAAGCAAGCTGCATAGCTTTGGGGAAAACACCGATGGTATCTTCAGAGTGCCAGGAACCAGCGCTCAGCTTGATCGATAGGCTCGCGTTACCCGATCGCTCAAGCCAGAGGGCAAAAAGCTCCAGATCCTTCGCTCGCGGGGCCGTCAGCGCGATGCTTGACCAAAGGTGAGATGTGGAGAGGGAAAGGTGCCGCCAGCGGCTACATATGTGTCCTATGAGGATGGGGTGCAACCAATTGGGGCCACCATTCAGACAATCGACGTAACCATATCTGAAGGTCCGTTTCTTTGGAGCGATTTGATAGCGCTCAGAGCCGAACACACCCCACATGAAAATCTCTCTGAGAAGTTCGTCAGGGAGGTCGTTGACGTTCATAGGGATGTGGGTGGCTGAAAGTGTCGTATCCGCCGACTGCTACTTGACGGAGGCGCTGAGGATATAATCAAATGCCACAAGATGGTCAATAATAGAGAAGATGCTTACCACGTCCTTTTGGTAAAGTCATTGGCAAACATTGAATTAAGCTTCTACTGTCAAGTTCAGAGCGGTCGGTGATAGGTCGAAGTTCGAAGGTTGATAGGGGTTCATCGGCATGTTATGGCGAAAGGGGAAGAGCAGTCTAATCAATATTTGCAGGAGAAGTGTAAAAAACCCAGAATATAGTACAGTACAAGAACCATTGTAAAAAAGATTGTATGGATGAGGTATGGATGCGTCAACGAATGGGGGGTGGGTCTATGACAGACAAAAATAAGAGCGACCAGAAGAACACTAGTAGGGGTGAATAGTAGCGGAAATACATATCTGGATGAAGCCAAGATACGTCAGCCTTGTCCAAAGGATGATTACAATCGGAAGGTCAGGCGACTTACTATAGAAGTGGACAAGCAATATACCACGAAACGAGTGAAAGTAGAATGAGAGATCCGAGGTGCGAACGGGAATAGGGGTGTTGTACAGTGCGAAATGAAAATCGAAAAGAGGGACGAGCAGATGGGGGCGTGGGTCGAAAAAACAAGAAGGTCGTTTTAAATTTTGATGCGTTTGCAGAGCCTGCCATCTTGGTCAGGCGATGGCTCATAATACAGTGACGGAGGATGAGTGTAGCGAGGAATGGTGGCGTTGACCTAAGGGTGAAAAAGGATGGCGCCGGTTAGCCTCAGACAGTTGATAGGATGACATCTCAAACTTACCCCGTACGACGTTGGACTCGGGATACTGCTCGAATAGTAGAACTGCGTAGGAGAGGACGCCGGAGAGCTACCAAGAGATGGGGGACGATAGAGATATTGACTTGGACCCTCGTCGTCGTCGTCACTTCCCATCGTCGCGGCCGACCGCTTGTCGCCTGCAGAACTCGATGTAATCGCAAGTTGCGACCGGTTCTGTCGGTCAATGGGCGCAATTCCGTACATCCTGAGGAAGTCTGCGAAAATGGGGGGCATCGTCAGACGACACTTACGTAGATGGTGTACTAAATTCGAAGCTTACTAGGCGTTCTATATTGGAAGATGAAGGTCGCGAGCTTGCCTAGGCTCACGACCTCAGTCGAACTCGACGGTAGTAGGGACGTGAGGAGAGGTGCTTGTGAACAGCAGCTCAAGCGCCTTTCCGCGTAGGGAGAGAGACCCTCATGGATCTTTGTTGAGCCCGAGGAGACGATATGGACATCGAGAATGATGCTTCCTCCTAGCGGTGCTCGACTGTGATGATCTGCGTTTTTGGTCAGTGTCATCTTTTTGACAGAGACAATAGCAAACGCACTCGGGGAATGGAAAGGGAACGAAAGGGGTCGGCTCTCTGTTGGCGTAGTGGGAATGCGAGAGAAAACAGCCGGGGCATAACTTCTTGACCGAATGAGTCGTCCCCCATAATGACAACCGTCCATCGTCACGAAACCCCCAATGTCGAGCATGTCATCCAAATCCCTCCATCGTATTGAGAAGTTCTGGAGGTAAAGGATCGTCAGTAAATGTCAGTCGACTCGGGTGGTGAATTGCAAATCCCGAGGTGATGGACATTGGTCAAGGAAGCAAAACCACGTTCCCCGAAGGTCCACCAAACGCCGACAGGTGGGCAATGAGAGGAAAGGACAACTCACTGAACCAGGTTCAAACGGAATCCAGCACGTTACCACTCCTGTCGACGCCTCCTTCTGCACACTGTAGACAGGGAAGGGCTTCTTGTCGTCACCAGAGATCCAAGCTTCTACGCCATTCATACGTAGCATTGTGGGTGAATGCCCTCGTCGTTGGTGGACCGAAAGTAGTTCCAGTTGAATGCAAGCGACTGTATCGTTCACAGAAAGCTTTCCAAGGCAGCCAGGTGGGAGACACAGCAGACCGTCACTGCCGACGGTAGCGAGGGAGAGGGAGAAGGGAAACGGCCCCACTGAGAGTCGTAGGTTATTAAAGATGTAACCTAGAGGCGCCCATGGAAATGGAGATCTTGAGCGAGGGGGGAAAGACAACTCCAGTCGTAACGTAGGCGGTGCTGGTGGGTGGCGCCAAGGGGGGGCGGCTGACCGCCAGATCATCCGTTTTATTACATTCACGGACTCGATAAGATAGCATCAGCCGACCAGTGCAGATGGCTTTTGTTCTTCTCCTTCCTTACTTTCATCATCAGCTATCGAAACTGTTTCTGGACAACGGGCTACGGGTAACTGGCCGGTAGGAACCGTTTCGATGATGTCCAGTAGCAGTCCTTTCAAGTTCGCATTGGGCGTTAGGAGTCTGCATGGATTCTGGGCATGGCCCACTCTCGCTCCTGATCTGTTCGCGTGTTTGCAGACAGACGGGGTGTTGAGATCTGGCCTCCACACACACACAGTGTCGTAACAGGAGAAAGCGAAACGTGTTACCTGGTCGTGTCAGGCCTCAGTGACTTCTGAAGTGTCCAAGCGAGCTGGATTGGAAGTAGGGACGGGAAGGCTTTTACTTCAAGCTGTGATTGAGTCGGGCTATTAGCCGCACTAACATTTGTAGCATCACGTACTGACTTTCCTTTAGCATCAGGTCGTCGAGAGTTGAATGTTACCAGGAGAATCATGGTCGAGAAAACCCATCTCCTCCTCAAGTTAAACCACTGAGTAAAAGGCCACCTATTAAATGAAGATTATCGCCGTGTCTTCTTCGGATATTACGAATGCCGCGAATCATGAGAAGAGAAGAGTTCACAACCCAAGCGCTATTGGTAGCCCACCATAGTGATCACTCTTTAAAGCAAGCCTAGATTGAGAACCCAAGCTCCAGAGGTTCCGCAGGTATGAATACGAGAGAATTGGCCGTTGAAGCACCTAACTACGAAGCAACCCAATCGTTTCGAGTGGTAACAGATATCAAAGAGCCGTCGGTAGTAGATGCATGCCAAACGTATGCCTGATCCTCGCAAGTGTCCAGATAATAAGCCAGCGAGGGCCCGCAGACTTCACCGAGACCAGAATCGAAGCCAAGGTGGTCGCTGGCCACGTCCAAGGCGAGAAAGGAGACTCGGATACCAGGCAGTGGCTTCACTTCGCCAAAGCAAGGTCTCAAGACCGGCGGAGACCTCAGGACACCATGATCCTGTAAGTTTTTGGGATGTCGCTCGGTCTGGCCTTTTCTGGCGGTACAAGCACAGGCGTTTTTCAGGAGAGGACCACCAGGACGCGTCCACGACGCGTCGCGAGCTATAATGGGAACGGAGTTCAATTCGGACCTTGAATCATGTCGATATTCCTGCCCCTAGGTTGCACACGGTTTGCATTTACTTTTTGCTCTTGGACCGCACTGTATGCAAGGACAAGGACCCTGCGGCTTCTCCAACTAAAATTGCTATCGTCCTCGTCGCGCTGCATGCTACAATCTACGACCCACTCTGAGCTCTGTCAGCATTCTTGCAACCCATGCTCATTAGAAGCATGCAGTATTACTGGCCAAGAGAGTGGTATTTTTAGTCCTGAACTTGCCTGTATGCTCCGGAGACTCTTTGGGACTTTGCCCCAAGGATACCTGCTGGCTGCGGCGTATCTATACAATCCCGGGCACCTTCTCAGTCTTGGTATCCTTCCAGAAGAACAGATCCATCTGCTGTCTCATGGCGACCCTCATTCTTGTACTCTACCTTCTTGTATCGACCCAGGCGCTCTGGGCTCTTTTCTCTGGCACGGCCTGTCAGTGATCTCTGAATGATGATAGCACCCACCATGCTGTGGCCCGTCTTCCGAGTCCCGACCTAGCCTTCGTTAGTGATGCTTCAATCTTCGGAGCAGTTAACGAGTTTAATCGGCCTATGGAGCTGCGTTCTAGTGCCGGGACCGTGATAAGCCCACGTTTTCACCGATTCCTTGTGACAGACGTGGTCATAAAGCTTCTGTTTTCGTCACTCAATGAGGGCAATTGAGTCAAACAAGGCAAGACCAACCCCGTTCTCTGGACATCAGGTAAACTGCAAACTTCCTTTTCATGTTCCTGGAGATTAACCGATGACTGTTGACTATTCTAATGACAAGATCATGGAGGAAAACCGGGATCCGGAACTTAGCAGACGCCCAAATTTGCTTCCATCGCGGTCGCGTAATGACAATTGCGTCACATGAGCACTGGAATGCGAGACTGCAGTGCCCAGCAAGTCATTCAACCCTTCCACCGCCACGCTCATCTTCCTCACGACTTTTACGACTGTCCTGTTCATTTTGCTGTTGTAACGATGGCCAGAGACCTTTCTCTGCTGCTATCTAGCTCTCCAAGTCTTATCGCCCCTGCAAATGTCTTGATTGGCCATGTGTAAGCCCCTTTTCCCTCAAAGGCAAGGCACAGGGAACTGATCCTTACCTGGGCAATTCAGGCAACTTCGAGATTTGATCATCTGTCCCAAGGAAGCAGGGATTGTCAACTATGTTCAGAGAAGAGCCATCGTAGAACAGAATCTACGCTCTCCGGGCTCGGTGAGTCGAGGTGGGCTCAGCATCCGTCGGCGATTCTCACCGTGTTATCATCCAGCCACCAAGGACGGTTGCAGACCTTGGATTTACACCAAATTCACTCACATCGCTGCCCATTGGAACGAACGATGTCCTCCTGGCAGCAGGTGGACAAGAAGCGGACATCCACATCTCATACCACACGCCCTCGTCTAATCCCGGTCAGACGCTCAAGAGCGTCTGGAGCATTAACGAGGCGTTGGCTGGTTCCATCAACAACTCAGTCTTATTGACATCTCTGAACTTGACCACCTCCAACCAGAGTAGTGTCGAGCCTCGCATTGCTGTGAGCAATAACGACTGCACCGTCCGATTCTACGACGTTCCTATCTGGAGCAAAGAGCTCAGGAAAGCTCGACGAAATGGACGAGTGCTAGACTCGGAATGTGGATCGCTGAAGCTCGATGTTCCGGTGAACCACTGTAAGTCGTGTCTGCTGCCTTCACAGTGACACATTTGTCTGACGCACTAGGCTAGCTTCCATTTCACCTGACGGACGAATGCTTCTCTCGGTTGGCGACTCGAATAAGGTCTACTTCCATTCGATCACAGGTGGCGGCAGGATTACGTTTTCGCCAATCGTCACTTTACCTCTGCCACCTGTCAATACAGCCCCATTCCATTCAACATCTTCACTTGCGGCGTCATTCTCGACGGCGTTTTCAGCAAATGGGATGAAGTTTGCTGTGGCGTCACAGGAAGGCATGGTTGCTGTTTGGGATGTGCGGAGCACGAAACCTATGAAGGTGTTTCAGACAGACAAATCGCGAGGAATATCGACGGCCACTGGTAATGGCAACGCCACTGGATGGCTCTCTGACGATCCTTGGGAGTGGGCAAGAGCCAACTCGAGAGCACCTGGTTGGAGTGTTAGAAATGTCAAGTTTGGCGGATCCTCTGGCGGAAAGGAGATCATGACATTCACTGAGCACACCTCACTTGTGCATGTGGTGGATGCCTCAACATTCGAAACAGAGGAAATTATCCAGGTTCCGACTGCGAACTACAAGAATCCTCCTCCTACCAGAGACTTGACTTCACCACCATCAGCCTCGACCCCTTCAGCATCTCCCAGAAGATTCCTTCAACCCCCCATGCCCGTCTCATTCCCCATGCGGAACTTCTCCGCAGTGACGGGCAATTCTGTCCTCACCTTTGTTTCACATGCACCACGCTCGCCATCTCCCAGAAACAGTGGCTCTGCCTCTTCTCCTTCCCCTCGACTCATCGTCTCCCCACCACCAACTGAGCGACGATCAACAGGTAACGGAACCCCTCGAACGCCGGCGTTTGCTCAAGCACTGGAAGATACTTTCCGGATCACTTCGTACTCCCCTCCTGCCTCCATCGGCGACTCGACGTGGATGCCCCTCAGTGGCTTTGGTGCGAGAAGGCTGTCGGATAGCATTGTTGCGAGACAAGATGAGGAGGAGAGGGAACGGCTGAGACAGCAGGATCGGCAGCAAGTCCCTGAAGAGCCGTTTGAGGAAGATTTGGTGGTGATCCCTGATCTGGGAGACCGGGATGCAGAGAATCAGGTGCATGATCTATTGCAGATCCATGGGCTCTCAACGAGGCAGTCGTCCTCAGCTTTGGACACGGAGGAGCAAGGCAGTATCTATGAGGACGATGAAGACGAGGACGACGAACAGGAGGATCGTGAAGATCGCAATACGGGGTCGACAACGGGTGATTATGAATATCGCATGGGCCAAGGGAGGAGGCGGCGAGTTGTCATGATGGAAGTGGACGAGACAGAGCCTGACTGTTTATCGTCTCGTGCTTCATCACCTGGTCCTCTGGCCTCTCAACGCTCGCGGCCCACCGCGGGAGCATCACGATGGCTTCTCACCCCGCACGACTCTCGGGTTGGTTCCCCTGCTACGCGTACCGCCGCAACTCGGTCGTCATCGCGTATGGACGTCGACGAGGTTGACGAGCGAGAGGAATTGGAGGAGAAGGATGACTATGCATCTTGCAAGGACAATATCGACGTGGAGTATGTGAACGATTTGGATCTTGCAGGTGTTTGTTTCGATCCCTCAGGGCAACGGCTCTACGCTGCCAGCACTTCGTCGGTGGTGGAATGGAGTATCAGGGGGAGTGAAAAGACGTGGTGGAGCGGTGGGGAGTGGAACTAGGGCTGGCTATCGAGGCGTAGCAGGTGGCTCCTGACGCCTCGAGCTTGCGGCCGTTTTCCCCACCCAGACTTTTTTGCCTGTGTGTTCTGTGCTTGTTCTTCCTTGTTTCTTTCCCATGTTCACCAGTCATTCACGACATCTCGCTTCTTCCTGCTGGACACGTTGCACAACCAACCTTTCAACCTTTCACACGGCTCACGGACTATCTATGCATTAACCCTATCATGGTTTTGACCACAAACTTCGCTCTGGTGAGCGTTGTTGTACTACCATCGTTTTCGTTGTCCGTCTTCTGTTTTTGTATGATGCTCTCGATATCGCATATGACTTCACTGTACTACTATGATCCCCATTCTGTATTCTCTAGCACAATCTATCTGCATACGTTCTTGAAAGTCTCTCCACGCTTCCTCTAGACATCTTATCTTATCTTCCATGTGGGAGCGACGCACAGCCCCGTGGACATTGTTTCCGGACGGACAATGACTGGCCGCACACAACCTCTTCCCCGACGACGACCACTGCGGTATGCTGCTGTCAGGAACCGCACTGTGAAATACCCAGTCATAGGATATGCACATCCACCTTTCGCATCCGGATCTGGCTCAACGTTGTCCTCGAGCCACAGCCTCAGCAGTGCCCACACCACTTCGCGACTTGTTCTTATACCCTGACCTGGAAGTGTACAGGATTACTTCTTCCTCGAGCCCGTATTCTTTGTCTTGGACCTGAAAATCCTTCGGAATGGCTGCTTCTTCGCTTCTCGTCTCGAAGCCATCTGCGATTGCACAGGGGCCGATAAATATCGACCATCCGTGAGTACCACAATGGCATTGGAAGCGGTGAAATGGGATGACTGTCTGACTGGGTGGCTTTTAGGCAACTCCGAGACCTGCTGGTTTGTCCACATGAGCAAGGCGTAGTGACATATCTGAAGGAAAACGAGATAGTAGAGCAGAACTTGAATCTTCCCAATGCAGTACGTCACCCTTTCCCTGCACGGTTTTACAGCAACGGGCGTCTAAAGTCTCAGCAGCCAATTAGAACACTCTCAGACCTTGTCTTTACACCGTCCTCGTTGACGGCAATGGCCCTTGGGCCCAACGACGATCATACACTTCTCGCTGCGGGGGGATCCTGGAATGCAGATCTCCACCTCTCATACCACAAACCAGATGGTACCCAACCTGTCTGGAAGTACAACTGCCGCCTCAGTGGGACGCTCAACAACTCTGTCCTCCTTACACGATCCTGCTTGAGCAGTACCGAGCCACGGGTCGGTATCACGAATAACGACCACACCTTCCGGATGTACGACTGTGCTGTCCGGCGACAGCCTTTACGCGACTTTGACGAGTCTGATGACGAGTCGGACGACGATGACGATGAAGATTTTAGTGATCCTACGAGGCTGGAGTGTGTAGGCTCTCTCAAGCTTGATACGTGTGCCAACTACGCCGCCCTCTCACCGACAGGTCGGATGCTGATTACCGTCGGTGACTCGCCGAGTGTTTATCTACACCACCTGACGGGTTCTTCCCAAATCACATTCCACCCAACGGCCACCATCCCCCTTCCTCTGCCGACAAACACGCCACCGCACTATCCAACAACTAGGCCGTCTACGTTTACGGCCTGCTTTGCCACAGCATGGTCAAAAGACGGTTCCAAATACGCCGTTGGCTCTCAAGAAGGCGTTGTGACGGTGTGGGACGTCAGAAGCACAAAACCCCTAAAAGTCTTCCAGGTTGACAAGACGCGGGGAATGGGACCCGGTGCCTTTGGTGCCGCAGCGGGTTGGATCTCATGGGATCCATCTGACTGGTTCATGTCCAGCGCACCATCATGGAGCGTGCGTAACGTGAAATTCGGAGGAGATGAAAACGGGGTGAACGAGACGTTGGTGTTCTCAGAACACACATCTCTCGTGCATGTGGTAGACGCAAAGACGCTGGAAGGGGAGCAGATTGTACAGGTTCCGGCGAGAATGACAGAACCTGAGCCTAGTTCTCCACCGTTCCTGTCTTCTAGCTCTCCACCCACTTCACCGCTGGCGCTAATTCAGTTGGACATGCCACCAGTGCATGTGCCTACTGTGACGCATTCCTACCAATATCCAGAACAAGATGAAGACCAGAACACAAGACACGGAGAACCTGCGGTGGTGGAAGTGCCTAGAAGCCGAGGGAGGAGAGAGGCTGGCGGTACACTTTCCAACGGGATCTTTTATCGCAATCCAGAGTACGAGTATCGGGACGAGCTTGATCTTGCTGGTCTATGCTTTGATCCGACTGGAAGGTCGGTATACGTAGGAACAGGCGAGGGTGTCGTTGAATGGGGCATTCAGAGGAGCTAACGTTCGAAGGCTTGGGCAGCGACTGTTTTCTGTCAAAGGCAGAGAAACAATTCGTTCTTCGTTTTAATGCCACTTTCCGTGTGTAATGAACATCTTGTTTTGCCTGACTTTCCCCATGAGTATGTATTTTAGTTGTATTTCATCTTCGCTTTCGTCAACCCGTACACCTTATTTTCGAATAATGGCTCGCTGATAATAGTCTTGTTAAGGATCCCGTGGAGTATTCAGGCAGCACCTCCAGCAGCCATTGTCATAGACTGGATGAGATATTTCGTTGCACGTCGTTCCAAAAACGTAACAGTTGCGGGGATCACAACCTCCATACTGAGGCATTGCAGCAGCAGGAGCGTTCGACGCGATAAGACTGAGGAATAGGATTGACAGGCTGAGTGTATATCTCATGGTATGCTGTCAGAGAGGCCGTCAGCATCCTCAGATGGCAGGTGGCAGTAGGGGCACTTACCTTCGTGGATACAAAGGAGGGCTATTCGGCTCAAAGTTAGGTACGCGAATGGTTCCACTAGGCTTATAACCAGGTGGGAGATTAAAAAGCCAGTCTATAGGCTGAGGCGTGATTAATAACGTCCGGGGAGGCTTCTTACATAGAAAGGAGTTTTGACTCTTCGCTGTGAGCCTAATACATAAATGAAAATTGATGAACGGGAATGGCCAGTGTGTTTTGAAGCTCAAAAGTTGGATTAACTAACTATATGGAAGATACAATGGGAGAAAATACATCAGGAGGTCGAAATGGAATAATTAGAAGGCATGGAAGTAGGTAGGTTAACAGTTCGAGAATTGACTAGTACCAAAGTCGCAATACAAGGCATGGTCCATGAATGTTAGATAGAACGAAACAAGACGTCGAGAAGAAGTCAGGGTGGCAGGGGGTGCTGGAGGAGCGTTCATTTACTACCGCCCGAGCCTTGTGTTGTGTTGGTAGTTCCCTGCATGAGGGCACAATCAGCCGTATGACCCCCTCGGGGTCCATTGCACACGCCACATTGACCGTTGAAATCCGCCCTGGAATAAAGATCAGAGTCGAAGATCGTAGTCGTAGCATAGAAGGTGACATACATGACTTCCAAAGAGCCCGAGGTGTTGAAGCTGGCAAGGGGCATGTCGATGGAGGAGAGTTGGTACATTTGAAAAGGCTAGAAATCGATATCAGAAAACTATGTGCCTCTTGTCAGTTAAATGCCTTACTCTGGAGTCTTCGGGTCTTGAATTCGCTGTAGGAGTTGGACTTGAGAGTAGGGATGGTAGGATAAGATAGATCTCGCTGTGACCTCCGGCTTTTATACTGTTCGTGAAGCTTTGTGCTTTAGAGGCTCTGCAGAAGACACTTTGACCAATACGAGTTTAGCTTCGTCACCTATGCAACATTCATTCGCCCATACTAGTCTGCCTCAAGGTCAGAGAGCCTACGGGGAAACCTAACAAAGAGAGCGTTGGCAGCCATAGTGACATGCTGGCTGCGGTCGATTTGAAGGTGTTGTTCACAGCTCACACTCGAAAGGGGTACGCTATCTCCTGGGGAACAAAAAGCGTTTTGCTACAGTAAGAGCTTTAGGACAGCGTTTCAATGATAATGGAACAAAGGACTCCAGCGCCAAACACGTTGATAAGGGAACATACGTTCTGTGGGTGTGTGATGGTGTGCATCCTCTCAGGCTGTGTTTCGATTTGCATACATTATGCGATATCGGCAGCTCCTCTTCATGCCTCCGCCTCCGATTATTATAGAGAGGTGGCTAATTCTTTCTGGAGGTTCCTTCATGTGCTCTTCCTTGCTGGCAGTAATTGAAGCGAATAAAATTGAATAGGAAGATGTCATGCGCAAGAACCACTATGTACCAAATGCAATAAATAGAGAAACAGCACCTCTCGGTGAACAATCTACCTCCCTCCAAACTTCTGAGAGGAAGTGCCGCTGGTCCCAGTTCCCTTGATCAAGTCACAATTTGGGTCATGACTACCTCTCCCTCCACAAAAAGAGCACTGAGGACCTCTCCAAGAATTCGCTGTTTCCGAGCCGGAGTTGCCGTCATCAGAGGGCTTTTCGGGCCTTCGCTTCCAGTCAGAAAAGATCTTCGAAAATGGGGGAGGAGGGACATACATAGCTTCGGGTGCCAGCTAATGTTTGCAGAGGATATCAGGAAGCTTGGAAGAGACACAAAGGCTAAGGCCGTCAGCGGGATCTTGGATTCCGGTTGAGAAATATGCGAGCATACTTGTAAGTTTGGTCAAGAGACCGACAACGGTGGTCCTGCTAACTCCACAATAGAAAGGTATACGAGATGCTCCAGAAGGCAGGTTTCCATAGTCAGGAGCTTTATATCTTCTGAGCATACATCTATCGGGATCTTCTCGAAGGAGCAAATAGAGATGACTCAAGTTTCAAAGGGACTTTTTGAACTTACCACTGAGGGCTCCACCCTCGCATCCTGTGAAAACAATATCCCTTCTTGGGCTGGCTCTCTCACTGTAAGACGTCACAGGGCTAGAAACGAGAAAGGATTCTGTGTCTATCAGCTTCCGAGCTAGGCGATATGGCACGTCTCGAGCCAGCGGGATGTTTCAGTGCCGGTATCACTCCCAGAAACCGCGAGCTAGTCCTAATAGACATTGCCTGACGGGTGGCAACCGGGTTTCGTCGCTGTCAAAGCTAAGTTGTTCGAGAAGAAAAGCCGAAAAGGGGAAGTACTCAAATCTCCTGTTCGAGCGGTCTCTATCGCAGGTAGCTTGATCAGGAGACTATATTGTTGCTACCGCCAATGACGTGTGAACGTTTGAACTGAGGTGAAGCGTAGCAATGGGGATCTGGCAGGTCAAGGTCAGCATCATTACGATGTTCGGTAACTTGTGGCCTTCTGGCAAGTGGCCGTAGTCTATTTCAGATACCGTGTAGAGCGGCCAAGATCAAGTATTGATTCTCGGTGGTTAACGCGTTGATCATGCGACCATGGCCAGCGCCCCATCTAGGCGCCCAATGGCACGGAAGAGGCCGTACAGCCATCATGTGCGCCAAGCATGGCGTCACCTCCTTTTCTAACGGAAAGGGCATGATGAATCATAAAGAGTAGAGAGTATTGAAAGAGTGTGGATTTGTAGCGAAAGCGCCCAAAACATTAGACCTAGATATTAGCAAGTAACTAGAAGGGTATCCCGCTTTACAGGATGGGCGTCGCATCTAGTTCTTCTTCTGCTCCTCGCCGACCAACGCAAGCGCCTCGTCGAACTCTCCCTCTAGATCTTCGACGACGGCCTCTAGAGATGCCTGTTGCTGCCACATGCTGTAGTACAGCCCACGAGCTTTCATCAACTCGTCGTGCGTTCCTTGTTCAACGACTTCACCCTCCTTCAGGACGATAATCATATCTGCGAGAAGCCTTCAGAATGTGGGATAACGAATGGTCGGAAACCAACTTACCGGCTTCGACAACTGTCCTCAATCTATGGGCAATAAAGATGCTCGTCCGAGCCTTATCTAGTAGGCTTGCATTGATGTTCTTCATCAGTTCGTGCTCAGTATGAGCATCGAGGGCAGAGGTCTGAGGAACTTCAGTTAGCTGAGCGTCTGTTACATAGGGACATAAGACGTACCGCCTCATCAAAGAACAGAATCGGAGGGTCCTTCAGCAGCACGCGGGCAACAGCCAGCCTCTGCTTCTCACCCCCACTGATCATGAGACCTCTCTCACCGACCTGCGTCTGATATCCAGCAGGGAGCTTCTGGATGGTATGGTGGACATTCGCCTTCTTGGTAGCCTCCACCACCTCTTCATCCGTCGCATCCAACCGCCCATACCTCACATTATGCATGATATCCTTGTGGAAGAGAGGGGTATCTTGCGGGACAACACCGACAGCTTGCCTCAGGCTGTTCAGCTGCACTTCTGTAATATCCTGACCATCGATGTAGATCTTGCCCTTGGCCGGGTCGTAGAACCTGAAGAGCAGCCGGAACACTGTGGACTTGCCGCACCCAGAAGGGCCAACAATGGCCACCTTCTTTCCGGCAGGGACGGTAAAGGAGAGGTCGCGGAAAATGGGACGGTCAGGATGGTAACCAAACGCCACATTCTCGAATCGGATGGAACCACCATTGAGAGCGAGAGGCGGCGCGTTGGGCTTGTCTTGCACTGGATGATTTTCTTCTACGAGCTTGTAAAGCACCTCCATGTCAAGAAGGTTCTGGCGCATCTCACGATAGATCGTGCCCAGGAAGTTGAGAGGAAGCGAAAGCTGGAAGATGAGCTGGTTGACCATCACCACGTCGCCAACGGTCATGGTGCCGTTGACGACGCCTTGGGCAGCGAGGAACATGGCCATCGTGAGCGCACTGGAGAAGATGACGTTTTGGCCCGAGTTGAGATAGGCAAGTGAGGTCGTGATCTTCACCGACGCCTTCTCGTATGCCGAAAGGTACTTGTCGTACTGCTTGATCTCAAACTTTTCGTTGTTGAAGTGTTTCACCGCCTCAAAGTTGATCAGAGAGTCGACGGCAGCTGAGGCTGCCTTGTTATCTGCCTTATTTGCCTCCCTCCGGAACTGGGTTCTGCATGTTTGTAATGAGCGTTGGCACTTGAAACAAAGCAGACAACGCTGACCTCCATGACGTTGTGCGAACCGTGAACCAGGTGTAGAGTACCAATGCACCTGCCGTAACGGCGGCAAAGTCCCAGCCAAATTTGTAGGTCAGGATGCCGCAGACCAAGGAGATTTCCAAAGCCGTAGGGACGATCCGGAACAGAATAGCTTGGATGAGAAACGTGATGCCTCTGCCCGAGTAGTAAGCAAGCGCTTCTCGAGAGTCAGGAAGGGCCTACTTGGTCCCCCGATCAATGGCCCGGGTCAGTCCGCCCGTTTGTCGCGAAAGATGGAATCGCAGGTCAAGGTTGAGCAGGTGCTCAAAGGTTTCACGACCAACCTTGCGAATGGCACGTTGACCGATATTCGCAAATACAGCGTTGAGAAGTTCTCCAGAGAGAGTTGCACCGACACGGGCACAGCCGTCTAAAAGTAGATGAGCTACCGTTGCAGCGGAGAGATGAGAACATACAGCCGATGACCAGCGTGCCAGCAAGAAGCCATGCAGTTGACGCCGCAGTTATGTCGACATTCAACGAATCGACAATAGCCTTGAATATCTGGGGAACTTGGACATTTAGAACCTATGGAATAACGAGGTGAGTAGACTTGTTGGGATGAAGGAGTCATGATCGCACCTTGGCAGAAACAAGTAGGATAAAGCCAAAGAGAACGGTTCCGCGAGTGCGCCAGTCATTCTTTGGCCAAACGTTGGTCATGAGCCTCTTAATGATAGCCCAGTCTGACCTTCGCTGCTCGGACTTCGTAGGATTCTCTGGGGCTAAATCGCTTGTTGGTTTTGCTGGTGTAGCCGGTGCCTTGGTCGATTTGGGCGCGTCTGGTGTAGGGTCACGAGCCATATGGCCAAAGAATCTGCTCCTGCAGACATTCCAGTGGAGTTGAGACCGACATTCTGATAGTCTGCTCGTGCTAGTCTTGGTCACAGTCGATGGCCGGAGAGTACTGCGCGACAGCGCTCGTCCAAAGCCAGGAGTCTTGGGGATGACAGCAGAATTATGCCGCCATATCTGACTAGCAAGCCTTCCACTTGCTAGTCTGTTCATTCTATGAGTGTCGGAGTGTCTATAGCATTGGGAGTTGGCGGAAGCGAAGGAGATGGCCCTGGGACGGGAGCACTAACCCGTGTTCGGAATGACGCGATGGAATTCTTATCATATCTTATCTTCGATTCTGACAGAAGACATCTGGTTGCCAACATTATCATACCCTTTGAATGCTTCGGAGAACCGGAGTTGGAAGTACATCTACAGTATCATACATAGGAATATAGGTACAACAAGAAAGTCTTATGCTACGATGGGAGAGAATGCGAGTCCGAATCATGATGATAGCTGGAAACAAAGCATGCATGTTATGTCATAAAATGTGCAGAAACGCCAAAGAACCCCTGCTGAGGCAAAGAACGCGTGCTATAGCAAGTCAACAACACTTTCCAGGACGACCTTCGGCTGCAGCAACAACCTCTCGTCGTAAACCACCTCAGGCTTACCCGACTCAGGTGGGGTATTTGCAGGAGGTTGCTGAGCAATGGGACTACCAGAGTTCAACAAGCCCCTGCCACCACCACTCGAGCTGGAAGGTGTAAGGGGTGAAGGAGGTGGGCCCTTGAACCCCATCCTCGTTCGACAGCCCAAACCAATCTCCACACATCCAAGGACCCTTCCACCAGTCGACGTTTTGGGAGCATGCGGGCCAGAAGCGGCCCCCATCCCTCCTGCTCCTGCTCCAAACATGTCCGACATCACCCTCGGGTTCCACGTTGAGCCAAATTCTGGAATCACCAAATCGAAAGAGGTACTGAGGACGTCCTGCCTTAGGACGTTCTCCAATGTTGTCAAAGCACGCGTAAGATGAATGAGGGATGGCAGAATGCGGGGTCGCGTGAGGGCAAATAGTTGGTTGGGGTTTGGGATTGAAGACGGTGCCTGACTTGGAGAGCTGCCATTGGCGGATTGGGCAGGCATCGCAGACGAGACGGAAGGGGACCCTGGACCTCCAATCCCCACACATCCAGCCAGGACGAGAATGTCAACCGTCCATCTTAGAATTGTCTCAGCGAGTTCGTTGGCAGAGTAGGCGGCGAGTGTTGGGTAGATGGAGTGAATATGGGAGTGCGTCAGTGACCTCCACTTGGCTGAGGTTGGCTGGGGTTCTGTACAAAGGAATCACGGTCAGCGGATATCCCATGTAGGAGTTCATTCAAGGCTTACCCAGCTCTCGGACACTCCTGTAAATCACACTCAAGACCCCATCGCTCTTTCCTGGAAGTCCCAAACAAAAAGTCTCCCAAGCCTTCTTGGACGCTACACATACGAGCATCTGCAACGCTAGCTGCACGAGAATCGGATCGTTCGAATGATCATACGTTGCCAAGAGCTTTGTTAATGCCGGTCCCAGTCGCTGCAGGGTATCAGCGTACGATCTTGTGCCTTCCACGCCAGCGCCTTTTGACGGAGCCACGCCTCCGTCAGCATCGACTTCCCTCACAAAGAACCTCCCGATCTCAGCTACACTTGCGGCAAATTGAAGGATCAAGCTGTTGATATCCTGGACCGCCTGGATGACCTGTGCCCCGCTCCATGTATCCGTCCGAGTGAGGAAAGCTTCAGAGGACCGGTTGAGAGCAATGTGCTCTGAGAGCGCTGAGTACGCAGTATTCGAAGCCACTGACGGAGGTGGCGGAGACGGAGGCGGTTGAGGTGCAGCAATGCCGGTCTGGGGAAGATGAGGAGCAGGTACCGGCGAAGGAGGGAGCGCAAGAGACAGCTTAGGAACGTGGACAGGAGTTGTTTCTGTGCTTGTAGCTGCCGAGACAGTGGAGACAGGCCTTGAAGTCGCCGCGGTTGACGTAGGCCTCGAGGGTGAGCTGAATACTGACGATACTGGCCTCGACTCAGTGGGGCTGGATGCACTGGTGTCAATCCCAGAGTTCCTCGAAGGAGGGGTCCCACGACCTACACCCGCCACAGCCCCATTGCTCGCAACTCCACTACCGGCGGAAATTGACCTCGAGATTGCAGGGGAGGCCAGTGCGCCTGCCCCTGTGGAGGTCGAGCGTACAATGGCAGGCGAAGACACTGCGACGGGCGTAGGAAGAGGAGGCGGTCGAGATTGAGTAGGGGTTGCAGTGTTCAGCCCCAGGCTTGTTGTGGGCGTCTTTAGTGCAGGTGCTGATAGTTGACCATTACCGTTCGTGGGCCCGTGACCTTGATTGGCGTTGGCGGGTAGGTTGGGGGCTTTAGCGTGCTCTATCACTCTCTTCCTACTCCCTGTTCTCCCGACATTCGATTCCACCGACGCGTCCGATGCGCCTGAAGAAGACGCTCTTGAGTTTGAACTGCTCTCAGAAGCAGTCTCCATCTCCTCGTTGCTCGCCTCCGCATCAGCCTCAGATGAGCCTGAGGTACCCTGCGACGAAGGGGCTTTGGTCTCTCGTCCTCTAGCATTCGAGTTCGTGTTGGCGTGGCCTCCCCGGGCTTGGGCTGTCACAGGGGGGATGACGTTCATGCTCGCTCTCCGCCTGAGATCTGCGAGATGACTCGACTCTTCCGAAATCGTCGCACTCCTCTTCCTGCCATGCCCTCCCCCTGCACTCGACCCTGATCCCAAGCTCCTCACGCTTCCACCTCTTTCCAGATTGGATTTTCCAGGGGACATGTGTCCGGCTCCTCCACCACCAGCTTCACCTCGAGCGCTATGAACCGAGTGCCCACTGCGCACAGAGCTGGTACTCGTCGCTGAGGTCGATGCATTCCCCTCCCCATTCCTTCCATGCCCTTGATGGCCAGATTCCTGTCTAGCAGCCCTTCTCAGCGCCTCTCCTTTTCTCTTCAACTCTTCTTCAGCCTCTGCCAAGTCCCCCTGCAACCTCTCAACCTCGCTTTCCCTCTTCCGAAGCGCCTCCTCTCTCTTCCTCCCTTCGGCTTCTTTCCTCCGAATCTCCTCTTCCTTCTCGCTTAGCTCCTCATGCAGCCTCAGAACCTCGCCATCGCGCACACTTATCCCATCAGTCAACACCGCGATTTCCTTCCGAACTCGATTGAGCTCATCCTCCCGCCTCCTAGCTTCTTCGTCACGAATCCGTAGTGCCCCATCCATCATACGGAGCTCGCTCTCCTTGGTTTTCAGCTCGTTTTCTTTTGCCTTGAGTTTCACCTGCGTATCGCGCAGTGAGATTTGCGTGTCGCGTAGCGAGGCTTGAGCTTCCCTCAAGCCCTGCGTCAACGCCTTTCCGCGTTCTTCCAGAATATGGATCTGTTGCTTCTTTGAAAGCGGTGGATAATGCCCCTGAAGCGCCCCGTCCGTCTCGTTCCCGTTATAATACTGGGAAGTCGAGCGATGGAGAGTAGGTGGTGTTTCTCGGCGACTTTCATGTGAGCTTTGTTGCTCTAGCTCGGGTCGTTGTTGGTGTCTTGAAGCCGTTGTGTGCCTCCTCGATCGACTTCTTGGCTGCCCGTTTCCGTGGCTCCCACTTGACTTTCTCTCGCTGTGTGTCGTGCCGCCGCCGCCACTGGCGTTACTCGTCACGGTACTTGCGGTGGCCGATGCGACGAGCGACGCGCTTGGACTGTTGGAAGGCCCTAGCCTGTCGAATCCTTCGTTTGGAGCGTAGAAGGAGCTTGGTGGGGACTGTGACATGAAGGCTGAATCATAACTGGCATGGGAGGCGGGTTCGACGTTGTGATATCTCCCTGCCCCAATAGCTGCACTACTGCTTCCGATGCTCCCACTCCCATCTGCGTATCCTCCTCCATGTCCCGCACCAGTTATCGGCAGGGGAACGGTTGTTGATGGTCTTTGAATGCCATTTGGGTTCTCGTGAGCTGATTGCGGGAGAGTGGTTGAAGGCCTCTGGATTCCACTCCCTATTTTGCCATTCGTCACTGTAGCCTTCCTCCCCTCCTCTTCCATCACAACTCTACTGGGACCATATGTGTACGCGTCTAGTGCAGGCGAGCGAATGGCTGATTTCGCGCGTTTTAGGTTTGGCATTGAAGGCATCGAATGCATTTCTGGGTGTCGACTCAGTGACGAAGACGTTGGGGTCGCGGTTGTCACGGTGGAGGAATTGGATGATGAGGGTACAGGGACGGTGTTTGACCTCCCCAGGGTCGCCTGCCTTTCCTTCTCCCTTTCTCGATCACGAGCATCCCTGATTCGCTCCCTCTCCCGTTCTCTTTCCTCCCTGGCTTCGCGAGAGTCTCGATATTCTCTGTATTCTCGTTCTTTTGTGCTGTCCCTATCCCTGTCTCTGCTACTTCGCATGATCTCCGCTAGTATTGAGCTCGCAGCAACTGTTGTAGATGGCGAGGTGGGTGAAAAAGGAGAGCTGATTGGCGATAGAGCCGATGTGGTGGTCGAAGTGGTGGTAGGTAATAGTGGAGCAGCGATGGACGCTGTCCGGGATAACGACACTCCCACAGTCGATGCTGCACGCGAGGGTATTGGGATCCAATCAAACGCAGTGTTTAAAAGGCCGTGTACAGAGGTTAAACTCCTCTTTCGAGGAAACGGCCAGGTGTTTGATACGCTGGCAGTGTTGCTGATGGATGTGGTGAATAATGGCGGAGGTTTTGCTTTTGTTTTTCGGACGACCGAACTCGCAGCTGACAGAGACTTGCTGCGAGCGATGTGTGGGGTGGTATTGGTGGTATCAGCACCAAGTGGCCTGTCTTCGTCCCCTGGAACTTCCTCTGTTGCAGTATTGGTATCTGAAGGCCCCGATGTGTTGTTCCCCGAGAATATGTTCGATAGCGATGAGATTAGGCGGGTGAAACGATTAGAACTGGATGGAGTAGTCTGTGGTTCGCTTATTGCTGAAGCCGAAGTAGATGTGCGCCTAATCTTTGGCCTAGGTGGCGCAAGTTGTGTGTTTCCTAAGTCTGCGGTCGTTGCTTCTCGTGGTTGTGGTCGTTCAAATGGGATACCAATCAAGGTGGGTATCGATCCAGTCGAGGGCTCAACCAACGTGGCCGACGACGACGACGATGGGTCAGACTCCTGAATACGATCATCGAAATGAGTTCCGGTTGGCGAACCCCAGCTTTTGCCACATACCTCTCCGACGACTTTATCGTCCTTTTCGTCCTCGCACTCGTCCCGAGAGCCAGGCTCGTCGTGAGATGGTGATGGACCTGAAGAACGGGAATGCCCAGACATGAGTGACCACAATATGGGAAAACCAACAAGCAGCAAAGCAGCGTGTACACCGTCCCTCCGGCACCACAATTGGGGTTCAAGGGACGACTGGCCCGGGGAAATGTGAAAGGGTGAAAGGGTGACAGCTAAATGAACCCCCAGGGTCCTTTTGAGCTGCCATCGTTGAGGGTGAGACGTAAACACCCGCAGCGGACCATCGAGCACGATGTCCGCGCATTTGGGCAATCAGGAAGTTTCGATCCAACAATAGAAGTCCAGGACCCAGAAACTGGCCATGAACAGCTTCGCAGAACCCGAATATGGGCAAAGATGTAGTACGTACCACAATCCAGGTGCTGGTTCCCCGAACCGCTGCTGCTCGTCGTGGTCCTCGACGGCGCGCTGGTTGGCAGCGGAGGACAAGAGCAGATGGTCGATGCCGTTGATGATCCTCCCGCTGCTGATCCCGACGACGCTGCCGATGATGCTAATGATCTCCGCCCAGTCGTCCGACTCGCTGGCGGTGTCGATGGGTTGGTTCCTGGTCTTGAGGACGAACGAGAGATATGCCCAGCAAGACTATCCGAATCCCTGATAGTCATTATTCCTGAGATTGATATTGCTGATATCGATTCATATGACACTGTTGAGGTGGTCACGGGTCCCTGCATGATGCCCTTGACAGGTGGGATTCCCAGCAGGAGGTGGAAGGAGTACAAGAATGCAATATTCTCACTGCTCTGGCTCTACGTGTCTATAAACAATTGCTGTTCCTCAGCCAAAGTGCTATGCGTGCACGACACGTGTAGAGAACCAGAATCCAGCGAACGTTGTGTGACAGTGACTGCGGATCTGTCTTCATGGTGCGTTCGATCATCATTAGTTTTGCCCTAGCCCAGCCATCTTCGCAAGATGACCCGAATTATACCTTTTGCATGAAACCACCGCACCAGTGGTAGATTAGTACCAACTCCAACAGCGAATGTTCTGCGGCCATTGCTCAATCCTTGCAGTGGTGAGCATTCGAAGGGACACTAGAAAACATGCCGCAGCCACAGCGCCTATAGTATAATTTCGGAATCTCCGGCTATTAGCCGTGCCATGTGGCAAATAAGCGCCCGTGATGATATCGGACTTGCGAGGGCCTCACTGAGGAAAGAGGCTGATGATCTTCGACTCCAATAGAGAAATCTTATGCTAGACATGTACTTCGTTCAATATCAAATAATCTACTGCAAGCGCCGCTCTTCCTGCCTGTCTATTGATCTGGTTTCAAAGCCATGCACACCGGGGTCCTCTTCCCAAGCTCACCACCCTCTCTGCCCATCTCTGCTCAGCGTATGGCCCGTAGAGGTATCCTCGCCACTCATGTTTGTTTCAGTGAAAGGGTTCATAAAGGTCGAAGCTCATGATCAAGTGCTTTATTCATTCATTGCTGTTGATGGGATTGGTGGCTATCAGACACCAAATTTGAGTTCAAGGAAAAAGGAAGATTCACCCAGAGATGCAAGAGACTGACTGCAGATACGCATTACGGAATACTTGTAGGATAAATCCTGATAATACAAGGTTGAGAGAAATAAATAAATGAGCCCAATGGAAGTGTCCGAAACGACGAAGCGAGGCAATACGAATGTTGAAATACGTCAAATGAGGGGAAATTTCGTGAAAAGGTTCGTCTAAAGCCAAGGCAGAGAAGTCTATGGTATGCGGGCAGTAAAAATGTCAACGAAGTTCGCAAAGATTCAAATCGAAGGGGTAGAACAGCTGTAAAGGGCGTACGAAAAGGAACAGTCCAAAGAACATCTTCATAAAGTGTGGAAAGTACGAAAGGAATAGCAGAGCCAAAGTGACAGCTTACTCATCGCCTGGTCATACAGCCGCGATCGCTGATGACAGCCGTGTGACAGCTCCAGACTACTGGGGGCCAGCTTGATAGAAAGGGCTCGCTGAGATATCATATTGAAACGACATTTGAGGCGAGGACGAGTGGGAGCCCCTGCCACTCCCGCCGTCGCTTCCCTCGTACCGTGTTGCGTCAGAAGGAAAAGCCTGCAACCAATCATCAGCAGCCTCGCGTGGTTGAGCCCATTCGTCGGTGTCGTTGTCATAACCCAGCTCCTCCCCTCCATGCGAGAAGGGTGAACTCGAATACTCCGAGCGTGACGCATGTATGCCTTGGACGAATTGCTGCATGAGGGGATCTTTTTCGGGATCGTAGTCTGGGTCGTGGCCCAACGTTCCCTGCAGATCCAACGGCGTCGGGTCAGCAACGTAGCCGCGAGTCCACATCAAGTCATCGCTCAAACACCCCTCAAAGTCTGATGGTGAGGCTGGTTGGAGGTAGTAGCTTGACCCTTCGGAGCTGGAGTCGTAGCATAGTCCGTCATCGCTTGGGGACGAGTAGTCGTAGAGGGTTGGAGAGTAGGATTGGCGAGCCGAGCTTGAGGGAACATGAAGACGTGGGGCGTCCCATGGGTTGAAAGTGGAAGTGGTACCAGCAGAGGATGGCTCGGGGTAGAGAAGAGGGGTTTGAAGCGACGGTCCTGCCTTCTGGAATGAGTTCATGGAGGTATCCATGTTAAAAGCCGAGAAGAGTGAACGAGGCGCGAGAGTTGGGGGCGTAGGCTCTTTCACATTCCAGAAGATTGACTCTGTGCTGGTCCGAGGGTGAGAAAGTAAAGCCCCCTCAGAGGGGCCAGGAGCACTAAAGCCCTGCTGAATTGTAGGCTGGTTAAAAGCCTCTTGTGTCGGTGCGGCCTGTTAAGAAGGGGGTTGAACGAGTGTACAGACTCCGAGTTTCGATGCATGCATACCTGTTTAGACTTGGCCACTTTTTTGCGACGCTGCGGTTGATAAACGTAATCTGGGCACTGCTCCTTCAAGTCGGCAGCATCTTCATCAGCTTCCTTTTTCCAACGCGCCCTCTCTTCCTTTGTCAGAGACGCATATGCCTCTTTCAAAATATCAGAGAACTTGGCTCCCGGGCGAGTCTTTTTAACCTCCTGGTAGTCGGTCGTCACGAAATGAGACCGCCAGAGGATATAAGCGTTGCATGGCCGAGTGGGCTGGCCGTGCTTATTCCGCTTGCGTTCCCTTGTTGTCCGTTCCGGTGACATCCTGGAGACGATGAGGGAATACAATGAGTAGTCATTCCTAGTACAACGACGTTCTTATACTAGTCGTCACAGCAGCTGCCTCCATTTCACCCCGCCCAAAGAGGCGTCGGGGAGGCCGATTAAGGTTAGTCGTTAGGACGACTTAAAGTGCTGTTTAGAGCGGGGCAGTGTGCGGCAGTCCGAAGGCACGAGGCGCACGGTGAGGAGCAGGTTGGGCAAGGGTTAGGCATGCTCCTTCCTCGGCCCTTAGAACATGATTCGAAGGTAGCCAATACAAGGTCCTAAGTAGATGCTGGCGGTGACATTGGCAGAAAGACGGGTTCCAGGAGATCCATCGCAGTGGCAGTCCAGAGAGTTCCGAGAGGTGGCGCTATCCTGCATAGTGACGAAGTCAAGGCAGAAAGACATTGATAGAGTCGTTATCCTCGTATAGCACGAGCACATCGTCGCCGCCGTCGTCATCAACAGCGATCAGAGGGTTCACACGGGGCGCATCACTCCCATCAAGCAGCTATGCAGGACCTTCGGCGATTTCCACAGGGGCAGTGGCAGTGCTCAAACTCTAATCCACAGTGTATCCGGTATCAGCAAGGTGGAAAACATTAACGCCCTCAAGACTGCCGACGACAATGGCCTCAAGACCCACCGTCAACGTTCGCTCCGTCGCTGGGGGTATGTCCTTAGCTCGTCGTCGTAATGCCCAATCTCGTTGCTGATGCCGTTGTACAGAGGCCTCGACCTCCCTCCCACTCCCCGCGGTTTTGACCGCCCCCATCAGGCTCGATGTCGTCCAGCAGGTCCACAGTACGTTGCAGGAGAATGTAGAGGGGGATCAGAGATGCTAAAATGTGCTGCAGAGAGCATCGCCAAGAACCACCGTCAGGCCTATGCCGTCGCTGAAAACGCTGGCCACCAAACTAGTGCCGAGTCCTGGGGTACTGGTCGTGCTGTTGCCCGTATTCCCCGTGTTGGAGGAGGAGGAACCCACCGCTCTGGACAGGTGCGTCGTGATTTTATGTTTGCAGCGACATCGGGGACTGACCAGAAATTAGGCTGCCTTTGGTAACATGTGCCGTGGCGGTCGCATGTTTGCGCCTACCAAGACCTGGCGCAAGTGGCACGTCAAGGTCAACCAGAACCAGCGCCGATTCGCTGTCGTCTCTGCCCTTGCTGCCTCTGCCCTCCCATCGCTCGTCCTTGCTCGTGGTCACCGCATCGAGCAGATCGAGGAAGTCCCTCTCGTCGTCTCTTCCGAGGTCGAGTCCTTCACCAAGACCAAGCAAGCCGTCACTCTCCTCCAGGCCCTCAAGGCTCACGCCGACGTCGTCAAGGTCTCCAACTCTCGCAAGCTCCGTGCCGGCAAGGGCAAGTTGAGGAATCGTCGCCACAGGCAGCGCCGTGGTCCTCTCATTGTCTACAACGAGGACAACGGTATCGTCAAGTCTTTCCGCAACCTTCCCGGTGTTGAGCTCGTCAACGTCAGGAGGTTGAACCTGCTCCAGCTCGCCCCTGGTGGACACCTTGGCCGATTCGTTATCTGGACCCAGGGTGCCTTTGCTCTCCTCGATGATGTCTTTGGTACCTTTGACAAGGAGTCTATCCACAAGAAGGACTACATCCTCCCCACCGCCAAGATCAGCAACCCCGACGTCACCCGTCTCATCAACTCTAGCGAGATCCAATCCGTCGTCCGCCCTGCTGGCCAAAAGATCCAGAAGCGCCCCTGGACCCAAAAGAAGAACCCCCTCGTCAACAAGGCTATCTTGTTCCGCCTCAACCCCTACGCCAAGACTCTCCGCCGACAGGAAATCCGTAAGTGTCGCGTTTCTGGGATGGTCGTGACCTTTATCTAATTTCCTTTTACAGTCAAGCAGGAGCGCCTCAAGGCAGAGAAGGCAAAGAAGACCTCTCCTTCCTCCGCCGGCAAGGAGTTCTTGTCCAACTTGCTTGCTCCTTAATTTCGTTTCTCGCGACTGTAGTCAACTTGATTGTACCATCCATCATCGTGTCTTATCCGCCATGTGTCGTGTCGTCTTGCAAAATTACATCGAACCCTTTGGCGATGGAGCGTTGTGACTGCACATGCAAGTGAGTGGCATTTGCGGAGCTCGTGACCTTGAGGTGAGGCCCGCACGGCATTCGCTAAACCGCACATTAACATTGTGCGGCCGCCATCGTGCACGTTGTTCCAATGCACCCAGTGGTTAAAACTAGGGGATCTTCCCTCTCTTCCCTTTAACAATTACCTTCTCTTTTCTTCTCGTCTGCAGGTACAGATCTGGTATGTCACCAGGCTCTATTGCGCCACACTGTTCCTGACGACATCTGTGTGCCCACAGATATTCTTAGCCCACACTCTACCTTTCACAGTGCGCAGTAACAATGGCCTCTGAATCCTTCAGTGCTTCCGCAGCTTCAAGTCTCTCGTCGGGAGGTCCCCGACCAACCTCCTTCCCAAGTGCTGTACCAGCTGCTCTCAGTGACCTCTCCTCGACCTCTTACCTCAGTGCGACGGCAACGAGCCTGGCGGCATGCATCACGCTCATGATTGGCTTGACGTACCTCGTTGCGCTGTCGTGTGTGTACAAGCATGCGTGTGGGCAGCCCAAGGCTTTGAACAAGGTTTCCGGGGTCTGGATTGTCCGTTGGGCACCTTGTGAGTTCTTGGTTTTCCTTATGAAAGGGAGGGAAGGGGGTGTTTTAGCGGGGGTGGCAAGGAAAAGTCAAAGTAAAGACTAACAAAGCATTTGACAGTTGCCTATGTTTTGCTCGTTATCATCAGTCTCTGCGAGATTGCGATGTCAAGCTGGCTCTTGCTTCAGTATAGGTTTCACCATAACCATCCGAACGGAAGCGCTTTACTCGCCATTCGATTTCTCATGTTAGTATTGTCTTTTCCTTTTCTTTCTCGGCGTGAAGCAGGTGGGTTAACGAGAAACATGCACAGGTTCCCGGCATGCTGGACATCCCTCACCTCTGCGACTTACAGCATCCTCTTCCTTCATCCTTCCTATTCAAAGCATCCTCTCAGTTCCATCGGTGCGCAGAGCGTCTGGATTTTCCTTACTTGGATCTTTTGGGTCGTCGGTGCGGGTATGCTGAACGCCGCTGTGCCGCGTGCGTTGATGGATCTCAAGGAGGGATGCGTGGGTGTGGTTTACTGCGAACAAATTCGGGGAGTTTTCGGTGAGTTTTACATCTTTCCATGACCATTGGCTGGCTGCCAAAGTCGCTTTGGTGATAACAAAGAGAAGCTAACTGGATACTTTCTTTGAACCTCGTTTCACCGATCTATTTGGGATGGTTGTTTGTCAACTGATAATTGTGGCTCGGGATGGATGGGAAAACAGGCGTCGCAGTGCTGCAAAGGTGAGGCTTTCGCTTGATCTGCCCACCATCATTTCACGCATCTGTGTTTCTATTCAATGTCTTTTTGTTATCTCTCTTCCGTTTCGTCCTCTCGTCGCATCCTCGGCGTTTCTCTTTTCTTCTCTTCACATCCATCGCCTCCTCGTTCTCGCTTTGCACTTCCCGCATCGGGTACTAATCATTTTCTTATACCCAACCTGTAGTTGATACTGACAGGCGGCCTATGTGCGATCCTCTGGTTAGCCTGGCAGTCCGCACGCGATACCTGGACGGCTGCGAACCGACCCTTTTCGGTCATGAGTCGTACTTCGAGGGTGGTTGGGCAGAAGGTCTGACATCTCTGGATCATGGCTCTCGGGTAGTCTGGATCTTGTTGGAGAAGAAATCTGGGCCAGAAGTGGAAGGCCATGTATTTATACAGTCACTAAGGGATATGCAATTTGAAATTGTATGTAGCATGTCTAGGTGTTGGATGAAAATGCAGTGTGGTTTGGGTACATAAATTACATGACGTGGATAAATAAGATGTTTAGTTGTTCAGGTCGTTACGGCTACAATGGGGGAACCATAGAATATGCGAAAAGGGGGTGCTATGGCTCGTCGTACATGACCAAGAAAGAAGGCCGGATGGCATCGTTGGTGTATACGACCAACTCATCGTAGTTGAGGCTTCCGCCCTTCTCAGCGAGGACAGAGTCAAAGCCGTTGGGTGGGGTAACGAGGGTGGTGTTGTCTTGCATCATTTTGCATCCTTTACCAACAACCACTTTGTTCAAAAGGATGGCCTTGAGGTGGGATTTGCAGTCGTTGTGCGAATAGTCGTTTGATCTGCAACACAACGTCAGGAGCGATTCAGAGAGAGAGAGAAGACGAGGATGGACTAACTTGGATGAGGTGGACGAGGTGTAGATCCCTTTCCCGAAGCGACCCCAACCTGTCTTCTTCCCCCACAGCGAGATATCATAAGAGTTGCGGATGATCGAGCAGAGGGAGCAAGTTGTAGATGAACAAAAGGTGGTATGGCCCTTGTCACCCAGATTGCAGACCCTACGGGTTCCATGCCATCGACGGTTCTCGTTACCAGCGGACCGGCCCTGGGCAACGAATTGGCCTTTGGCCTCTATTGCAGCCCTACGGAACGCAGGGTTAGCGTCTGGGTGTCGCATCTCAGCAAGCCGGGAAAGCTTACCGATATGAATCGTAGCTAGCAGAGGCAGCAGGTGTGATGACGATCTTGTAGACACGGCGGACAGTGGGACATGTCGTGCCTGTGTGTCTCCACGAGACCTTGAACTGTTCGGCCACTAGACAAGGACGTTGAGCATCGGGGAGAAAACGTGCGGTCAGAGAGGAACTCACCACTCTTGAAGGTGACATGGCCATGGGGGACCTCTAGGACAGCAGGCCCTTTTTTCTCTGCATCGTCAATGCAGGTCTGTGAACAGAAATGAGAGTTGGCCATCTTCTGCGCCTTCATGCACATGAGACAGAGGTTCTCCGCGAGACTGACAAAGAAGGATCAGCCGAAAGGCTCACTAGGAGTATGGTGAGCGACTTACGTCTTGTGAGCCATCGAGCAGTAGTCCCCCGTCGAGTGGGCCGCATTGTTACATCCAGGGGCTTTGCAGACTGAACACGAACGAATGAGTACAGATGCAACAAGATGAATATCGAGCCTCTTACTCTGACCCGCTCCTGTGACCAACCCTGACTGTTTCTTCTGAGGGTTCGCCTGTCGCGCGCATGCCTTGCTGCAATAATCATGGGTGCGCGTTCCATCAGAGTACTTTGGTCGGTTATGACAGAACTATAGTTAGGGTTCGCGACGTCAGTTCATGTCATATCAAGGGTATTAGGGGCGGGAGAGACTGACGGTACAATTGTTCGAGTTTGAGGACGCGTGTCCAGAGCTCGCCTTCGCGCTTGCGGAGGACGACCTGGGTTTGGTGGTCGCAGCGCAGGTCTTGCCGCAGTACGGATGTGTCTTTGAACCGTCAAAGTACTTTGGCTTCACGTGGCAGCTCTTCGAGGATTGTTAGCTTCTGCGGTTGACATAATCGATGCAGGCACTTACGACGCAGAGAGCTATGGAGCTGATCGCAGCCGTACCGTTCCCCGTGCTAGACGGGTTCGATGGTGCGGCAGGAGGTGTGTTGGCCGACGTTTGGTTCCCTGGTAGGTTCGAAACGTTCTGTAATGGTGCTGCGGGTGGCATGTTCTGTGGCGGGGGAGGGGGCGGGGGAGGGTTATTTGCTTTCTGTAGATTGCTCGCCACCGTGCTGAAGAAAGAGAGCGCCAATGGGATGTGCTGAGCCATGGATGCCATGGGGTATTAAAGTTCAAGCAGCAGAGTGATGGTTCCGAGATTGGAGATCGTTCGGAGAGGAGGTATGCGAGGGGACGGGGATTCCATGCGTTGTTTTTAAACAGAAGAAGCAAAGCATGTTCATCGATAGAACGTGTTTCAGGTTGTGAACTGCCCGCATCAGAGTGTGTCCCTTGTTCGGAATTGGGCAACGAGGCAAATGAGGGGGAAGGCGTGGCATTCACGAGGCCGTGATTGCGACCAAGGGTGTTTCGTTTGCTTATCGACTTTGCCGTTCGTCCCATTTGAAGGAGTCATTTGAGCGCGTTCGATCATTCCTCCCCTTTCACCTCTACCATCCACTACTTCCAGGATTTCATGCCTTCTCTAGTCAAGACCGCCTTCAACTGGGCTAACCTCCGCGGAGGACCTTCAAGCCCTCCACAACTGGACCTATGTGATGTAAGTGCATCACGTCGCGTACACCGCAGAATATAAGAAAGCTTACCACTTGCTTTCATTTATTCAGATCTGCGGAAAGAAACCGAAGTTTGTCGATAATGGCTTTAAACACCCGTACTGCAGCAGGAGTTGTGCAAGGAGTGGACAGGGACCAAATGGCCCAAACCCTTCCGCCTGCCTGCTTCGTGGGTGCCGTGCCACAGGGAGACCTGCGTTTGCCAACTTTTGTTCTGATCTGCATGCTAGGTATGGTATCGATAAGAGCATATGAAATATCCATGCTGAACGCCGCCTGTCTGGTTCATTTTAGAGAGGGCGTGAGAGTGGGCATTGTGGCTGGCTGCTCGCAATGCAAGGTCCAGCCCAAGAGCGTCGGCAACTTTTGCATTCCATGTGAACGCCAGTCGCGAGGGGCGCCTCGTTTGAGAGAATTAAAACCGGACGGTGCTACGTTCAAGAGTGGTAAGTTGACTTTATGGATCGCTTAGAGTCGATCACTTACCCAATATGCCAGTGCGGGCCCAGTTTCTGAGTGAATGGGAGTCGGGCGGCTCTCCACCATCTTTTGAGAAGGTTTTCGAGGTTGTGCTACCTCGAGAGCACCGCGTGCGGTACGACCAGGCTAGGTAGGTGACTGCTCCAGCAGTGCTGATTTCCATGAGCTGAGCAACGTCAGATTGGCAAGGCCTTCGCTGGCGGAGGTCCGAAGCTTCCATTGCTCCCAATGCATCTGCGATCTGGGCTTCAAGGACACGGCGTTATGCAACTTCAAGTCCTGTGGCATCTGTTGCATCGTCAAGTCGGCTTTCAAGTCCTTTGCCTTTGGTGTTCCTACAAACAAGGGTCGGTGAGTAGGCATCTGGTTTCACTTTCTAGAGGGAATGTTGATTAGCAAACAACAGTTTCGGCGATGGGATTTACTCTTACCGGAATCCAGCGCTAGCAGACCTCTTTGCAACTTCGTGCACGTCCTCGCCGTATCGTGTTATGATTGCTTGTGATGTCTCCGTCGAAGCTGGGCAACTTTCGGTGAGTGGCATCGGGTTTTTTGACAGAAACAGATTCTGAGGGAACAACAGAACGACGAAAACGAATCGCTATACGTTCAAAGTGCGGACAGCATCCTGCCTGCATTCGTAATCATGTATACATCAAAGTAGAGAGAGAAACTGGGAGCGACTGGATCTTGGATAACTTATTGCAATAAAGATAGGAGCTGTTATGCATGGGTCATAGGTGTCTTGAAGAGATTCGTGATCACCGCTTTAAGCTTGGAGCCTTTGTGCCGAGGTGCGTCACCATAGACGATGATATAGGCCGGACGAATGGCATCGTTGCTGTACACCACCGTTTCTTCATAGTTGAGGTCAATGCCTGGTTCCCCAATGACCTGAAAGGATGTTAGCAGTGGCATGCCGCACATGACAGGTCGGACACACAGAGTGATAGCCGAAGGGAGGTTCTGTATAGCTAGTCGCATTCTTCTGCCGATAGTTGGGCCTTCCAACGACAACTCGGTTGACGAGGATGGCCCTCGAGGCAGACTCCTGCTCTGCGTTGACTGTGTAGTCATCTGCCTCTGAGGTACGGTCAGGACGTTGCGCTCTCCGGTATTTATAGCACTTACTGGACGAACAAGACGTCGTGTAAATCCCTCGACCAAAACTACAGCCTCCATTAGTTCCGAGCCAACGCAGGCGATTGAAATGTCTTACCGCTTGAAGCGGTGTTTGGCCCCGCACATCTTCACTTCATAGGATTTTCGGATAACACTGCATAAGCTGCACAAAGGCAGGTCACAGGGACGAATACTGCGAGGGTCATCACCCAACAGGCAGCGTCGCGTTGTCCCGTGAAAGAGAAGCTGCTCGTTGGCAGGGTTCTCAATCCTACCCGCTAGACCGGGAGCAGAAGCTATTCTTGCTCTTGACTTTTGTTCAGCGTCTAGATCTTGCATTTATGTGAAGGTACGCACCGATATTGATAGAATGGTTGCAGAACCTCTTCTGACATTGCAACCCGGAAGATAGAATGAATATGGGGTCGCTTTTTCTTTGGATGTAGCCAGCCTTTCTTGAAGCTCTTAGATACTGAAAGAACATGAGAAGCCGGGAAGTGTGTTATAAATTGTCACTGACGTTCAATATACTTGGTATCGCTGGGTGAAAGAGGTACCAGCCTCTTCGACTCGCCGCATCCTTGATTCTGTAGATGCTCAAAGCTGAACTCATCAATAATCCCGGACATTGCAGCAGTTAACGGTGAGGACAAACCATTCACGGCCAGCACCTTTATAGATAGATTCGTTGCAAGTTAATCTTGCATGACCTTTGGCATGTCGTGATCAGCGCAACCCGGCGTTTCAGGTTACCTGCGTGGCCTGCGCGTGTTCGCCATTGTCCAAGGGCCCAGCCGCATTTGGGTCGACTTATACGTACTTAGCGTCGAAATATCCTCGGTGGCGGCACAATGGTGCAGAATGATTTGAACCGAACATGGGCGTCGCGGTGAAGGAGGGAAATGTTGGGCGCTTGACAATCAGGAAATTTCAAAGTCCGCATCAGCCAATCAACAACCAAATAAACTCGCTGCTCTGGAACCACGTTGGCTCCTTGCTTTGATCATCGATACGGAAATGCATGCGCAACGAGGCTCAGACGTGCAGCTGACCATTATCTCTGGAAGAGGCTTGTATTGAGCTTAATTACTTGAACCTGCGGTCGCTCTAGAATCCTTCACCAAACCCTCTGCTTTCACAAGCTGTTTGCCTTGTATTCGCTCCTCAACTCTACGTTTGCAATGGCTGCCAATCGCAAGACAATCACTATTTTGACGTCACCTGCGACTTCAACAAAGTCTCTGCCTCCTTTTCCCGGTGCTAAGGCTTCCCCAACAGCAGGGGGTGCAAAGCAGTATCGCATCGAGGAACGGAAAAGGACAGTCTATGTGACTTCTGACCTCGACCCTTCGGAATGGGATACCGAAAGCCTTGACGCCGTCTTTAACATGGCGCAAGCTCAGCAGGGTGAGCAAGGCACTGCGAACGATGGGAATCCAATTCGTCGGGCCCGGTCTCTCGTTGAGACTCAGTTCATCATTACAGAAGACACTTCGCCGAGCCTTGCTGCTCAAGGCTCTTCCAGTAGCCACCATTCTCAAGGACGTCGAGGAGTAAAGAGCACTGGCCACCTTTATCAAGGCAGTCCGGTCACATCTCCCGACTCTCCTCGACGCAGTCCGGGCACCCGTGCTCGCATCTTGTTTTATCACAAACACGACCCATACTATGGCTTCACGAACTTCTCTGCGCATCCTGTGACATACATGGGGAAGCGGTACCCAACCAGCGAGCACCTCTTCCAATCATTCAAGGTACGCTATTCTATGTTTCTTCCTTGAGGTAACCCATTTCATCCTTTTCCATAGTTTCACGGCCATAGGCCCAACCTTGCAGAGCATATCCGAACGTGTTCTGAAAGGCCCAGTGTTGCCTTTTCGGAGGCAAGGCGCTTCCAGCCCGAGGTTCGCCACGATTGGAGTCGGGTGAACATTGAAAAGGTTGGCTTTGTCCAGCTAGTCAACTTCCTATTGCTCACACGCACGCTTCACAGATGGACGAAGTACTTTGGCATAAATTCACACAGCATCTAGACCTTAAAGCCGAACTGCTGGGAACCGGCGATGCGGAGCTTGTCGAAGTGGGTTTCTCACTTGCCCTTTCAGACACATGACTTATCGATTTGTAGGATTCTGATAAGGACGCGTTCTGGGGTGTTGGCTCGGACCGCAAGGGACGAAACGAGCTAGGCAAGGCGCTCGAGCGCCTGCGAGAGAAATTGAGGGACCAGCGCCATTGATCTGATATGAAACACCATCGATACTGTCATCGCCTCGTTTCACGCTTCATGTTCGCGGCCTTGCAACTATGTATGTTGTGCGCTATACACGTGTTCTCTACGCCTGCATTGTCTTCGTGTTTCTTCCTGATTGATATCGATGGAGGCTAGGACAGACTGTTCGAGCCCTTTGGCCTCGAGGCAGACATGCTCCTGGGTGAGACTGACTTATTAGAGGTGCCTTCGCGAATATCTGTTCCCCAACTTCCCCACTCCTACCTCTCCATCTCATCTTCGATCGAACATGGCTACCCGCAATCCTATCGTCCCAGCTGTGCCAGGTGCTCAGTCCTGCGATGTATGTCCATTGTCGCTCTCCTCCCAAGACATCGATCTAACCCTTAGCCCGCCTGCAGTACTGTCATCAGAAACCCAAATTCTCGAACCATTCCTACTGCTCAAAGACGTGTGCCACTCAAGCGGCGACGCTGTGCAATGTAAGTAGCATTTTGGGCTCCTTTGCCCCGTCTTGCCCGTCTTTTAGACTTCGATGCGGGCTTGTGGGTGGTCCCGGGGTGCATCTCCGCCGTCATCCTTGGGCGGGAGAGCCCGCGGTGCCTTGGCACCAGGGACCCGAATTTTCAGTCAAGGGCCTCATACGATTACGAGGTGCCGATAGACACAGATCTTGCCGCATGCCCAGTGCAGATCTTTGCGTTAAACTCGCCTTCCCGCTGTCACCACCACCCTTATTCTCTTACCCTTGTTGCCTTCATTTTGTCTTCCTTCGCGTGTTCTTGACGTGGAAACGAGTCTAACCCTTTATTGGTTTAGCATTGCCACAAGAAGCCCAAGTTTCAGAATTTTGACTATTGCGGGAAGAATTGTGCAACCCTGGCCAACCCTGGCGGCGCAAAGGCTGGGGGAGGTGCACGCCCTCCCCAAGGGAACAATGCCCAATCGAAACCTGCTCCCGCGCAGCGTGGGCAGTTCCAGCAGCAGCAACAGAAGGCTGCCTTTGACCCTCTCCAAATTGCGAGTACGTTACTCCCTGTTTCTTGTCACTCATCCAGCCCTAATGCCACGGCAGAACTTGTAGCTCAGCAAATCCCTCAAGTCCAAGCTCTACTCGCAGCAAATGGGCTTGCTTCAACGATCCAGCAGCAGCAGCAACCCGCCCAACAACCGGTCAACAATCAATACGCACAGCAGCCAGCGCCCGCCACCCATCGTTCAACCAACTCGAACCCTTCCAACCCGGTGAACAATCCATTCATGAATACCATGAACCCAGCGATGGCCTCAATGCCTCAGCCAGGGCATTCCAACACCGGTCGTGAGTCTTTCCTTCCCTTCTGGTAATCGACGAAGGACGATCTGACTGAGCCACCAGTCGCCCAAAACAGCTTCCAGCAACCCCAGTTTCAACAACCTGTCAATACCGACGATCTTGACTGCCTTATCCCAGGCTGCGGCAAGCCTGTCCACATCGACGCGAAAGGTTTGAAGACGAGCGACTATTGCTCTCAGAGACATCGAGAGTGCGTTTTATTATTATCTCTAACGTTTGAGAGAGATCACTGACTGTTGCTCTTGTCGTTCCTCAGGGAGGCTGTTACTTCAGGCCTCGTATCGCCTTGCATCATGTGTCTCACTAGACCTCAGAGCCATACCGACTACTTTTGTGGTCGGACATGTAGGGAGGAGTCGTTGAACAAGCGGTATGATGCTGCTGAGCCATCCCGGGTCGAGGAGGTGGAGGAGCAAGACGAGGGGTTGCTTGCAGACCACAACGGGGATGGCACTGGACAATATCTCAACTGAATATTGAAAGGATATTTATTCAACCACTTGGTACAACACGAATATTAAAGTCGGAATGATAATTTTATAGCCTTCAGTCGGCGTGATTAAGTATCGAGGATATGTATAGGTGAATGACTCAATGAGACGAGATGGACACGATGAATAAGGTAGGGGGAGGGGCCTATACGGCTTGTCGCGGTTACTTGCGACTGCGTCGGCGGCACGCTGAGCAAGGTCGAACCTTTGTCGGATCCGCCTTCACGAGGATATCATGGCACACATGGCACGGCGCAGCCCTGTAAGGAATTAGTATATGAGGTGTAGGCAATAGACGTGGGAAGATGGAAACGTACGGTTCGGATACATGGGCATTTAGGATATGAACACCCAGACTCTCAACGTTGTTGGCTTGGAAAGGACAGCCATCGCGTCTGCACGGGAGAGGATCCATCTCGTGGGCCTTGAAGCGATCCATCACAGTATGTGCTTCCTCGCGCTAATAAACGAAGATCAGCATAGGAGGATTGTATTAATAATTGGGGACGTACTGCGAGAGCCTCTGCGCCGATCGAAAAAGGTCCATACCTGGAAAGACGGGAGGTCTTGCGCTCCCGGCTAGAACCCCTACTCTTAGACGAGCTCCGCTTAGTGGATGGCTTCTCGTCATGTTTATGCGATCGATCATGAGAAGATTTGCGATCCGTGCTTGGCTTGGAGACCGACTGCTTGCGACTTCTGTTGGAGCTAGAATGGTGCGAATGGTTGTGGTGGTCGGCCTTGTGCTTAGAGGTAGTGACAATGGACGTCCTGCGGCTTCTAGAGTCATCGATTGCGAGGTTGTTCGTAAGCCCAGGGTTGCTGGAGGAGGTTCGGCGAGATCTGGAAACTGCTTGAGGGAAAGGGTGGAGACCGGTAGGCTGGAATCCTGTGGGGAGAGCAAGCTGTCCATTGTGATGCAGAGGAGGGTTGAGATTTGGGATTCCTGGATGCCCAATGGCCGATTGAACAGCAGCAGTCGTCGAGTTCCTGCGACTACGACGCTGGTGACTGTTGGAGGGAAGAAGGGCAGGCCTGTCGGCCGCAGAGGAAGAGCTCCTGCGGGCCCTGGGCACTGAGGAGGAGCTGTAGCCGTAGGTATCAAGTCCAGGTCGGGCGGTAGAGTTCTTGTGCTGTTGACGTGTGTCAGAGGTAACAAACATCCGGCCATCGACTGTCCCTGACTGCTGTATGGGAGGCAAGGGCTTGGTTTGGCGATGTGCCTGTGCTTGGAGATACTCCATGGCAACCCTTTGGGCCTCTGTAGGCCTTCCATCGGGTTTCTGGATGCTTTTTCGCTTGCTCTTCTTTGAGGCGGTAAACTCCCAGGTGCTTTTGTCGGATGCCGTGTCGTGAGCCTGAAGTACAAGCAGTTGATGAGCACTAAAGCCAGGTGTAGATGGATGTGCAGCAGTCAAGTGAGCAATAGCTCTAGGGTCAAGCTGCTGAAAGTTCGAGATGGCGGATGGATAGCTAGAAGTAGCTAAGAGGGTCGCGGGCACGTTGACATTGCGAACAGGGAAGGTCAACGTTCCTTGCATCCGAGGACCATGAAGGTAATGATGAGCTGCTTGACTGTGAGCAGGGTGAGCAGATTCTCTCCTAGGCTGGATAGATCTCCTCTGAGGGAGGCTTTGATGGTGCTGAATGTTCATGATAGCGAGGGACGATACCAGATTGGAAAATCAAACCACGGTGACGATGGAAAGAGTCAGAGTTGGGGGTGCCCGTATTTATTATCGGCGACAAAGAGCGTGCCACAGATGTGCAAACGCGTGGTCAGTCCCCGAAGTTGCCGAAATGGTGTTTAAGCGCCAGGACAATGCACAGTGGTCGTGGCTGCCACATGTTGACAAGTGTTTTCCGGATAATTCCACGGGGTTCATCCAGGACAAAGTGGACGCCAGGGTGTATATCCTACAGCTTGTGTGGCCCAGGTCAGCCTCGTGCCTGGACAATAACGGTTATGGCCAGAAAGAAAGGAAAGAGCTTAAAATTGTGGTCCCGGACACAGAACGTGTCGCTGATTCCGATCAATATCAGCTTTTGATCCGGCGGTTCGCTTGTCGGGAACTGTGTGTGCCTTTTCGCAGCAACCACCGAGCACCATGTCTGCTCGCATATCGGGAGCCATTGCCAAACGGGCTCTGTCTACCGCACTGCACTCTGGTCGCACCTCTTGGCTGAAATCCTTGATTCCCGCTGTATCAATAGGGAATAAGCGACTATCTTCAACCAAAGTCAACTATGAGGGCCATATTCCTCTGAATTGGGTTGAGAATGCCATACTCACTGCAGGGGCAGCGTATATGTCATTGACAGATCCAAGGCGCGGAGGTGAGTGAATGGATTCTACACCAACGCCCCAGGCTCTTACCTATGGCAGACATGGTAGCGGCCCTTGGGGAAACGACGGCAGGGCCAACAGTGTCGTGGCTTCGTGACACCATGCTGAAGAGTCCTGAGGGTCGCCAGATTTTGAAAGACCGACCCCGTATTAACTCAACCACTGTTAACATGGATAAGCTTGCCCAGCTACCTGATGGAACCTTTGGCAAGGCCTATGTAACGTGGTTAGAGAGGTGTGGTGTCACCCCAGATACCCGAGAACCTGTGCGTAACCCAATATAACTCCAAGACGTGCCACTAACCTTCGTAGGTTCACTACATTGATGATCCAGAGTTGGCGTATGTGATGCAGCGGTACCGGGAGTGCCATGACTTCTATCACTGCATATGCAACATGCCCGTCAACGTTGAATCAGAGCTTGCGGTCAAGTACTTTGAATTTGCGAACCTGGGCCTTCCGATGACTGGTTTGGCTGCCCTGTTTGGCCCTCTACGGCTGAGCGCCCAGAAACGTCAGAAGCTTTTCTCGGAGGCCGTGCCTTGGGCTGTCAAGTGTGGTAGCAGCGCCAGGAGTCTCATTACCGTCTACTGGGAAAAGCGATGGGAACAGGACGTTGAGGACATGAAGAAGGAATTCGGGATCTGGGACCCTCCGCCAGCCAGATGGAGCAGACCCCTCAGCGAAGCGAAAGAGGCAGCCGAGCGTCGTGCACAGGTGGCTCGGGGACAGTAATCACTCAGTCTCAGATGCTTTCCAAGTATGCCTAAATTTCTTCAAGTATATCCATGGACTTGATCAATTCAATCTTCGTGACCTTTTGAGTGGACTCCGCTGATGCACCGAATAGTGACACTCGGAATGCGTTGGTCTTGCTCGCTTGGGCGCTCTCCCGCGGCAGTGCTTGGGCGGGCACAGTCAGCCTATTGGTAAAATGGTTTTAGGATTTCTCATGGGTCTCGTCATATGGCGCTTCTTTCCCAACCTTTGAATAGGTTGCAACATGACCATCCCTGCACGTCTTGTTTTCGCGCGATAGATACCCTTTGGCGATTCGATTCACTGGTGGTCGCCCACACCCGTTGGGCCAATCATCTATGGCGATCTTTTAGTTAGGTACCACTTCAGTGACACCTCTGACAGCAAGCGTTGAACGGAACATGGCGAAGATCAAATGATCGCACTACGGAAATGAAGGGATGCGGGATCCCCAGTCAAGCCCAAAGATCGCTCACTGGCAGTTCAATTGGGCGTACTGGTGTAAACACCTCAGCTTGGCGAGCTGCCTTCATCTGGGGGCCCTGCCTCTGTCCATTTCAGCCTCAAAGTACAAATGCGAGCATCACCGAACCCTTTCAGAGCCACCCAGCGACTAATAGGAGCTTACTGCTGTCAATTTAGCCCTTGGGGCAGCAACGTTTTTTCGGCCTCAATTACCCACGTAGTTCACTGCAACTCCTTCCAGCCGCTTCCGTTTGCCTCGCTTCAAGTTCTGGCCTTTTCTGGCTTGCAGCAGCCCTGCCGGACCTCGGTTTATGTTAGTTAAAGGTAGATGGTTCTACTAAAAACGCCTCGCCTCGTAACAGCTTCCTCTAGTTCCTAAGAAGGGAATGGCGACGAGGGTGGTGGTTTCTCTCAGATTCGATCGGGAAATTTCCAAACCCGACATTGATGCAACCCAGCCTGATCAATCGACACGCCTATATTTTGTGCAAGAAGACCCCTTCTTTATGCTTATGTTTGGCTTCTTAGACTTCAAAATTGCTTCAAAAAACTTTGTTCAGAGTTCTTCTTTGTCCGAATCCTTCTCTTCATCCACTACACGCCCCAGATCTTGCAGAAAACATTCGGTACCAATCACTTTGCGCATGAGTTCGTATTTCAAAAAGCTGTAACGTCACACTCACGCGTCCCGTTTTTGGTCAATTAGCACGATCCCCGTTTCCGAACGCGATCCAGTCCGAAGTCTTGGTTACGGTGCCTGAGCCATATATAAGACCAAAGCACGTTTTGGCCATCCACTTCGCCCCAATATCCTCCTCTCCACGTCCCGCCCCTTCCACCGTCAATGGCAAGCTGCCAGCAGACTACAATTCAGTGTGCAGGCTCGAAACAGTTGCCCAGCAAGCCCGTTTCCTATGGGGTACGTTACCGATTCGAAAGCCATCCCACGTACTGACATCCACCCACCCTCAGAATCGCTTGACGCGACTCTATCAAACACACTCTTCAGAGCTTGTCGAGACCGCATTCTCCCCGCTCAAGTACGCGGTATTCGCGCTGACCGGGTCTTCCGGCCTCCGCTGGAGTGGTGTAGCGCTGGCAAGCTCCCTCCCCAACGGCCAAGTGATGAGCAAAGTAGGATGCGTTGGAGGCGCTGTTCTTGCCGTCCTATTCGCAATCCTCTTGTTCTCTCGCAGTCCGGCACAAAGTGACGGTACTTCCAGCAACCACGAAGATCCCGCCGTCGTTTTGGCTTGGAGGCGGACCGCCAGGGTTGTATTTGACGAATCGTTGTACAGCGGGATGGCTTCAGCTCTCGGTGCTGCTGCATGTGCCGGAACGGGATCCTGGAAACCATTCGACCACTTGCCTTACATTGCTGCTGGAGCTCTTGGGCCACCGATCCTTGTCGTCGGCTTCTTCACTGTCGTGGGCGCCGCGTGCGGTGTTCGGTGGACATACAACAAGGCCCTGGACTGGTGGACAGGCTACCTCTAGGATTTCGCTCTTTCGGTTTTGACTTCACGCTTTCAATCACGACGTTCTTACCCTAAACCCCCATCTAATTGTTCTCCATTTGTATTTGCTTTGCTCCATTGCTCTCCTTGCTCTTGGTACATCATTCATTCTTCAGCGGTGTTTCGCTTTGTATATTTTGGCTCTCCTGGCTTGCATAGATGTCGTATCGTACACTTCGCTTAAGTCTGCACATTATCATACGTAGATTATAGATCTGCCGTTATGTTCTTCCTAATATTACAGATGACCTGATTCCTGCCTCAGATTAGGGTGCCATTTCGTACAAAAACTGCCCCTTGATTCATGGAATTCCAGGTTCCGTTCCACATTCGAGCGATTAACATCAGGAAGAACACCTCTTCCGACTTCAGTGAGGAGGCAGCTCGGACTTAGTGGACACACAACTTCCCTCGTGGCAAATGATAAGCGCTTTTCCATATTTGAATCGAAGCTACAAAAAGGGAACGTCGCAACCCAGTGCCACGCTGCCGCCACTGCTGTCAGAATATGTCAAATGCCGAACGAACAGCAAGTGATCAACGCGTAAGGAAGGTACAACAGCTTTACGAAAGGGACTGAATTGACTGCTGTGGGGTGCATTTCCATGAGGCTGAATCAAATGACGACTTTCCCCATGACAAGAGGTAAACGTGTCACGGAGAGTCCTACTGGGGTCCAACTAAACAGGTCGATTAGAAGATATCTCCTTGATGGCCTCCGAGAACGGCCTTCCAAGTCAACGTCAAGTCTCAAATATACTTCTTCAAACCAACAGCCTGGTGCTGACGAAGTCGCTGTAACATGGGCAGCGTCGGACACCCAGGGAAATCTCTCCTCGTGGAAGAGCCGTCTCTCATAAATGAGGATGCCACTAGAGATGTTGTATGGCAGGCGAGGTGCAAGCTGTCAACTGAGTTGACCCTCGGCTGGAAGGACCACTCACCTCAAGCGAAATACATGCCTTAGGTTTCTTATCAACCCCTTCGCATTCCGGAAAGCTTACTATAGTTTTGACATGGGTTGATTTGGGGTAATAAAGGTGTATTTGCACAGGAAGTCCGCCATTACCGAAGCGAAGGGATATACACAATAGAACCCAAATACGATACCATGCTAACCCACGACGGGAACGAAAATAGTGAAACAGATAGCAATGCACTCTCCCTCTGGCTAGCAATTTATCTATATTGATAACATGGCCGTATCCATTCGTCTGGGTCCTGTCCAAACTTGATGAGAAATTGTTGTAACTCTTATCCCATACTGCGCAGACCTTAAGATTTGCTGCTATCGTTTCACTTGTTTCAGGTCCAATGACGTTCGAGTTGTAGCTTATTGCAATCCTAAGGTTCGGCACCATCAAGCTAGGGTGTTGTGATGTTGCTGTAGCGTCTCGCTAGAAGCCCAGGAGAGAGATGTCTTTCGAGCATAAACGAGAGCGCCCGGTATGTGATGCCAATTACACTTGCCATCATCGCAAAATAAACGACCATGGGCAGTACAGAAGTATCGCTAGCTGTCTTGATGCTTTCCCCGGGTCGCAATACGTTCGGCTTGCAAGCGTAAGGGCAACCAAGTAAATGCAATGGCGGAGGTTGCCAGGTACCCAGGTGAGCGACATCAGGCGAGGGCGAAGACATCGTTGGCCGAACATGGGGAAATAATAAAATTTTCAATCATCTCCTACCCTTGGGTCTCTTCGAACAGTGCCTAGGCGAAAATGAAGGAGTTTTCCGAGTCGGGCACTAAAGAAGATGGCACATTCCGTGTCTGGACCAGATACTGTACTACACGCACACGATCGATGGTGGCAAAGACCGCTCCACGATTTGAAAATTGCATCGAGAAACTAATCGAAGCCGATACTACTGCCAGCGAAAGATCAGAAGTTTTGAGGTCCAATTGAGCATCGAGGACCCTGACGTTCGAAGCTATGGGTTTCCCTGTATCTTTCGCAATTTACCATTCGCAGCAAGCGGCACTTAACCAAAGGTAGTCCCAAAACACAATACTATCCAAGTGCCATCGACTCCAAGCGCCCAAAGGCGCCCAACGAGCTATTACCCCCGAGCAATCAAACCGTTATGTAACACGGGTCAAACTCTCTTGACCAATGACCGCGATGCTGGTGGCCAATTCAGCGCGACGTGTGCTTGCCCGGCGGCAGCATACGTGCATTTCTCGAGCAGTGCAGGCGTACTATGCTTCAACGTCTAGTATCCATCCCGTTATTCGCGAATTCGCAGGCGAATTGCGTGGAACGCAACCCACATTTCGGGTGGAACCTCAGAGCATCCGCATTCTGGGTAAACCCAGCGCGTTTCTGGCAACCCTCCTGGTACGTGACCACTGTTGGGGCCATCTATTTCTGGAGCTGACTGAAAAACAGGCCATGATTGATCGAGCGGAGAAGAGAGTATTCATATCATCACTTTACATCGGCTCAAAAGAAGCTAAACTTGTGAGGAGCCCAACGTGGACGGGCACGAGCTATACACTAACGGGATGGTATAGATATCGTCACTCAGGAGTGCCCTGCAGAGAAACTCTGAGCTGCAAGTCCACCTGCAGCTGGACCTTAATCGTTCGACGCGGCCGGGCGAATCCTCCACGGCCAGCGTCTTGCTACCTCTGGTGCAGGAGTTTCCTGATAGGATGCATGTATCTCTCTTTCGAAGCCCCCACTTGCGAGGGCTTATGGCCAAAATCGTGCCACCACGCTTCAACGAAGGCTGGGGAACATGGCATGCCAAAGTATACGGCGCCGATGATGAAGTCATGATCAGTGGGTGCGTAGTGTTGTTTATCTCGTGGGTTCTGAGGCTTACCTTCCCATGCACAGAGCCAATCTAAACAACTCATATTTCACGAACCGGCAGGACAGATACCTTCATTTTCATAGCCATAAGAGTCTGGCGCAATACTGCTTCGACTTCTTGAAAGTCGCGTCCTCGTTTTCGTTCCGCCTTCAAGCTCATTCATCTGGCGTACCTCTTGGCCCTCACTCTTACGCGAACGAAGGCTACGCTATCGAATGGCCTAACCCTGAGGTCCATCCTCATCGGATTCACGATATGGTTAGAAACGCGTTTTCGCAATTTCAACAGTCGTTTTTATGCGAACGCGTGGAGGGATCGGAGTCATCGTCAAACCATGTCTTTATCCACCCTCTCATACAAGCAGGGCAATTTGGCATTCGAGACGAAGAGTCCATCTTTGCCCGATTGTTCCAACACCTGCGCTCTGCTGGCACCCAGAGACCCTTGCTGGACTTGACGAGTGGTTATTTCAGCCTGTACCAACCTTATCAAGACTTGATCCTGTCGGCTGCCAGCGTCGACTGCCGCGTTGTTGCAGCAAGCCCAAAGGTTTGTCGGGGTTTAATCCTCCGCCACAAAGCTCTGACACGTCGTGTTCTAGGCCAATGGCTTCTATGGATCAGCCGGGTTATCCGGTCTAATTCCAGAAGCCTACACACTGTATGAGCAGCGCTTCATGAAAGCCGTGAAGGCTGCTGGGCGGCTTTGGTCAGGACCACCGCCTGAAGGACAGGGAGTACTTCTGAGCGAATGGGCTAAAGCAGGCTGGACGTACCATGCCAAAGGTCTGTGTGAGAACCATGATGCCATATTTTTGCTGACTTCCATTACTTTCCTCCTTAAATCCTCAGGCGTTTGGCTATCACCGGACTCCAATTCATCGCCGATTTTGACCCTGTTTGGATCTACAAATTTGAATGCTCGTTCGGCTCACCTCGACACAGAATTATCGTTTCTCATGATCGTCCCATCTGAAGCACCCACTACCTCCGAAAATGCCTCTCCCACCACGGTCGCTCCGCCTGCTTCCATAAACCCTGTTGCTCTGTCGACTCTTCGTCAAGATCTATCCCAAGAAGTCTCTCGAATCCGAGAAGATACAGTTGATTGGCAGGGCGGCCAGCGGAAAGTTCAATTTATCACTCGATTTTTGGTTCGTGTGCTAAAAGGAATGCTTTGATGTGCTCTTTCTACCTCGATTTCTATGCGTCACCCTTTGCCCGTCCCATTGCTATTTACACGGCAACGTCGTTTGCGATTACCACCAGCTCAACGATTCTCCTTTTATCCAGGGACGTCGTCTCTGGCTCCGTCACCACTCTGCAAATCCAGAAAATAATTAATATCAGTTTCGAGGAGCCGAGCGAATTACTCGGACCTTGCTGAGACAGCCTTGTGCCTTACGAATTCCGCGTAGCCGTTCATGTCACCGTTAGGAATCGATCTTCGGATCCCTTCAATGAGGTAGAAGGCTCCAACTCTCCCATCCTTCACAAGGTCAGTCATCAGCGACAAGTTCCGCCTGCAGAACTATTTTCCCGACCTGTGCGCAGGGGTTGTTTCCACTCTCGACGAACCCCTTCCAACTAATCCTCAATTTGCTGCTTTTGCGCAAGGTGAGGATTTGGCTCTTGACTTGTTCATAACTTGCGGTGAAGCCGTTGATTGACGCTTGGAGATCCTTGGAGAAAGTCTCTTCAATTGCTGAGACCGCGCCTTCGCTTGTCTCTGCCTCGAAAACAGCCTGAATATGGCGCTTGCACCATTCTGTAAGTGATAGTGTTTCTTCCGCTTGAGGAGCCATGATCAGTATGAAGGTCATTGAGGACCGCGCGCGTCTGGCCTTTATCGTTTCAGAACGCCCTCTTCTTGGCTCAAAGTGCGCTTTCGAAGTGGCGCTTGACCTTCTCACAGTAAAGAACATGCTCTACATCGCAAGAGAGGCCGGTGCAGTCGCACTTCGCTCGCCACTGTTGTCTAATATGGCTCCGGAATTGCGCGAAGAAGCGCAGATGTGACCTGAAAAATCTTTATTAATCTCGAAAAGGTCATTCCATTGCCTTCTCAACGGCGGTTCTGAAGAACTTGCGATGCGCGCCTATTTGGCTTCCAAGCGCCCATTCTCAACCGAACTCGGATCAATATCGGAAGCGTCCACTTGGCCCAACCGCACCGCGCAGCTGGACCCACTTTCTTCCACAACCTACTTCCGTGATGGACCTTAATTTCGATTTCGACCCCATGGACGTCTTCATCACTGCAGGGGGAGACGATGACGACGTAGAGGACATCCTGGCCCGTCAGGAAGAAGCTCGGGAGGCACTGGAAGACCAGATGAGGAAAGCCCAGGCAATGTTGTCAATACTCGTCCACAAACGAGATGAGCAAATTGCGCTGTACCGGGAGGTGGTAGAGAAATCTCAGCAGCTTGGCGATGAGGTGTTGCATAGACTAGTCGCTGAGAAGGCGGATCTGGATGCAGAGATTTCGCTCCTGGAGCAGGATCAGAGGATTTGGGAGCGGGCGCGGGCAGATGCTGGGCTGGAGGACGAGGCGCTGGTGAAGGATCTCATTGAGGAGAGGACAGATATATGTGCCAAGTTGGAAGACTTGAAGGCCCGCAGAGCTTCAGTGGAGGCTCGCTTGTACCACATTGAGAACCCAGTGTTCCAACGTCTTCCACCAGAAATTGTCCAGCAAATATTTGTTCATTGCACCTTCAGCACTGGCAAGAACAAGCGGGATCCCGAGTTCTTTGGCGGTAACGATATATTCATCAAGCCCAGCATCGAGAAGGGGCCGCTTCTGTTCACCAGGATTTGCAAAACCTGGCGGTCACTAGCACTTTCGCTTCCAGCAATCTGGTCAAGCATCCATGTATCGGTTGGCACAGCCAGCAAGCAAACTCAATCCAGTCCACCTCTTCCAATACTCAAACAATGGATCGAACGCTCTGGCAGTCGGCCTCTCAGGTTCCAGATCTCTGAAGCCAGAGACCGACTTGCCGAAGGTCGCTCTACCCAACCCTCTCAGTCTGCAGGTCCGTCTTCAAAAGTGGAAGAAGAGCAACCAGACCTCGAAGCCATGGTCAAACTATTCATTCCTCATTACACCCGTTGGCAATCAGCACGATTCATGCTGCGGAACGAAGACGATATCGACCTCGTCTTTCGGGATCTGCCCATTGATGCTGCATATCCAACTCTTCGTGATCTGCTCATTGCGAGAGGTAGCTGGGATCTAATTGAATCTCCAGTCAGCACCGAACGTGTTACGAGCATGCTTCGCAATTCCCCAGCTCTGACGGCCTTTCGGTGGGGAAATCAACGGTTCGCAACGTTTTCCCAAGACGTACCTTGGCAGCAGCTTCAGGTGTTGCAGCTTGACTGCATCATGTCAATGCACAGATTCCGCTATGTCCTCAAAGTGGCACCCAATCTGCGCTCCCTTTCAGTCCACGTCGTCTTTGGAAATCCTGGTTTGGTTGGTGGATCACAAGCGGACGAGGAGGACGATGCGGAGGAAGTGCAACTCAAACTACCCAACCTTCTGGAGCTCGCCTTGCACTATGAAGGTCGAGGTAATGATTTGAACTCGTTCCTCACAAACACTACCATCCCCCACCTCAGGTCGTGTACTCTGAACGCGGAGACCTTGGGCACTGAACCACATTACTGGCCGCACAACGACTTCCTCTCATTCCTCCGTCTCTCGGGATGCCAACTCGAGTTTCTTTCGACACACAACCTCGTCTTCAGCGACGAAGACCAGGCCATTGAACTGCTGGAAGCTTTGACAGATTCTCTGCGGCACCTGAGCGTTCAGTGCGACAGACGGTGCAACTTCATGGGAGACAAGGTCATAAGGGCTCTGGAGGTCGAGTATGCGCTCCCGAACCTTGCAAGCCTTGACCCAGCCAATATGTCTTCTTTGACGCCTCTCTGCGAAGCGGTCACTTCCGAGTCCAAAGTTCTTTGCCCTCGATTGGAATATGTGAGCTTTTGGAACTGCTTAGCCACGACGGACGGCACTCTATCCGACATGGTGGCCAGTCGGCGAAGGGTGCTTCGGCCACCCGGTGTCGCGAATTTGGGGAGCGTAATACTTACTCTCAGTGAAGGTGCTAAACACAAGTCCGATATTGCTGTCTTTGACGCATTGAATGACGGCCAGTGGGGTATCACTTATATTACGGTCTAACATTGCTAGGATCTGTAAACCTCAAATGTATGATTCTGCAGTTAAAACCATTCTCCTCGGGCGCTATGCAAGGTCTTGTATCGGGTCACTCGGCCGAGAAAGCTGATTGGCATCTGGTGAGGCTGAGAAGAAGCCCCATGATAACTTTTCTACAGATCTTCTTTATAGCTCACGATTTGAACAGGTCGTGTGAGGAGGGCAGCTCCTCGCATGCCGGGTCGTGTTGGTCTTCTTTGGCCAGCCTGGTCGAGAACCCGGAATTTCTTAATTCGTCATGGTCAAAGAAGCAAAAGGAAGTAAACCTATTCATGCACATTAGGAATGCGACATTTTACTTCCACCTTCCGGCGGTACCGTCGTTAATCTCCTCCAAACTCATGTTTGATCTGGTCAGACCACCTTGGTTTGATGGGGTCCTTCTGCACTCCTGTGTGTCAATTTGCAGTGGTGTGCACATATTCCTGCAAACGGGAAAATTCTCTTGTCTACGCTGTGGCTTCTTCTGGAAGTATCAGCTGTCGCTCTGTCGCCACCGTTGGGTTCTAGGTTGAAAACGCCACCAGGAATAGCAAACGCCTCATGGCATGCTGGAACACCCTCGTTAGACAAGGATATACAGCCGATTGCCCTCAAGGCAAAGACCTTGACGGCGAGGGTTAGTGAATCAAACGGCCCCAAGTAGTCAGGATAATTCTAGGAAACGTCTTCGCCTTCTGATGGCGTCGAAGGTGTTCCCAATGTTCCCAATCTTTGCGTCTAGCAAAAGCAGCAAAAGCAGCATCAGAGCAAAGGCAACTAAGCCCCCGCCAGGTCCTCGCGAGGGCCCCCCAATTATCGCTGTATAAGGAGGCCGACTAGTACTGCAGCGTATGTAACCAGAGTCTAACAGGTTACACTTGCTACTCGTTGCCGTCTCCTTCACTGTGTGGGCATTGATTTTGCCATCTTTCATGAAACGTCCAAACGCCACATCCTTTGCCACCACTCATCCCAGGCCTTTGTTGGTCAGCCCGGTTGGGTTGTCACGCAAGCCATGAATAGTTCAAGTTACCCTATAGCCTTCTTCAATCCAATCAGGTGGGCCCCGTTCATTGCTTTCTAGCAAGCTTCGATGCCTGGATGCGGTGATGCGCGCCCCCGTCTGATGGTATTCTTGCATGGATGATGGATGCAAGCAGTGGTTCAGGTATTCAATCCTCTCTCGCTTGAAGAAACTCACAGAGAGGCTCCATATATTCCCGTGCCACTAGTTCTGGGTCGCCCAGCAATGCGCCTGCTGATCCATAAGTTCGGCAACTGATGGATGATGCCAAAATTTTGGCTTAAGCCCGATGTGACTCAGTCTTTCGTTTCCACCTCCCAGTGTCCCACCTGTAACCTTGGAATTTAGTAATGTCGTCTTCACAATCAGTAGACAAGGTAAGCTTTGGGTTGTACGATAGGAGTATGTCTCTGACGCTCAATAACCTTTCATAGGTAAGATCCATAACGGGGGACGACTCCATCAATCGCGCTGATTGCGAGATTTAGACCGTGAAGCGTTTACCTGACTCCTACTACGACGCTTTTCTGTCAGACAATGCCAAAGAGCGTAAACCTAGCCCGAGTCAGTTGCATTCTTTCATAAATCTGAATGTTAACAACCTCATCCGTTTGAACGAACTAACCCGTTTTTGCTAGTTCGTGGACTCTTTCCCTTGGAACAGACGCCAGGATTGATTTCTCTCTTGGCAGGGAAGCCAAACGCTGAGACCTTCCCGTTCCTATCCCTGAGCTTTAAAGCCAAGTCACCTACCAACAGTGGTGAAGAGGTGGACTTGACTCTTGATGATGCCGATTTGAAGCAAGGGCTTCAGTACGGCGCCACTGCTGGCATGCCTAAGCTCCTGGTGTGGTTAAATCAGTTACAGGAGACCCACCACGGCCGTAAACAAGGTGAAGGTTGGAGGGTTTCAGTAGGGTCCGGTTCACAGGACCTTATCTTTAAGGTGGGGACCTCGCCAGCTCTCCTCGACCAGGTTTAACTCGTTGTGAGCCAGGCCGTTCAAGCCCTTGTGAATCCAGGAGATGCCATTCTCGTCGAATCTCCGGTCTACGCGTGCGCATGGTTCAGGGCTTTTGAGACGCCCCGCTTGTACTAACTTAGCCTTGTCTATAGTGGGGTGATTCCAATGTTCTCCACCCTTCACTGTGAACAAGTGGGTAAGCAAGGAATGCCTTCGCGAAGGTCCATGACACCTTTCTAACCCATTTGGAACACCAGAGGTGGAGACCGACTCGAAAGGAATCAAATCGAGCTCTCTTCGCTCAATCTTGGAAAATTGGCCTTCTGAGAAGGCGAAGCCCAAGGTTTTGTATACAGTGCCTGTAAGTTCTCATAATTTGACTGCTGTTGTATGGCTGATCACTTGCCTTTGTCCCCTCTTTCCCCTCTTCGGGTACAATGTATATACGATCTCTTCGCTTAGTACGGATGCAATCCGACAGGTATGACTGCAACCTTGGAGCGACGCAAAGAAGTACTCGAGCTTGCGAGAGAACACTCGTTCATCATCCTAGAAGGTGGGCTCCACTTGCTCTTCGCAACTTCATTCTGCACATTTAAACCCATCACCACGGCTAATTGGATCTGGAAGGCAATTATGTTGCTATTGTAGATGATAGCACCTCGTCACCTTCTCGCCATTCTGCCGCCTTCTGATTAGCAGTCACCCTCGCCAATTTCACTTTTCTTCTTCCGAGTTTCTACTGCTTTCTTCTCTTCTCTCACTGACGTTTATCTTCAGACGATCCGTACTATTACCTCTACTATGGGAAAGCCCCACGATACCCCTCATACTTCTCGCTGGAAAGGGAAGAACCTGAGGTTGGGCGTGTTGTTCGATTTGATAGCTTGTCCAAGATCCTTTCGGCCGGCGTTCGCATTGGCTTCGCGTCTGGCCCAGAGAAGCTTCTGAATGCCATTGATCTCTATGTGAGTTTCAAGTTCTCTCGATCCTTCGGGGGTCTTATCCCCTAAGGCATGCACCCTGCGCTCTCGGACATCGTGTCTGTCACGCCAGACCTCTGGTCTAACGACAGTTATTATTATCTTTGATTTGATTACTCCCCACCCAGATAACGGCACTCCATTCTCTTCCTGCGGAGGCATTTAACTCACTAATTTCTTAAGGATGTGCTGTCGTTTCGGCCACAGAATCATGGCACTAGCTAACAAGCTTGGATTCTAATTGCCCTTTGTAGAACCGCAACATCGAGACTTGCAAACGTCGTCGCTCACTCAGGGCCGTTATCTTTACCCTTCTGAACGCGTGGGGTCAAGATGGATTCAAAGCTCACACCGAGCGCGTTGCAGATTCTATTCTACCGACAGAAGCGAGACGTCTTTGAGCGCGCAATGAAGCAACATCTTTTCCGGACTAGCTGAATGGGACACGCCAGAGGCCGGCATGTTCTTTTGGTGAGCGTTTCGCCTCCCCCGCTTTCCTCGTGTGAAGCCATTCCTCAGCTTCGATGCGAGGCGCAGTTACAGGGTCTGATGTTGATACCAGCATTGGCAAATCGTTGACGGCACCATGCGACAGCAGACTTGCGGTCTCACTCGAGGGTCAAGGGTCTCCTTCGTACCACTCAGTGTGCCACCAGGCCCGACGCGATTGAGACTCTTGTGCCACCTGTTTGACTTTTCATGGGTCAAAAGCACCCTCTTTCTCTGGTTCTCCTCGTCATGCCGTCTCGGAAATGAAGGCAATGGGCCCTGACTTACACCATTTTTGATGATCTCTTAGGTTCAAGCTGATTTTGAAAGAGGGTTCCGATGAAGAGGGCGATTCTGACTCGGTCATTCGAAACACTGCGTTCAACCACGGTGTGCTAGCCCTCCCTGGCACAGTTTTCCTGCCTAATGGAAGGAAGACGGCCTACGTTCGAGCTGCATTCAGTTTGGCTACCGAGGACGAGGTCGATCTGGCCGTGCAAAGACTCAGGCAAGCCATTCTCGATGCGCGAGGGGACAGCAGGCCTCAGGGCCTGGCATAAGGTTTGATAGAGGGCGAGGGGGCCTTCTCGCGCTTTCCCTCCAGCTGGGCTTGGAAGACTGATTGGGTGCGGTGCGGTGCGTTTTACGGCCGTCTTTACTTTTCTTGTAGATTTAGGGTGCTAATTAACCGTTTCAGATCTCATGTCATGATTTAGACTACCAGCTCTCTTTGCCATTTCCTTGTCAACAATCGAGATGTGGCTTCAGGTTGGATACATAGCGCGGGATTTCTGAGCCCTGCTTGACTGCCAGTTCTGGGTACAGCCACTCAATCCCGCACCCTCATTCTGCGTAGCGCCGGCTATCTGGCCAACGGCTTGTTTCGGCGTGGTCAATGGCATGCGAAGCTCTTTTCGACCGTCTCTTTTCCAACGACCCCATTCTGCTTCGCATATGAGATCTGCCCTTGGTTCCATTCCAGAAATCTTCTCGGGCATAAAAGGCAGTTTGTACTGGCAACCCTGGCAGCATTAGGGTTTATGATGGCATAGAGTTCTCCCAAAAGAGGTTTAGGAGCCGAAAGCCTTGTTTTGGGAGAAATGGTGCCAACGGTAGGGATAAGGGCACCTACCCTACCCACATGAGCGGTCCTATTAGACATGTATGTACCATCAACATGCGCGCTAAGGAGGCCTGGTTTAGGCAGTCCTCACCATGTCTCGTTAATTCCTTGTTAGTGTTGACTTGGGTAGTAAGGTATTATGCCGGGACGCTCGGGGGTAGGTATTTTGCCATCAAGGCTGCCATCACAGAGCGGGGTTGGTGATGGGAAAGCGCTCATCGTGACGGAAGTTGCCCGGTGTTGTGCCTCACGCCCATCACCGCCATTTAGACCTTCGTGCTCGCTGTGCCGCACGACGAGCTCGACGAAATATGTGTTCCTCTTCGATTTAGCCATAATTTCTTGTGAGACGTGTATACGCTCTCTTGATCAACAATCAATATTCTTTTTGTAATGTAGTGGCCGAAGCCCTTCTTTAAACAGCCATTTGCCTGATATCAATACACTGGACCCCCTGGTTGTACCTGACTGATGAGAGCAAAATTAACCGTTCAGTCGCCTTGCTACTGGCACCCCAGACCCATGGATGTTCACGCGTCGCATCGCGTATGTATTCAAATCGACTAGAAGTGTATCATCACTCATCCAGCAATGACTTCACACCTAGACTGGATTACCACTTCCACATAGACGGCGCTCCTACTTTTATGATGTAAGGTAGTGCTGGTGTGTATTACTCACTCCATGGAAGCCTTGTCTGGGCAGTAGACACCTTTGGGGAGACTGTGACCTCCCCACTGTCGAACAGTGGCGCAAATAGACTAATTCGCGTATTGCGATTTGATCACCAATCGTATCGCTGCGAAAATATGCTAGAATTATAGGTGTAAGGTATTTAGATTTGCCACGTATGTGTCCGAGAGCCATTCTGAAGAGTGGTTGGAAAGATATTGTCGATGTACCTCAAAGACACCAGGTTCCATCAAAGTTACATCGTTCCGATCACACAAGACCATGTCTCGAATATGCATCTTTCGATATCTCCTCCAGTTGTCATCCGATTGCCTTGAGAGAGACATTCATCGACGCATAGAGTCGAGGTATATATTAATATCTACTTCTTTCTCAAATTTCGGACTTCGAGGGATATAGAAACAAGAAATGGACGTTGCCTACTATGCGCCCAATACCCTCGGCACTGAGCACTCTATGACTGAGGCGGGGACGGCGGGGGTGCATATTAATGTATAGAATTAGTTATTTTATGGTGTGGTACATCTCTATAGTGTCAATGGGTTCTTTACTAAACAAAACCCGCTTCAGGCTACTGTCAATCCAGCTGAGCAAGTTCATTGAATTGAATTGACTTAGACGGTCGAAAAAGTGTCAAAATTGTTGCAACGGAAAGCTAGTAAGTAATAGAAAGCTAAATATTACAATATATAAGGTACTACATGTTCCACCATGTCTAATTCTGTGTTGTAGTCGGGAGGCGTAGGTAGCTCTGTTGCCGAAATGAGGCGCGATATCGTCACAGTGAGCGTGTAAAGGTAATACTTACTTAAGGTTACACCCGCTATGAAAAGGGTTTGGCTAAAATCGAAGGGGAATACACATTTCGTCGAGCTCGTCGTGCGGCACAGCGAGCACGAAGGTTCTAAATGGCGGTGATGGGCGTGAGGCACAACACCGGGCAACTTCCGTCACGATGAGCGCTTTCCCATCACCAACCCCGCTCTGTGATGGCAGCCTTGATGGCAAATACCTACCCCCGAGCGTCCCGGCATAATACCTTACTACCCAAGTCAACACTAACAAGGAATTAACGAGACATGGTGAGGACTGCCTAAACCAGGCCTCCTTAGACGCGCATGTTGATGGTACATACATGTCTAATAGGACCACTCATGTGGGTAGGGTAGGTGGATAAGGGCCTTGGGAATCTTACTTGGGCGCCTATTTTGTGATTCTTTCTGGTGACGGTGTTCTGGCGTTACGTGACCGTTCACTTTGGGTATAGTATTGCAGCCGGGATGTTGCGGACGCTCTTGGACGAGTTGAATGACAAGCTGCTTATTGGGTATGTTGGGTGACACCAGATTGCCGGTGGGACTCTAAAGAACACCTTCCAAAGATAAGCCATTCTTCTAGAATGTCGTTTAGTGGAATCAGATGCCAATTCTCAATCGAGAAGGCCTGCTCAAACACCCCTATTGGGGTGTTTTGAGTACTTGACGAGGTCATGTGCACCCGTCCGACATCATAGGCCTCGCCTGACAAATCGGATTCGAGACCTATTGAATCGTCCAGATCTTCAAAAAAAGCGAGTGTATCTTTCCCTCATACTAGCACGACATACGAAGCCAATTTCAAGAAACTCCCTTAACTGTAAGTCCATTCCCCTGGTGCTCCTACACCCATTTGATGACGTCTTGAACAAATCTGACATCCCCCACAACCTACCAGAAGTTCCAGCAAGTCGCATTGAAATCTAAGATAACAGCTCATGTGAGTGCCTTCGTCAAGCCAGCCTCTGCTTCTTGGCCCGGGCTATGCGATCTGTCAAATGAGCATCGATGTCACCCGCGAATTGCCACTGACTGTCGATCGAACGCAGACCCCAGCATTGCTATGGCCATCTCACTCGAATCTGCTGCCGTCAACTTCTGCTTCGCAGTGGCGTGCCAGAAGTGCGGCAAGACGACCTGGAAAGTGAGTGCTGTTTTTCGTCTTCTTTCTCTTCGAAGCTTTCCCTTTCGATCAGATCTCTCCCCAAAGTGGGGCTAGGAGACTCTGTTATCTCTTCCCTCCTTGGCCTCATGGCCCGTTGTCGTCGAGGCGGTCATCTTGAGCACCTCCCATGATCGGAATAGGCTCAGCTTCACAGGCACAACGTGCTTGCGACGCTGCGGCAGGCTGATCTGCAACAAATATTCTGCTTCCTGTTTCGCCGAAGTAGATTGAACATATGTATTGATTGTGTATTTCCCCAGGGTTGCGGTCAACATGTTGACCAGGTAAGCGATCAGAATATTTTCTTCCCTTTCTTTCCCTGCCAGCCTTAGGATCAAGATTCTGAGGCTCTCGAGGATCATAGCCGGGAGATTATGTCACGGATCTCGACCTGCGGAGCTAACATATCTTTCAGGTTATGAAGGACGTCAAGGAGGAAGACAAATGCGTCTGCGAGAGAGAGGACAAGTAGAGTCAATGCGAGACTACGCCTCCTGGCTGCAATGATATAACACTTGATGAAATTGAATAAATGGACCATCTGAGAGTAGTAATCCCAGCTGGAGGTGGCAGGGGTACCGAGGACCAGTGATGGGATCGTATCTTTCTCCGAAAGGCAAGCCTCATGATGAGCATTCAAAAGTGTTCTTTAACTCTTACAATTCCCGACCGAATTTGAGTCTCGTAATCCTTCTGGACCTTCTAAACATTCTCGGTCGTCTACACCCCATGAACTCGTAGCCAGCGATGAGTGACTATCAGTCATACAGTTCTGGCACCCAAGGTGCCAGCAGCAGCACCGTCACAGTGGGGGATGCAGAGTCCATCTTCAACCACACTGACCCTGTCGACGACATTGGCGAAACCTCTGCCATGCCCATGATCAACAGATACTATCGTGGCCCCAAGGTTGGCGGAGGACAGCACGGCGAGGTCTATCAGTGCTGGCGGATGCTGCCATCATCACCAGGAGAGCTGCCAAAGTATATCCCTGTGGTACGTGACCATTTGGTCTCTAGGATTGGTGCGTCATGGCCGTTCTGACAGCATTGAATCTAGGCAATTAAAGCCGTCAAAAGGGTTAGTCCCAAGGAAGGGAAGTATCGGGCACTGAGAAACAAGACCGGCCTGCCGCCTCGGTTCACGCCATCTGCCAGTGGTCGACAGACTGGAAACACAGAGCAGAAAGTTCGCAAAGAGATTGCGATCATGAAGAAACTTAGACATCCACATGTCGTCAGGCTCTTTGAGGTTATAGATGACCGTTTGAAGGACAAAATATACATGGGTAAGCCTTCCGTTCCTTGGGCTCATAAGGCTGCTCATATGCTTAGGCTGACAGTACCTGTTGTCTAGTCATGGAGTTTCTCGCCGGAGGAGAGGTCATTTGGCGATACGATGACAATACACCTCGGCTGGCAATAGCTCAATCGCGGCGAATCATTCGCGACGCGGTCTGGGCTTGGAATATTGTGCGTGATATCCTCGATACCCCTGTGGCTGCCTAACTTGGTTGCGTCCTTAGTACACGGACAAGGCATCATCCACCGCGATATCAAGCCCGCCAACCTTCTATGGACAGCCGACAGGACCCAAGTCAAGATTGCCGACTTTGGTGTATCCCATTTCTCTTACGCCCAACGGCTCGCTGCGGGTGCCCAAGCTGCGGGGGAGCGCGAAGAACCCATCTTGATGAACGAGCGGGATCTTACCAAGCTTGCTGGTACACCTTCCTTCGTTGCTCCTGAAGTGGTTGGGACTTTGGCTCGATGTCGCCCCTGGGCTCCCAGACGTCTTTCCAAAGCGGTGCACAATCACCAGTGTCTGAGGAGAAACCGAAGGTCACCAAAGCGATCGACATCTGGGGTTTGGGCGTTACACTTTATTGCCTTCTTTTTGGAAGAGTCCCATTTGCGGTTCACGCTGGCAATGAGTTTGACCTCTACCGCCTTATCCTCACTCAGGATTGGCATGTTGACGAGTACATGGGCAGCGACCATGTGGCAACTGGAGGGCGGGGGCCTGATCGGGGAACCGCAGTCGATCTTCTCGAGCGTTTTCTCCAAAAGGACTACCGCGACCGAATCACTCTTCAGGACGTCAAGGTTGGTTTAGACCCTTGAGTGCCTGCATATCAAGCTAATGTCACCTCGTTGATGTTCACAGTCACCCATGGGTTATCGAAGACCTCCCTGACCCGCGAAGGTGGTTAGAGGCTACCGCCCCCGTCCGCAGATCAGGGTCACGGCAGACGAAACGGACGACGCCATGTCGGTTGTACGCTTCAAGTGGTCCTGGAATCCAAAGACAATCGCAACCCGCCTCACCGGCTTCTTCTCGAAGCCGCGGACGCCAGTGGCAAGACCTCTAGCCATTCCTGAAGTCCCTGAAGAACATCGTGATCCACCAGGTGCAAATGCCCCAAATCATCGTAACACCAAGCCCCAAGCAAGGCACCGAGGTCCAGGCTCTGCCAGACCTGGCAGTCGAACTGCGCCTCCTGGAAGTTCTATCCCATATGTCGCCTCTAGCCCAGGTCTTTTCGCACCTCGCTCCGAGGTTGTTTATATGCACAGGAAGGACAAGGGAAAGAAGAAACAGGAATCTAGAGACAGTGCTTGGGACTCGCCAGTCTCCAGACGAAAACGATCAGGCAACATGTCGGACTACAGCGGCCCTTCATCCGTGGCAGCAAGTCCCGTTGTCGACAAACCCCGATGGAAGTTCTTACCCAGGATACCCAAGTTCCAGAAACCATCCACACCGGAAGGCAGCAACCGAGCCCTGAACCAACGCGGCTCTGACAGCGAAAATCACCCCCAATATTCGGGTCGCAACCCTAGACGAAGCGAAGAGCAACTCAACCACAACCACTCGAGGCAGCAGAGCGATAGCGGACTCCTCACCGCTGCCGGCGAGCGTCGAGTTGGGGCCAAGGAGACGAGCCATTGGAGTTTGCAGAGGTGATGAGCATCACGTCGTCAGAATGGATGCTAAACGACCACGACTTTGTGGTCGGTGCGGGAGGGGTGGAGAGGGCCGTTCCCAGAGGTGCTGGAATCGCGCCAAGGACATATAGGCCCAAACCTCGAGATCGCCCAGAGACGAGTTACATTCCTGATTACCTGAATGGAGATGATGAAGACACCTCGACGCCAAGGAGGAGGAGCCTGGGTGAGGATTATCGGGATGATGCCTCTTCGATTATCAGTGGATATGGGGAGGGAGGTCAGACGAGATGGACGGATTCGTTGGGGGAGGACGAGGTGTGGGATGAAGATGACGAGGACGAAGGTGAAGAGGAGCCGCTACACATGCACCCGTCTACTCTCAGGGATCCACACGATTGGGACGCTGAACGCGATGGCCCTAGACGCCGTCGCTCTCAAGCACCTCCAGAGGTCATTCGACGTAGGCCCGGAGATGATGCGTTGGGTCTCGACTCGGATGAAGACGACGACGACGACGACGAAGAGGATGACGACCCACGGGGTGGAGGTGGTGTAGTCTTCGCACCTCGAGGTCGACCACTCCGTGACGACGAACTGTCGGGTGCACCTTTTGGTTCAGGTTCATGAACGCTCCTCAGCGTTTATTGCATCCGACCTTTTCCAGCTATGCCACACCGACCTGGCGCAATTTACCCGAGCCATTTCCGGCGCTGTTTGTTTCGCCATATACCTTGCCTCGCTATTTCCTTCCCTCTGCTATTCTCCAATATCTCTCCGATCCGATTCTCACACCACCACTCAGTCCCTGTTCTTCTACGTCGGCCAGGCTACCTTCCTATTTGCTCATCATCTATTCATCGTTTCTTTTCCAATTTCTTTAGATTAGCACGCCATCAGCTTCGAAGTTTCATGGACATACTATTATTCCGTTTGATTCAACCCAGCGAGGGTTTCCTGCGTTGCAGGGTCTTCGCTTCTCCTTATGCATTTACCTATAGACCTTTACTTTCACCTTTCCCCTCTTTCCCGATTCTTTCGCGACAGAAGGTGCGACTCTACCGCACTGTTTGGATCGGGCTTCTGTCGCCATCGGACTCGACACATTATCCGCCACACATCCATCGCCGCCGCATCCATACCCTCTCCCCACAGTTTCTCATTTGTTGTATCATTACTCCATTTACTTGTAGCACAAGCACATCCTGCATGCATTCATCCCAATCCTAATAGAGCGAGTTTTCATTCGCACTCACTGCATACCATGTCTCTCATAGACGTGACTCTTAATCGCTGGCTATACTTGACACCAAAGCAGTTCGATGAGGACGGACAAGCCTCAGAGGCTTCAAATCCAGCTTCAGACTTTAATGAGGATATTGCGCAGCAAGCAATTGATATTTCTCCCTAAAATTACAGACTAACTGATGATAACTGATCGAGTTATTACGAGTACGTCGAAATCATGTAGCTGTATGTTATAACCCGAGAATGTCCAATAAACGTCCAAAGCCCACGAACGAAGAGGTCGAAGCGATTTAGCCTACAGTGTAGACGACGGGTCCTGCGACGACGTGGTCGTCCAACTTGGAAAGGTTGAAGGGAGTAACATATGGGTTTGAATCGGTGATCAACACAAAGACTGTGTTGTTCAAGATCGAAACAGTGTTTGGTCCCCAGACGTTTCCACCGGGCTGAATGGTCGATCCAGAGTTTCCTTGAATGTTGTCGAGAGGGGGTGTAGGTAGTGTTAAGCTGGGAAATCCAGGCGACGAAGAGAGGAGCACCGGCAGAGGTGGATGTCGTGTAAGAATTGTTGTAGGATACAGTCTTGCCTGGATCTTCCCAGGTGAGATCAACCTGGCGACCTGGAGCGGTGAGGGGGTGTAGAACGATTGTTGGAGAGAGCAGCTTGGTTGTTTTCACCCGGTTCGGTGCTGTTGTTGACGGTAATTGGGTCGGATGGGTTCTAAAACGAAGGGTAAGTGCGAGGGAAATGTCAAGATGAAGGAAACGCACTGTGATCGTCAGCCCAGGGAAGTTTCTCCACTTGATCCTTGGATTCTCTGCCGGGCATTCCACGAGATGAGGGGCCAAGAGGGTCCATGCCATGCTCTGAGTAATGCCAGTCTCGTGCCACTCAGGCATAGGGAACAATCCTTCGAGCTGACGGAATGCCATTTGCTGCCTTGCTTCGACAGTGATCGAGTTCAAGAGCATTGTTGCAGCAGGGCGAGAATCTAGGTGCTCGAGGAAGCCATAAACACCAGCCTCACCCCACCTTGTTAAGACCTGCGAAAACTGCAGGAACTCGCGAACGGTGCTGATGGGGTATTGGTATGTGCAAGGACGGGCGCCTTGCCACTGGAGCAAGAGTTCTGGATAAGAAGACCGTGTCCAACTTCCTGATCCGCCATGTGTTGAAGAAGGAATCGCTCCTCTGCGCCAATGCCGACCTCTTCAAACTCTTCGTCAGAGAAGCGAGCGAGGCCGTCGTAGTGGAAGAGATCAAGCTCGATCCATTCTTGGTTTAATGCGAGGTTCTAAGAAACCAACGGGTAAGTTATGGTTGCATCACATGAAAATGGACGTACAAGAGATTGGAAGTCAAAATCACTGTCGTACCATATGCAGGGGTGTCATTCAGGCAATGCCTCCAACCGGAGGAGCGGGAGGAGGGGGTGAGCCTGGAGCAGGGGTTAGGAGATGTGATAGGTCCTGGGAGGTACTAGAGTTCCAGGGTTCCCTGTTGGAATGCCCGATGGGACGACAGTAGCATTCGGTGCTTCGCTGGGAGCGATACTGGGTGTGGGGGTACTGGTTCCATGTAGACGCTGGACCCCGAAGCACCAGATGGTTGCAAAGGAGGCAGAGGACTGGAAACTCCCCGACTGAGTTGGCGTGCTGCTGTTACTCGAGTTGTTATTGCGTGCAACTAGAGGTGTGGCAGACGCATAGAAGGTGGCGCCTAGGGCGAATGCGAGGAGTGTTCGACTGAACATGATTGACAGGGAAGTAGGGAACTTGGAACCTTGGAGGTTTGAGAACGAAAAAAATTGGGGTTTATATTTACTGGGGGTATGAGTTCCGTTCCTCCCAGATACGCGGGCCTTGGCTCCGACGAATGTCTGGAGTAAGGTGCACGATGGAGTCCGAAGGTCTGACTGAGAAGTGCCTACTGCGTAATGATTTTGCTCACCGACCTTCGACTCCATCGATGGTGGGCGCATCAGGTAAACACCGGTTCAGCGTAGAGTCGGCCTTTACTAGGCGCTCGTATTCATTGACGCTGCACATTTCTGAGTTCCAAGCCGCTCAAGACGCAAAGCGCCGAGCTGACTGCCACGACATGAACTAGAGACAATCGACTAGGACAACGCGATGTTCGCTCTCTCTGCTAATTAACTACCCATGGTACCGAGTGTACCAGTCAGCTAATAATCGTCGAAAACGTTTAAACGTCATGAAGCCCGACACTCACTCCATTCCGTCATCGTTGTCGACACAGGACGCGCTTTCGCTGCTTCTTCCTGTAATCTCTCCACGATCTCGAGAAACGTTTACACACCCTCCAGCGATGAATCGTGGGCAAGATGGGTGTGACTGGAAAATCCATGCCGTGGCGTGAGAGTACCGGTTCAAAGGATCTGCAGACGGGGACTGCATCATGTGGCCATTTTCAAGCTCCGCCTCAAAATGCCAAACGTGCGCCAAAGCATCCAGCCCCTCTTCTCTGGATGATTATCAGGGGCAGGAAAAGATCATAATCCATATTTGACTTTCACCCCAGGCAGGACGGCTGATGCGACAGACTCACCATTGTGAAGACCCGGAGTTCGGGAGCCCTCAGAGGAAATAGAACGGTAAGTATTGATATATTTGAGCTCTGCCTTTCGAAACACCTAAGCTGGCAAACCGTCTACTTCACTGTTTGCAAGCAGGTACTTGACGCCTGCCCAAGTTTCCGCACCAGTCGGGGCGGATCTGGTTGGCAGGGAGGAGGAACCATTGGCACCAGTGTCACGAAGTTCGGCCACTGAAAGAGTACTTGATTTTGCTAAAGAGGCGCCGTCAGAAACGCATTTCGGGAAGCAGATTTTGAATGAAAACGTACGCGACATCATAGGCACCATCGTCCGATGAGCCAGTTGTGGCGTAGATGGTCGTGCAGCTAGGTCCAGTGGTGTAGCGGGGTACCGTAGACAACCCCGTAGAGCAGTCGCAAAGCCCGATGCAAGGCTGCGAAAGCTCGGCGTCGTCGGGGGCAACCTTGGAGCATGAATAACCGTAGGCTAATTAGCATTGGGTTAGATACATCCCATTCCATTGCAAGAGAAGAAAGAGACGCACGGAAACCTGAACAGTTGGCTGTACGAGTGCCAGTCCACATACATCTTGGCTCCGACAGAAGATTGGGCGCGAGCCTCAATGAAAGCAGCAAGGCCCTTGGTTTCAGGAGCATCGACAGGAGCAGCACCCTTGTAAGTTTCGTCACAAGGGTTGGTCGAGGGCTCCACCGGTCTGTGACCATGCAACGTTCCAGTTTCTTATGGCAGAGTAAGTCTGTGACAAGACCCGCGGTAATCGAACTCGTACCGGTTGATGTCGCGGCCAATGCAGCTTCCGCTGGGGGGGTGACTGTCTGTTCTTTCTCCAGAGGCGAGTGGAAGTTTGAGAATAAGCGAAGCCTGTCGTAAACTTCAGCTCCTTATTTCAATACACAGTGATATTTGGAGTGCTCACCATCAGGGTTTACAATGGGGAAGATGTAGAAGTCGTACTTGTCGACAAGGTTCTTGACCTCAGTCGAGTTGGCGTAGTTATTAAGCAGGTTGTAAGCCAAATATTCGACGGTCTGTGAAGGTAAGGTCAGCCCTATCGACCATGCATGTTGAGGAAGGCCTACCATGGCGGAGATCCACTCGCGGGCATGGACAGTTCCGTGCCAGATGATAGCGGGTTTCGTCCCAGAGCCACTGGAGCCAAAGATGTTGACGCCCTTGATGTCGCGTCCTTGAACAGAGGTACCACTGCTGACAATCTTAGCATTGTCAGGGAAGGTGGTGACAAGATCGCTGAGCCAGGTCATGTGGTCAGCGATTGGGTGGTAAGCGTTAAACCAAGCGTTATTCGCTAGCCCGGCTAATGAAAAGGTATGTTAGGACTGCACTCGATAGGTACAATTGAGATAAGAGCGAGTACCTTGAGCAGAGAAGCCGGCAGAAGAGACGATAGACTTGGCCTCCTCACGAATGCTAGCTCCGAGATCTTCGTGCATGATCTCAACAGGGTAGGTGACGCCCTCTGCCTTAAGGATCTTGTTGACGCTCGCGGTAAAGGTCTTGTACACATCCTTTGGCACCTGCACATCGATGTGAGAGTTGGCCTGGGTAGAGTGCGTCCAAACGCTCAGATCGAGGCTCTCGATGAGGCTGTCGAGCTGAGTGGTGCTGTTGCCAGTTGGGATGCGGAGAACTTTGATACCATCGTATCCCATCGTATGATCATGGACAGGGATGGAAATGGTGGGCAATGCCAACGCCAAAAGGGCAAAGATTCCAGTAAACTTCATGGCGCCCTAGTAAACCTTGAAAGCAGTGTGGCGCGGCGAGCGACAGAACCTTTGGAAGCTGAACAGTGGCTTTTATATGCAATGGAATGGTGTGGGATTTGGCCAAAATCTACGCATGGTCCCGGGAGAGATAGCCAGATAGAAGAATGCTCCCCATGTACAGAGCTAAGAAAAGAGGTGATCCACGACCTTATGTCGCCAAAGAAGCCGGTAGTCAGACGTCGTCGACGCGGCTACGCCACAAGGGCCATAGGGTATCTCAGCATAAGAACGCTGAGCCTTGCTGGGGCACCACATGGAATATCGTCTCGGTGAATTTAGAAGTCACTTGGTGTGTAACCACACCTTCCGCGAGTTGCGGTCACAAGATGCGCCAGAGATAATGCACCAAACGACAGGAAGCAAGCATTCTGCGAGCACAAGGTGAGCTGTCAGGCGTCGCCGCAGTCTGATAATCGGAAGCAGGACGGTCAAGGGTGGTCGTCCTTGAATTCCATGTGCCTGGTAAGCACATGAATGAGCTGGCCGGTGATAAGGAGGTACGCAGGCGATGGCAGACGGAGGGTCTGCCTGTGTTCGCGTAGCCCACACGTAGAACTTGATAGATAGATAGACAGAGACTGTTTGTGAGTATAAAAGTGAGCAAGAGAGGCTTCGAGGATCAAAGATGGTGGTGTTGGAAGAAACATGGAGGCTTCCAAAACAAGTATCAACAAACCGCCCTCAACGCCCTCCTACTAAATATTCGTGGATGACCAGCCTGGACCCCAAGTTTCCGTCCATTTAACAGTGAATTTGACCTTTCATTCCTACTATGTACGCCCCTATTGTATCACTAGGGCAAACGAGAAGTGGCCCATGGGTAGAAAGAGTTGGTACAGTGCAGCATGCAATCAGGGAACACTTTGGACATCTCTCGACAGCTTTCTTCACAGGGTAAAGCGGTCAAACCACGCAATCACACTCCTTAGCACTCTCGTTTCGGGCCCATGCTACAGTTCATCATCAGTAAGTCACCGATGAGCGACGACCTCGCTGAGTTTACTCACATGCATCCAGGTCGGTTGGCTCAGCCCGAGTGGTAAATCCATGAGTGGTGCCTGAGAAGACTTGGTGATAGTACGTCGCATTCTTCGCTACCAACAGATCGACTGCTCGACGACGGGATTCAGTCGGGAAGACTGTGTCCGTCTCGGCGCAGGAGAGTAGAAGTGGCTCTGATCAATCAACGTCAGAACATGGATATCCTTTTCAAGAGGGCCCGCAAAGGAAAAGAAAGGTGCTCACTCTTGACATTTGAAATTTGATCCTCTGTCAAAAACGACGGATGGGCAAAGGCAGCGGCTGAGATCCAGTCGGTCGCAGCAGCTTCTGTAGCATAAGGCCCTCCGAAACAGTAGCCAGCTGCAGTGTAGCGAGAGGTGCTTCCATACTCTTTCCCGGACGGCGTCCATCCATTTTGGGAGTATTTCCCTTACTTGGATTTGCGTTTTGGCTATCCAAGCTGTGGTGTTGAAGTTAGGGTCATTGATGCGATCCCCAAGAGGGTCTCCCAGGAATAGTCGATTCCCAAGACATGGTATCCTGATTCAGAATTGTCAGTGCAAGCTTCGAGCAGCGGCTTTATTATTGCAAAATCGCACCTTTAGTAGCAAAACTGTCTTGGAGGAGGACGTTGTTCACATGGAAGGGGCCCCAAATATCGGATAGGAATAGGATGATTCGCTTGTTCCGACTCGCCGCTCGGGGAGGGGTGGCGAGATAGGTTGGCACTCCGGCAATTGTAACGTTCTTGCCACCGGCAGTTCCCTCGTATTTGGCGCCTTCAGCACAACTTTTGTCAAAAGGCCCTGCCAGAAATGGGCTATCACTGCTCTGGGCCACACTGGTGGGGAAGGGGAGGAGAGAGGCAACAGCGAGGACAGCGGCGAGCTTGGAGAAGAGACCCATGGCCTTTGAGGGAAGGACTTGGAATAATTTTGGCAGTCTCGCTGCATGCTTTATATGTCGGGAAAAGGCGCTTACGCAGCCTTCCGACCGGAGACGAGTCATTTCTCTTACACTAGCTTATACATGGTCGTCGAGAAGCCTCAAAAATATGATTTGTCAGTACAATCTTAGTCTTGTTCCGACGTACTGGCTTCTATTCGCTGATTCAGTGGGAAAAGGTACCCCGAAACTTTGCGCTGTGGGATCTGCGCGCGGGCGCCTACAGGCTTTGCTCAGTGAGCTTAGGATGACAAACTGTAAAATGCCACGCAGCGTGTATGGTCCGACTGGGTTGCCCCTCAGCGACACGAAGCGCGCCAATGCACAATGGGATAGGTGCATCAGGGACAGACTAAACCTAAACGACACTGGAGCATAGAGTTAACTTCGACTCTATCCTTCTTTAGGCGGCTCTCTGGGTGTTCGTCGAAAGGTCCATGCGAACGCTTCGACGCGTGACGTCAGTTTGGCGCGTCTGAACCAGCTCAAGGGCGCCTAGCAAATATACAGAGGCACGATTCGTAATAATCAAGTACAAAAGAAGGAACGACTTACTGGGGGTCGACTTTGTGACAATCTTTCTTGTGAGCCCTGTATGCAGTCATGCTTGAGCCTCTTACATGGTAGGAGCGGATGATTGCAAAGGCGACGTACTTCCAACCCTCTTGTCTGCAATTCTCTCCGCAGTCTGTAGCACAGGTATAACTGTTAATGTAAGATGCAAAATAATCTAGCTGTTAGACTCACAATGAACCCGTCGCAGTCTTTGCATCGGCGAAACGAAGCTCCTCGCTTTCCGCAGTTGAAGCACTCGTAAGTGGCCATCGTTATGGTCTCCTCCTGCGAAGGCTGGCCTCCAGCTCTCGCATCCACTCGAACGTTTGGGATACTCGCTTCCTCCCGCCTGCTGATTCCGCCAGGTGCAATACCCACAGACCGGAGAATTCCCGCGTTGGTTGTGTCCGTCGCAACTAAAATCGCGAGATTGTCTCGTATGTCATTGAGGGTGGCCTTGTCCCAGCAATGAATTCCATCGAGGGGATTGGAAGAGTCGAACGTGGGATCAGTCTTTGCGAGATCGATGGCTTCTTGGTATCGCTTTGCGGCTGACGCGCGATCCTTCTTGTCCCATGCAAGAAGGCCCAAGGTGAAACAGGCTGCTATCTGCAGGCACTCAGGCTTGAGGAGGAATTGTTCTTCGGCAGACTTGAAACGTGGGTATCGTTGAATACTGGAAGGACGGAAGCCATAGACGAGCCTGTAGGCATCCGGCTGGGTATCTGTATCATGCTTAGCGTCAGACAGCTGTTCATACAAGAAAAGAAAGTCACTGTACCTGCAGTGAAGTTCAAAGTTGGGTCGCGAAAGAAACCGCAGACACTGTAGAAGGCAGCTGCGAGGGTCTCTGTAGGTACCTCGGCGGGCCAAAGCTTGGCTTCTGGTCGAGAAGGCCAGGGAGCAGCCAACAACAGGTTCGTTGGTCATAACCTTCCTCACAGCGCTCGCGTAGCAGCCCATTGCTAATTGGAAATCGCTTTGAGCCACCGCCATCTGGCCTTCGATATATAAATCGATACCACGCTTTACCATCGTGCAATTGATATGGGTCGTGGTGGATAGGGGCAAGGGTTGCGACAAGATGGCGGATGGAAATGCTGGTCAATAAGAACAATTTGATGAAGCGGTGGTCTGAATTTGTATCGAGCGATCGTGCGGCTGACTACAATCAGGCCGCACTCATACTCGCCCGCGAGGAATTCCCACTACGATATGCTACGATTTATGAAAAATCGCGAGCTCAACATAATAGAGTACTTTGTTTATGCATCAGAAGAAGGACAAGGCGTTGTGAAGTTGGAACTCGACAAGATTGACGCGTGACGTCACACTCATTTAGACGCGTTGTCCGCATCAGAAGCGCCCCCTATCGATGCCTACTACGGGGCCGGTCATTTTGCAATAGCGAGCGTTGAGAAGCATACCCAGGCAGTGGGACTTGGAGGATTATTCACTCAGGGTTTAGATTGATGCCGAGTATTGTCGTAGGTCTTCTTCGTGTAGTACCACCCTGAAGTCACGGTGGTCCAGAAACTTCAGGAACCGAGAAAACATGCCCGAGCCGACGCCACCTGGTGCAAGGGAGCTCAATGTGGGTCAACAGGTCCTGTTTCCTGTCGCAGGGCTCTCTCAAGTCATCTTCTATCATTGTCCTACCCTTCAGAGCACCTTCAGACCCCAATGCCTACTCGCCATGGTAATCCTCCGCGGAAGAAGAGAGGGAGCTCAAATCGCTCCAAACCCGATGGTGTCCCCTGTCCATTCTGCAAAGAAGAATTTGACCCGAGGGGCCTCCCCCGTCACAAAGTCAGCTGCGCAGAGACGGCGTGGGCTCTAGAGCAGGAGGCCAGCGCTACTCCATCGACCCGTGAGTTTACCGGATCTTGCGCACTGAATGACATCTCATGCCGCTGTGCCACGCTCAGCGCCCCCACAGTCGAGATCGCCAACACCTTCGCCAGCAGAAGATATCTTAGAGGATCCCATCAATAATGCCACGTTGCAGACAAACCTCTCGATTCCAGAACTAACAAAACCTGTCCCTGAGACACCAAAGCGACGATCCATTCGGTGAGCCCGATAGATATCGTGATCTTCCTATAGAATTTCGCTCAATGCAGTATAGCGCACCCTCGACTTTTGACTCAGAAGCAGACGAAAGAGAAGTGCAGTGTTCAAAATGAACACCAAAGCTCTGGTAAGAACTTCCCTTGCTATCAATTGGGAAACTCGAGATTGAAAGCTCAATCTCTAGCTCCCTCAGGTTTGACACCCGCTTCCAATCGCAAGCAAACAGGTGGTCTCTCAAACACTGCTGGGCACACTTCGGAGGCATCTAAATCAACCAGAGGACGCAGCCCGAGCAATGGATGCGCATATGCCACCGACACGGGCGAACCAACTTGCAAGCCACCATGGTATCCATTCCGCACTGAGCTGGACTACGAATTTGCCAAGTTCGTTCACGACACAAACCTGAGCAATGAGCAGATAGGCGCACTCATTGGTATCATCAGGCGCAATATCATTGAACCAGTCTGAGTGGCTCGGAGAGCATGATGTCCAAGGGACTTCGAATGTCGATGCTCTGCCGCACACGTTTGTCAAAAGAGCTGAAGGTAGTTCGAAGAGGTCTAAAGCGCGGGGCGCATGACTATAAATCGCATGCTAGCGACGCCTCGTTCAATGTGACGAACGGGCTTGGTCACTGTGGAGGAAAGGTTTACTTCTTGACGAACATATATTAACAAATACATACATACAGCGGAGAGAGACAAACCGAGAAAAGTTCGATATAACAACAAATGACAGTGGCAAAATATACGGGGTGCATAGAATTATGAGACGGAAAGACAGCCAGGTTCTGGATGTCCTTTGGTGTGTTGTGGTATGGAATTGTAGCCTTGAGCTTGCTGAAGTGTTCGAGTTGACAATAATGATAATGAGGGGTATCTGGAGATCCAGGACGTCTTCCGTCGATAATAGGGTAAGTTGAAAGAAAGAAAGAAAAGAGGGGAGGTCATAAAGGGTCATAAAAATAAATCATAAGCATAGAAGGTGGTGATGGTGAAAACCGGCATAGAGTTGAGCATAGGGGAAGAGACTGAGGTGGGATTGGGATTGAAGAAAGCATTCATCGTTCAAGCACCAATGGATCCCATCTAAGTTGGCCATCCCCTTGCAACTCTCGCCACGCCACCACCAACCACTCTTCCGAGGATGCTCCAGACAGCATCTGTGCCGTCTCCGCCTCCCATCGAAAAGCCTTCGCCAGCAGCACTCAAGGTATTGAAGCTTGCCCATGCGCTGCGGTCATAGTACGTCGCGCCTCCAGGGATAGAGTAGGCGGTGGCATCAGCCAGGTAAGGCGCAGCAGCGATCATCACCAACGCCGAGCACCCAGCGACGAGGGCAGCTTGGGTGAGGAGGTTGGCCCCAAGCTGCAAGCTTGCAGGTAGCGTCTTCGAGGAGGCACCGGGTCCAGCCTTGTCACCAAAGACATATGTGTTGTAGATGTTATAGAACCTGCTCCGCCGTTTGCCGTTTGCACCCTGTACCTCCCCTTCCTGACGTTGACGCTCGCGGCCCAGGCGTCACCTTGGAGTTGGCGATGATCTTGTCAATGACCATGCACTCGACACCGAGCTCATCCTTGAGCGCCTTCCATTCCTCGACAAGCTCCTCGCTAACAGCGCCTCCTTCAATACCACCGTCTGCTGGCACAGGGATCTTGGCGCCGTTATGCCATTTCTTGAGCACGTCCGAGACAACAGCCCAGTTGTGGTCGTGATATGCGGGAGGCTGGTCGAGCGAGCCTGACGAGGATGCTTCGGGGAGGTCAGATTCTTCAACACCTGGCAGAGTCTTGCTAGGAAGGGCCTTTGGGGTGGCAGGCACGACGGTCGATGATGAAGAGGCCAACGAGTCAATCTCCACAGGTGTAGGTGACGGACTGCGAGAGGTCTGCACCGACTCTTCGACGGGATCTGTCTGGATTTCGATTGACATCGTCACAAGCCTTGGCTTCTCTTCCTCAGTTTGCATGGAGAATTCGGAAAGAGCCACGGATTCGGTCTGAGTCGAGAAGGACGCGGTAATGATTTTGGGTTCAGGTTCAGTCTGCGCGTGTCGGCTGATGCAGAACTCGGAGGGTTCATGCTGAGCCGCAAAGTCTGCATATTCTTTCGCTTCGATGAATTCCTTGTGTTCGGTACGTTTGACGCCGTTTTGACCAGGCACTTTCTGTTTGAACTGTTAGAAACGGTCTTGATCACAACGACGACGAAGCTTACCTTGGCGAACCTCTTCCGTGTGATGATGGTCTCAATCACATCTTCTCCGTCGTTCTCTTCGATCGACTCGACAGCCACAACGTCGCCATCTCCCACCATCGTCCCTTCCTCCTCCTCATCGCGATCACGCTTCTGCTGATCGCCACTCCCTTCTTCCTGACCCTCCTCTGGTAGATCCCAATCCACCTTTGCAAGCTCTGCACCGAGCGACTTGCTCACACTCCCAATCACACTGCCCTTCCTCGTCAAAGTGTTCGCCGCAGAGATATTGTTTCTCAACTCGTCCATGTCATAGCGCAACCGGTCAATCGTCTCCTTCAACAAAGGTTTCTCCTGCTTCTGTTCCTCAGTGAGCGTACACGTGCTGAGCTCCCTCCACCTCCTGTTCCAGGGAAGAAACATGCTCCTCCAAACGTGATCCGTTCACGTTCAGCCTTGTCCCGATCGAGTTCGGTGAGGTGCAGAGACTCTTTGAGAGCACGAATCTTGTCTTGGCGGTCGGAAAGGTCGTGTCGAGCCTTTCTGCATGCGCGATCTGCTTCTTGGTACTTGCCTCTGCAAGCTGGTATACGTGATGCTTGGAATGTTCAAGCTGCTTGTTGATCTTCGTGACATCCGGCCTCGAGAGCAGCTATTTGCGAATTCATGGATCGCTGTGACAGGATGAGTACCAGTGAAAGGAGTCTAAACACAAATTGCTCACCTCTTTTGACCTTAGCTCTTCTCCTCTCGTTTTGTCGCACTAAGCTCCTCCTTTAACTGCTCCAGCTTGCTCTCCAACTCTGCGTACTCGATCTCGTGCTCGCTGACCTTGCGATGTAGCAATTCCTCCGCTTCATTCTTCTTCCGCTGCAGCTCTCCTGTTCTGCTTTTGCAGCGCCTCAAGACGCTTCGTAGTCGGCCATTGAAGCATCCGACGGCCTGAAATCACGCGTCGACAGGCCCAGCCCCATCTCCTCGTCGTCCGAATTTGAATAGTCCGGACTCGTCCCCGGGCCGAGGCATCGGGACGCTGTTCTTCTGACCACGGAAGGTTCTTCAGGTGGTAGACCTGCCACCTCGTCCGATGGGTATTGTAAGAAGGTCCGTCGTCTTGAGACTGAATAGCCGTGGTCATTGGAGGAACCGTATTGGAGAGACGAGAAGCTGCCTGTTTGCCGAGAGGAAGGTCGCGAGTAGGGGCTGGGCGAATGCATTGGTGAGAATGTGGCGCTGTCAAAGTCAAGCGGAGGTGCAGAGTGGGGCGAAGTTGGATTGGAGGGCGCCCGACCTTCGACTTTGTGCCCTGCTTGTGCTTCGCCTGAAGGCGGTTGGTGGAAGGACCACTCTGTTCCTTGATGAGTCGCTGAGTTAAATCAGGGGAACATGAATACACACCTCACTATCACTGGGGTTACCGGCATCGCTTTTCCTGCGGGCAGCTGGCTTTGGGGCGCTTAGCCGTCCACGCAGATGGCGCGGCCAGGGGTGTTGACCGCTGCCTCTGCGCCGCATCGAATGGAGATTTTGCCGACGAAGGGGTCGCAGGCACTCCTCGCGAGGGTGGCCGGCTGTATGGTCCATCACTGAGTTCATTAGGTGACCTCCGTTGACTGATGGTCATGTCCAAATCGTCTAGCTGCAACGCCCGCTCGACAGACTGGTAGTCGGCCTCATCGTCATCATCCTCTGGCGTCTGTGGCAGATCAGGCAGTTGCTTATCGTCTATTTCTGGTGATTCGGGCGGTGGTGTAGTCTGTGTTCTGGCCGCCAGGAAGCCCAGCAGCACTGCCTTGTTCACGATAACATCTGGGTGTTCTTCGACAAACTTTGCCCAGTGTTCGATGTCTTCGTCATCGAGTATTCGCTTTTCGTCGTCGACCAGTCTGCGCAGGCATTCAACCAAGGCATGCCCAGGTATAGATGGCTGCCCATCTTCGAGAAAGCTGTCCTTGTGCGCGCTGAAGACGGCGTCAATCTTGTCTTCTAGGTCGGCTAGTGATTGTCGGTTGCGTCGGTTAGTCTAGTCGTTTCTCTGTTAGTTTTTTTGCTCAAACATCTACAACGGGAACACTGACCATGTTGTGGTAAATGTGAGAGAAAGAAAAAGCGGGACTATACCATTTGTCGTTGCCACTGTCCACAATGAGTTGAACCTCTGGCAACTGGACCCGACGCGGTCCAGTATTTGTTTGCTCCTGCTTGAAGCCAACACCATTGTTCCCGTGAACATTTTCTGATCCGGATTCGATGATGACGTTACACGCTTTGAGCAGCTTGGGATTCGCAATGGCATCGGGATCCTTGAAAAGACAGTAGTGAAGCAAGTTGGAATTTAAAGGGGTTTGTATGCGTTTGAAGACAACAAATGACGAAGCAGAAATCCTGGAATCGTCATGGGCTGAAGTGCGTAGATACTTTCCAGCGACTGAGTCCGGTTCATTTGACGAACCAACACACCCTAAAACTGTTGATCATTCAGGAGTGAAACCTCAGGGACATGCAAGAGCGACAAGCACGTCGGAAGGACTCAGGTTCCAGGCTGCGCGTAGCCCAATTGACAGAGGCAAGAGAGATCTGATGCAGGATTGATAGTCATGCCAAGGAGGGCAGAGCTGTTACAAGAAGGACCATAGACGTTGCAGGACTGGGATGCAATGGCCCGGTAAGTGTGAACTGAACTGAGGCGCTGGTAGCGCTGGAGTTCCTACCAGGAAGTAGCAAGGAATATTTGGTCACAAACTAGAGCGTGAAAACTTATGAATTAATGTTAGCCTCCGAGGCTGCAGAAGACTCGGCGCACCAACAGAGATAAAAACAGGAGGAAAAGGATTAAGCCTGAAAAACTGCCTCAGATAGGAATTGAGGAGGACCATCGAAGATATCCAGAAGAAGAAGCAAGGTGCTGTGACCTCCCCTTGACCGCATGCATGAGCGTTCTGTCAACGACGTTGGTAGCAGCGTTGTCGGCCGCAACTTCTTAACGACGGGACCAGCGTTTTACGCAAGTCGAGAGCAGAGAGACCTAGTCAATACCAGCGAGAAGATAGATACCCAAGGATCGCGATGACAGAGCAGATATAAGGATGCAGTATCAAGGTCTAGGCATCGCGAGCGTATACCACCCACTTTCTAGCCGAATGGACGTCCCATAATACAAAGGCTTCGCATAGATCTCGCAATGGCTAAGATTTTCCTGCTGCGGGGAGATCGTAGGCCCTCGTATAGAGAGTTAAGGGAAATCAGCGCGTAAGAAACAAGCAAGAAAAGTCGATACATCTAGTGCGGCCCGACGAATACAGCGAATTGCCATTCAACACCTCACGCAATAGAGAGGCCGTCAAAATGAACCTCTATATAAATGCAAGAGGGTTTCAAGACATCGAAGGAAGAGATATTGCAGCTGATATGGTAGGAAAAGGTTGAGCTCAAGCGCGCTTGCTGACTTGGAACGGTGTATTTGAGGCGGAGCTTCAGCTTGTAACCGCCTGATGGAAAATCGATTAAAAACTTACACGACCAATTTCAGAATCGTTGGTAACAGTTTCAAGCTCTTTTATCATGTCCATTTGAACGGGCTGACACAATTTATAACTAGCACCAGCCTGCAAGCATGTCTACCAGGCAAAATCAAGCGCGATGCCTCAACTGTCGCTGGAAATACTGTCGAGATTCTGCTTACTGCTGTCCCCGACCGCAATGAACCTCTTATACTTGGAACCAAGTATCGTGATCTAACCGCCCACTCCCTTGTGTGTTGCTCCGGCGACAAGCGGTTCGACTGCACCTAGTCTTCTGGACGTCTTGCGCGTTGCCACTCGACAGGTCTCGTAACTGCGACGCTGCCACCCTCAAGCGCTCACAATATTCTTTGCGCGATCTGGAATACTTCCAAAAACTCTGAAGGTCATTTTGTCAGAATACAAAGTTTTGGAGACCGGGGATATGGAGTCACTTGCGGATCTCGTCTTTCAGCGGTACATCGTTGGCGAAGCCTCGACTTGATTGCTTTCCACGGAATCAGCGACCAAGATGCAGGGACACGCTGCGTTTTCAGCCTGTTTCGACACGATTGTAACATTGAACGAAAGACGGGGACTAGCCCTTTCAAGTCTATCTTCGAGTTCAAGCTCGAGATTGAGGAGGGTGATGAGGTCTATGCAAAGGACCTTCCCTTTCGGACGTTCCTTCCAAACCTGAAGAAGTTGAACATCCATCTCAAGAACATGCTGGATCCCGAGAGCCTTGTCTTCAACCTGCCATTATCTGTTCTCGAGGAGCTCGATCTCTCGTCTGTCACGACAGCGAGTGGATTACTCCGCACGCCATCTTAACCCAGATTCTCTGCGTTGGCAATGCCATCATTGCAATAGATCATTCAGCACACTCCGGCTTCCGGCTCTCGCGTCCCTCGCCTTCAAGAACTATGAAGACGACGATACCAATGGCAACGTTGACGGAAATGTCTTGCCGGTAGCTATCCCTTCCTCCATGAACGAGTGTAGCTGCCAATTGAAGGAACGCACCTGGGCACAGGTTGATATCGACGCAAGTCGCACGTGGGAGCTCCCCGAATCCCTTCCTTCCTGAGAGACAGTTTCAATCCCAGAAAACAACTTACTTTAGGCCACCCGCATTCTTCAAAGACTCTGCCAGCCTGACCTTGGAGCTGATCTGCCACTTTCTCGGTTGACCACCCTGAGCTGTGCCATGTTTTCTAATCCGCGAGTATACTCGAAAACGAGAGGGGCGGTGAACAAGTTATTCATGGAGTTCATCGACACAGGCGCTGCCATGACAAGGATATCCGACCTGGACCAGATGCCAAGCAACCCCAGGGCACGTACAATCAGCGAGCTAGGCTTTTCTATTCCGTCAGAACAGCCGAAGATTTTTCGTCTGACATTGACATAACCAACATACACGATTTTTTTTTTCAGACGTTAGTGAGTACCTTTACCCACCTTAGGGAAAGCATGTACTCACAGCTCGTCGAAGCTAAGGAACTTTGTTATTCCAGTCCCAGTGGGACGCCGAGTCGGAGCGATGCCAGTGGCAGGTTCAAAGCTATGTCTGACCGAAACCTCTGCCCTGGTTGGGTCTGGCCAAGGCTTGCATCAGATCTATGATATGACAAAGTGGTCAACTTCGTACACTTCCCTAGTAGGCCCACTACACAACCTGCTTTACAATTTCAACACGGGCGGTTATCTCCTGCGCAGTTAGTAAAGTTAGTGGCAACCAGCAAGGACATAGCCGTCCCTCTCGAAGCGCAAGGGCTTCTCACCACCTGTACACTCGGACGACCCCGACCAACGCAGCCGGCATCCTCTTCGGCGCACAACTAGAAGCTTGGTCATAAAAAATTAACCACCCCAAATCAACCCTAAAGATCGTCATTCGCAGTCGCATGACGAAGCTTCTAGCTTGTTTCTAACGGGTGAGCACCGAGCTCGTGGTCGACGCTAGATGCCCTGACGAGAGTGGAAAAGGCCAGTCAAAGGAAGCACTGGAAGATAGGCCCCTATTCATATGTCTGATCGGCGCCTGTGCGGGAGCAGAACTGTCATTAACGATGACCCTTGAGGCCAAGATCGAGCCCAACGGTGCCTCGTAGTTCCCCGCACGAACACGAGGTTATGATAAAGAAGCTGAAGGCTTGTCGAATTGCCTGAATTCATAATGCCCAAGTAAAGTTTCCGTAAGTGATAGAAACCGCAAAGAAGGCCAGCAGTTTCACTTTCGAGCTTCCATCATAGCAAGTTAAAGGCCGACACTGACCCGCAGATAGAGGCAGATAGGTGTGGCTTCGAAAGCCGCTCAACCCAAACACCGTGACCAGCTGACCTTACCATGCTCCCCGTTTAGGTGATCAACTCCCCTTCTCTGATGATTAAATGACGTCTCTCCGCTGCAACATACTCCAACCCGTTCGGGACAATAGAAGCTTCTGAGCGTTTCAAAGCTCGGCCGGTGAACGTTTATTGGGGGGCTGTGGTGAGGAGTGGGGAGCTGGTATCAGAGGGGGATCTCAACAAGAATGTAAAGCTTGATAGGCGTGCTTGTTGGGTGCCATTGGCTTATCGTGCGGTAAGCTCGTCACCGCAGACAGTCCAGACTTGGCTGGTAACGTGGTGTTGATTCCAAAGCAACTTCATCTCGCGCTCTTTGCGATCGCGATACCCTCCGACTATCATGGGCAAGGGACATTCCACGCCATGTCAAGTCTCTCGCAATCACCTTTTGCGACCTCGAGTAACTCGATCCGACAAACACTAACATCGTTGAATTCACGGGCTCTTGCTGTGGCGCAAAAGAACCATGGTGCCAGTGGCGGCCTGATGGTTGCCCTCTTGAACCGTCAACCCACTAGTATTTGGGGCCTCCGTGTTTCACGTAGCCCTCATTTTATCCGTGAACGCGTCCCGTGTAAACAAACGGCCATTCATTGTTGCTGGGAGTGATCTAGGGTTTCTTCTCACTTGTCTGGAAGGCGACATGAGAAGCTGACTGTACCCTCTTTATCGCCCCCTTCTCGACGGTCGATGGCGCAAGAGTCTGGAACTCGCCGCGGTATTTCTGGTATGTTTGCCCAAAGATACGGTAGCCCGTCACCTGAGGAGGTGAGAGTTTTAAACAATGCCTTTGTACAAGTCCCGAGCCACGCTTCTGGGCCGTGGCAGAAAGGCGTACGGCTGGCAAGCCTGAGACTCCCAAGTGGCTCCCGGTCAAGAGTAGCGTCGTGTCCGAGAATGAAAAGAATGAAAGTCTAGCCGCCTCGACTTCGAGAAGGCCAAGCAAATCACAACCTTTAGAGAAGCAGCCCCAGTCTCGAGTCACATTCACCTGTCCAGGCAGTGTGTTTGATGTCAGAGACAAAGCCTATCATCAGGAAAGTCTTCTTCCTGGATCTAGAGCGGCGAACGGGGATAGAACTGGTTGAGGATGCATACCACTCCCAGAAATGCATCGCATATTGCCAACGTTGAATCCAGCGCACCAGAGATGGCTGGTCAACTGACCCTCTGCATGTCATCCACGAGGATATGTTGGGAAGTGATAAGATCCTAAAACCGATCAGAATATGGCTGAAAGGGGGTACCCCCCAGAACGCCGAGAAATGCATGCATGGCGCACGCGACAGGCGCTTTGACCATTGCAGATACGCCCTCGTCTTGTTACGCAGTCTGCATGAGACCTTGAGCAATAACCTCTATCAGTAGAACGCGAATACGATTAGGAATAGATGTTGCTTACTGGACGGATCCTGAGAGAAACATCAACGAAATCGAACTCTATACAGCCCCACCAATTCAGTGCAATCACAACTTGACCTCTTTCTACCACCATCACGCCCATATTGCTTTCATCTTCCACGTCAAGAGTTCGCAATACTGAGCGCTCGAGTGACAGGAAGGCCTTGAAAGCCCATTGCAACGGTCAGTGTCGACCTTGGGCAGCGTTGCCACTGACAGCCGCCGACCTTTCTCGGTCTTGAGCTAAAGTGAACTAGGCCGCAGACCAGAACGCCCGGCTAGTCCAGCTCGAAGTGTACCTCGTCTCGACAGCGCCAGAATCCGCCTTGCGGATACAGTAGTGGATCGACGGAGAGGTGAACCACTTCTACGGAGCAAACCATCAAGTGGACGATAGGCGGTAACGCGGTGGGGAAGAAGCCCTTCCAGAACTGCCGTCGGATATAGGTCATCATCCAACGACGACCAAGGATTCTTTTACCCAACGTGGAACCTCATTGAGCGCGATAAAGTACGTCGTAGTCGTCGTTCAGGTTCAAGTTGGTCTCATCGGCATTACAGATCCTGCATCAGTTCTTCGACGTCTGGTATGTTCTTCTCTATCACATTGATCACAATTCTGAACGAAATCGTTCTCCACATTCAGTTCCATACAAACGTCGGACAGTGATTCCTATTCATTCTGGAATCTGTTACCCCAACTACCCCATACCTCTGGATTGAGCTCAGATTCCAACCATGGTCTACGGGCTTGACTACACCCCAAGTCTACTCGAGAGCCTGGTCTCGGTCCCCAATACAAATGACGCTTCCAAGGTGCCCAGTGCAAGCGCAGCGCTTGATAGCGACCCTGCGGCAACCAAGGCCAACCTTGTAGATTTGGGCAAACCAGAAGCGTCGAATCACAAAGAAGATGCTGTCCGTCTACTTCCTGCCGCCGCTGTTCTCTTCATTCCACCTCAACCATCTAGTCTCGCATCCGCCGGACCATGTCCTCTTCCCATTCCTTCATGGGTTGGAAGGAGAGAATGACGCTCAGAACACTTTCTTTGCCAATGCCCAACGCCGTCGTGAACGCCCAGGCAGACAGCGACGTCGGTGCTGTAAATAGTCACCACGTTGTGAATGTGACTGTTCCCAATATCCAAGTGCATACCAGGGAGCCCAGCAAGAGGGTGGCGCAATCAACGCGGTGAGTCGTGGCTCCGTCTAAACGTTTCCCTCAGCGATTATGCGATCTACTGGGGTAGGAACGAACCACAGGCTTATCTGTAACGTTTAGAACTCCCTTACTGCCCCATCCACGACGCAGACCACTACGACGCATCAGCTCCTTCGGCCCAAGGTGCCACAGTACCGGGGACTTGTTTGGGTCGTCTGCGAAGAAGATCTCAAGGACGACCGGGTTGCACTGAGCATCCTCCGCCGCAAACCACTACCCACATCGTCTACCAACTCCGAGTTCAAATGAAGACGACGACATGCTCCTCGACGATAGTGACCGACGACGCTATGCTCACTAGCAGCGATGAGGATGATTCCGAAGATGAAGATACGACCTCGTCCGACTCTGAGGCTTCTTGTTTCGAAGCGCACGAGGATTACAAGATGACCACTGGTCTGGGTGGCCTCCGTTGCTCGCATGGTGGTCAATACCTCTATTTCTGAACACCCAGATGAGGATCACGGGATCTTATCTGGCGTTCCAGAAGATATGTCGCCTCTTGGAAAACCCATGTCCAAAGAAACACTGGACACCATGCCATACATGCACCCAGTAGTTATGCCCCATCAGCACCAACACTCATCCCAATTCGCATCTCTACCTCTATCGATACCAGCAATATCACCATGTCGACCTCAGTATCTTCATCCTCTGGGTCCGAGGTGGAGTCTGTCTTCACCAGCACCACTATGAGCCCCCAGACAGGCACAGCGGCGACGAGCATTTCGAGCTCGCCTTTATCGGCAAGCTGCTCAAATGCGTATGAACCCTTGCAGGTCATTGAGCTCCAAGAAGCAACGTCGACTGACCCCGTTTGCCGCCGCCGAAGACAGGGAGTCTCGCAAAGTGGAGGACCATTCCCTTAGCAGCAGCGTCAAACCCAAAGGACGGGTCCCAAAAGTGAAGCAGAAGACCAAAGTCAAGTCAAGATCGCGGACGGACCCTGCGGCTCCCTCCCCTGTTGACATGCACCTTCAGGCCCAAAGAGTTGTTGAGGAAGCGCAAAATCACCATGACGTCCAAAGGCGCCAATTCTGCACCAGAAGTGCCTCCTGAAGTCAAGAAGAAGTCGGTGTGGGAGTTCGTTCCTGCCCCGAGTGCCTGATGGAATCTCACTGAGGAATTTTGGCATTCAAGTTGTGAGTATTCCGTTGCATTCTTATATTCATTGGCTGATGGGGATGAATATAGCCCATTTACGCAACTATATCGGACATTGTGATTTATTCACCCCAAGGCGCCACACCCAATGCCCTGGCGCTCGCCCAACGGTTCCGTGAAGCCGTCAAGCGAAAAACGGGAAGAACGCATCACGGCGCTCAAAGGAATCGTCTATTCACAGGTTCATGCTCATACCCAGACGTACAAGAACCCCGCTCTGCCAGTGGTTCAATCAGGCAAGGTCCAGCACCATCATATCACCGCTGAGTCAATTGCCGTCGACGATAGCGACGCTGCAGCAGCAGCACTCGCCGCCGCTTACGACATCGACGGCAAGTGGCGAGTCATATGAAGAGGAGGAAGATCTTGAAACACGGCTCCTGGACGCGGCTGAGCGATTTTTGCTGAACAAGGTTGATGAGGAAATGTTGGATTACACGTCTTCGTGCTTGACGCGGATGAGGAGAAGATGAGGCAGACGATAGGGCACCTGATGATGCATAGCTGCGGCAGTGGAGTCCCTGGCGTTGAACGACCCCAGCCCACGTTGTCCGGAAGCTCACCTACCCAAGGGGAAGAGACAACGGCTCATCCTATTGGAGTGGATGGGGAGGTTTCTGATCAGGTGGGGAGGGAGGACGTCAAGATGAACGGTCGTCCGAATGAAGTTGGTTCAGAGATGGATCTTGTCGTGGGCGACATCGATATCGAGGTTGATGCACGCATCGACAGCGATGGGGATGTCAACATGGCTGAACGCTCCAGCCAGCCCCAATAAACGCCAGGAAGTCGACAATGCCATCACTGACGAGGAGCCGTTGCGCAATACTGTCGACTTTGCCTTGCGTGAACGGGAAGAGATGCGGGACTTGACTAAGGCCACCGAGATACTCAGCCTCTTCCCATCGGGCGGCTCAGCCAACACTACCCCCTACCAAGGCGACATTCACGAAGGCCGGCTTGTATGACTCGCCCTCTGGAACTCCGGCGGATGCCTCCTCGCCTTCCAGCCAACCTCCACATCTACAACACCTCTCAAGCATCCTCTCTCCGCGATCTTCGAGTTTCTCCCAAACCTCCCTATCTTCTCCGGCAGTGGAGTTCACCTACAACCACCCTGATCCCACCGTCGATGCCACATCTCCCGCGACCTTTTATGACCCACGCGTTGGGCAGGTCTTCCTAGGGAACTCGGGTGATGTGCCCCTGCTTGCAGAACAGCCGATTGCGTCGATCGAGAACGCAAGGGCTCGGTTGGAAGATCCCGCAGCGGATGAATCCGCTCCTGATGACCCTTTCAATTATGAGGCGACGAACGGGCCATCCAAAGGACTTGGATACGACATTTGCATCGAATGCCACGAACTAGCTCCATTCCCGACACCCGCGCATCTTCGCGCTGCGGAAGAGCATCTTGTCACCTTGGAACGAGTCTGGAGGGACAGGACGATTCGGAAGGAGATGCAGAACGTCAAGGCGGGCCTCGAGCCTGCCTCTGAAGCGGACACTGAGAGCGTGAAGGTCAGAGTTGAGACCAAGAAACTCAATATTCCACCTCGCCCACCGCCTCACGCAAATGCCATCATTCATATTCCTTTCCCGAGCTCACCGCCCAATTCGCAGTCTACGCTCGCCCAGCTCATTCCCGTGATGCGATTCTTGGAAAAATGGATCAAGCCTGTGGGCGATGTGCATGTCGATGTCGAAATCGAGATAGTTCCTCGTCAAAAATCATCTGCGGATTCTTCGTTGGACCAACCCGCCCAGGATTCGCCGAGTGAGGCTGGGGGCACCAGCCACGTCCGCAGGTGGTCGAATTCGGTGGTTGCTTCGATCTTGCCGAGTGTGTTCGGTGGGTCGAATAGCTCTCTTTCTTCGACAGGAGCACCTCCTCGTTCTCCTTCACCCCCGCCCTCGTCGTCTCGGTCGCGTTCAAATACGACTCCCGCCTCTGGCAGCAACTTCAACCCTTTCCAACAGCATGGAGTGCAGTCTTCCCAAAACCCATACTCGTCATCGTATTCTTCATCATATCAGCCACCTCGACACCAACCGCCTGCGCCGCAGCGCTTTGCCCCTACCCGGCCGTTGAAAATCTTGATTTACAGCGCAGATGGTTACACTGAATCATCGCTGCCGTCCTTGTGCCTGTTGATGAGCGTCAAGGGTTTGAGTCTTCCAGAGGCCTATCTAGAGTTACAGGTATGCTTCCTGGAACCTTCAACTGTCCTCTCGCTAATTAGATGCTTTCCAGGTTGCTAAACGTCGCTCTTTCTTTGTCTACCAGCATGACCTTGGTATCTTGAAACGGGTGGAAAGTCGCCTTCGGGAAGAACGTGAACGGGAGCGTGAGAAGCAGAGAGAAGCAGAGAGACAGCGCGAATTGCGGGAACTTCAAATTTCAGCTCAGCGTGAACGCGAGAGGGCTGAAAGAGAGCGGGTCGAAAGAGAGCGTGAGATGGCCGGGAATGGCAACGGGAAGCGCAGTCTTGGCAGCTCTTTCTTCAGAGGCTTAGGCATGGGTAGCTCTTCATCAAATTCTCCACCATCAACCTCTCCTGACGCCGCACCGGGCGAGAGGCGGATGAAGGTGGGACGTCCTGCAGCAAAAGCGTCTCCTTTGCCCAGGCACCACTTCCAGGCCTATCAACCCTTCCAAAGCCAACCCTACCGCCCATCCCCGGTCTGGAGACAGGCCCTCCTGCCCACGGACGAGCCGAAGAGTACGGTAAATTAGGACATGCATCGACAATGCCCGAATCGTCTTTCCGTGCGACCTCTGGTAGCGGGTCGACCTCCGCTACTTCACCCTCCTTCCCACCACAAGGTTCTTCCAGCCTTCGCCACTCTGCGTCCATCTCAGCCGGGCAAGGCAAGTCGCAAACCGCGGGTCGACCGCGCGCAAACACTAGTCCTTGGTTGCCTAGTGCCAACGGCGGTGACCACCTGAGCTGGTTCAATGACCCCCGCTTCGATGGCAGCTTCCCGAGTCGAGTCTTGCCCTTCCTGTATTTGGGAAACCTGTGAGTACAAGAAGGATATTTTTTTCGCCGGATCTGACGCAGTTTATGCAGCAACCACGCGTCGAACGTCTACATGCTTCATGCACTGGGGATTACTCACGTTGTCAGTGTTGGCGAGTGTGCATTGTTGCCTCCACCTTTCCATATGATCGGTCATGGCAATACTGGAACTGGTGCTAACTGCCCTCCTCGTACGGTTTTTCAACCCCTTTCTCCCGGTCTTGGAACTGACTTGAATCGACGTAGGTGCCTACAAGCAAGCCCATCCGAATACCGCGGGGCACGGTTCTCTTTGGATCGAAGAGCGTGAAGGGAGGATCAAAGTATTGGACATCAAGGGGGTTTGCGACGACGGCATTGACACCCTTGAACCCCAGTTGGAGCCGATTTGTGACTGGATCGATAAGGCTAGAGCAGAAGGTGGACAGGTGTTGGTTCATTGCCGAGTTGGCGTTAGCCGCAGTGCCACTGTTACCGTGAGTCTTCAATTTCCGGCTGGTTGGTGCGGTGCATACTCGAGAGAGGTGTTTTCGGGGGTATGCGTTAGACCTTTCTCTGTCGTCGGTCGAGGTTGAGTTGAGAGACGAAAAATATGTGGTTGCGAGCCATCTGATGTTATCTGTGGCCTTGGCACCGTTGCACATGATTTTACCCCTGCACCGACTCGGGGCCCTTTCTGAGAAGCCTTTGCTTCCGCCAGTGCTGACGATGATACACTTTTCTAGATTGCCTACGTGATGAAGCACCTGTCGCTTCCTCTTGTTGATGCCTACCTCATCGTTCGCTCTCGTCGCCTTTCGGTGCTCATTCAGCCCAATATGCGTCTGCTATACAACCTGTGTGGATGGGAGATCAAGCTTGCCAAGGAGCGTGCTGGTCTCCCTTCTAACTACGGCAATGACCTTGCCCCGCTTGGGTCCGGTGGAGCCAATCGGACGAAGATAGAAGAAAAGAACCTTCGTAAGGAGCTGGCACGCACCTTGACATGGCCGTACCTCTCAAAAGAGGTTCATGCGCTCAACGAGAAGTACCTGCATTAGATTCCGTCTCCGATCCATCATCGCTTTCCTCTAAACATGATTCTGCTCTGCTTTCTGCTTTTCATCTTGTATTGGTATGGGGACTGTGTCCCGTCTAGTGTATATTTCGATTGTTGTCCACGTCGCTTCCGTTCTTTCTTCACTGTACCATCAAGTTTAAATACGTTACCGACCATTCGATGAGATTCTATGGCATATTTTTCGTCTAGAGACGCGGTAGAATGGGCGACCGGTACCGGTAATTCGTTCTTCACAAGCAGACTAGTAGCAACGAAGATGATGGGTGAATGCATCTGTTTCTTGGGGCTGCTCGTTCGGGAGATATGCTCGTAGTACATGTTCTCTATGCATTTCTTAGAGTTGCTAGCAGCCGCTGAAGTGTATGACAGGAGAACGATTGTCTTCTCTGAAAGTCTTAGAGGAGGGTATACGAGACTACCGCTGAAGTTCCTCCTGGATATGATATACCTGATTGAGCGCCAACAGAGACTTGGATGGCGCAAGGGCATTTGGCATCCACAACTACTAATGAGTCTACCACGAGTCATGGCTAGGCAAGATGCTAGTTCGGGCCCCTTCAATCATATGCTTTATTGTGGCTCGAACAAAGCTAATTCAAGCCTCGCTTCCCACCTGAGGTTTGTGAGTCAACGGTTGGGGAGGAGTATGCGTGAGAACATACTTCCCCATCGGCTGAGACGGTTATCAGATAGGGATGGCCAACATCGGGTGGCATCATCGTTTCCCTCCGCCTTCCATCTACAGCAACCGACCGGGGTTTGGCTTGGGTTATATTTCAATAACCTCTACAACCAGGAATAGTATCCAATCACCTTGACTGTATAGGAGTGATCTGCAGGCTCAGTGTGCTGCACAGTCGCCAGAGTGATGCCTCCCGTGACTTCCACGAACCCAGGGGAAAGTTCTGAGCAAGACCCATTGCTTCTTGGCCCGAGGCGTCAGCCACAACAGCGTCGGCGACGAACTATGGGCTGGTCTTTGGCGGGAGTGTTTGGGTGGAAAGCTCATCCGTATTGGTACGCGTAGTATGCCACGTTCTCTTCTGGGTGCTAATGGTTCATTTCCTCTACAGGCTTATCCCAGTCGTCTTAATCATGTCCATGTCGGTAGGTGCACCCACCATGGCCTTGAACTGCGCCTTATAACGGCCTGCAGCGAGGAATCACGATGGCACCCCGAATCCAAGTTTATAAAGCCATTGCCTGTAGGTCAATAACCAAAGAGTCAGGTGGCATGGGGCTGGCAGAACTTCTGCTTACCCCTGGCTGTGGGGAAGATGAGGTCCAGAGACGTGCAGTCAAAATCCAGGCTTGTCCGTCATATGCACAGCTACGGAAAGTCCGAATCTCATGTTACTTGCAGCGGTTGTCACCACCATGAGCGCGTTGAGCGCCATCACAACGGGATTCTGGAGTCGGAGTGGCGACTCCACTGGCAGGAAACCTATATTTGCTGCATTCTTCATCACCGCTCTTCTCATGTAAGGGGCAGCTAGAAATTGGTGCACTCTTGCTAACTACCTGAAGGGAGCTTGTTTTCGTGCTTGTCATGAAGACAGACACAGTCTTCGGCAAATACCCCGAACGGTTCATCCTCGTCGGCCCAGTCATTGAAGGGTTGGTGGGCGGACTTTCTGTTTTCAATGGCGTAACCCATGCGTATGTGCTTTTGTTGAATTCACGCTGACATGGCGCTGATAGAAGGGGTAGCTACATCTCAGACTGTACGAGACACGGGTCAAGGTAAGAGACTCGTCACAAACTAGGCACCTTGCGCTCAATCAGATCACAGATCAAAAATATTCTCTACTGTTCAGGGCATGATCTTTGTTGGTCTCGCCATAGGTCCTTGGGTAAGCATTGCTTACGCGAATTGTGAACATTCATTCAGTTTCGCGCACTAGTTCTCGGGTCTCTTCCTGCCCAAAATTGGCTATAGCGACTCATTCTTCTTCTGGAGCATTGGCCTTATCTTCTTCAATGTGCTCTATATAATTTTCATATGCCCAGAGTCTCTGGAACGCTCCGAAGAAACAGAAGTGGCGCAAACAGAGGAGGAGCCGGGTCTCAAACCCTCCCCAGTCGCTTTCGCCCGTCAACAGATGACCAAATTCCTCTCGACCCTTCTGCTTCCCCTGTTCATGTTTACCCCACGCCAACAACCCGGAAACGGCAAGAGAACGTGGATGATGGTTTTTGTTGGCTTTGCTATACTTGCCTATCTAATCTCGACGGTGAGCCTTTCTGCAGAATCGCGGAACGCATCTGAACTCCTGTTAGGGTGTTTTCTCTGCCAAGTACCTTTACGCCCAACATGTATTCAAATGGACCACAGCAGAGGCAAGATCCTTGTATTAGTCCTTGACTCGTTTATTCACAACCTTGCAGCTTGGCTACTACATGTCGATCCTGTGGATTACCAGGGCCTTTAACCTGCTCGTCTTCCTTCCCAGTACGCCGATGGCCTTTCAGTCCCTGTGACAACAGCGCTGACACCTTCACAGTCGTCATCTCCTATTTCAAACCCAAGGCGACGGATCCAGGCTCGCGCACGCCAGGGCCACGGGACGTCGTCGCTGAACTCAAGTTCGATCGTACCTTGGCTCAAATTTCCATTGGACTCGATGGTCTAGCCGACGCGCTGGTAGCAATCACCGCGAGTCGATCGCAAGGCATCTTCGTTGCCCTGTCCTGCCTTACTTCATTCACATCCGGAGGCAATCCCGCGCTGCACTCCCTTGCCGCAGTGTGCATCCATGCGATTGGCTTCAGCTCAGAAGTCGGCTCACTGTTCGGAGCAATAGCAGTTGTATCTGCGGTGGCCCACATCTTCTCGGTAGGTTCAACTGTTGGCCGGCCGAGTGATCACTAACCGACGTTTTTTCATAGCCTTCCATATATGCCGCGACATACAGTAAGACCGTGAGAAGCTTCCGGAAGCCATTTTCGTTTTGGCAGCGGTTGCTGCTCTTCTCAGCTGTGTTGCTGTTGAGCAGGGTACAACCTGACGAAGAAGAGGTCGCCCATGTACACGCTCATTCCAGGCAGTCGACCGCAAGGCTGTCGCATTACGACTACGAAGCGATTTCCACCACTGAGGAAAATGCAATTGCGGGATGATGATGATGATGATGATGATGATGATGAGGAACGACGGTTCCACGAACGTACACTATCCAATGTGTCCACCCAAGCTTTTCCCTGATTACCTTCTTACTGATGCGAGGACTTCACGACCTGTTTTATCCCAACTTGGTTTACCTCGCTCAAGAACCTGCTCGATTGCGCTCAAGCTGTTTCAGATGCTTCGCTGTTCTTGAGGTTCCTATCTCTAATCCATTTTACTGCGGGGCTGATGTACGTACACCACGCTCTCATTATTCCTTTTTCTTTCTCCCTCTGTTTATGGACTAGAACTGTAGATTACAATAATATGAATCTCCTCATAACTGTATGCTGGTGGTGGTCCCATCTCTGATGGTTGGGCTATTCATGGGAGCAATCACTGTTGGAAGCAGCCCACACACGAGGGCATATAATCATCTTGCTATCATGTTGGTGCTTCCTTGAAGCTGGTCTTCTCCAAGGACAACGCATCTCAATAAATAACAATTGTCTGATGTGTTGCCTGTATGAAGGAGCAAGTGAAGCGTCCACGTACATCCTTCCATGCAAAACTAAAGCGTTGACATCTCGTGTCTGGTTACCTGCTTTCACAGACCGTTATTGGGGAAGCACGTGCTCGTCGGAAGCAAGCTACGCGAGATCGTCAATATCGATTCAACTGTTCACCACCAACGCGTAAAATAGTACCACAAACACCGCGTCTTCCCCATGACGGTGTGATGTCTTAAACCTAGTGTTTGGGACGCTCAGGTGAGCACCCTTCCGAGTGGAAACAGTCAAACGTCGTTAGAGACGTGTATCAACAGACCCTCCGACCACTACGCATCGCCTATTTGGGCCATTTTGGCAAGGGTCATACGACCAGGTCTACCAAACTCTATGTCATTTTTGTCTCCTTCGGCGGCCTCGATCTTCCCAAGAAGCATTAGACCCAGAAGTGAGTAGCTGGACTAACCTTTCTTGCACCAGGCTCGAAACATATGACGATCAAACCGCCTTGGGTAGGTACTATGTTACAATGATTTGCATTAATGAGCTTATCATATTCTTCATACAGACCCAACAAAGACCAATTGAAAGATGCCTGGCACCCTGAGAGCTTCGACCAGGCTCTTCAGAGAAAAAGTCTCGACACTGACATGGCTCGGAACGCGTCCTCCGTCTTCGCTTCCCGTTTCAGTATTGACACTTTCCTCACCCTGGGAGTGGGTTCCTACTCTATACGCGACGCCCTTCGGCGATAGCGGATTCCATCCAAGTGGAAGTCCCGAAAGACGGCTTATTGAACACACCTTCAACATTATTCTTGGTTCCGACGTCAGAGGAACAACCAGAAGCATGTCCTTTGCAAGGTGAGCACTCGCAATCAATAGGTCAAGAACCACCGACGCCAAGTCTTCACAACGATCTGGATTCTTTGGATATGTGGTAGACTCTGAAACCCATAATTGCAACTTGGCTATTGGAACTTGGCTGTTCCTTTGGCTTCTTGCGCGTCATTGCGGTTCTGTTGGCCTTTGTGTGCGGAACGCCCAAGAAGTATCTGTTGATACCCCCGTTTTATGGGCGTGTAGGGCGTCGAGAGCTACCACCAATCAAGGACACGAAGAAGCTTGTTCGATGGCTGGACAAATCGCGAAACTTGCACTTTGACAAAACGCCAGATCGCATGGTTGAGAAGTCACTAAGTCAGTCACTTTCCATGCTTCTTTTTGGGCGCTGTATCAAATATTTGACTCTTCTGAGTACAGGTGAACTTTTCATTGACCGGTCATCGATAATAGGTCAAAGATGTATCACAAAAATCCCGGACGAAGGGCAGATCTTGCTCCTTCAATCCTGTCAATCGTTTCCCTTGTTTCAATCGAAGGTTCTCCTGGTCCACTGCCTTTGATAAATTATTTTTCACTCGAAATACACCACGACTTTATGGCAGAAGCGTTGGATTTTGACGCGGTTCCACTTGTGTGGCGGCTTTGCCCCTAGGCGGGTCGATCTAACCGAGGCGTTGACGATCACATCACTCCCGTTCCCCAACATCGCCTTTAATCAAGGGCTTTCCCCTGCACATGAACGCTCATCGACGGATCCGCTTCTGCCTGGAGAAATGAGGAGCGTTTGCGAAAGCAGAGCTTAGAAGAAGATTCACTGAAGTCACCAAAGGTACGTGAAGTTGGTGCTACTCCTCCTTTGTTGGGGGCTGATATCATCTTCTGATGAGCCGTAAGATTCGGGGTTCTACGCACCACCAATCATTGCACTTTTTCAAACATTCCCGTGAGCGCCTGGGTCTACTGATCGGGCGCTCTGCTATGCTAATCGTCCGCCTCTGCTGCTGGATCCGAGCGGCAGGGGAAGGGGCAACTGTCAACGTTTCGCAAAAACCAGACGCATATTGATAGCCTTCCCGGATCACATTCATGACACTTAGATGTGCGACAAAGAACCCAGCAGGCTCCAGCAGCTCAGGGCAGTGCTTCTTCGATTGAGACGAGCAACCATGCGCATTGATTATACTTGCAAAATCAGTCAAGATCCAAGTAGAGGTATGGTTCCTCCACCTACGCCGGCTTGAATCGTCATCTATTCTGGATTTCACAGAGAATAACGACCCGGTTCTCCTCAGTCTTACAATCTTCGTCCTCTGTTGCCATTCAAGACATGAGGCTCTTTAAACATCACTGATGACACCAGCTGGGATTTCATTAGCTTCCGCGAATGAGCCTGAGATCGCATCCACTTCCTGTCTTGGACATCTTCTTCCCAACTCGAGCCTGTCTTTGCCTGGTATCGAGCCATCATTGAATCATCTTCTATACCCCGATCTCTCTCGGAAGCCAATCGGTCATTTTCTGTTGAGATTTCAGATCGCCGCTGTCACCACAGCGGCCTCACCTGTGCAAGTGGAGTCCACATTTGTCTCTCCCTGTTCTCACGCACAAACATAACCTCCTGGTTCTCGACTTGTACATAAAGTCGGCGCAGGTGGGTTGACCCGGAACCATTACTCCCCATCTATCCAATCTACCAAGCTCTACGGCTTCACCCCTCGACGTGCCATGCAACCCCACTATCGCGGTTCGCTGAATACCGCGATCCAGAACTGGACTCATCTGGGTCTGAGGCCGACAATCAGGGCAGCCACCCTACCGGCAAGGTACGGCGTCGACTCCACGGCTCATGCGATAGGTGTCGGAAGAGAAAGGGTGAGCGTCTTGTAGTCGAAGGCAATCAGAAGGCTTAATTTAGACCTGTTCCAGTGAAATGTCAGGACACAAATACTATGACAGTATGTGCTTGGGGCTGATCAGTCTCTCTGCAGGTGACAGCGCTATTATGCCTGACAAGACTTGCACAAACTGCATACAAGCAAAGACAGAGTGCACACACGCGATACCCAAACGTAAGGTATGCATCTTCCGCAGGTTTTTGGGACAGAACGTCTATTTACTTTGCAATTGCAGAAGGACCGGCAGCAAGAGTACGTCTGTGTTTGACCTGCATACGCTGGGATGTTGACAATGTCAAAGGCAAATCAACCTTTTGGAGGAAGAGTACGCGAGCTGGAGGAACAGCTGAGACTGGTGAGTCCTTGTCGCCTTGTGTTTGAGATACGCTCCTCGAACTATTGCCTACAGGCCCAGGAAACCAACCCTATGCCCCACAAAGACCCGGAAGCCTTGATCAAAGAGGAGGGAGACGACTTTGCATATGTTGCTCTCTCCGAGCAGATACAGCGTCTTGACATCCAGCGTCTGGAAAACAAGTTTTTTCGGGAATCAAGGTAGGTCCCCTCCCGTGATGGCCCTTGATCGCTTCTGACCCCGCAAAGCATGTTCTTCCTTGCTTCTCAAGCGGCCAAAGTACGAGAAGCATTCAGGGATGAGACCGATGTGCCGTTTAAAAAGGTGGAAAAGACCAGAATATTGGAATATCAGCCCGGTACGACCCTGTTCCTTGACCTTTACACCCGCACACCCCTAACGTGACGCTCCCGAATAGTGGCAACACGACTATGCCTACTCCGAGCCTTCATCTTACATATTTCCGGAGCCCGACCTCGCCGACCTTCTTTTCAGTGCATACTGGTCACGAGTCCATATCATCTACCCCCTGCTTCACCGACCCTCCTTTGAGCGCGACTTCAGAGAGGGCGACACCTTGCGGACGATGGCTTTGCTAGGGTGGTACCTTCTTGTCTTGGCTGTGCCTCTCGTTATGTGGAGGACGAACGTGTGTTGTTGACGGACGAGTCAGGATATGTTGGGCCATCTGCCGGATGGCGCTTTGTGTGCCAGACACCACTTTACCTGCGCACAACGATAATCAGAGGTACCGACATCACAGACCTCCAATTTTATGCGGTAGGTTTGCGCTTCACGAAACTTCCTCGTATTCTAATTGATGGATCTTGTCTTCTAGCTCACGGCATTGTATTATCTCGGGTCAAGTTGTCCCCAGACGACATACCATTTGGTCAGTCTTGCGCTCGGGTTCATCGTAGAACACGGGATGCACAGAAAGAGCCCATCTCCGCCTAACGCGAAAGATGAGCTGGAGAAACGTGTGTTTTGGTATGGTACCCTGTAGACTGCTTGAAAGCCTTGCTAACGCACAGATAGGGTCCTGGTAACCATAGACAGGTTCATGAGCGTTTGGCTGGGGAGGCCCTTAACCCTTCGCGAGGGCGAGTGCGTCCTGCTATCACCATTCTACTCAGATCAATACTAACGGACGATGCAAGTAGCTATGATGCGGAGCTCCCTCTCGATTGCGGACGACGAATACTGGGATACAGAAGTCAGCGATCCATCTCACGCATTTGTGCAACCAGCAAGGATACCGTCTCTTATGACAGGGTTCCGCCTTCACATCCAACTAGGCGAGATTGCCGACAAGATGCTTACTAGCCTCTATTCCAACCGACCAGCGACTGTTTTCAATGATATGTCAGAGGATCAATGGACTGAAGAAACAGTTGTGTACCTCGATGGATTATTGAACACATGGAGGGATACCCTACCCCTACACTGTGAGTCTTGCTTGTGCTTCGCGACTTCGTGTAGCATCAGATTCTCATTCATTTTTCTTTCAACAGTGCGTTGGGATCCCTTCATGCCCAACATCCATCATCTCAATCAGTCGACTTCCCTTCACGCGACATTCTACTATCTTCGAATCCAAATCCATCGTCCTCTGCTCAGCCTCAAGACGCCGATGGCTTTATCATCGTTAGCTGCCTGTTCCAATGCTGCCCGAGCCTGCAGCAACGTAGTCTCCCCAGTCAATGAAGAGGCAGCGATACAGTGCACCTTTGCTTCATGTAAGTATTGCATTGCATTCGGGTCTTGACCGCTTAAGCTGATCATCATTGTAGAATGCAGTGCTGGTGGCCGCGTTTGTGTTGTCGATCGGTCTGTGTGGACGTCGCGCTTCAAAAGTGCCTTACGAAACTGGACGAGAGTTGGAAGATATCGAGAAGTGTCTCATCTTCCTGAGAGAAGGAGAGAGAAGGTACGTTTGGCGATGCCTAGGACAATTCCTTCCTGACTTTCTTGCTCCAGGTGGTATACCGCAGGACGTGCCGTGTAGGTCCATCCAGGGAAGCCATTATGCATGTCAACTAACTTTGATCCACAGAGATATGGTCCTCGAAACTCGTCAATCTAGGTGATGGTCGCGAATTGTTCAGTAATACGAAGCGGCCCCGAGAATGGGTGCCACCTGAATTTGATCGACGACCCCCAGCACCTGATGGTGGCTCACTGGGAAGGAGGCCCTCCGGACAGGGAATGGGGTCCTCGACAAACTTCCAGAATGTCCTTCGAGCATCGCAACAGGAATGCATCGCCGACCCAGCCAGATCGGTGCTACGAGCCCAATGCTCATGTACCCTCCCCGAATCTCGGCGACGACATCTGAGCCTTCTTACGAAATGTACCAGCCTCAAGCTCAGCAAGCGACCCCACCTTCAGCTACATGATCAGCACCCGAGTATCATACAACCCGATCCAGGTACCTACGCAGCGCTCGCGGGATTAGGCTTTGATGACAACGTCATTGCATGGAACTCTGCCCCCAGTGAATTTTGAGTGAGTCTTCTTTACTTCTCTGGTTGCGACGTTGCGAGGAGCGTCACGCATCAGAAGGAGGAAATTAACTGACACTTCTTTGATTCAGTGTTGAGCAGTGGGAAAGATATCTTGCTGAGCTCAATCACAATCCATTCGGGGCCCCATGATCCAACATCAGTGCCCTTCTTAGCGACGATAAGCTTTGGTTATTATTTGTACTTTAGGTGTAACTGACCTGTTGGTTGTATTAGTACAGGATTGCTTTTATTTTATGACAGATTGAGCATGATAACCCCTTTACAATCGGCCAACTGGCGATAAGTCAACGAGTTCTTCACCGGGGCTCAAAGCCGGCGATATATGGATCCCTTCAAGCAGTGATCGCACGCTAATTCTCTTCCTCCAAGTGTGAACAAGCTTCTAGGGTCCCTTTAGAAGCCAGCTGACCAGAGCTTAATGTGAGTGCTGATCGGTACGCTTCAATGCCGCTCTTCCCCGGAATGCATGTATAAAATGGCTCGACTTTGAAGTATCATATGCGCTATTCACTTTCTTGAGACCATGTACGGACATAGTAATTGCCGGAGGTGCGGTACCACTTCGAGAGCAGGATGAGACCTTACTCAAGTACATCCACAGGTGGTGCTGCTGGCTTGTGTCATTGCCGGGAAGTTGGCAGCTGTTAACCCGTCGTTGAGGATCCTTGTAAGTGGCAGCGATTTCATTAACGGTAGTTCATTGACCCTCAGCTTGAGTAGGTTTTAAGAAACTGGGCTACATTCTCTTGATGTACCTATCCATGTCCAGCCAGGACGCTTTCTATGCCAATCTCATCGACCCTAAGCCGACGAGGGAAGTACATCACTTTCCACGCTGCGAAGGCCGCTGAGGGCGGTGGCGGGTCGCAGTATCATCGCTCCGTCTGGAAGGGCGTTAGGAGGAGGGTCCGCAGTCAATTGTATGTGATGTTCCCCAGAGTCCTAGCGTTAGAGACTGAAAGTCTCTCTTTACAGACATGGTTTTATAACCCGAGCCTCTGCCTCCGATTATGATGCTTGGAAGCAAAGACTTTGGGAATCCTGGGTGGGGGTCGGAGGACCTCATTCCACTCCTGAAGGGTTGTCGAGACCTATGAGCCATTTGCACCCAATGTCGCTGCTGGCTTGAACCCACGGAACCGAAGGACCATTGAAAATCTCGACCAAACGCGAGCATATCAATCTAGCGGAACAGTTCCTGGACGTCGCTGGAAAGTACGATACTGCTCGCCCTGTTGGAGAGGATTTTAACGACTTTAACTCCGGTGACAAATATGCGGTACGTTCAGCCTGAGATTAAAGTCCCAACTAAAGCTCACCATGAGTTTAGAGATGGCCAAAGTAAGACATTGTCGCTGGGTCTTTCATGCAGAAGCTAACATCAGCGCTAGATACATTGACCCCAACACAGGCAGACGCTCAGATGCTGCCCATGCTTTCGTCTATAGCCAGTCGCATAACCCCAATCTGGTGGTAGAGACTGAGATGCGCGTTGTTCGCATTCTCTTTGAGTGGGTGCTCCCCTTCAATTCAATGCCACTGCTTATGTTCGGGTATTCTGGATGACAGAGGAACCAAAGCCGTTGGCGTTGAGTATATTGACGGTGCTCAGAAAAAAGGACCGGCGAGCGAGTGGTAAAATCGGCCATCGCTTCCAGCTTGTCATACTGTGCGCTGGGGCCTTTCGGGTCTCCTGCCATTTTGGAACGCCTCAGGAATCGGAAGCCGGGAAGTCCTGCAATCCAACGGTATTTCCCAGCTCGTGGACCTTCCTGGGGTAGGAGATCATTACATGGGTAAGTCTCCATCTATTTCCGCTGAACTTTGTGGGCTGATGAACTCGTAAGACCATAACATCATCTTCACCCAGTATCATGCGAGTGAGGAGGTTGAAACTATAGACGACGTCTTTTATGGAACCCCAGACGAAATGTTGAGTGCGTGCCAAGATTCGAAGAAAGACTCTTGCTTAGATTAATGCTTCTTTTCAAGTTCATGAGGCCGAATGGACGAAGACTGGACAGGGTCTTCTTTCACACAAGTACGCATATGTTGCATTGTACCTCTCGTCCCTAGATCTTGATATCTCTGCAGCGGTTTCAACGGGGGAGGAAAGCTTCGCCCCACTGCAGAAGAGCTCGAAGGAATGGGACCTGGTTTCAAGAAGAGATGGGATTCCTTCTTTGCTCGATCTCCTGATAAACCGGTTGTTTTTCTTGGTTCAATGGCGGCGTTAGTTACGATGAGCTCAATCCGTGGGGTTAGAAGCTGATCTGGGCAACGCATAGGTATTGGTGGGGTTACCCCTGTCCGGCCTCCTGATCTTGGTAAAGTGGTTCACCATCCTGTACTAACTCGGTGATCTTCCTTTTTTATCTCGGTCGGTTGACTTTATCGCTCCGATGTGCGCAGGCATATCCCGAATCGCTTGGGCCGTGTCCATATCGCGGTGGATTAGATCCTTATGCTCCGTTTGGCCTCCCCCCCTTCGAGACTGTTTACTTCGAGGAGTACGTATCATGTATTCCAGTCTGGGCTTACTACCGACCCTCTTCGATCGGTATTTCTCCAATAGTGAAGGAGATCTTGATGTCTTTTCTTGGGCTTACAAGCATGTCCGGGAGATTGCTAGGAGGATGCCCTTCTATCGTGGCGAACCTGAGGCTTCCATCCAAACTTTCCCGACGGCAGTGCTGTCACCCTTTCGAAAGATGCGTCTCCAGCTGCAATTGAGGCCCCAAAGCTCAAGTACACCAAAGAGACGATGCTGCCATTGACGACTATCATCGCAGGACTGGTGAGAAGATTCGTTATATTTGTCAACTAGAGATCTTGCTCACAATCAATTCCAGTTGGCACTGCCTGGCATGCTGTAAGCCTGCATATTCATCTCAATTATAACGAAGGCTAACGTATCATAGTGTGGAACTTGCGCCATGAAATCCCGTGAATCTGGGGGCGTAGTGGATTCCAATCTGAACGTGTATGGAACCACGAACCTCAAAGTTGCAGGTACATCTCTATTTGATGTTCTCTTCGAATACCCACTTATCATCCACATCAGACATGAGCATCTGCCCCGAGAATGTTGGGGCCACACTTACAACACGGCACTTGCGATTGGTCTCAAAGCAGCCGAGATTATTGCGAAAGACCTTGGTCTGAACCTCTGACCTTAACGCACTCCCATCATTTCATGGAAATGCAACATTGTTTTCATCACGCTCCAAGTCGAATATAATCATGTTAGCACTTCGCAAGGCCTCTGACAGCTTCTGACAGTCTTTGACCGGGAGGCGAAATCTCATTTGAGCTCCTATCGCTACCCGTGACGCCACACTTCGTTGGGTATGTTTCCCTCAGCGTCTCCGAGGTCGTCAAACGGACAGTGCTTTGTATCCGTCTTCAATGTGCAACCACAGGTCCGACGCTCTTGAAACAATGATTACTATCTTAATATTCGGGGCTGTGCCTCGATGGCATCTCCTGCCGGTGCTACTTATGCGGCCGCAGTGCATGATATAATATATAGCGAGCCCATCTTCACTGTTCCATGCATCCAGGGCAACGCGTATCCTCTCCTCGTATCCCAAAGCATCCATTAGGGCCCATCATGAATACTGGGTTTCAAGACATTGAAAGACGACTATCGCATCCAGCCGGCGTATCAGTGGGCGCCTACTTTGCGCGAGTCAGATCTGCTGACCACCAACTCCAAGAACGTTGGCTGGTTCCATCTACATCGTATAACGAGAGTTGCGGTCTATATCAGCACAGATGTGCTGGTTCCACACGCTTTCGTGGCATTCACTGTCAATTTCCCTTCTCTCTCGGGGCCTGTACAGCTGCTCTTAGAAAGGAAGGCTCAGCCAGGGCATGTCAAGGCCGAGGGGCCTGGCCGTGCCGAGCCTCTCGATCAGCCAGCGCTCAATGATACTTCGCCAATCATCCCTTTGGGTGTCATGCAAGGGACGCAGGACTTCGAGGATCAATTCACGACACCACCTCCAGATCTACAGGGCGAGTCCTCATACGAGATGCTCTGCCGCTTCACCCCCGCTAGCGAGATGAACCTCTTTGATGTTGCCTTGTTGGCTTATCTCGCTCGCTCGAGAAACGCAACCAGTTCTGCTCGGGATCACACGCTGCTGTATGCCCGGCTCATCTATACAGTCTTGCACGCCCACTTTGGTGCTTCCACTGCTGCTAATGAAGAGGAAGTACCGGAATGTGGTGCTAAGCTGGGAGGCAACGCGACGAGAGGGCAAGACGAAACCTTTGAACAGTCTCACATTTACTTGCTTGTTGCATTGAAAGAAAAGATTGGCTTGGAGATGCAAGAGGTATGCATTTAGTCTTGTGCTACACGTCTCATCACTAATCTAAGGCATACCAGGTGTTGGACGAGATTCAAGCGGCAGTGCTATCGGATGAGATAGACCGAGAGTTGGCGTCAATCGAAGAGAGCATCCGGATATTGAAATCAGGATTTCTTGACATTTAGCCAGGCCGTATTACTTCCAACCAAGACTCCCAATCATCTGTATTACGTCGTCTTGATAGAATTCACTAGAAATGGTGCTCGGGTTCCCCCCGGGTCTTGTGATGCCCTTCTGCGAATATCTTTGGCTCCTCCTCCCTCTCCAAGTGCGTTGGATAGATAAAAAACCATGCAAAAACCATGATGAGAGTGAGATTCGAACCACGCTCTCACCACCGCCCGTTAGGGCGCTTAATCCTGTTGACACCGCGCAAAGCACGTACCGCTCGGCCGTCTCACGGTGCAGAACGGCGCCATTCTTGCACTGGACATGGACAGACAGGTAGGAAAACAATGCCTCAAGCTCCCCGTTATTCCCTGAGCGTCATCTGTTGTCTGTAAAGGTGATCGTCAAGGTTTCGGGAACAAGGGAAAAAAAGACAAAACAATTCCGAGACGGACAATGGCCGAACAATGCCGTGCAGAAGACCATGGCAAGCAGGCCCAGCAGGGCCAAACATGCGTTACCACGTGCCTGCCAAACAAAGCGCGTGCCGATCAAAGCCTCGTGTTGTGCTGCAGCTCCTGTAACTTGACCAAAATCATCTCCGAGCCTTCCGTCACCGCCGCACGACGAGCACGACCCTCTCGACGCCGTCATCAACAACGAGCACGACTCAACACACACACCCATCACGTTGTCTGTGTTTGGCAGCACAGTTACATGTCATTTTCAGGGACACCTCTGGGCCAAGGCAGACGCCTCGATCGCGACACTTTTCTCGGGAAACCCAACGGGAAGGACAACAATCAGAACATTCCAAGGAGAATACCAGCATCTTTTGACTTCAGGTGAGTCGCTCAGGTTCAATTTCGAGGGCTGAGCTGAATCTGCCACAGTACATTGACGGCAGGATCACCACCGAGGCCGTCATCTCCATCGCGCGAAGCCTACAACCAACCTTTACGGGGTTCAGGCAGCGAACCAGCTTTAACCCGGTTCGCAAAACAGAAACAGCGCGAAGTCGAGCAGGTAGCACGACCAGGGGCACCGCAGGTCGCAACAGCCAACCCGACGCCATCCAAGTGGGCTGTCAAGGACACCTCAGTCAACATTGCAAACGCGTTCAGCATCGAGGCAAGGAAAGCAAACGGTGAAATTATGCCCGTCGCGTCGTCACACAGCATCAACAACGCCTGGGCGTCGTCCTCACGTCCACAGTCTCACGTCCCACGGAGCACCTCCGTCGAGTACGAAGAACAGGCAAAGCAGGCAAGGCGAGGTCCTCTGCCTCCCAACCGTATCCCAGGGCGTGGAGGGTCCAGTAATAGCCTCAAGCCTCCGTCGAGAAACAATAGGTCGCTCCAGCAAGTGCCAGAAGGGGAGGGGGAGTCTGAGGTTGGACCCAATGGTCGTGCGACCAGCCCATACCAAGCCGTTATCGACGCAGCTAAGCGAGCGCTGGCGCCCGCTGCTTATTATGTTCGAGAACGGTCACAGGATCCCGACCAGTCGGGAGAACGGTCACAAGCCTCTGTAGTGGGATTCCTGACTGGGAACGTCTCTGCGGGCAACGACACGACCTACAACTATGAGGAGGAGGAGCAGTTTGTCAAGGATGCGATGCAGGGCTCAAAAGCAGACAAGCGGAAGAGAGGCCGGATATCAGTCGATAATCAGGCTTACAAGCCAGAGGGAGAGGAGGAGGAATCGTCAGAAGAGGAGGAGGATGGAAAACGGAGGAGGGGCAAGGCAAAACCAGCAGCGCGGGTGACAAACTTGCCATCCGTAGCCGACGGAAAACAAACCAAAAAGCGAAGAACGAAGAGCAAAGCAAACATTGAAATTCCTGACGACGTCAGCGAGGACCTTTCTCAGACGGCAATTGTGAGTGTTTCTCTTATGGTCAATGCTCTTGAGTTGGTCTGAACTTGCCACTTTCAGGAGTCGTCTTCCTCCTTCCGCACCTCGGTACCTCGATTATCTGTCGAGCCTCCGAATGGCGACATAAGTACAGACAAATCGCTGAGTATGGCAGAGGAAACATTACCGTCAATAGAGGAGGTACCGGAGGAGGATATCCCACAGCCAGAGCAGGCCCAAGCAGCTCAAGCCGTAGCACGGGAGCAGTCAGTAAAACCACAACCGCAACTCCGCACACGGACACGGGCAAGATCCAGAAGTTCGACGCCAGCTCGCACCCAGCGGTTCTCTATCGGAGGGCTGATGGGGAGACTGATACATGCCGTCTTTACGAACGCCATGCTCATTCTCTCCTCATTCCTGAACTTTGTTGGCCGAGGTCTAGGAACTGTATTCAACACACTCCTGAACAGACCCATACAATGGGCAAGACGGGCCAAGCCTGGCGTGTTCACCACTCTCATCCAGTACGCGATTATCTTTGGAACGGTGTTTTCAGCATGGTATCTACTTCAACATCCTGCCTTCCGCTCCCTCGTCCCTGGTATGGGATCTCCTTCGAAAGCCCCTGTGTACACACCACCCTCTGCACCTGCACAAGACATTTCGGAAGTTGCAGCTCGCCTCGCCAGGATCGAGTATGCCATTTCCGGCCTCAGCGTCGAAAACGAGCGTGTCAAGGCTCGGGCAGACGAATCTGTCAAGGGTTTCTCGGAGCTCAGCAGCAAACTCGGTCAAATCGAAGGCAAGATTACCGCAGAGGGCCGGAGAATCAGCGATAGCGAATCGCGCGCGCGTGACACCATGGGCAGAACGATCAGCAGCGTTCGACAAGAGGTTGAAGGACTCCAGGCTCAAATCCAGGCTCACCAGAAGCAGTACGAGAAGGAGAAGGGCAAGCTGGGGTCTGGGGCAGATGAGGCTGCTAGGGCGAAGCTGAAGGGACTTGAGGAGCGCCTCGCTGGTGCAGAGAGTGGTGTTAAGGAAGCGTTGGATCTGGGCAAGAAATTGGCGTCGGCTCCAGCGGCACCCTCTGTTCCTGGCGTTCCCGGCCAGGCATGGTGGACCAAGATCATGTCCAAGGGCAAACTCCAGATCACGGCTCCGGACGGCCAGGATGTCACTGGTGTCATTGCGACCCTCGTCGATGCCTCCGTGGCCAATGCCATGAACGACAGGAATAGCAAGGTCGACTTTGCGCTTCATTCAGGTGGAGCGAGAGTTATTCCTGCCCTCACCTCTGGCACGTTCGAGATTAAACCCCAGTCTGTCAAGGGACAGGTGTTTGGAATCCTCACAGGCAACGGATACGCCATTGGTCGACCGCCCGTCACTGCGCTACACCACGAACTCCAAAACGGATACTGCTGGCCGTTCACAGGCACCGAAGGTCAACTGGGAGTCGCACTCGCCGTCCCTGCCTACGTCGAAGAGATCACCATCGACCACGTCTCCAAGGATGTCGCCTTTGACATGCGCAGTGCACCTCGTCAGATGGAAGTCTGGGGTCTCGTCGAAGGACAGGACAACCTCGACAAGGTCAACGCCTACGAATCCGAGCAACTCGTCCGACGCAAAATTGCTGCCGAAGCCACCGGCGAGATCATCGATGACGCCTGGCTGCAACGTGATCTCGAACGGGAACAAGCCACGTATCCTCCCCATCTCCCCAAATCCGCCAAGTACCTCAAGCTCGCCAACTTTTCTACGACATTCACGCGTCGAACAATATCCAGACGTTTGCTGTGGATCCTGCGATTAGGAAGCTTGGTGTGGACTTTGGGGTTGTGACGCTGAGGGGTGTTGAATAATTGGGGACGGGACGAGTATACGTGCTTGTACCGGTTCAGGGTACATGGCAAGCGCTTCGGTCAGTTGCCGCCGCCGTATTCGCCTGAGCTGCCGGCGTGAGCTGGAGAGTGTGTTTCTTGCTTAAACTATGTGGTATGATTTATGACATCTCATGAGCGATAGCCCTTCTTTTTTTTTTTTTTTTGTAATTTTCAAGACTATGTTTATCTCCCAATCCATTTTTACATTCCTTTGGGACTTCGGGTCGCCTACAAGATACCTTTCTTTCATTCTTACTTATTCCCTTTCGTTACTTACTGCATGCTGGTTCTCCCCCTCCTACTCCTTTGTCGTATGGCGACGCTAGCTTTGTCGTATGTATATTCTCCCTCCTGTCTGAATGCGTCGCCCCTCGTTCTTATGCAAAACCAGTTTCTATCAAGTAGCGTAATGTATCAAACTAGTAACCTTTCCAATCCTTCCTTCTCTTGTCGCTGTCGCTGAGTGCCTTACCTTTCCTTTCTTTTCTCGCTTCCTTTTCTTTGATATCTTTGTTTGGTGGTTGTTTAGATAGATAATAAAAATTCCTATTCCTCTCTCTCTAAGAGCTGACCAATGTCAAATCCCAGAGGGCAGCAGTGGGTGCCTCTCCTCGTCTACAATGCAGGGTCGCCACGGTTTATGGTCGCAGAGTTCATTTCCTACGTGAAATTTTAGATCTTTTCCTCTCCCTGAACGCATAGGTGCCTTCTATACGCAAGCCTAATTAAATTGTGTGCTCGGGAAATCACCAGGCGAACGCGCGAAGTCCCGAGCTAGCAGGTCATTAGACTCTTGTTGATAGAATAAGGTTTGTCTATCTGAGTGCCACTACCCTTCTCCAACCCCTCCATTTGCTCTGCAAGTATGCATGGACCAACAGGGTGGCTAGACATTGAGTATTGTTCAGGTGAACCAATCTCCCAAACAGAGCACTGCCCGGCCCTTTTCCGAGGTAAGTCTCTTGGCCAATTGTCTGGCAGGGTAAGCAATGGACGAGCGAGGGCCAGTGGGTTCGTTGCCTATCCACTAATGCCCCCTCGTCTCACCTGCCTCACCCCCATGCCCAACCGTCCGAACACACATCCAACTAAATCTACCTACCCACAAACGCCCTCGTCATCATGTTCTATACCCTCACTCGCTGTCTTTACGAAGCCTTCTGCTTTGGCATTGCTTTCTTGGTCGTAGGGGAAGAGGAAAAGGTGTTGATGATGAGAGTTGTAAATCGCCTCATTTGTGAACCGCGTTTGGTGACGCGGTCGTCTCGTACGCGGTGCTGATTGTCGACTATTATAGTGACAGCTACGATGTTGCGTAAAGGAGAACGAGGAAGACGGAAGCGGTAGTTAGCGCACTTCACTCTGGCCGTGAAGAAGGGCGCTCACCAGCAAAGCTGGTCAACATGGCTGCTAGGCTTGTCGAGGCAGTGATCATAAACATGATGGTCATCTGCAGTCGTGCAGCTTGTGCGACGTCTGCTCCACCCAGGATGGCACCCGTCATCATCCCGGGAATTGAAATAATGCCTAGCACACTGAAGGGGGGAAAGGGGGGAAACAAATGCAGGTCAGTTACCGAAGAAGGAGATGAAACTATTAGAAGAGGAAGGACCGACCTCATTTGGTTGATAGGACGCATCAAGGCTAGTCTGAGGGCCTCAACGACGAGGGGCCGACAGGCCTCCGCTCTTGACCCGCCAAAGGCGAGGTAGACCTCCACCTTGTGGCTATTTTCGCTGTGGAGGATAAAGTCAGCGATTGCGAGGGGCAAGCAGAAGAACGGGTTAAAGACGAAGGGAATAGTATTCACGATGAGAAGAGTGAGAGTCGAATAATGGGCTATCGCAATGGTGGACATCTCACAAGGTTTACGGACGTGGTGGATGCGTGCGTGGATCCATCTCAAAATCAAACCATTGCAGTTTAGTAGACGGTTGCGAATCAAAGATATCAAGTCAAACGGGCGAAAAGTCTAAACGAACAGAGTCGGCAGATTAAAAACGGACATACGTTAGTTCTTTGAGAATATAACTTGTTGAGACTAGAATGCCTGAGATCGAGGAACCACAGAGCATTCCAACAAGTGGTACTGTTGAAAAAATGTGATCAGCTGAGTATAGTTTGCACTAGAAAGACAGAAGCTTTACTATACTGAGTAGGCTTCCAAAACGGTTGTACGCTCATTGCAAAGTGAGCGCCAATGATAGAGATGGGGACTGTCGAGGACAGCATCCCACACAACACAGTGGGAAACATGTACTTAAAATATCGAGGCGACTTGTTAACCACTACAAACTCGGTCAGACTTGACTTGCACTTTTAAACGAGGCTTGCCACTCACCAACTTCTAATGTTCCCAAGAGATTTAGGACGAACGCGATGAGCATGACCAGCCACGGGTTTTCTGTTTCAAACACGTTCCTGAGTAGACTTGCAACGACAGCCAGTTGGCCTATACCCCGTAGACTCGCAATTAGTAAACTAATAGAGAGACCTAAACAGAAGTAAAGGGATATGCATATGTCGAAGAGGATGAACGAGAGACCGATGAGGACGTTCATCCATTGTAGGTTTTGTGAAGGTCCTGCCAAGGTGCGTGGCGGTGGTATTGACCATGGTGATGAGGGGGAAATGTATAATGAAGAAGACTCGTGCGGCGAAGGTGTTGGATCCAGGAAACTGGGAAGATTAAACGGTGAGTTTAGACAGCTCTGGAGGGGTGATGCCAAGGCCGACTCGGCGAGTTTGGAGGAAAGTGAGAGCGAAGCACAATGCTGCAGCATGGTCTAATGCTGTGGAGATGGAGAAGGGGGCTCCCGCAGAGGTTACCCGTGACACGATACTGTTCTGATCCTATTGGTGGAGAATAGAGGCAGGGATATAGAACGAGAGCAGGACGGAAGTATTCCGTTCGATTGTAAGATTCTTTTTCCAGGAAAAGGTTGGTCTGAATGAAATGGTTATACCAGGAGAAAAGAGCGTGAAGCGTTGGGTCGATTAATGATTCTTTGCGTTTTTTCCGCTGTTGTCGCGGTCGTTGGATTTGGGTCAGGGAGTTGTGGCGTATTTTCCCCCGTCTCTGTTGCCTGGTGGCGATGAACTTTGCCAGCGCTTAACGCCTAGCTTTAGTCGTATGGCCTTTCTTGCCCTGTCCTCGCCCGAGGTTCACTGCTAAGCGTCTGCGTCTTCAAGGAGGGCGGACTGTAATAAGAAGGAAAGAGGGAACAGTAAACTACCTTGGTTGAAATGAAATTAGGAGTGTATTGAAGCTCCCGAGCAACTCAGGAAGCGCCCGAAGCCTTGGTGTTAACTCCATCCAATCAGCAGTCAAGAATTCAGAAGCGCTGATGCATATCGGCAACGTATTTCGCTTCCTGCAATTCGACGGTTGAATGAGAGACGAGGGAAGTGTGGATATGTACATACTTTACAAGGCCGCTATTGCCTTCACGTTGCGAGCCATGGGAGTGGCGATCCGGGTTCCTCAGCTTTCGAGTCCCTCGCTCTCTAAATGATTTTTGCCAACTCTCATGGGCCAAAATACAACCCGTTATGCACAGTCCCTCCGAATTAGAGTCGGAAAATTGCGTTGCTCGCCTGACGGCCCTGACCCTGGAACTTTCCACGTAACAGGCGAAGAACGGGAAGCGAAGAGAGGCCCAGAGAATCCGTGGAAGCCTGTCAAGGGAGGGTCAGGAGACTTCACGAAAATGAACATAACCCAATGATCTTCTCAATATGTGACAGTTGCTTCGAACAACCACGAGGTCAATGTCGCCCAATTCAATACGAATACCTCGCCGTTAACGTAGCTAGCATGTAGACAGGTGCTACCAGGGCTCGAACTCGGGTTTCGTCGAGCTGGTTTTTGAAGGAGGTAATCCAAGTTGACATAAAACACGACGCGCAGTCGTCGCATTGATAAGAGATCGGTCAGAGAAAGGCTTGAATCGGCACATTGGGTTGTGTATGTTAGTGGAACCGTCGTTCTTCGTCTGAATCTTCGGCATTGTCATCCACCACACCAGCTTCCGCAGTAGTGGCAATCATTTCGTAGTCGTAATGCGGTGGTCTCGAGGTCGACTGCCTGGAGTGAGCGTGTGCATGGGCGACCTCCTCTTCGTCAGGCCGTACCCTGCTCAACAGCAACACGGCTGAGAAAAGCAGTACCGCTGCTAAAACAAAAATGGCTTCCGGGAAGCTGCTCACAGTCTTGCTGTACGTTAAAGCATAGATAGAAGGCTATGAAAGAAAGTCAGTCTGCGGTAACTCAGCCGGTTGGCAGTTGAACCTACCGAGAAGATGTGGGCCACCGCAGATACAACTGCTATCGCTCCGAACAGTGAGCCGACTTCTGAGCTGAAGCCGATCGCATGGATGCACACCGCGCCAAGGGAATGCAGCGCGGGGTTGCCTCCAGATGTGAATGAAGTAAGGCAGGACAGCGCAATGAAGATCCCCTGCGATCGACTGGCGGTGATTGCAACCAGCGCGTCGGCTAGACCGTCGACTGCGATTGAAATTTGAGCTAGACTCCGGTCAAACTTGAGTTCAGCAACGATGTCCCGTGGCCCTGGCGGGCGCGAGCCTGGGTGCGCCGCCTTGGGTTTGAAATAGGAGATGACGACTGTAAAAATGTTAGTAGGTCCTATCATAGGAAACGACGAGCCAGTGGCGTACTGGGAAGGAAGACCAGCAAGTTAAATGCCCTGGTAATCCACAGAATAGACATGTAGTATCCAAGCTGTGAGGTAGTGAGTGAATGATTCGAGTACTCGGACAAGGCTCTTACCTCTGCTGTGTTCCATTTGAATACATGTTGGGCGTAAAGGTATTTGGCAGAGAAGACACCCTATGAAGCGTCCAGTCATGTTCTTGACCTTGGCCGGAAGACTCACCGTAGAAATGATATACGAAAGCAATGCAAGGCCAAAGAAGACCATTATCCAGGTTCTCTTGCCGTTTCCAGGCTGTCGGCGTGGAGTAAACATGGACAGAGGAAGCAGAAGGGCCGAGAGGAATTTGGTGATTTGTTGATGGGCGAAAGCGACTGGGGTAGGCTTGAGACCAGGCTCCTCTACTTCCGCCACTTCCGATCCTTCGGAGCGCTCCAGGGACTCTGGGCATATGAAGACCATGTAGAGCAGATTGAAGACGATAAGACCGATACTCCAGAAGAAAAATGAGTCGCTGTAGCCGGTTTTGGGCAGGAAGAGACCCGAAAACTGGTGGATGGCACTCAATGTGTGCCTGGATTTCGCTGAAGGAATGCTTACCCAGGGACCCATGGCGAGACCAGCGAAGATCATGCCTTGAACCGTAGAAAATATTTTGGACCTGCGATGTCACTGAGCATAAACCGGCTGGCTTGTGACAGATATCCCACCTTGATCCATGTCTAGTACAGTCTGAGATGTAGCTACCCTTTCTATCAGCGCCATGTCAGCGTGAATTCAACGAAAGCACGTACGCATGGGTTACGCCATTGAAAACAGAAAGTCCGCCCACCAGCCCTTCAATGACCGGGCCAACAAGGATGAACCGCTCAGGATGTCTGCCGAAGGCTGTCTCTGTCTTCATGACAAGCACAAACACGAGCTCCCTTCAGGTAGTTAGCAAGAGTGCACCAATTTCTAGCTGCCCCTTACATGAGAAGTGCAGCGATGAAGAATGCAGCAAATATAGGTTTCCTGCCAGTGGAATCACCCCTCCGACTCCAGAATCCTGTGGTGATAGCGCTCAACACGCTCATGGTGGTGACAACCGCTGCAATGAGTATGAGAATGTGATCTTCTGTGACTGTGCATACGACGGACAAGCCTGGATTTTGACTGCACGCGCCTGGACCTCGTCACCCCCGCAGCTTGGGGTCAGCAGAAGTTCTGCCAGCCCCATGCCTGAATCTTTGGTTATTGACTTACATGCAATGGCTTTATAGACTTGGATTCGGGGTGCCACTGTGATTCCTCGCTGCAGGCCGTTATAAAGCGCAGTTCAAGGCTACGGTGGGGTGCACCTACCGACATGGACATGATTAAGACCACCGGGATAAGCCTGTAGATGAAACGAGTCATTAGCACCCAGCAAAGAACGTGGCATACTACGCGTACCAATACGGATGAGCCTTCCACCCAAACATTCTCGCTAAAGACCGGCCCATATTTTGTCACCGACACTGTTGTCGTTGGCGCCTATCAAGAAATGGACCTTGCTCAGGACTTTGGCCAGGGTTCGTCGAAGTCACGGGGGGCATCACGCTGGTTTGTAGCACACTGAGCCTGCAGCTTGCGGACAGACGGTCAAGATGGCTGGCTACAATTGTTGTTTATAGAGATTATTGAATTATGGACCCAAGCCAAACCCTGGTCGGATACTGTCGATGGAAGACGGAGGGAAACGATGATGCCACCCAATGTTGGCCATCCCTACCTGATACCTGATTTCTTCCTTTATACCCCTTTCCGTGACGTGTAAAATATTTACTGCGAGCCTCTGGGCCGTTGCTTTGATTACAGCTCATCACTGGAAATCGAGACAGATGTTCTATTCTCCTAGATAGAATTACGATTAGAAGTCTAGTAGCGGGGGTATATGAGAGCAAAGATAGTCGAGTAAAAGGTGGGCCGTGTCTATGAAGAAAGTGACAATGAATGTTCAATCTACTCTCCTCCTCCGCCGTCCCCTCCGGCAGCCCCTCCGCCTGCAGCAGAGTCACCGCCAGTACCAGCAGCAGCTCCAGGGCCAGTCGTAGCAACAACAGAAGTGCCATGAGAGGCTACAGCCGTCGCATCGATCTTCTTCGCGTCCGTGGCATCTTCCTTCTTGTCCAGAGGAGGGAGCTGTGGCGGCCCAGTGGCAGAGGCGGGAACGACAGCGGGCTCCTCGTCGTTATGAGGGATGACGATGGCCTTGTCAACAAGGGCAGCGAGTTCCCTTACCTCCTGCTCGTGCTGCCCACCCTTGTACGCCCACTCGCTAATCCCAATCGTCCCTCCCAAGGCCTTCCACTTGGTAGTCCACTTGGCCACGTTGTTCTCGCAGTTTTTGACCATCTCGGGCCAGTACTTTTCGTGCACGTGCTCAAAGTCCCTATCCCCACCCCACCACTCCTTCATAACCATGTCCTTGTCCATCAAGCCATCCTCGACAGCCTTTGGGTTGAACTTGAGCTTGTTGCGTGTAACAGGGTCGATAAAGGGTGAGACGAGCTTGAAAAAGGCGTTGACGAGGAAGGGAATGTTGAGGATGAGTGCGACGCCCAGACGTTCAGGGTAATGGTTCTGGAGGACGTCGAGGAATGTCTTTGCCTGGCCCAGGGCAGGGTGTTTGGCCCGTTGGGCAAAGTTGATGAGGAGGGCAATCGTCTCGACACCTGCCTCCATCGAGTCGATGCATCGCTCGAGCATCCACACGGCAAACTGGTTCTGCTGAGCCACGTCTTCTGTGTTTTGCCTGCTTGGGATCATGTACCAGGCCGGTCGGCCCTCGACGTCGTAACCAAAGAGGATGGCTTTGCCGGTCACGGCCTCTACTTCGAGAGTTTCGGCTGTGAGCTTATCGTAGAGGCCATAGTCGCGGCGCCATTTGAGAGTGCTCTCAAGGCGCTGAATGGCTGTAGCCACCTTCCAACTGGAAGCGCGTAGATAGCTATGTGTGTGTGCATTATGAGCGCTCAGGAAAGATAAGGAACACGGAGTCGAGAGACATACCGGAGCAGACACTCCCTCGAGAGCCAAAACTTTTCCTTCTCCGTGAGCGCCCCTTCGCTGTCCACGTTGGGTAGCGAATATCCCTCCTTTGTGAAATGCGCCAGGACCTCTTTATACATGCCATCCTCTTCTGAGGACAGCTTTGCGCGTGGGTCCTCCTGGAAGTAGCTCGCCCTAGGGGGTACGGGGGTGTAAATCTTGTCCGCCATGGTGGTGGTAGTGGATCAAAGGTAGTTCTGGCTGGGAATCGCGTGCCTTGGGCCAGCAGGATCGAACGATTTTCCCTGTTGTGTCCATCAAAAGTTATTCTGCACGTCCCTGCCTGAATTTCGGCTCCTGTCTAACTGCGATTTAGGCGGACACGGCGATCATGACGATGTCACTGTGAAGGTTGAAATTCAGAAGGCCACAAGACTATCAGTATGTGGCCAAGAGGGGCTTCCTTGGGGCCTGATCTGCGACGGCTGCCCGTCGGAAGACTTCTTTTCGCTGTGACGACGAGCAAACCTGTTTATAAGCCTGCATTTGGGTGGACGAGATCAACACTTGCTGGTCAGACGCGAACAATCATGTATCCCGCTCAGCAGCCTTTTGAGACTGGAATGCTAAAGGTTTCGGATATCCATGAACTCTAGTAAGCACCTGAGTTACGAATGTTGTACCTAGGCTGACGTCGGGCGTACAGCTACGAGGTATCTGGAAAGCAGGACGGAACTCCTGGTCAGTCCCAGTAATCCTTGTAAAATCTAGCGGGCATTAATCTTACCGGATTCTAGTTGTATTCCTGCACGGTAAGCCCTGCAACAAATTACAAGCTATGCGGTGGCCAACACCCTTGCAGGCGGGCCAGGTGGTGGTACAGACCCAAGCGATCGAGGATTCTTCAACCCCGAGAAATACAAGGTTTGCATGCGAACCCATCCGATGCGTATCGTGACCTCACACTCTGGCCGGCTCTAGATCATCCTCTTTGACCAACGAGGGGCTGGCAAGTCGACGCCGACAGCGTCCATCGAAGATAACACCACCTGGGATCTCGTCAAAGATGTCGAGAAAGTGCGCGAAAAGCTCGGTATCGAGAAATGGCACGTCTTTGGAGGATCTTGGGTATGAGTTGTTCGACGATCTGAAACAAGGCAAGCTGACGCACTGTGACAGGGATCGACCTTGTCTTTGGCATACGCCCAGAGTCATCCAGAGCGGGTAAAGAGCCTTGTTCTACGGTTCGCTTTCCAAATTACTTCTACCAGCGATAGCTAATCCATCTATGGCACAGTGGAATCTTCACACTGAGGAAGAGCGAGCTGGCTTTCTTCTACCAGGACGGAGCATCGCACTTGTTCCCCGAGTCCTGGGACGAGTATCTCGAACCTATCCCAGAAGCTGAGAGGCAGGATATGATGCTTGCGTATCACGCTCAACTTAACTCCGCCGACGAGGAAACAAGATTGCGTGCTGCCAGAGCATGGTCAAAGTGGGAGTAAGTCGAATTCAGGTTCCCAAAGTCATTCCGGCGCTTAAATGTCTTGCAGAATGGCTACATCCAAGCTCTACGTTGATCCTGAGAGTATTGCTCGTGCTGCGGACGACAAGTTTGCTCTGTATGGATCCCATCTGACGCTTCTGCTTCACCAGGCGCTGACACTCTGATAGCGCCTTTGCTCGCATCGAGAACCACTACTTTGTCAACAGCGTGAGTGGATCGTTGATATGACATGTAGCAGCATGCTCACACCTTCTTTAGGGCTTCATGCGCGATGGCCAACTCCTCGAGAAGCAGTCAATCGATAAGATGTGAGATTTGCTGTCTCACACTATGCGATGGCTGTCCTAACTCGCCAACTAGTCGTCACATTCCGACCATCGTCGTGCAAGGACGCTACGACGTGGTATGCCCTGTAAGTGGAAGATGGGTACTGAATGAACACCACTAACTTTGGAACAACATAGGCTACTACTGCTTGGGCCCTAAAGAAGGTGAGAAGGACAAATTATACCCTCGGTTAACCCCAGCTCTCTGACGCCTGTCTCGCGTTTAGGCCTTCCCCGAACTCACCCTCCACATTGTCCCGGATGCCGGCCACTCATCGCGTGAGAAGAGTACAGCCAAGCTGCTTGTCGAGGTACGTCTAAAACTGTCATACATGTTGCTCCTCCACTTATATATTGCAAGGCTACGGACAAATTCGCCGACCTCTAATATCAACGAACGTTTACAACGCTACACGAGATCCAATATTAATGCACATCTCCGCTTTCTGCTTGTTCTGCGCGAGCATCCTAAGGATCTATTCGAAGCCAGCTTGGGGAGATAGCCCCTTGAAAATCATGTAATCTTTCTGGATAAATGTAGTTGAACGTTGACCCCAACCATAGTGTCAAAAAGACTGCTGGAGAGACTGCTTCCACCTAGCTCCTGTCTTCAAGCCAGGAATTGATCGCATCACATTCCTTGTTCGGCCCCTAAGCCACAAGGTCGGATCGGTCACTGTGCTCTTGAAAGAGCCCATCATGATCATCGTGCACGACCTCAAAGGCAGACTCAACGCGAGAGTCGTCCCAGCCCTATTCTTCACCCCCCTAAACGCCTCTTGCATAGATTTACAGGGCAGAATGGCCCGCAGAACGTCATTATCGTCAACACAATCCACTGTGCCATGCTCGTACACCCCTATCCCAGTTCCACCACTCGAGAAATCCAAGTTTACAGAGGATCCAAGGGGAAATTTGACCGAGGCGGAAGAGGACATGTACGGACAGATTGTGGCGCATTTCTCGAGAGTGGGGTATACGCTGCCACACATCGAGGACGGAGAACCCGGAGGCGAACTCAGTGAGAAGGAGAAGTTTTGGTTATCAAGGGATTGCTTGCTACGGTACGTGTATCTGTCTTCTCATACAAAGCTGACAACTCATGCGTGTTACGTGGCAGATATTTGAGGGCGTCAAAGTGGAATACTCATGTTGCTGCTCAGAAACTGGAATCAACGCTGAAATGGCGGCGGGAGTATGGGCTATATGATAGCCTCACTGCAAGCTCCATTGAACACGAGGTGCGCACTGCATGTCTCTCCTTGCTAATTAGTATACTGATTCGCAACACAAGGCTGTTACAGGAAAGCATGTTCTCTTTGGATACGACGTCGAAGGTCGACCAGCCCTCTATGCCTTTCCAAGTCGGCAGAACACTGATGGTGTCGAGGGGCACCTCAAATTCACATTCTGGATGGCTGAGCGAGGTATAGACCTCATGGGACCTGGTGTAGAGTATGTCGACTCTTGCTTCCATTTCGCGTGAAGGAAGGTGCTGAGCTTCGTGCCACTTATCCAGGTCCCTGCATATCCTACTCAACTTTGCCGATCGCTCTTCTAAACCAGCATATACAGAGGCAACCACTCTCATACACATCCTCCAAGAGCACTATCCCGAACGTCTAGGTCTCTGCTCAATCATTAACATCCCCTTCATCATCAACGCCTTTGTGAAGCTCATGCTTCCCTTTCTGGACCCTCGAACGAGAGAGAAGCTGCGGTTCAACCGGTCTGTCGTCCAAGACGGGTTGTTCGGCAAGGACATGTTGATGAAGGAGTGGGAGGGGGAGCAGACATTTGAGTACGCTCATGAGAAGTATTGGCCGGCGTTGGTGGAGATGTGCGAGAGGAATGTGGAAAGGCGGATGAAGAGGTGGAGGGAGTTGGGTGGCCGTGTGGGGATCAGTGAGTGGGAGTATAAGCAGGAGGCCAATGGACAGACGACGATAGTAAATGGCCTAACAAATGGATCTACGCCCTCCGATGGCAAGCATACTTCGCCTCCACCTTCACCACCCAAGGCAATTTCGACCACTGCAGCAGCCGCAGCAACCTCACAATGAGGCCCCGTTAGCCTCGCCAGCTCGAGGAACAAGATCACGATATATTATGACATCTTACGACCATATGAACGCCCTGTAATAATTAGGTCCACACCAACTATACTCTATTCAACCATACCGTGAATCCCCTTTATGGACTGGGAGATCTTGAACCAGCAACAGCGCTAAATCTGAGCCTCATGTACGTCAATGCCCACTTCCCACTCTCGTCCTGGCAATCGACGCTACAATGCTCCTCCACCTCTTTCATAATGTCTTCCGCCTCTGCGTCGCCTAGGTCTTTCAGAAATGAATTGCGCACGAAGAGCTTGAGCCAGGCCATTAGTCCTGTCGGTAGTGGTGTGATGCGCGGTGTAAGTGAAAGGTGTGTTGGCTCGAAGCCTGCTCTAACGAGAAGCTAGAATACGATCTTGTGTTAGCAATCCGATAAGTGTGCATGATGAAAGGGATAGTGTACCTTGACGTAGTCCTCTATTGAAGGGAAGTACCAAGGATCGGCTTGTTTGGGATCGTGCCCTCTCCTTCTCAGCGCAGCGTAGATCGCCCCTCTCACTCCTAGAGCCTGTCAATCCAAGGGCATACACCAATACTTAAGGGTACCTACCGATGCAATTCATGAATCCACCCATCTCTGCCACAAGTCTTCCTCCGGGCTTCAGCACTCTTCGTGCACCCCTCAACACTCCCAAAGGATCCTGCTTGCACCAATGTAACGTCGCGTTGCTGAAGACGGCGTCAAATCCACCCCTGCCCTGTACGAGCAGCGCGATCTCGTCAGGGAGTCGAAGGGCTTGAATGTCGTCCACAAACACATGTCGGAGACCGTTCTTTGAAGACTTGACAATCTATCATCACACTAATCTTAGCAACTCTCACTTCATTCAGACAAAGAGTAGATGGGACCTACCATGCTCTCGCTTGCATCAACACCGACAACGACACCTCCCTGTCCTTGAGCCACCACCTTCTCAATCTCCAAGCTCACTTCACCGCTCCCACATCCCAAGTCCAAAATGCGTTCTCCGGGTTTGGCATCAAGAAGCTGGAGAACCGGTGCCACGAAGGGCGTCGAGTAGACAAAGGAAGCGGTCTTGTTGTATAGGGAAGCGGACCAGCCAGAGGCGTCCGGGCGTTCAGAGTCAGAGTCGCTGCCACTCTCGCTTCCGCGTGCGTTCGAGGTGTTGTATGAAGTCGGGGAATGCATGGTATACTGGAATATCAAGTGTGGTAGGCGGGAAGTAGTCGACTTGGGCGTGAATGACAGTGCAGCGATAAATGCTGGCAGGGGTGGTCGAGGTATATTGGCGATAAGAAAGGGGGAAGGGTATGGTACTCCAAATACCTAAATATAAGATGCGCTACATATATACCACACCAACCTTTCGGATCCACGCTTCCACCCGCTCAATCATACTTGAGCGCGTCTACTACAACGCGTCTTTCGGGCTTTTGGGTCCGCTTTCGATAAGTCCTCTTCCGCCCGAAGGACCTCATTGATGCAAAGTAACCTGTAATGGCGTCCTCAGGCCTTTCTGACGCGAAATCGCTGTAGTCTGTCGGCCGATCGGGGTACATTCGTCAGTTGCATCGAAGAATTTCGGATATGTCGGATCTGTTGCTTTACCGTGCTACGGTCGTGTCGTTCGAGTGGAGTGACAAGGTCGTCATGTACATACGCAGGGTTAAAAGGCTATCTGCTAGCACGCGGGTTCTGAGGTCCCAACTCGTATCCGTCAGCTACCCTCGTTCTTCTATCGCGATTGCAAGGCCCCGCGGTGGGTCGCCTGGAGAAGATCACATCGAGGCCTAGATCCGAGTCGGAGAGGCGTCCATGGTCTGCGGAGGAGCCCCTTTAGAGTCCTTCAGCAACCGCCGATGGCTCTCCAATTGAAACGCAACTCACACAGCCGAGGTTTTCAGTGTCAGGACTCTTTATGCCAGGCATCTGGATTATACAACAACATTCAACTCCATCATCCGATCGCTCAACCTTGCTTCAATAACCTCGATCCTCTCCTCCACCTTCCTCTTCTTATCCTCATGCACACCCTTGAACCTCCCCCACTCCTTAATCATACCACTCATACGCGCCTCGTACACCTCCATCCACTCCTCAGCAGCAGATTGCCGGGCGACTTCGTCGTCGAGGTCACGTCTTTCGTCTGCAAGCCGATTCAACTCTCGTTGTAGTTTTTCGCGTGCCTGGAGGGACTTTTGGGCTCTAGACTTGGCGGACAGCTCGGATTTGATTGTGTTGGATATCTAAAGGTCAAGTGAGCAGGATCATCGAAGCCTTAGGTGGACAGCACGACATACATCGCGGCTCTCCTCCCGAATTCTCTCCTGAAAGGTGGTTCGAAGTTGATCACAATCCCTCCCAACCCTCCCAACCTCGGTGTCTGGCCCGCTCAGACCTGACATTCCCTTCCATATCCCACTAGCTGACCCAGGCAGACGCTCGGGCTTCTGTTTGCCCTTCATAACCGCAAGAAGCGGGTCCCTGCCACCGCTCAAACTCTTCCTCTTGCACTTCTTGGAATTGGAGCTGGAGATACCTTCGCCGGGTACAGTGCCAAACTGAAGCCAAGAGACCCTATAAACCACATATGCGAACCAAATCCACTGACCCTCGTCGGGTGACAGCGTCGGATACGGTTCGTACTCGTTCACGACGCACGCGAGGACGGCGAGGTCTAGGATGCTCATGTTCTTCTGCGGGACGAAGGACTGGAGGAGCGTGCATCGTTCCAGGAAAGCAGAAGAGGGGGTGGTGAGCTCATCTTCATCGTCACTAGACCCTGAGCCGGGAGTCGAGAATGAGTAGCGACAGGAGTCGATATCCCTCCTCTCTAGTCTCACCAAGAACGGCTGAGGATCAGGAGGGAAAAGGCAGTCGAACACGACAAAGGCCCTCCGTGAGCTTTCTAGAGACGAAGATTGGCGTCTCAGAAGCCCTTTCGTAGGCGTCTCGGCGTATGCGTAGAATGAGACCTTGACTATTTGGTACGTGTTCGACCAGGACTTCAAGTCGAGAGAACGTTTGGCTGCGACAGTGGCACGGAGGTGGTAGATCTGGGGACGGATCCCTGCTGGGTGCGCGAGTGTCGGATCGGATCCTTTGTCAGGAGGGAGTGCACCGAGAGCCTCTAGGCGAGTTCGGAGTCTTTCCAATTCTGTTTGAGGGTTTCGATCTTGGTTGTACCAGGACGGGAGAATGGATATAGGATAATCAAGAAGATGAGAGAGCATTGTGTTGAGTTGAATCATGTTGGGCCGCTAAGGAATATAAGGACTGCCTGACGTAGGCTTCAAAAGTCTCACCTGCACCATAGCGGTGCTGAAACCTTGGCGGGCGCTTAACGCGCTTGATTCACGATCGCATGCACTCCAAGGGCGCGCGTGGACGAACCAGGTTAGATCGCATTCACGCACAAGCTTGAGGGTAAGAAGATCAAAATTTTGTATGCACAAATACAAACAGAATATAAATACATGTTATGGACGTGAACCTTGACCTTTGTCTATACAGAACGAAGGGAGAAGAAAGGCCGTGCAATAGAAGTAAGGGTCCATTCAATGTGATTGTTTCATTGAGAGGTCATGTCAACCTCGCATCTTCGCCTGCTCGCTCAATCAATTAGCATAATCCTACTGCTCAATCCCATCCGACTTACCAAAGTACATCACCGTCCTCAAGCACTACTTCGAGTCCTTTCCCTCCTTTCCAAGCGCTGATTTCAAAGGTCCAGTCACTTGATCCAAAACCTCACCAAGGGGTGCCATAATAGAAGAATCCTCACTGTTCTGCAAGTCGCTCGCCTTGAGATGGTCGACCGTCTGTTTCTGCAAGTCTTCCGCAGACAATGTAACCGTTGATTCAGACTCGGAGCGCATGGATTTGACGGTGGCTTCGGATTCGGATGCGAGGTGTTCGTTCCAGCCTGGAGCGTTTTCGTAGCGGTGTTTTTGGGTTCCGGAGAGGTTGCGTTGTTTTTCGCGTTCGAGGAGCTGGATAAGGGTGTGACTCTGGAGGAGGGATTGGGGAAGGAAACGATGCATACCTCAGGGTCGTTATCGTGCATGGTACTAAGTGATTGTTAGCATGGATTTATGAATGCAACTTCGACGCGCTAGGCGAGAAGAAAGCCAAAGTACCTTGAACAAACTCTGCTGCTGTGGAACGCAAAGAAACAACAGAGTCAACACACCAAGCCACGCATACCACACACCCAACAGAACGAAACAATCTCTCTCACCTTGTACTCAGGGGCCTCTCAACAATCGAAGACCGCGACACAGTGTTGGCAGCAACCAGCCGCTGGACACCACCACGAAGAGCTGCACGAGATACGCTGACTGGGAGAACCATAATTTTTGAGTTGGAGGTGATTGAGTGGAATATCGAGGAATAGAAAAGTGAAGAGAAGAATTTCAAAGGGGACGAGAGTATATACCTTCTATGTTCCACCCATTGACGTCATGTCCTGACGCCATTGAGTTTCCACGTGATCCGCCGGTCGATGTCCCGCTCCCTCCCTTCCTTCTGAGAGCGTCACTGAGCGCGTTATTACCCGTCGTCGCCCGGCGCTATCGACGCGGTGGGTCCCTTGCACACGTTCCTCACGAGCGACGCTCCATCGTACGCTTTGCATCATACCTTGCGCCATGACATCTAATCGAGAGCACACGGAAAAGGATCGTGACAGACGGATGGAAGTGAATCGTATACTTGAATGTCCTAAAGCACAGGCAGAAAGAAAAGTTCAGAGTGTCCCAGTATGTGTGAGAGAGGCCCGATGGGCCTCAGTTTTCGAAGAGAAAGAGAAATTGGTCGTTGCAAGTCATTGTACACGGTATAAGCTGATTATAGGTTATATTAATCAACGTATTGTCATCACTGTACCAGATATTAGGATGGGTCCATGCTTATTGCACCAAAAGACGCACCAGGAAGTAATCAGGGACACGACGAGAGACGAGGGGTTCCCCGGCCCGCGGGGCAGGATCGAATTGCAGGCTGCGAAGTTCGTCAGTATCATCTTATTGTAAAGGGGTAAATAGGAAACGTACAAGCTATACGACAACTTTTCGTCAATCTCCATGATAGCAGCTTGATTACCGCATCGGTAGCAGTAGTTGGGCGCGCTGAAGATGGTCACAACATTTCTATCCTGTCCCCAGCTGTAACCTGTACAAGATGACGCCACGAAACGTTAGCATCACGATAAACGGATAGACGGTAGCGCCCAGATGCACACGACCGACTGACCTTCCATAACCAACTGATGCGCTCGTGCGACCAGTGTGAGGCCATTGTTGTGGTTGAACGCTTCCGAGATGTCCTGTCCAAAGGTGTAGCCAGCACCACGGGGTGAGATGCCCCATCCACATCGATCGTCTGGGTCGGACCAGAGCAGATCGCACATGGGGCCTTCGTGAGGGACTTCTTGCACCCGGTCAATGGATCGGACATGGTCCAGCGTATCGATGGATGGTGACAATCCACCGTGCAAGCAGAATATCTGGTGGCGTTTATCAGTAAGTACACCAGAACCAACCAAAAAAGGGGGCAGCGCCAACAAAAAACGTACTTGGTTATCAATGAGCGCCGTCAAAGGCAAGAAATCAAACAGGTCGGTAAAGAACCTCCACACATTCGCGTTTCCATACTTTCGCAAGCATTCATCGTAGAACCCGTACACCTGGGTAATCTGCCTTGATTCGTGGTTTCCGCGCAGGATGGTGACACGATCGCGATAACGAAGTTTGAGGGCGACGAGCAGGGTGACGGTTTCGACCGAGTAGTAGCCTCGGTCCACGTAGTCGCCCATGAAGAGGTAGTTGGTGTCGGGTGAGTTGCCACCGATCCGGAAGAGTTCAGAGAGATCGTGCTGTGTGGGTTCTGAGCGCTTTGTTGGATGGTTAGGAGAGAGAATGGGACTCACGAATTGGCCGTGGATGTCACCGCAGACGGTCACTGGACATCTTACGGGTTGTACGTTTGACTCTTCCATCAAGATTTCTCGTGTCTGAGGGAGCGCAGTAGTGAGCAAATCTTGTCCAGGTGCCACCGATAGCATATATCCAGCCCAACATCGTCCCTCTAACCAGTCCTTGCGCCGAGGATGAAAGCCAGGAAATCAGAGAAAAGCCCGAACCTTGTCGCATAACCGCTTGACATCCTGCTCCGAAAGCTGTTTGCACTGGCTGAGCTGTTCAATCCAAGCGTCGACTTCGCCTTCCATAGCTGTCTGGGTTTTTGCAATCTAAAAGATCTAACAATCAAGTTCCCGAGAGGAAAAAGTGCAGAGATGAAACTGGAAAAGGCGCTGGCTGATGGAGGAAGATGACTGTCTGGGTTCAAGGGCTTTGGGCCCGACTATGGAAGGCGGTGCCAAGCCATTGATCTGATCTGCTCCTCGAATTATTTCGCGACGCGCACCTTGCTTGCAATCCATTATCATGTCTGGACCAGTTATTGACCCAAATTCTGCAGTCTATACAACTGATGAGGTATTTTTGAATTGATTGTATTCAAGTTCATTATCTGACTCTAGTCGTAGTATGGACGGCCGTTCATTATCTTGCGTGAACAAGGCAGGAAAACAAGGACCCATGGCATCGAGGCAATCAAGGTCAGCCTTTATGCCGATCCTGATAATAAGGTATACCAAATCTGACCCAAAAACAAGTCCCACATTCTTGCGGCGCGGACAGTGGCCAATATCGTCAAGACCTCGCTAGGACCTCGAGGTATGGCTGTAGAAGCCCTGGAGCTTAGAGACGTCAGCTTAATCTATTAAATGCAGGGCTGGATAAAATCCTCATCTCACCGGACGGTGATATCACAGTCACCAACGATGGTGCCACGATTCTCGGCCAGATGGAAGTCGAGCACCAGATCGCAAAGCTCTTGGTCCAGCTCTCCAAGAGCCAGGACGACGAGATTGGAGACGGAACGACTGGTGTTGTCGGTGCGCTGCTTCTTATTCGTGTCTCAAACATCATCGACTGAATTGCATGATACAGTTCTTGCGGGTGCCCTGCTAGAACAGAGCGAAGCCCTCCTTGATCGAGGCATTCACCCAATACGCATCGCAGATGGTTTCGAACGAGCCTGCGCAGTCGCCGTATCCCACCTCGACAAAATCTCGGATCGTATCGAGTTTTCAAAAGAAAACACAGACAACCTCGTCAAAACCGCCATGACCAGTCTCGGTAGCAAAATGTACCAACTATTTCCCCCCCCCTGATCTCCCTTCCAATCTAACAAAAAGTATTCCAACAGCGTCTCGAAAGAACACCATCAATTCGCCAAAATCGCAGTCGACGCCGTCCTGACTGTGGCCGACATTGACAGACGCGACGTCCCCTTTGACCTGATCAAAGTCGACGGTAAAGTCGGCGGCTCACTCGCAGACACCGTCCTCATCCGTGGCGTGCTCATCGACAAGGACATGTCACACCCCCAAATGCCCCGCGTCGTGCACAACGCCAAGCTCGCCATCCTCACCTGTCCCTTTGAACCTCCCCGTCCCAAGACCAAGCACAAGTTGGAGATTACGAGCGTGGACGAGTTCAAGAGGTTGCAGACGTATGAAAAGGAAAAGTTTCAAGAGATGATTAAACAGGTCAAGGATACGGGCGCGAATTTGGTGATTTGCCAATGGGGTTTCGATGATGAGGCCAACCATTTGCTGATGCAGAATGAGTTGCCGGCTGTGAGGTGGGTGGGTGGACCTGAGATCGAGGTGGGTTTTCAACTATGCCATGAAAGGATAGAGCTGATCTTGTGTGCAGTTGATTGCTTTGGCCACGGAAGGTCGAATCGTCCCTCGATTCGAAGACCCTAACAACCAAAAAGCTCGGCTCAGCAGGTATCGTCCGCGAAATCACCTTTGGTACTACACGCGACAAGATGCTCGTCATCGAAGAATGTCCCAACACCCGGGCTGTCACCATCTTTGTCCGTGGGTCCAACAAGATGGTACTTCGCCGTTTCCTTGTCTTCCCAATCTCCTACTCACCTCTCACTACAGATCGTCGACGAAGCTAAACGCGCACTGCACGATGCCATCTGTGCCGTACGCAACATCGTCGTCGACAACCGAATCGTCTACGGTGGTGGATCCTCTGACATTTCCTGCTCCGTCGCCGTCTCGAAAGCAGCTGACGAGATCCCCTCGATCGAGCAGTACGCCATGCGATCCTTTGCTCAGGCACTTGAGTCAGTGCCATTGGCGTTGGCAGAGAACAGTGGGCTGTCGCCGATTGATACTTTGACGGATGTGAGGGCGAGACAGGTCACTGAGGGGAATGCAAACTTGGGAATTGACTGTAATGGACGAGGGCATAATGGTGTGTTGGTTTGTTTCTGGAGAGTGAAAGGCGCTGACGAGACTTCTGGCAGACATGAAAGAACAATTCGTTTACGATCCTCTCATTTCCAAACGACAGCAATACTTGCTGGCAACCCAGGTATGTTCAGCCATCCTTGACAGTTTTACCATGAAGCTGACACCCCCTCTCAAAAGCTCGTACGTGCCGTGCTCAAGATCGACGACGTGATCAAGGCAGGAGAGGCAGACGAGGTAAAAAGGAATTAGATGCATCTATTGCTGTGTACAATGGTCCGATTCTCTCACATTCAATTGCATTTCGAACGAGAACTCTATGTGGCTACAAGACGGGACGCGTATTTGATGATTGTAGCAAGGAAGTACCGCCACCCGAATAGATCTAAACGCGAAGGACTGGGAAGGGGGGTAGAAAAGAGGGACGAAAGCTGGCTTGATTGAACTTTTAAACGGGTGGAGGGCCAGGATGCAGACCACTCAACACGTTCTTGACAGCGTCGAACGCAGCCTTCATCCAAAAGCCTGGCTCAGCCCTCTGCAGGGCATCCGCCCCAGCCAACGACTTCCGCCTTGTGTTTGTCCCGGTGCCTTCCTCGATCGGGTTTTGAGACGACGGCCAGGTGGGAGTAATACCTGGCGCAACAGAATCTGCTGCTGGGTTTGGCGCCATCGTCAAAGGTACGATGACCTTGTCCACCGAAAACGCTTTGGCCGTGATACTAAGCAGCTTTGATCCAAGCGGGAGTGACGATGCAGGTCCTTGCGATCTCGAGGTCGTACTCTTCTGCTGTTCTGAGAGGGAAGGAATCGTTGCTTCTGTCATGTATCCGTCCAAGGTCGAAAACTTGAATTTGCTGCGGTTGACAGAGAAGAGTGAGTTACCTAGGCCGAGGGTGGAGAGTAGGGAGCCAGTGGTCCCTGCAGAACCTGTCAGGGCGGACCGGATGGAGGAATAAGGGCGTTGCGCGGCGGTGAAAATGGTTGGGCTGGGAGAGGTGAGGCATGCGGCTGTTGGCGGACCACTTTCCAACGCTGGGAACATGGGGGGAAGGTTGGTTGGGGCTGGGGCTGCTTCCTCGAGCACTGGGGCAGGTGGGGGTGGAAGCATTACATCCAGTAAGTCGACCACCCTTCCCTTCCCTTTACCCCTAGTCTTCGGCAAGGGCGAAGGAGAGCCTGACCGGATGACTGGGCTCGCGTTGTTTGGTGTGTTCGCAAGGAACGACTCGTCATGTCGAATGGAATAGACGCGCCTGAACTTGGAGCGGGCGGCAGGCGAGATGGCCATGAGCTTGCCGGACAGTGAAACGATGAGACCTGAGCCTGAACGACGAGGCGTTTGGAATGCATCATTTCGGGAAGCAAAGTGAGAGGGCGACATGGGATCGAGTTTCAGAGGCGAGATGTTGGAAAGGGTGGCAGCAGCGCCTGTTGGAGACGTCTTCTTTGGGGTGGAGGGCAATTGAACATCGCCTGTAGCAAGTTGATCAGAAGAATCGATGGCGGGCAGGGTGTCGATGAGGCCTTCAAGGTCTACCGAGTGTTGTGGCAATCGGAAGTCGTATTGATATTCGGGGAAGGGATCGACGCCGATATCATACGTCCTTCCCACATAAACAAGCTCCTTTTCTTTCAGAACGATAGGGCCAGCGTGCTCCCTCATCGAAGGAATATAAGGAGCTGCCTTGATTCAGCACTAGGTCACGAGAGAAGCTACAATAAACGCACCTGTCAAGAGGCCCGCTTCGACATCATGAAAGTCGATAGACTGGAAAAACGGATGGGTCGCAAAGTGGGAGGAATTGAGGCGATCTTCAACGCGTTTTTCGAGGAGCTATTCACATTGATGAGTTGATGATCCACATGGCGCTTGCAAAGGCTGACCTTGATAAGAAAGTCCTTGACAGCGTCTTCGATAGGCCGACGGAAGAGCAAGGGTTCCTTCTTGATCTTCCTCATCATACTCTTGACATCCGGTCCTGTCCATGGTGTCTAAAAAGTGGGTGAGTTACATTGACAACGGAAAAGAGAGAAAAGCTCACATCGCCTTGAAGAAGTTCATACAGAATGATCCCCATCGACCACCAATCGGTCTCATACGAGTACAGCTCTTGCGCAATGACCTGCGGAGACATGTACACCAATGTCCCCGCAAAGCCATCCGTCATCGGAGAGGAATTGGATTTGTAAAAATCTTTGCAGAGACCAAAGTCGCCGATGCAGATGTGGCCGTCGGCTTTGATAAGAACGTTGCTGGGCTTGAGGTCTCGATGAATGATCTCGTTACCGTGGAGGAACTTGATGGCGACGACCTAAAGCCAATCAAAGCATGAGTTCATATTGGTAGGGTTTCAATAGCAAGACGTACAAGTTCTGCGATGTAAAACCGAGCCATGTCCGTTTCAAATATCTTGAGTTTGTCGAGAAGGTGGGCAAGATCGCCTCCCGCATAGTAATCCTGTAGGCGTTCAACTATAGAGACGCGATGAATAGGATTGCGGACATACTGTTATCAAGTAGAAGTTCTCCGTATCGTGGAAGCTGTCCAAAAGATTCAAGACGAAAGGGTGCCCTTTGATTCTCTTTAACAAGTTCTGCTCCTGCAAAAGCGTATGGTAATTCTCCAACGTCAACTTCGAAATGACCTTGATTGCCGACAACCTATTCAATTCCTTCGACCTGGCTAGGTAGACCTTGCCTTGTGCGCCTTGGCTAAGAAACTTCGTCAAGGTGTAGGCACCGACGGCGTCCGTTCTCCGAAAGGACTGCTGTTGCACGCTTCCTCTTCCAGCGCTCTCATCGTCTTGAAATTCGGCGTCGTGGGCGGCGGGGTGTCGGGAATCGGGGGCAGGAAAGGGATGCATGGTTGAGAATTTGAGAAAGGAGGAACGGCGGATCCTCACGTCGGCGGTGTTGCTCGGGGGTGGCTTTCTGCGCATGGCGGGGATCCGATGCATGTTCTCCTTTCCGCCAGGACGAGGACGAAAAGGACGGCGGGGAGGCGCGGCTGGTGCGTTCGACGACCCAGATATGCTGTCCTCCCCGTGGATAAGATCAGGTACAGTGGTGGTAGTAAGGACAGTGGACGGCTGAGGCATCTCGTCGACATGAACGACAAATGGACGATTTGATTTGGGTGCAACGAAAGACGGATAGTTGGGATTGTAGGCTTCGGGAGAGGCCTGTTGGTCGGGTCCTACTTTGGGAAAGTTCGCAGGCTGGGCATAACGGATGGGAGGAAAGCAAAAGGGATCGGAATCTGTGCCCAAGGTCGATGGAGAGAACTGTGGCTGGAGGTGGTTGTCTTGAATGGAATCAAAACAGGAGAACTGCGAGACAATTTGAGGGGCAGGGAAGGTCAACAGCGGCCAATGACTTACTTCAACGAGATCTTCCTCTGTTTCCTCTTCGATTTCAATCTCAGTCAAGGGAGGAAACCCGTAGGCACCATCCGCAAACGTTGAGATACCAAAAGGATTTAAGAGGGAGCTCAGCTTGCGACCTGCAGGATCCAGGTTGCTTCTATGCCCAACTGACTCCTCTGAGCCACGGCGACTGTAAGGACCAGATGGACGCTCCTTGGCAAGTTGAGCATGGGGAACGTGATAGAATGATGCGACAACGTACTACTGCTTGAATTGACTGCTGGCAATCTTCCTGCGCAGGAAGCGGGGAGCGAGAGAGCGGGGGAGATGACATTTTGCATGAGCGGATCTCGAGGCTTGGACCATCGATTTATGGTGCGAGCATGGACGGGGAGTTGAAGTCACTAGACAAGATCAAAGGTCGCTCGCGCGTTATAAGGAAAAGTAGCAGTCATCCACAGAATGCTGATATCAGCTCGTCTGAAACGAAATGTAGCTAGACTTGCCTTTTCTGAAGAAGGGACCATGATGGCTTGACAAAGCCGATCATGCAGATTTCAGAGATGGTCGATTCAGATGCAGCCAATCTGACACGCATAAGTCGTGGAGAATCCTAAATTCTTATCCTCCCGGCTGAGACGGGGCCAATGCCCAAACTTACGCGTGAGCAAGATCTCTTGATCCTGCAATCCTGAGCACCCCCAAGAGAAATGCTCGATGATAGAGTCCTCTGTCAACCGAGGCGTCAAAATATGCGGGTTTCACCAGAACCACGCCGGCTTACCAGGCTTGCTCATCCAGACATGATCGAGACGATGAGTGACTTGCAAGTTACGCCTAGAGAACCTCTGGGTGCACTACATGAGATCATATCCATGGATTTCTACCTCTGCGGTGCGAATTCGTTGCAGGGCTGGAAATTTTGAAATCGAACAAATAAATTCGAGTGACAGAATACAGAAGAACGTGTATAGATGATAAGAAATGTAGATTCACCACCCATGCAGCCCACCTCTACCATTTCTCTTTCCCATCCTGGGCGCCAGCGCGAAGCGGCTCCTCCAGAAAAAAAGACCTGGGTCGAGTGAGGTAAACTGCATGAACGACGAGCCCAACGTCCGAAAACGCCTTTGGTTCGCTTTAGAGGACGGGAACGCGGACAAGGAGGCGGAAGAGCTGAACCAGGTCCGAACTTTTATGTCCTCATGGATTTTTTGTTCAGAGAAACGAAAATGCGTGTTGACTGCTTTTATAGTGGCCATCATTATTCCCACGAATCGGCAATGCCCATCCCGGTAAACCGGATCCCTGTCATAATGTCATGATCGACGCCTTGTGTTTCCCTTGAACCGAACCATCTCCAAGATGTCCAAGGCTCTAACTGCAGGCCGTCTCAGCGACATAGTCCTTGGGTGCTTCAGCAATGTAAAACCGTCTCCGACCGTTGACCATTTGGTCAGGTATCTCGGCACATGGAGCGGAAGCGAGTGAGTTCTTTCCGTTCCGCTGCGAGTTATCGTCACTGACATGGAAATTGTAGCAAGCTGTTCATGGTCAGTGCAAACTGAAATAATCTCCAGAAATGTCTCTGAAGCTTCAGCCAAAAGCTCGTCCAATATACCCTGAAGCTTGTTGTTTCTTTCATGCGATTCCGAGTGCGGATGCAGCAGCGAGCTGGACTCAAACCTACCGCTGAAAGCACTCTAGCTGGAGGCTACGAAAAGCTGGCTGGCATCATCAGTGACTCTCGGACACTATGGAGGATGTGGGGTATGTTAGGAAGCTGTCAAACAGGCTTGTTCTAATCCCATCTGTTAGGTCTACTGCCCATTTTCCAATGGCTTATCTCTCTTGAGCGGAATCCACCAGCTACTCGGACTCTCTTAACCATCGAACGTCTCCAAGGCTGGTCCATGCTTGGCTACTACCCTCTCGAACACCTGTCCTACCTCCTCTCGCACGGTGTTATTCCTGCAACCTTCACTCTCCCTCTCCTCCGAAAGCCAGTCAAACTTGACGCTGGCAAACTCTCCTTATGGTCTACTAGATTCTGGGCTCTTTATGTCTTCCTCCACTTTGCCCACCTCTGGGAAGACCGCAAGCTCCTTATCCAGCGTCAGCGCGACCTCCGCAAGTCGAAAGCAACCGGCCTTACCACAGAAGAAAAGAAGGAGTTTGCGAACAGATGGGATGCTTATTGGTCAGAGGTTGTTGCCAACCTTGCATATCTCCCGCAAACGGTGCACTGGTCACTCGAGAAGGGATTCTTCAACAACGGGGTATGTTCACGGCCTGGCGAACTGAGGTGACAGAGTCTGACCATTTCTTCAGATCTGGGTTGATGTTGCAGGTTTCCTCGCTGCTGTCTCTTCCTTCCGCTCGGGGTGGAGAGCCACTGCCCTGCCACCTCCCCCACCTCCCCCTGCATCTACGATCGACGAAAAGCAAGGCGATGCTGCCTTTATCTAGTTAAGCGCCTAAGGCACGTGGTTCCAGGAAGGTACCCTCTGTACGACTTGCAATACTCCTGCAAGTGCCTTCCTTGTGACACTCCCCAGCTATTGGACTGCGGTGGATAATTTATAGGAATATACGGCGACATACCGCGAGTGAATTGGCGAACGCCATTGACAGTGTTGGCGTGAATGCAACCGCTGTCGTAAGGTTAACTGGTCGCAGAGCTCTCGATCTCAGTCTCAGCGAGGCTAGCATTTCCTGGAGGAAATCTGCACCTATGTCTGGTTACCGCAGGGAAAGTAGATCTGAGGCCAAGGTCCACCACAAAGTGCCTGAAACACAGGTGCGGGATGGAACTCGCTGCTTATTTGTATCAAGGCCCCTCTCCTTTCATTTAAGCTCTTCCATGGGACAAAACATGACTTCTTATCTTTCACTTTGGAAGGCCAGGGCTCAACATATCGGAAGCTACGATCTTGCGTCGAAACGGCCTGACCTAAAGCGCATAGCGCTGGTCTCAAACTCCCGCGGCTCATGACGCCACAGCTCGCTGTTCAAAGGGACCGCAGTTCAGGGACTATGCAACATGTTGAAAAAAAAAAAAAAAAATGCATCTCCGAAGAGGAACCAGGATTGCGACGGCACCAACTGGAGGCATTTCGCACCTTCGATGCGAGATAGGGGAGTCCGACTCGGGCTGACCTGTTTCTCCACCTGTGTTTGCTTCCTGTAGCACCTAGCATCGAGGACCCGTCATGCTGTCTAATGTCTTGAACTGCGTAGAGCATATGGATCTGCGGGTATTATTCGTGAAATCAAAATAAAGAGGCGATCCTTGGTAGTATGACCCCGCTCTGAGGATTGGAGCTACATTTGAATAGGCATTGCTTATCAGCTTGAAGCGGTTCCCCAGCCTCCGAAATCAGCATCAGATTCCAGGACCATGTATTAACCTTGTTAAATCAGAGATCTAGTCCTCTATATGTCAGCTTCTGCCCACCGAGACTCTCGAAAACAATACCCCAATAGATAGTGATCTGTATATGCGTGGGTTCTTCATTTACTTGATGTCATGAGTTCATTTCGAAGGATCCTCCAGAAGGTAAGTCGGCAGGAACAGGAACTTTTCTCTCATGGCCCATCTCTCAGTTGCCCTGCAAAGCGCTTCCATCATACCCCTCATCCAAAAGCATACGACACCCGATTGTAACTGTCATCACCCTAATTCCATTCATAGCCCCCGAACTCCAATTCAAGAAACCGGGCTTCTCTTGTAAGCGGCTTGCCAATCAAGCACGCCTTCTTTCAGATCCCCATGATCTATACATACCCCTATTCCACCCGACAAAGGTGCTTCCTGACAATCGTCACGAAAACGTAGATTGATTGAGAGTTCATGACAGCTTGTCAATCGCGTAGGTCGCAACCATATACATGGTCGTATCTGCCTTGGCCTTCAGGCCATACCAGTGAGGAACGGAGGGACCATTGCGCCGTCTCACACCGACGAAGGCGGTCGCGTATCGGCTTGAAGGCATAAGATCAGGGAACAAGGAGGTCTATCGACCATCAAAAGGGAGATCACATGTACCAATGTATACACATCGTTGCAGGCGATACAAAGGAAAAGGGCAGCGCGTCATAAGACCTACGAAGGGCAGCTGCTGTCTAAGCCATCAACATAGCTTCGACGACAGACATCGCCTTGCCAGAATTATCGTATCCACGCAAAACAGCGAAGGACCGGCGGCTCTAAGCATTAAATACCTCAGAAAGAGTATAGAGTAAGGGCGCGAAACATGAATGAATGAATGGACGATAATGCGCCAAAAAAGCGAAAGGAGAACATAATAACCTAATACAACACTTTGAACATCGAAAGAATATCGGGTGGTAGAGAGACAGCCAGAGGAGAAAGGCAGAGGGTTGGTGAATGTGATATCGTCGGTGGATCGCAGATCATTTCCTTCAAATGATCAGACCAGTGCCGCTGACTGGAGGTAGCCCCGGAAAATGGAATCTCGGACTGCGGTCAAATAGTTAGCATCCTTGCATCTCGACGAACTCCAAATGACCGGGAAAACTCACCGTTTCCGATTATGCGCTGCGTTGTTTTGGTATCCTGTACCGACCAATATCAGAAACAAGGTCAAAAGAAGCCGTTCGAAGGAAAAAGGGCTCACCACAACGCTGGTAAAATGGGTGTATAACACGCGGCGTTGCTCGTTGTTCTTACGATGCACCTGGAGGAAGTGCGCTCGGAAATACTGGACGACGGTTTCGTAGTCGTTGGAGCGGTCTCCGAACGAGGTAATACTATATCAAATCGTCAGCATCAGATAAGCCTTCCTGAGAGCGACCAAGACGCACTATTTCTTCACTCGGAGCCCTTTATCTATTTTGGCTTTAAGGAGGTCGGTCTTGTCTTTGAGGCACATCAGCAAAAAGGCACAAGAACAGCAACGATAGAACCCACTAAGGAAAAGGACGAGATGAACATTCTTCAGAAGGGCGTTGGAACAAATTTGAGTGAATAGCTGAAGAGAATCATCAATCCTATTGGTCCGAGGATCTTCTTCGAGGTACTGAAACATGATTAAGCGGGAGGCTCAAGGTGGAGAGGCGGGATCCACATACCTGGTCGAAAGCGCTGACGGGTGCAACAAAGATGATAGCGTTTGCATCATCAAAGTAGGGCACCCAGGTATGCCGCTGCCCACGAGCGCCTCCGACATCGTAAAGATGCCATGTGACGTTCTTGCCATGGAGATTGACGTCGAAGGAGTGTTCTGCCACCCCCATTGTCTGTACTCGGGCATGGAGGATGTCATCTTTGACGCAAGATGAGTGTATGCGTGTGAATTAGGCATCAAGACCACCTACCAGTGGTTGGGATATAGTCAGGAGCCGCAACACGCTTAATTTGTCGAAGGAAGCTGAGTGGGTGTGAGAGAGGTGTTAAGGACTCGCATATAGTCGACTCACTACTCTGACCACTCGTCGAGCTTCAATTTACGCTTGGCGATGAGGCCTTTAACGGTCGGATGGCTCCAGAGCTCTTCAATGTCGTGCTCGCATAGCTTTAGCATGCGCCCCACTTCCTGTGCGAGGGGGTCCTGCGGCTCTTGTGAAGGTCCGTCCTGGCTTCGCTTCTCGGCTTCGTTAGGATGCCGCCTGAGCTTGCCGATGGCGTTTTCAATCGTCCGTGCTTGCCATCCGCTTCGAACATACACAGCACCCTTTCCTGAGCCAGAGACCGAGACACCGCCAGTCAGACGGTCCGCGAGCTGCTCATCCGTTGCAATGAGCGGAGACAGACGCCGCCGCAGGTTGGCAATCTGGACAGGACCGTTGGCGTCTAGAGCCTCGCTCGGTGTAGCGGCACCTGAGCTCGAGCCGGCGGGCGAGTCTGAGGAGCCGTTGCCCCGCCTGCGGGTTGGCGCCTCGTCAAACTCGGTGCCTTCCAGAGAGTCATCCCAAGCCTCCAAGGTCGCCAAGATGTGCTTCAGACTGTGAACGACGTTGAAGTAGATTACCGTCGCCCAAGATGCCCGCTCTTGCTCCAATGAGCTGGGCTTGTACATGAGCTGGAATTGCTTCTGCAGCGTTGACTTGCCGCTCTCCGCCTGCCCCAACAATAGCAACTGCATTGACCGTTCAATGTGGCGTCGCGGGGGACATTATCCTTCGGAAAACATACCTTGACATCGCCCTTCTTCTTCCGCATACGCTCTCGCTCCTCTCTCAGATCATCGTCAATCTGCTCCGAGATGCGCTTTGCCTCTGCCTCTGCCTCGAGCCTGACCATACGCTCGGCTTCTGTCTCTGTTGGGGGCGGCTTGAGGGCAGCGGTAATTGGGTCATCCTGGCTGTATACGGAGGGGGTACGCAGAGTCATGGATGGTCTGTGCGGGAATGTCACCAGGGAAGGGAGATGATGGTGGTTGTGAACAGAGATTGATGAAAGCCAGGCTTTGGCGGTTCGATGCGAGAATACGGAGTTTCAGACTTGTTCTATATTTAGGGGCTTCCGCTGGATCATGTGATCATTATATTGACCTGCGGGCGGATGCAATCCCTCGACACGGCGACAACATGGTTAGCTCTCTTCCCGTCACCACCATCAACGTCGATGCTAACAGCAATTTCAGTCAGTGACGCTTCACACTAGCCTCGGGGATATCAAGGTGTGTTCTGTGCTCGTCGGGCGCTTTTTGGGTTCTCATTGGCACCCTAGATCGAGGTATTCTGCGAAGCAGTGCCTAAGGCTGCAGAGGTATGCGCCGGTCGGTCCATATGATGAAGTCAGAACTAAGGCTTTCCAGAACTTCTTGGCCCTCTGCGCATCAGGCTACTTCGATGGCTGTATATTCCACCGAAACATAAAGGGCTTCATTGTCCAAACCGGAGATCCATCTGGGACAGGCAAGACCGGTCAAAGCATTTGGGGCGCCCCATTTGAGGATGAAATCCGGTCCACGCTCAAAGTCTGTTGGGCTTCTCTCGTTGCTTCGATGTAAGGGTGTTCAACTGATCCGCCTTCATTCAGTTCAATGCCCGAGGGGTCGTGGCCATGGCCAATTCTGGACGTGACACCAATAAATCCCAGTTCTTTATCACGTACGCCAAACAGCCTCATCTTGACGGTAGTAACACCATCTTTGGCAAGGTCATCGATGGTCTAGATGTCTTGGATGTTATGGAACGTGCTCCCGTGAACAACAAGAATCGGCCTCTCCAAGAGATAAAGCTATCAGGAGTGAGTCTGAATCGGGGATATGGCAAAAAGGATCGTTCCTGACAAGTGTCCCCCAGGTCACGATTCACGCAAATCCAATTGCTGACGCGGTCATAGCGGGAAGAAGGTAGTTCCGCGGTCTCGCAATCGCCATCGTGTTTACTCTTAGCGGCCATTCTCCTCCATGGACGATCCTTTTACTAGAAGGAGAATCGAAGCCTTCGCGCAGTATGACATCTTTTGTTCTACTTCCCTTCAGAGAAGATCAATACTGCCTTCTAGGGCGCTGAAGGACAGTCATTCTTCGCCACGTGTAGGTTCTTGACTGTCAGCGACTGGCTAGCCGCCGTCACCATCAAGTGTAGACCTTGGCTTCACTGCGCGATCGATCGGTCGCACTGGACGGGAAACCTCTCCAATTCAGAATCACTGGAATGGTGCCTGTTGATTCACTTGCCCGACGTTGATTGACCTCTCGTTTGTGGGATGTCTGAGACTGCTGTGCCTCTCCCTGAGTCGCTTTCCGAAACCCCAATCGCCTGACCCTTGGATCAGGAATACAATCTTGATGATTGGCTCAACGTTGGTGTGTACGCCGATGTGCTTGGACCACTGAGATGAAACGGGGAACACAACGAATGGCCCTGGTGCAGTTACCGCATTGTAAAGTTACGGACGTATTAATACTACATTGGCTATTGTTTATGGGGGAATAGCTCAGTTGGGAGAGCAGTAGACTGAAGCAGCTCAAGCGTATTCTAAAGGTCCCGCGTTCGATCCGCGGTTTCCCCATTTTTTGCTGCCTGCTTCAAGCATCGTTGTCTTACATCGATGGCGAAAATATGATCTGTGGCTGCAGAAAAGGCGAGATGTTGAATGATGCACACGGGCGCTTAAAATCGTGTGTGCGCGATCTCGGTCAGTGGCTTTTGTATTAAGAAAGGCATTGCCCTTCGAGACTCAAACCCCTGAGTCTTTGTTGTTTCCATAGGTAGTAATTAATGCTTCCCCCATTCTCTTGCATCTTTTTGACTCAATACAGCTTGTGTAGGTCCTCGTTCTTTGTTAGATAGCCGTTCCATCAGGGGCTCGAAGCAACCAGGACGTCATCACAACAGCAGGACCTACAAATCGTATGGACGTTGAGCTATAACTCCCCCGAAGTACACGTACTACAGCCGCATGCTCGAGACGTTGTAATGAAATGAAGAGTGGCTTCCTCTTCTCTGTAGCCGCAAAAGGACAATAAGGTCACTCGACTATGGCTTTTGGGCGCTTAACTTGTGATGGGATGGCCTTGTCGTCTCCTCATGTGCACCACGTGTTCCTAACACCGCACAACACGCCACAGCATTGGTTTCTACATATAAAGGCTCTCCTTGAAGAGGCCATATAGAGCTGCGGATCCCTCGTTGACAGTACTAATATCCCCCACGACTCTGAACACGCCGTCAACATGTCGGGTGGCATTGGATATAATGCGATGGCGGTCACAGAGAATGACCTTCGAATGTCTCATGATCGAATGTGAGGGACCATACCTCCGCTCGCAATTGTCGTCTGACACGTGTGCTCAGTCAAATGTGGATAGCTAGCTTGAAAGGTGAGCCAGGAGGCTAGACGACACGCAGCATACTAATAACACGTTTTCGACAGGGGAAATGATGGATATAATGAACCGCGATCTCGGAAGCCACAGAAAGCTAACGCAGCTGGAACCACAGTTCGCGGACGCAACCCGAAGCTATAATAACCTTCAGAAACAATACGACGAATTGCTACAAGCGTTCGAGGAATTGAAGACCCAGCCTCGTAATAATATTGAGGTAAGTATCTTAGCTGGGTCCGCGACAGCCCCTCATCCCTTCTATTCCAGCCGCATCGAACGGTCGTTCTTATTGATGGAGATGGTGCATTGTTCAATTTCGACCTCATCGAACAAGGTCAGGCTGGGGGGTGGTAGGGCTGCAGCCAAGATAATGGAATCAATCAAGGACTACATGGACGCAGGACGACGAGATGAGATATGGGTTTACGTCTTCCTAAACAAGAAGGGCCTCAAGGCATTGTTTCAGCGTCATAATAGGCCAGTTGCGTCGTACGAGCTCGATGACTTTGTCATTGGAATGAACGAGGCCGCCAAAACCATCATGGTCGTTGACGTTGGGCAGAAGAAAGAGGCTGCTGATTCCAAGATAAAAGGTGTGCTTTACGGCCTCATGTTAACCGAGATTCTCACTCTCATCTCCCACAGTTCTTTTGGATAGTGAAGTTCGGTCTCTGGAGACGCGCAAGGTGTTTTTCGCAGGTTTGTTCTCTGTGTCTTTGTGTCGACTGCGCCACTCATCCCCAGTCTAGGATCGCACGACAATGGATATGTCACTGAATTACGAGCTCAAGTCACTTCGGGGTACAAAGAGAAGCTTGTCTTGGTCCCAAGCTATACAGAGGTTGCCTCTGGATACAAGGAGCTCGAACTCGCCACGCTGTCCATCCCAGATCTATTCATGTCCGAGAAGCTCCCCTATGCGCCACAGACCCCGCGACCGGCGTCTCTGACTTTGAACGAGCGACCCGAGTCAGGAGCCGGGAAAGCCACGGCACAAGTCCCGGAATTCCCTCCTGGTTTGCCTGTCGTAGAGGCATGGAGCACAATGCCTTCCCGGAATCGAGCGGCTTCCAGTTCTCGTACGGCGGAGCTTAGCGACAGGAGAAACGCATCTCCAGGCGACGATGACAGAGACTCTACGGGGTCAGGTGCTGCTGCGACGTCACCCCACCTCACGAATAAGGGTAGGCGACACATCAATCCAGCTCTGGTACGTCCCTGATGTCGATCTGCACACACGCTGGCGCTGAAGTAACCTTTTCTCTAGCCGTTATCAAAGCGTAAGTTATTTTCGGTGAGGTAGTGAAAGATGCTGATCCTGCGGATAGAGAAACCACCTCCGTGTACTCTCTTCTATCTCGCTGACGCATGCAAGCACGAATCGACCTGCAAGTACGGCCATAATTACATTCTGAACGATGAAAATTACGAAGAAATGCGCCTGAATGCCAGAAAAACACCCTGCCAGGCAACGAATGCTGGTAAGCTCTCGCCATGCCATTTGAGCGCTCAGAGAGCTTTATGCTTAACATTCTTCAGGGATGATCTGCACTTGGGGCGAAAATTGTTGCTATGGACATAAGTGCCCCTTCGCGCCAAGCTGCCACTTCTTTAAGCTGGGGAAGTGCAAATTTGAACAAAGTGAGATGTCGCCTGCTTACCTTCATGTGACAAAACTAATGAGGTCTGTGTTTTTAGAGGACATGCACCGGGTGTCAAAGTGAACAAAGATGGAGCCCGAGAGAGTAGCAACCGATACCAAGCTTTCCATATCCAGAAATTTATCTTTTAAAGCTCAGAGTGTTTGACTCGAGTCAATTATGCCATGTAACTCATGTAAATCCAACTGAACGTGACAAAATTCTTATGACTCCCCCAGGAACCGCTTGCATCAAGGCTGTCGCGTCTTAGAAGGGAATATCGCAGAATTATCAGCATTTAAGAAGCACTTGTGGTCCCTTTTGACTTTGCAACTACGGCGCGCACGCCGCAAAGCCTTGAGCCGTTGAGCGCCTAACTGTTGACATGGAAGTGTGATCGTGAGAAAGCCGCTGATAGGCGCCGCAGCGGGCTCCGCCGGTTTCCTGCCACCCACCACGACCGAGGACAGACCCCATAACAGGATGCCACAGTGGCTTCTGTGAACTCTGGGACGAAGCCTTAAACATTGTCCTATACTTCCGACTCTGTGCTGAATACAGTTCACTACGCCATGAATCCGTCAACCAATAATGGACGCAATGCTGAAGCTGCCACCGAGAGCGAGCTTCGCACGTCGCATGATCGAGTGTGAGGGACGTGTTCTAGATCTATGGTTGCATTTAACACTTCTCCTCAGCCAATTATGGATGGCCAGCTTGAAAGGTGAGCTCAGAGGCGTAAGATGGGAAGACGTACTTATAGGTACACTCTAGGGGAGATGATGGACATAATGAGTCGGGATGTTTCAAGTCACAAAAGGCTGGCAGAGCTAGAGCCGCAGATGGCGGATGTAACTCGCTCCTATGGTGATCTTCAGAGGAAGCATAACAAGCTACTCAAGGCGTTCGAAGAACTAAAGAAGAGCCCACGGAGCAGTATCGAGGTTGGTCCCTCGTTCTTGGACGCACACCGTCGTTCTAACTGTGAGATCGATAACTAGGCACACCGCATTGTCGTACTTGTCGATGGTGATGGTGCTCTCTTCAACTTTGAATTAATCGAGCAGGGGAAAGCTGGTGGAGGTAAAGCTGCAACCAAGATAATGGAATCTATCAAGAGCTACTCAGACTCTGGTCACCGAGACGAAACATGGGTTTACGTCTTCCTAAACAAGAAAGGCCTCAGAGCCCTATTCCAACGTCACAAAAGGCCGACGGCGATGGAGGAACTTGACGACTTCATCGTTGGGATGAATGAAGCTGCTAAAACAATAATGGTTGTTGATGTTGGTCAAAAGAAAGAGGCTGCAGATTCGAAGATAAAAGGTAAGTATGACCAGGACGCTCTCATTGGTATTCTGATACCGATTGGTTACAGCTCTTTTGGAAAGCGAAGTACGTTCGTTGGAGACGCGCAAAGTATTCTTTGCAGGTGCGCTTCTCGGTATGTTTATGGCCACTTGCAAGTTTAATCGCCAGTTCAGGGTCTCATGATAATGGATATGTCACGGAATTAAGAGCACAAGTGACAGCTGGATTTAAAGAGAAGCTTGTGCTAATCCCAAGCTACACAGCTGTCGCCTCTGGATATAAAGAACTTAACCTCCCCACTTTGAATATTCCCGGTCTTTTCATGCTAGAAAAGCTCCCCTATGCACCCCACGCACGATCGAAGCCTACTGCAACCACAGTTGGCTCCAATGCGCGGCTTCGATCACCTACGGCAAACAGTTCCTCGCCTCCAGCTTCTATCACTGAGGCATGGAGCGCCGCGCCTTCTAGGAACCCAGTCCATTCTACGCCGCGCAGTGACGCTTCCCCAACGACTGATCCCAGCCATAGCCAAGCTTCGTCTCTGAGTGAAGATTGCGGAGCATCCACAAACTCCAGTGCTACGAGAATACTCACTCCAGGACTGGTAAGGCAGTGATACGGTTTCGCCTGAGCAGGCAGCTTATGAACTCTTCCCATCTCTAGCCTCTGTCAAAGCGTAAGCATTTTCGTCAGGACCGTAAATGATCATGCTGATCAAGAGTTATTCTCAGAGACACCACCACCTTGCACTCTGCATTATCTTGTTGGTGCTTGCAAATTCCAAGAACGCTGCAAGTATGGCCACGAATACATTCTGGAAGCTAAACATTATGACGAAATGCGCAAGAACGCAAAGAAGACGCCGTGTCAAGCAGCGAACAACGGTGGGTCTACCATTCGATACGCCCCTGGCCGGAGAGGCTTGCTAATTCTCATCTCAGCGTTCGTATGCAGCTGGGGTGATAAATGTTGCTACGGACATCAATGCCCTTCTGGCAAGAATTGCCATTACTTCAAGCTGGGGAAATGCAAATTTTTACAGAGTAGGATCTTTCCACCTGCACCTTTCTCGACCCGTACTGATTACATTGCCGCAGAGGACATGCATCGAAAGTGAAGAACACAGATACTCAATGACCGATCGGGGGGTAGCTGTTGGTCGCAACGGTTAGCAATCTTCTCCGCTGCCCGATGCTCACGAGAAATGACACAAGGCATGTAATGTCGCCCATACGCTATTGAATTATACAATACCCTTCGTCCTGCACTGAAAACCGATCCACTGAAGTTCTTTGGCCGCTTTTTTGGTAGTCATGTATTAAGCATAGTCAGCCCGTCCTTGCACAGTTAGGGAATAACCGCCTGCTTCGATGGCTGTGCTCCAGAGTTTCTTCCATGACTGTCGTGAAGTTGTCGGGCAATCTTGGCTTCCTCCCCCCATCACCAAGGCAGGCCTCTCGCAAGCTCACTCGCGATGCAGGAGTGGCTGCAGGTGAGCGAAGGTCAAGGTTTTGCCGATGCTCATTTACTGATCATGCTCGCGCACGTTATTTGATAGGATTCCCCCTGCCAGCGGAGGCACCCAGCCTCTGGCGCTGCAAGTTCTAGTCCCATTCAGGGAATACGAACCGCCCAATTCAACGGGGGTTCCTTTACAAACGCTGGGCGGGATATCGTCAATATCCATCATTATCACCATCATCATCTCCCTTCGCGGACTAGCGTTGACGTTTCTCCTATCCTTGGCTCACCTTCACTACCGAACTACCACAAAATGCAGCTTGAAACGTTTAGCAGGGCCACTGAAGGGACATGCCTTTGGTTTACGGACGGAACGGTGCTTCGTGCGTGGATGGAAGATGGCAAGGTCCTCTGGGGGACCGGAATGCGTGAGTGTTGCATGCTAGCCTTGGTTCTCTCTGAATACTTATCATCGCCACAGCTGGTGCTGGGAAGACCTTCCTCATGTCAGGCTGTCTGACTTCTCGTCCAAAAACAATGTCTGATGTAGCATCGTACAGGTCCATTGTGGTGCACGAACTGCAGAACCGTGCCAATCACTCCAACGGAGCGATCTGCGTTGCGCATGTCTACATCCGCTATAGCGAGCCTTTATCAGTTCGCGACATTTTGGAGGCTCTCTTGAAACAGATCGTTGGAATACATCACGCAGCTCAGGAGATCGTTATGCCGTTGTACGATCAACACCAGCGCAGCCAGACTCAACCAACCCAAGCCGAGTTACTGAGGGTGTTATCGGACGTGTGCCGCCTTCCTGGGGCCTTCTTTCTCCTTGTAGATGGTCTGGATGAAATCACACTTGAGAGCGCTCTCGCCTTCACCCGAGGGCTAGCTTCCCTCCGGGCCAGGCTCTTCATCACTTCGCGGCCTCTGGACGATCTCGCTACCAAGTTCCCCTTCGCCGTCTTCTTCGAAATCTTTGCCCAAAAGAGGGATATAGATCTCCACATCGAAGAAGCGATTTCTCGAAGTGTAGACCTCGAGGCTGTTCTCGAGGATCCCTCCTTCAAAGCGGAGGTCACCAAAACCATTCATTCTCAATCGCAAGGAATGTAAGATCGCAGTTCCTAATACTTCCATTCATCTAATTGAAGGTCAAACCAAACCACCAGGTTTCTGCACGCAGCGCTGCAATTGGACGCTCTTCGCGAGTGCCTGTGTGTTCAAGATGCGAGAGAAGTGCTGGGAGATTTCCCAAGAAATATTGTCGACGTATATCATCGAACTTGGGAGAGAATATGTCATCAGACAGGAAAGCGAACCGCTCTTGCCAAACAGGTTCTACTGTGGGTCTTGCATGCAAAGAGGGAGATGTCGATGCAGGAGCTCAGATATGCGGTTGCAACCTCGCCCGAGTCGTATGCCTTTCAGCCAATGAGATTAGTTTCTCCAGCCACTATTACCTCGGTGTGCTGTGGTTTGGTTGTTGTTGATTCAGAGCTGAAGGTCGTTCGCCTTGTTCGTGAGTAATCCCTTGCCACTGGTCATATAGCTGTATTACCAATGGACTGATTCAAGTGTAGATTACACAGCCAAAGACCCATTGCTGCAGCAACTGGAGCGAATTCAGACAGAAGCACATGCACATGCACCGCTTGCGTCTATCTGCCTCACTCACCTGGTTACCTGTGGTATCCAGACCTCGCCATTGCGTGGATTTGACGACTTTGCCGGCTTCCTAAACGACGACCCTCTTCTTCACTATGCATATCATTCATGGTACTACCATGCTCAAAAGTCCCTGCAGATGGGCCCGGCACAATCCCAGGATATCATGCGATTCATTAATGGCTGCCAAACATATCCCCTCAAATGGCACGGGGATATAGCATATGTCGGTCCATTCCATGTTGCGGCATACTATGGATTCCAGGAATACTTCAAGCTATACACATCCACCCAAAATGTTGGGGCGTGCGTAACTCCATTGGTCCTGGCAGCATCTCAAGGACACGAAGCTTGCGTCAGAGAGTTGTTGTGTCGCTCTGATGTGGACATCAACGCCCAAGACAATTTTGGGTTTTGCGCGCTTACCATTGCTATTATGAACCATCATACAGCTGTGGTGGACCTGCTCCTCGGCTGCGCTGAAATCGACGTCAACCTTGCGCACGTCCTAGGTTACACGCCCCTCTTACAAAGCTCAGCCCATGGAAACGAAGACCTCGTAAAAAGGCTCCTGGAGTTTCCCAAGATCCATGTCAATGCCATTTTGCAAGCTCCGTCGGGATGGTCGTCGCTTATGGTGGCTTGTAGGAATCGCTGTGAAAGTGTTGCCAAGCTCCTCCTTGCACACCCCGACGTCGACCCCAACCTGGCTGGAACTGACAGGGGATCTGCTTTGATGATCGCGTGCGCGAACGGCGATGAGGTCATCGTCAACCTCCTCCTCGCCCACCCCCGTACCGAAGTAAACGTTGCCACCGAGGATGGACTTGCCACCCTGGCAAAGAAATTTGGTAGAGGAGGCATCCAATACCGTGGAAAGACGTACAAAGACATGCGTGAGTGGGAGGCCGTGATGCTAGCGGACTACCCAGGGCAGATTGCTCCTACCCCTGATGGTAACTGGACTGCTCTTATGCATGCATCGAAGAACGGCAGCGAGGCAATTGTTAAACGCTTGCTTGCGATTCCCGATATCCAGGTCAACACAACATCCAGAGAAGGGCAGACGGCACTATCGTTGGCGTCGGGGGAGAATCATTCTGGGGTCATCAAGTTGCTGTTAGATCACCCTGGGATAGAGATGCCTTTCGTTACCAAGGACGATGTTCCACCTCTCGTTGGAGGTGAAATCAAATCTAGGTCATGAGGTGCTGGCTGCTTTTCGCCCAGGCATTATGCAATTCGTCGTACACTTACTACTTATACATTTGTGTTCTTCTGAGGTCTCTGAATGAACCCTGCCAACTCTTTCTGCAATTCCTTCTGCCGCCTCGTCTTTTCCAGATCTTCTACACTTCTTAGGTCGTGAACGACATCCCTTGTCTTGCCAAAGTAAACCTAGAAACAGGGTGTACGATCAGAGCCTTTATCGTGACCACAAACACGCCCCCTCGTACCTCTTGCAGAAGACTTCTCATCTTGATCTCCATTTCTTCGATCATCTTGCCAGTGTTGGTAATATGTGAAGTACCATCTTGGAGTGGCCAGTCCTGTTCCGTCTGTCGCGTCATACTGCCGCTCAGAGTAACCTCTCCATCCGTCTTCAAGCCTTCCGGCCCTTTCTTCAGATCCTCTTTTGATGCAGCCGATCCCGAATCGTTCCCTGAACGAGTCACCAACTGGAGCATAACGGTGGATGTGAGTTTGTAGTGGGCCTGTCGACCGCGCTCGACGGTCTCAAAGACGTGTATTGAGTCCCATGAGCCAGAGGCTTCGCCTGCGCTTGCTGGTGTCATCGCTAATCCGCAGTGCCGAACGTGAATCTTTGGTGCAATGTCAGAGGAGAACTCGATGGAGACGTACTCTTCTTCAACAAGACGACGCCTGCAAACCCTCCGTCTTCGAGATCCCATAGGTATACCGATGACACTCCTCCCTCAAAGTAGAGCTCCCGGTAGGTATCAAAGACTTCGTTTGCTGCGATCTCGAGTTTGCGCAGCTTGACAGAGGGCGTAGTTCCATCGTCAATAGGAGGATCGTATTCGTTCGACCATGGTGACCTAGTAGATTCGTGAATCGTCAGCACAGTGTGACATTTTAGCCAGCGTGCAGCTCCCGGGATGAACACCCAAGCCTTCTACAGGAGTGAACGACCGGGATAGGGTACCCACCGATAGCTTTCCCCATCTCGGTTGTAGTCACAAACAAGGTAATCCTTTCCCGTTGCTCGATCTGTTCGAACCTGCAGAGGCTGATCAACGCTGCCCAGCAGGTCGTCAGCGTAATCAGGGCAGAGCTCGACGAGCGTGTTGACGTTCTCTTCTGTTCTCGTTGGAGGTAGACGACGCATCAGGTCGAGCATAGAGTCTACAAGGTCGCCCATTGTTACGAGGTGGTCCGTTTCTGACTTTGTTGAACGATAAAGGGTGCCAGATGCAGGATGGTGGTGGTTTAGGATCAAGCTTCGGAATCTGTTGCGAGGTGCGATCGCGGGTCCTGATGTTCATTCGCGTAACGCGCAGCTGTTGCAGGGGTATCAAAAGGGTTCGTATTGCGAATGAAGGTAGCTATAAGTACATGCGAGGTATTTGGGAAATATTATACACATCGAAAGTTTTACAACTAGTAATACATACAGCCCCATTTCTTTGCGGGGAGGATGAGAGGCCATACAGTGTGCCTATTGTTGAAGTGACACTGGCAAAGATGGAGTAGGCCGTTGTTTCTTCATGAGCAACGATCGTCTCCTTGAGGTATCTTTCGCTCTCGGCTCCTTATGAGCCTCTTCATTTGAGCTGCTTCCGTGGTCCGTACTTTCCGTTCGATCAGACCAGCGTGACCGTATGCTAAACCGCAAGCTCCTTCGCCGGGAATAGACTTCATAGGGAGGTGGTTGGACAGGTCGATGGGGTGAAATCGAGCTGTGGGCCGGTACCGATAAATAATGTTCCATTTCGCGCAAGAATTCTGTAGACAGAGCAGATTGAATGTGAGCGATGGGTTGAAGCAACACATGGAGATGGTGGAAGATGTCCGCAAGATGCGAATGACAAACGAGAAGCGTTCGGTGCTGAAACGCGGGTACAAGGAGCTCAACGCTTACCTAGAGGGCGATATTTGAACACAAATGTAGCGATATCACGAAGTCGATGGCACTTTTGCCTGTAAGTGGAGGGAGTGATCTCCCTTGTTTCGCCCAGTCTGTCATGATCCGCGATGTAAGAAACAGAATCCCGCATATAAAGGTTGAAGGCTAGCTTACTGGATGATATGGTCGCTTCTGCTTGGCGATACAGGAGATAGGCTCGGGGGTGGTGAAGCAAGTTCCTCTGTGCGAGACTTCGTACACTCCCTTGAAAGTTCTGAAACTACCATAGTGATAGTTCCTGTTTCAGTGTCACTTGAAGTATGAGAATCGTCTGACGACGATGCGCTACATTCTGAGGGGTTGTCTCATCAGTAAACACGCTTCTGAAGGTTGGGTTGGAGGAAGATACTCACGATCAAAGAAGCCCTCGGTTCCCGGTCTTGCAAACACAAATGCCCTTTCAGTCCTTACGCTCGTTTGCACACCACTCTGGCGTTGCATGTCCACCCTTTCTCCTGACCCGGGCCTGCGGGTAAATGGATGTAGACGGGTACCCTTCACATTCACGCCATCAACAACGAGACGTGTTCCGGTATCCGTCGAACGGTGGAGGTTTTGCCAACAAATCGCGAATGTCTGCGAGAGTGAGGATGAGCACACACGTTCAAGAGTGCATCATGACGAAAGGCTCTGGAACCCGCCAAACGTACCTTTCCCTCTTCCGAAGGCACGTAGCATTCTACTCTCCCTCTCTTTTCGTGAACCTTGGCGAAGTACGACGGAAGCTCTCGTCCGTCGACTTCAATCCATGCTCGAATGTCGTCAAGTCGTAATGGCATCTGGCAGTTTCTGCCTTGAGCCTGTCGTAGGGGGTGGCAGAACAACCGAGGTATCAAGGGATGCCCAAGCTATAAGGTGCTTGGGTATGGGGTGGTTGGACCGTAAAATGGTCGGAAGTACCAAGTTGAGTAATGAACGTTCCGGTGATAAGACAACGACTCCAGCAACGACAGAGGCCATCATGTCATCATGGAGTGCCGGTGGGGAATCATCGATCCACAGTTCCACAGCATTGCAGGGACTGCTTTGCGGAGAGCCCGTTGCAGGTGGATGACCGGTGAACAGGTGTTCAAAGCGCAGAATTTAATTCTCCAACCTCGAGGCGTCGGTAAACAAGGCCTGATGTTGGCGCTTCGTGATGGGTTCAATGAAACCCTTAAGCGCCCGAGGGTGATGGAGGCAAGATGGAAGACCCGAACAAAATAGGGGCTTAAACGTCACCTGGTTTTGCTTCCACAGGCTTGGCATGGAAATTCGTCAATTCCATCGGCTCCGTTCAGAGCGCTCAAGAGTTGTGTATTGGATTCTCGTCAAGGGCACCACGATATCCTACATCGAAGTGAATTGGGGGTTCTTTGTCTGCCTGATCATAAAGGCAGATGTCTCCTCTTGGAGTCGAACGCGTGATATAGCAAAAACAGACTCCAATTCCATACAACCAAAAAAGCTTCCCCCTAGCCGATTTGAACGACTGACCTCATCATTACGAGTGACGCGCTCTACCACTGAGCTAAGAGGGACTTGCTCTTGATCGAACCTTAATAAGTTATAGTAGTAGAGAAGAAATTTTGTTCTAGTGAACTTCAAAAACATTGACTGCGACCATAGTTCTTTTGTATCTTACTGTAAAACACAACGGGATCATATGACCGTGCCCTTCCTACGGCTGGCGTTTTCCCTAGGCCTTTCTGCTCTCGACTGGATGCCTAATCCACCCAAGGCTTCGTGGGTTTCGCGGCCTTCGCCCGATCCCCGAGCCGGCTGCCTTAAGTTTGGTCGGGACATTGAAACTTAGAAAAGGATGATGACGCTCTTGATCTTGGCCAAAGGGCGTTGCTGCGTGCAAAATGGACTGAACGGGACAAATCTTTGTCCCTTCCTTCCCTAGAACCGTGTGTCCATGAAATTTCAGTGATAATGCGGTATGTGACCTTCTACGCTATTAGTAGTCCCTTTGCAAAAGGAAGCACGCCAGCTACCCGTCAGCTATCGCAGAGTAGGTTCAGGCTGACTTACGCTGGCTACATTGCACACCCGGGGACTGAGGTTTTGAGCATGGTTTGCTGCTCTTATATCCACCAACGCCACAGCAGCAGACAAGATCCCCAAATTAGTGTGAGAGAACTTGTTCAAGAGTCGGAACGGGCGCTTATTGTTATCATTGTCGGCTCGTGGGGAAACCGGTCAGAGACTCAAAGTCGTTCCAGGTCACAGTTGCTTATCATCCAGTATGCGGTCCAAAAGGATTATACAAGACGCCTTCAGGCCCATCCACCACAAGTTTCAATCATGTCAGGAAGAAATATTAAATGGTTGCTAGTTATACTGTTACTTTTTATTCCGTGGCTTTCCCTTAGCACCTATCGGTTTTGGCTTCGGAGCAGCAGAGGCAGCGTTTTGCTTTTCCGGCTTTGCCTTTGCCAACTCTATCGCCTCCTCCTTTTGCTTCAGCCGGCTCGAAACGCGTCGTCCAGTGGTATCAGATGGCGCCGTCCTCGCCTTCTTCTTCGCCCTGGTACCATCCCCTTTCCGTAGGGACACCGCATTCGTGGACTCAGCTTCCGTCACAAGAATAATAGGTACTTCCAGCGTCGAATACGAGGCGACCTGGGGCTGGGAACCATCACCAGATTTTGTCTCGCACGCCGCCAATCGCAACTTCTTTCTGAGACGAAAGGGTACGCAGGGCTCGCATGCGTAGAGTTCTCGGCGTCGTTGCATCTCTTCACTGTCGTACTCCCCCCCATCTGTTGAAGCGCATTTTCGTTTGGAGCCAGTGGTAGATAAAACGGAAGGTGGCAGGGAGACGAGGTTTTCGACAATATCAAAAGGCTTTCGTTTGAGCCGAATGGGAAGATTGTAAGACATCGGTGTCCCAGAGATGCCTGCACCTGAGTGAGCATCAGGTGTAGCGTCAACGGCACGCGGTGAACATAGTCGAAGATGAGGAGTGGCCGAGGGTGTCAGGGCCTGATATGGCTTCTGTTGGAAGATACATGAGCCTAGGTGTAACGAAGGAGTCCGACAGTCAGCAGCTTACCTGTGAATTACCTGTGCATTCAGTAACGGGATAGATATAAGGGCCACCGAACCGCCCCAATTGCCCACATTGAGTGGCACTGGGCTCAGGCAGAGTAGTAGTGGTAGTATCAACCAAGATAGTGCGGGTCGAAGACATGTCTTTAGCTATCCGAGATGTGGATGTTGATAGCGTTGTTTTGAGTGTTAATGATGTTGAAGAATAGAGAAGGAGAAATGAATCGAGGGCTTTATATTCCTTTCTTGATGATGCCACAAGGATCAGATCAATGCCACCGCACCCTTTGTCTTTGTCCTCGTCTTTATCTAGTAGTCAAGAGGTAGTGGTGGCGTTCCACGATGTCAAAGAGTTCTTTGCATGTTTAAAAGGAGTATATTCACTGAAATAAACAAAATCATATACCCTTCAGACCTTAGAGTCACCAAGAAGTGCGGTATACCCCGAGTCGGGGAGGTTGTCTTGTCATAATCACACCAAAGAACCGACTGTCTGAATCACTGCTACTACTCGAACGACATCTGATTCAGACTGTGCAAGGAAGTGATATAGATACAGTCAATTGAACATGTCCCTTTCATCTACCGTCCCAAAGAAGCACGATGATGAACCTCAGGTCGCGCGCTCATCGTCGCTCATCGTGTGCACCACCCTCTAGCCCCTATCTTTCTATTCGCTCTCAGGCCACCATAAAGGCGAATGAGGCCAGTGTCTTGGATATGAATTCAAGGCTTCAAGCGAGATCGTGAAGTGTCCTGCTACTCTCACTCCTGCTCAATGGGGCACTGTGTGCGAAATGAATGGGACGCGATAGTGCCTCCTCGTTGCCTTGCACACCCGAACTTGACGTCCACGAGACTCCTGTAATGACTCGGTAGGTGATGACTTGCGCTGTAAGCCCCTGGAAGAAGAGAGGATGACAGTCAGTTGAGGATGGATGTATAGTCTCGAAGCTTGGGACGCGTCCACTTACACTGGCGGTGTACCACAGTCTCCCTGTGAAAATCCGAGCATGCCTTGCCCTGTCGGTATCTACCAACGCAAAAACAGCAGACAAAATCCCCAACACCGTAAAAGGAAGGGCCGATTCCATCAAGATCATTGTCACCCTGCTGTATGGCGATCCTCCCATCCTTTCCGTTGTAGAAGAGGCACTTATCTTATCGACGAGGCGCTTCATGCGGAGCAGTCGTACGCAGATCAGTGTGGTGGCTAGCATATTGACGCTGGTCGCGAACAGGTAGTAGACGCCGAGTTGGAGTAGGCCAATATTGGATGTCTTGCAAAGTCCACGAATGGGAGGGGAAGCAGTGGGTTCGTCAACGCAGACAACGTTGCGCAGGATTGTCAGGATCCCAAACACTGTTTTTATAAGCATGAAGGAAAGACATTTCTATGATCCAGAACACACACCCATGGACGTAACGTATGGTACCACAGGTGATAACCCAATCCACCGTCGCCCCGTCCAAATCACATAACATCGCCAGACCTGTTCACTTGTAGTTCACTTCTCTGCTCAGTCATCGAATCAACTTGAACTCACCAGAAGACCGTCCGCTGTTAAATGCGTGCATCCGATAAAGGTATCCTTTGTAGCCTCCAGCCACATCGGCACTCTGACGGAAGCTCCTGTGCCCTGGGAATCGATGGACACAAAGACGGAAGCGAGGTCCAACGAGAAGGTGCCCAATGAGAAGACTAATACGAGAAACATGACGAGAACATAGTTTCGGTGTTTCTGTCGGAGGGATAACGTAGAGTGTCGATATTTTACAAAGCCGTGGATGCAGAGATAAAGATGAAGGCCTGTGGTTGGTTAGAAACGCATTCAGCACATTATATCCGCCTCCGAACTCACTAATGAGGGATGTATACATCAAGAGCGCACCAAAGACCAAGGGAAGGTCGCGGGAACTGAGGGAGATCATTGCCGTGCATGGAGCTCGAATGCGCAATGAGCTGGAAGCACCCTCGTCTCTTATATGCTGTGATGGAGTATGCCAGCATCGAAACTTGCGATCATCAGCCTCCACTTTAGAAACACGGGAGAAGACTATCCGCTTCTGGGAGGACGCATCATATCGTAAAAGAGAAGTGTATTTGATAAAGAGACTCGCTCTCAGTCACCGTAGGGAAGACATCGAGCTGGGTGTTTCCCTCGTTATGCGAGGCAATATCATTATAAGCCTCCCTCTTGTGCTTCATGAGACGAGAGTTTGCCACATTAAGCACACCACACACCAAAGAACGAAACGAGGCCAAGGCCTTTATTCGAGACTGGTGTCAAGCAAGATCGCGAAAAGTCATGCCACTCCTGCTCCTGCTCACTGGTGCACTGTGGGTGAAATGAATAGAATGTGATATTGCCCCTTCGTCGGCTTGAGCAGGTGAATTCGACGTGAATGAGATCCCAGTGATAACGCGGTAAGTGATGACCTGCGCCGTGAGCCCCCAACAAGCAAAGTCCTTGAGTTGAGGATGCACAGTCGCAAAGAGCAGCTACCACTCACTGTCGCTACAGTCCATACCCGACTTGAAAATAGTCGAGCATGGTTCGCCCCGCTTGTGTCCACGAATGCAACGACCGACGACAAGATTCCCAACACAGTGAAGGGTAGCGCAGATTCGAGCAAGATCGCCGTTACTCGACTGTATGGCGATTCACTCAACCTTTCTGTTGGAGGAGAAGCAATTTGTCCACCAGGTGCTTCATATGAAGCAGTCGGACGCAGATGAGCGTGGTCGCGACTAGGTTGACACAGGTTGCGATGGGGTAGTAGAGTCCAAGATGAAAAAGGCCGACGCCCAAGGTATTGCATAGTCCATTCGTAGGTGAAGCACTGGTGGGCTGGTCGTCACAGAGGACGGCACGAAGGGTGGCCAATATCCCGACGACTGAGTCCATGGTATCAGCGAGAGCGACAGGAACTTAGCTGTGAATCAAAGCACGTACCGAAGGATGCAATGTACGGAAGGATGTGCGCCAACCCAATCCATGGTTGTCCCGTCCAAACCACATAACATCGCCAGACCTATCCATCAGTTGGATTAGGCCCTTCTGCAGATCAACGTGATGCCACGCACCAGCAAACCGTCTGCGGTCAAATGAGTACATCCGATGAACACATAGGGCAAGATTTCTAGCCACGCCGGGACCGTAACAGAAGCCATCGTCTTCTGGAAGTCGGCAGAGACAAAAACAGAGGCCCCTTAGAAGGTGAAGGCACCCATTGAGAAGAAGAGCATGACGAACATCAACAAGACATAGTTCTGGTTCTTCTTCCGAAGGGCAAGAGGAGAATCGCGATATTTTACGAAGCCATGGATGCAAAGGTATAAGTGGAGGCCTATAATTCGTTAGTTATGCATTCATACTGTCATTTCTTTGATCAGACTCACTAATGAGATCCGTGTATAGTAAGAGTGCACCAAGACAAGGGGAAGGTAGCGGGGATCGTCACTGGGTTCGTTGCCGGGCATGGCATTCGAACTCTCATCAAGGTGGGAGAATACCTCTCTGTTACATACTCCCAAAGCTATGGGTCTTCTAGACTGATGTCACGTTGCAGTTGTTAGCTCGCTGTGGTCTATGCGAGCAGAAACCCGCGATCATCAGCATGTCCTCCCAAAATGCCTCTTCAGAACCGTGGAGTCGACCATGAATGCAGAGATGCCCGCATCATATCGTGCGGAGGATTGAATGGGCTGAGGAACGGGTAATGCTTTATGTTGCTGCATCTCCTGGGTTGCCATCGTCAGTGTTGAATGAACATTGGATGCTGGGTGTTGGAAGGGAAAAGGCGCCAACGGAAGTTTCCGAGCCGACACTAGCCCCTATTCGCGCACAAACGACATCAATCTTGTCCGAACTCAACGAAAGATTCGCCGAACACAAGCGTACTGTCAATGATACGCATGTGATAATCAAATTAGCTACAGGAGACTGGGAAGTTTCCATGTCATTATTGCGTTGGGTCGAGTGTGTTGCGGGGGCTATATGCTATGAATAATCATTAATCAGACCTAGCAAGGGAAACCACCAGAAAATGAACTTGGACGCATCGGGTAGAGTCAAGGTCTTTGACAAGGTCACAGTTTCACAATACTACTACATGCTCGACGTATACACCTAGTTCACCGCCGTGCGCAAAACATCTTTCCGGGACGAGTCTACTGTCTAGGTGACGGACATATCAGTACGCGCGCAAAGAGCTTAGCAGAATCCATCTTACGATCGTTATAGGAAAAGCGCTAGACTGTCACCACAGAACGAAGCCAACCACCAGTGCGAGAATTACTGCTATCGCTATCGTGCTGCGGCCTGGGATCACAGAAGTTAATCCGAATCGGGAGCGCCTCCACCCGCCGGTCGCGTTCGCCCTCGCACTCCAATGAGTAGCGGGAGGGGGCAGAAGGTCGCTACCGTCCTGTAATATGATGTCGGGTGTAGGAGGTGGGATATAGGGCGTTAGGTTCTCGCAGTACACCGCTTCTCAAAAGGGAAAGAAAAAAAAAGAAGAAAAAAAAAAGAAAAAAAAAAGGAGAGGGCGTTAGGCACAACTTTCCCAGTGCACCAAGGGGAGAAGCGCTTACCTGGACAAAGGTGGCCACCCGCGCAGCTCGTAATGCGACAATTGTTAAGCACGATCTTTGTGCAGTTCCTAAAGATTGAAGGACCTTCCATGGTAAGAGAAAGCTGGCTTTGTTCGCTAGGGTAACGACCCTGTTGACCGGGGATTCAGAAAGGGAGGCGGTCCATAGTTATAAAGCCCGCTTGTTTGTCATAAATTGACAAACCGTTAGCAAGGTTGTCAAGTATAAGCGCTGAAGGTGTACCATTTGAGTTGTGAACCAAGATCTCGTTCCAACACATCGATGTCTATTTTGGATCAGTGCTCAGTCTCAGTGCCATGCAATCAATCGGTGAATCCCTTATCGTCTTGCCCGTACGACACTGAACAAAGACCGAGGTGCCCGAAGGAATAGGAAAACGGCCATGTCACCTGTGTTCGCTCGAAAATTCCATCAAATGCGCGGGAGTCACTATACACCGTGAAGCACTCCATTTTCTTGCAAACGGGCCGAAGCTGTGTGAAAGCAGGTTGCTATTACAAGGGTACAGTAAAGCCCTTAAGCTTGTTCTCCCAGATTCACCTATAGCCTCAGGTGACTTTCCCTCAAAGGCTTGGGCTTGGATAATGCGAAAATCCTGCACGAAGCCATCGGGCAATGCGGTAATTGTGAGACTTGAACGAAAAAGAAGGGACCCGCTCAAGCTTTGTGGAGAGGGGAGAAGGAGGGGAACGACAGAAAGCCTGTCAAACAGTTTCAAGCCGACACTCAGCATAGATCAAGCTACAGTGAGAAAAGGCAATAGATGTCGTCGAAGGGAATCTTATGGTGTTTAGAAAGCTAGAAGGGAGCTTGGATCAGGGTGGCGATCACTTTTGACAAGTGAAGAAACTTCATACATCTTCCGCCTCCGGCGCTGCTTGAAAGTGAATGAAAGCGCTTCGATCAGAGAGCAAAAGAAGGGAAGATACCTGGGCCGAGGTGGACGCGCTAAAAATACCACCTGTCAAAGGCGATGTCGAGCACCACGGTGCGGAAAAATGCTTCCTCGAGTTACTCCCTCGACATCGTGAATGTGGACTAACTTTAGACGAACGCGAGGGAATTGGCGATAGTGCGGGACAAGCTGCCCACAAGTAATTGTCAAAGCCGGATTGGAGGCCTATGGGGGGCCGCATACTTGATCGATAGCGGCTTAGCATAACCTGCTCGCTAGGGTCGATGATGATCTTCGTGTTGGCGTCATCATAGGGAAGGTGAGAGCCTTCAATGGTCAAGGTCAAACCCAAGTGCTTTAAATCACCTTGCCACGACGACCACATAGTTTTGCATTTCTTGGAAGTGGGATTGCGGGAAATTGCAGCCAAATGCCCCATCTCCACCACTGGTGGACCGTGGGGTGTAGGAAGGACGTATGCGAAGATCGCGTCAATCTAACACTCTGCATCGGCGGCAAGTGATAGCTGCTCCAGCCTGAGCTGGGAGAATAGACTGGGTCCAGATGCAACTGTTAAGATGGGCGCCATCTTCAGAAAGATAACCTACGAAGTTTTCAGGTACAAGGATAGAGATTTTCTCAGCATTTGGGATGAGTAAGGTGACAAAAGGGTCGTGTGGTTGGCGAAGGGTAAGCATTAAACTTTGATGTTGAACATGTTACCTTTGGGTTCCCATATACAGCAAGTTCCCAAACCAGGAGCTCGAGAGGAGACATGAAAGCATCACCCGGTAAAAATGGATCTCCGCGACCGCGTGGAGAGCTTCAGTAATGAGCAAAGGGAGATCATGCGGCGCCGGGCAGTGAAAAGCAGCACGTTGTCTGCAAAACAGTGTCCAACCAAGTAATTTGAGTGTAAGAAAATGTACATTTCTACTAAACGGACAGAGTAAGTATTTTGTCATTGAGCCGGACCTGCTATGAGTGAGAATCAGGCCGATTTCTGCAGATCGCCTCCTGACAGCGATCAGGGAAAATCCGAATCGGGTCTGGACAGTCACACAAGTTTTCTTGAATGAACGGCAGGAGGTGGCAAAAATCCATCTGCGAGACTAGGCGAGGTAGGCAGTGGTCTGATGGTTCACTTCTTGGCATGAATCAAAGGAATGGAAATTGCCAGACGATTTGAAGAGTCCGGACAGACCCTACCATAACTGGATGAGAATAGGCGCTGCCTGCCAATTTATCGCACCGATATGATAGCTGTTGAGCTCGATATTAGTGCACCGATCTGAGATTGAGGAGTTTTCAACGAAAACAGAAACGCTAAACTCTTCCAATGTGCTTCCCTTACAGCGACACGGGGCTGTACTCTGTTATTCCCAAGGGCAAAGGCTCCTCGATTGTAGGCAGTTAACACGGCCAACGATTTACCAGTATTTTCGGACTTTCTAGACTAGAAGATATCACTGAAAGAGAGAGCCCAATGAGGGCTTTCAGAAGGGCACGGACCAGCTTAGTGGGATAGAGTAAATGTAGAAACAAGCGATGCTTGTGAGTTATAAGTCTATCTTTGCCCGCCATCCTCTTTCCATACTCCCTAGCTGGTCATTTCAATTCATTCTTCTCGTCTCACTTCATACGCAGCACAGTTTTAGATGAAAACTTGTCCTAAGCTAACCGGCACATTAGGGTACATATGATCCTATTGGAGTACTTGAGTTTGGAGATGATCATATCTCGATTAGCGTGGAAGAACATATCTACCTGTACGTACCCCAAAGCAAATCATGAGACATGCGGGTTGCTATCCACCTCTCAAGAGATCGGGGATTAAGGGGACACGGGACCCAAGTTCTTTTCCTGACTGATGTCAAAGTGTGGATGGTGGCAAGTTAGGGGTGATACAAGCTCACAGGACTTCGTGCATGCTATGCAAACGGGCTGTCGGTGGTACGATGGGAAGAAGGGTTATCAAATTTCAGAGGCAGTCTCAAATGATTTCCCAGCATCGAGAACTAAATCCGTAACTGCATCACGCTGAAAAGCCCCGCCAAATTCACTCCCTTTACGCCAGAGTTGAGTAGAAAGATGGAGGCCTAGTGAATGCGCGGACGAGTAAGAGGTTGATTTGTATAATGAGGTCGTCGCTGTCCCGGCTCCATACATTGTCTTGTCTCGTTTCTCTTCTACAACAAAGACGAGGTCTTGCGCATCGCCTGTAAGTAGGACCTCGTTCCCTGTTTGCAGGGACTTGATCTTCATCCCTGATATCTAGTCTGGGTGGTTCTATGTAGATCTGGAATACCTTGTCGCCCGATTCAACAACTTACGTCTGATTTCTAGATGCTTTATCGCGCCCTGGTTGAGGCTCTTGAGGGAGTAGGTGATTTCTGAGAGGAGGCTCGGCTGATTGAGTTGAAGGAGAAGGGGGTGAGGGCGACTTAGACATCGTGAGAGGGGAGTCGGGCTTCGCTTGCTTCCCCGCTGAAGTGAAATGTGATCTGCACATATCGCCGGATTCGAGGGAGGATGTGGGTAGGTCACCTTGCTCGCCTGCAAGACCTCCCAATAACAAAGATCCCTGGGTTTCGAACCATTCACTGTCCACTGGTTAGCATCTAAGCACACTCAGAGAAAAGGACGGGAATACTTACTCAAAGATCTGGTCAAGCTCAGTTGGATCGAACCCTCCACCACCCCCTCCCTTCCGAGACTAGCATACCCACCCGATCCTTCCGTCGAGAACGACAACGTCTGCGCACAGCCTGATCCCCCGCACCAGGGAACGCTCATGTCCTCCCCTTCAAGCCAGATGCCATTCCTCCCGCTGAGGCTTAGGAAACCTTTCTCACGAAAGCGGTCATCGATTGTCTGTTTGGGCTGCGAAAGCCTCAGAGAGCTCTTTGCGCTGGGTGGGGGCTTCCTCCGTCTTGTTTCATTGTGCAACATTTTGGCGTCTGTTTGGGTGAATGTTCGATAGGCGAGGAACAATTCAGGGATAGGGAGGAGGGGCGTGGCAGCCGCAAGGGACTGTTGTAACTCTGGATCATCACTGACTCCAAAGACTGGAGGAGACTTGCGCATGCGAAGATCTCGTTAGGTTACTGATTGAACGTCTTCCTCCTCTCATGAGTAAAAAGCTAGCCCGAGTTGATTTTTCGGTCTGGGTGTCATGCCTGCGCCTGTGTATAAGGTTAGATTAAAACAAGGGAGGGAAGGAGGACCGCACGAGGCACTCCGAGTCTGCCGTGGTCGAAGATCTTGACCAAATACAGTAATGCCAAACGAGCACGCCCCTTTCGCCCTCAAATCGCGGAATCACGACGCAGGAGCTATGGCGAAGGAGAATATTGGCTAAAGATTTTGAAGGATCAGTAACCTTATGGGTAGCATTAGCGTGTTCTACTCGTGGTCAGTGCAGAAACGACCGAATACCTCGTAGCCCCTATCTATCTGCACGCCAACGGCTGCATTCGCCTTCCTGGCACCGTTCATGAACCAGAATGAGATCGGGGCTTGTACTTTAAATCCTTCTTGACCGTGGCTTTACCCAAGATTTGTTTGTAGATATAAATTACGAACGGAGCATTGAGGCTTTGTCAGAAGTGAGCGAGCGAGTCTTTTGCAGGACAGATCCAAATACAAGTACAAATTTCGCACAAAACTATGTATATGTGACACAGAAAGCATTTTACATTGGCCATCAGGTTCATTTGGCTCGGATACGAATATTTATCATAGAGCGAGCCATGCTATGAGGAGAATAGAGCCATTGCTGCGGTTCGCCTGCGAAAGGTAATCGGGAAAAGTCCGAATCGGGTCGGGACAGGAGGGGCCTTGCTCGAACGACCAGGAGGAAGCGGCCACAGTTCATCATCGCTCCCTGCGAGACTAGGCGCTCCCTGAGAGACTAGGGGAGGGAGGTGGAGTAGGGAACTGCTGGGTCATGTGATTCACTTCTTCAAAAATAAATAAATATCGCTTCTGGGAAGCGGATATGAGAAGGGATGAACTCGACGCACCTGTCAATGGACCCGAATTCGTGCCCGCTGTCCAGTTTGTTATGGAAATATGACAGTTGTTGAGTTCGATACGCGTACATCGACTAAATACCGAAGGGCCCTCCATGATAATCGAAATGTCAAGCTCTGTGCAAGACGTTCTCTTCCGGTTACTGGAATGGGCGGATGGACAGAAGGGGTGGAGAGAAAACTCATAGTCTTATCCCTGTCTGTACCACAAGGGTAGGCAGTATGATTATCTTAGTCCAATGGCGACGCTGTCAGTCACTTACCAGTGCCGTGACAGTGGAGGAGAGGTTGGAAGATGCCTAGGGAATAGATGCGAGGACCAGCAATGCGGATGTAGATGGAAAGAGGGGTGCTGCTATTGGCTTTATAACAAAACCAATCGACTCGCAGTGCCGGATGTCAGAACTTCACGGCACCAACCAGGCACATTCCTTATTCTGGTAGGTCAGAACTTCGCGGTGCTCAGCAGAAATCTTCCCTATCTGGTAGGTCAGAACTTGGTGCTCGACAGGAATCTTCCTTATCCGGTAGCTCAGATCTTCTCGAGCGCTCACCAGGTACCTTCCTTAACTAGGAGGTCAGAACATGCTGGACACTGCAGCTAATGCATCCGTCTAAGTATTGTGCATCACCATTCATCCCCGGAAAGGCAAGGATTATCCTGAACGAAGCTGGACGACTGGCAGGTTTGAGAATAACCTCATCTCTCGGGATCTCCGAACTCTCCTTCCTGTATGCCATACATGATGTGCCCATCCCACTCGCAGACAATTCAAACACACATTCGAACTCCCCTTCTCCCCGTCTATCATTTTTTAGCAGGATGACTTGCTGGGAATAAGGAACTTGATGGCAGGTCCACTATCCAATGGTCAAGATCTGGAGATCACTTTAATCAATGTAAACGGTGATCCAGGTCGTCAGTGTTATGCTTTTGGCAATGATTCGTTATAAATATTTCCCAAGAACGAATGAACCCGCTTAATGCAACCAACACGACCATGCTCGCTGCGGAATGGGCTTAATGTCAGTTAACGACCATCGAGTTAAGACTTGTGCCTGCTTTTGACTGAGCCGTATGAAATGAACATGTGGGCCGATCGAATTTATTGCAAGCATGTCGCGATGACTCGGAAAGTAAACTTCTAGTTAAGAATAGTTGATTGCAGGCGCCGACTGTGGCGCGGCAAGTGAAACAAGCCCTTATCAGCACGCGTCGTCAGCGCGCCTGCTCACACCCATCGCACCCGAGACGAAAATGAAAAGGGAATTCGCCGAGATAAAGCGCGGGATTTAGACCAGATAGTATGTGCGGAAAGACGCGGACTGAGCCCAAAAAAGAAACGAAAACGTGAAAAGCAGGTAAAGGAATTTTTAAAGTCTACCTTCTGCGCAGCTAATAGAGTTGCTGGGAACTCGACCTTCCTGGACTGGCCAATTGCCTTGTCGGCGTCCGTAGGCTTCCACAGGATGAATGTAGGGGGAGTTGCCGCTTAGCTGGGCTTCGGTGAGACGAGCAATCGGAGACGGCAATCCAGGCGTCAGGCTGCATGCCCCAGTAGGGACCACCACCTGCCCTTCATCCCAAACAAGAGCTCTGGGGCCTCCACCCAAGGTCCCAAAGTCGAGTGCGGAGTAAGGAACACCGACTGAGTGGGCCAATGGGTAGAACCGGGCATCCCATCCGTGCATCTCGTCTGGCATCTCGACGACGACGAGGTTGACGTCCTGGGCTACTGTGCGCCTGTGGACGTGATTTCAGGACCGATTTCCCCCATGCCCTGATCCACGTCGACAACGCCCGGACGGCTCTCATCTTCAGTACATCCTCTGGCTGTTAGGTGGCCATTGGAAATGTCGCTTAGGTGTGGCTTTGAAAGCTCGTGGATTCTGCATTTAAGGACGAGGGGTGGCGGTGGATAGGCTGGGTTGGAGCGAGAAGCGTGGCATTGGCCGCCGGATAAGCTGCGATGCGTTCAGCCAAGCATGCCTCCAGGCCTGAAGCTGAGGGAGGAGCCATCCATGCCGTCGTTGGACTCAAAGGAGTACACGCCGCCTCGTCGGGGCGTCCTGCAGCTCGTCCCCGGTCATCCCTCGTATGTGGACTCTAGACTTCCATACCCAGTCGAGAAAGTAGATGGCTGCGCTTCCCCTAGCCCACCTGCCACCAGGAGCCAGCTAAGCCTCTCAACTAGCCTCCATCTGCCGCTAGAGCCAGACGTCGGTCCTCCCTGTTCAGGTGTTCTGAACTTGACCGAGGGTAGATCGCCTGTTGCACTGGGAGTTCTTTGTCTTTGGTGGCGGATTATCCCGAATGGTTGTTGAAGGGCATGCGGGTAGACGGGTGGGCGGAAGATGAGGGAGCAGGGCATGCTGGTTGCAAGAGGCAGAGATCCCAACCGTCTATCAGAACGTTAGCCCCCATCGGCACTGCATGCGAAGAGCGGGGGAGGCTCACCTGAGGAACTTCCCCAACCTTACAAAAACAGCTCACTTGACGGTCACCACCAAGCGTCTGAGCACCCGCTAGTTTGAACACTCGAAGATCTTGTCAGGTCACTGATCTAACCTCATTCGGGTCCTCCTTCCTTAATTCCGAAGCTCGCCCAAGCATATGAATGCCATTCTAGCGCCTGTCGGCGGATGCAAGGTGAAATAGCGAATGGGAGGTGGAGGTGAAGGGAGGAACGCGCCTAAGATGCCAGGCCCTCGTGCTATTGTTGTACAAGATCGCGACCAAACAGCACCAAACCATCACGCCTCTTTTCTACCCCTGCGGAATCGCGACTGAGAAGCTTTGCAGGACTGAGCAAGGATATTCAACATCCCACCTCCACATCTCCTCTCTCGCATGGTTATATTGAGTTGTGGTAACAGGAACCCAGCTACGTGGTATATTCATCTTCCATCGCCCATCAATATCTGGAATCTTGATGATGGCTATGGTCGAGTGTAATTGAGTGCGAGTACGATTTCAGGAGGAAGCGACGTCTAATAATAGCCTGTAACTGAGGCGGGATGTTTGCCCTGCCTGCACGTCCGCGTATTGGCTGTTATTACCGCATATGTACCTCTTCGAGCTAGTCTTCCGCGATGAACACAGGGAAATGCGTGCCATTGTTGGAGGGACCTTGCTCCTTGCCTGAACATCGTCCCCGATTTCCAGCCTAGAGGGATCTGAAGTGCCGATCGCGGGAAGAGGAACGAGGCGTTCAGCGCTTTGCATATTGATTCGTCGCCAAGGCTGGAATAGGCGCTCCAGAATTCAATCAAAGTCTACTAAATATCAAACATAAGTAGTTGCACCCTTGGGTGCAAACGGGCTGGGAAATGAATAGGTAAATGCCGACAAGGAATTTTTATAACGAGAACCAATCTTACTTTGAGGAGAGAAACATTGAAGAAAACTCCGCTGGGTGGGAGTAGAATGAGTTGGTAGGTGTACGAGGCTAATAGGCAAGTAGAAGCCAGAGCTGTGTTATCACCATAGGACGAAGCCCACTACAAGGACCACCACGGCCAGAACGACTGTGACGACTCCACGTCCTACAGTGGCGATAAATCTGAATCGGGTTTGCTCGGTCGCGCCTGAATGGGTCGCAGGAGGTGGTAAAAGTCCATCTGAATCGCCTTGCGGGGGCATATGGATGGGTAGGGTAGGTGGCCACGGAGGATGCACATGGTGGCTCACTACTCAGATGAAAAATAAGGGGACAAAGAAGTTAGGACAGCCCCCCTGGCATCAGAAGGAGCTGGTCCCGGTGTCGTACCTGAGGAATGCACGCCTGCGCAATTTGTGATATGGCAATTGTTAAGTACGATCGTCGTGCACCAACCAAATATGGAAGAGCCCTCTACTATGGGCATTGGAAGAATGTCTTCATTATGGGTTTGGGGGCCGATGAGAACCATTGTGTGAAGGATAGGCAAATCGTCCTTGATTAAGCCGTATAACACTGTAAGCATAGTCGTTGTGGTGTTGATGGGGACTTACCAGAACAACAAGGTGTGCACGCGTTATGAGCGCAGAAGAGGAACCTAGCAAAGGAGGGGATGCAAGTGAGCATTTATAGAGCCACAGACGGTCGTAAAGCTCATGACTGAGATTCTGACCTCTGCCCAACTTGTCGGACCTTGTGGACCTTGTGCACTTTGATGTTGGGAGATGCGATATGAACGGAAAATAACGCGGACGCCAGTCCCGTCACAAGATGATCATATCGGTCTGCAGTTACGTTTCTTTTCATATGCATTGGGCGCTTGGGCGCTTTGATGCATGGTGGTCCCAGCCCCATCACAAGATAACCATATTGGTAGCAGTTGGACGGTAGCCTCGATGTACGGGATTATCCGCCACCATCCCCTGGAACCCACATTTGAGTACCCTTACAAGGACAGAGCTATTTTGGACGCCAAGGATTAAGCCCGTCAAGGGTCTGCCCACATCGATAACACCAAAGGACTTATGGAGGATTCGACCACTGCGTTTCCAAGCTCGCCCGTCGATTCAGAGGCCCCGACGAAGTTCGAGCTTAATGTGAGTAAGTGATCAAGCGCAAGTAGGAAGGGAGATCCAATGAGGCCCTGACGAGGTTGATATGAGGGATCCAGCAACGAGGGAAGGCCCTTTCCGATCCACCGGAGCGGTGGAAATTGGGGAAGTCGTCCAACAGCACTGTTGAAATTTAGTTTTGATACGAGTCAAGGTGATAGCCCGATGAACCTATGTCCCCACCGCTAGCCATTACATCACTACTGAATGGCAGGAAACTTTCATCGTCAGAACAATTGCCGTAAACCGGAGGCGAGGAGACGGGGACTACAGCTGTAGCAGAAAACACGCACAAAGTCCATGTCTTTCCTACACAGGGATAGGGTTCATATGTGTTCCGACGAGCCGACAATATATTCCCAATGTTAATCATATTCGCTTCTCGCAGCTACAAGGGGTGAGATTGGGCAATATCAGCCTGTTTATCATTATGGGCGTGTAGAAGCCCAGGCATCTGTTTTGGAATGGAGAACATTAGGGGAAGTGAATGGGGAACCCAAAGAGAACGCACCCAAGCGTATGGATAAAGTGTCGTGCCCGAGCATCTACGACTATGTCCAGTGTCATTGATGCTTCGGGAATACCCCAGCCCTGCGTAGTATCGTTTCCGGGCTAAAAACATGTTTGGGAAGAGAAACGTGACGCAGGGGATGTTGCTGTCGAATACCTGGGAAAAGGGGTGGCTATATGTGAGCTCTTTGACAATTAGCAGGAGAGTCATCCGTCCAACAAGACGCCAAAGTATAGCCATGCTAGCCAGAATTGGGGATGGTATTGGTTGAGCTCGCGAGTAGGTGAGGCGGAAGGTGAGGCGGCAGACGTTGTCGATACTGGACATGTCTTCTTTGGCAAGATTTGCGCACACAGTGTTCTCCCAAGCTGCTTAGCATTGCCCGTCCGCCACCAACTCCCAGTCGCAGTAGATGTACATCTCACGTTCCATCCGGTTGCGTTCCCACCAACTGGACATGCCCTGGTCGGGCGAGCTTCCAAGGTGACTGAACGGATGTAAGTGATCGTTGGAAAATCTTCTGGAAAGGTGATGATATGGGTGATAACCGTAGCACATCCCAGCGGTCTCAAAGTTGCCGAGCATGCATCAACTCCCTGACGAGGCTGGCTATCTCATGTTCCATCTGATTGACCTCCCGCAGGCTGGGCGTGCCCTGCCCCAATCCTACGCAATTTGTTCGAGCAGGCATCATCGCACATCACCTTCGAGGCGGTTGTAAGAGCAGACATCGGGAGCCTCGAACTAAGCCCTGAGGTGACTGAAGCATGAATCATAGTTCTATGCAGGACAACGGGGAAGGGACGGGGAAGCCAGGTCTGGGCGCGTGCGCTCGTTGGAAGATCCTCTCGAGAGGTCAAGCGATGGGCGGTAAACGTGGCGGACACCCGAGCCATGGACTAACGACCATGGAGCACGCCGTGCCTGGAGGCGGTTGGATTGGGCGATGCTGAAATCTGGCTGGAAAGGCAGGGACGTGCTCGTTGCAAGCGGCATGTATCGAGATGTCGCAGCTGTCAATCAAAGCTTTAGGCACCCATCAGCACTGAAGACAAGTAGAAAAAGAGCTATGCGCACTTGAGGGTCCTGCACCAACCTTCCAAAGCCAGCTCGACTCCCCAGCCCCTAGTCGACGCAACGAGCGTCTGAGCATCCGATCCTGAAGCCACGACGAGCTGACCGATTCGATTCTGTTGATGGCCTAGTATTTCAAGTTCTGGGGAGAGTGACTTGAGCTCGGTGGGGGACTCTTCCACGATGATCAATGGGTACCATGAAGAGATATGAGGTTGACATCGAGGTTGGGTTCAATTTAGCAACGCCGCGGCTAAGCATCACGCAGTCAGCCACATTCTTTCTCACGACAAAGTCGGCGAGACACTTTGGGTAATAGTGGCCCCTATCACCCACTTCAGCGTCTTTGCCTTCCAACACAACTCGTGTATAGAGAAAGTACCAAGGGCACCCACATTTTTCTGCAAGCACATCCATAACAAAATATACGGTCAAGTTAGATAGGCTCGCCGGATCGCGTCTATTGAATCCACTTATTGTCGAAAGCTCGGAACGAAAGCGCAAGCTGAAAGTAGACCCCAAGGCATATTGCACGCACTAAACCTAATATATATGGAAAGAGAAAGATACCACAGCATACATCATATTTATCTAAATACCAAATGTACGTAGTTGCGTCTTTGTGGAAATGGTTCGTCCAAGGCGTGCCGGAAACGGTCAGGAAACGTGAGATACTGAAGAAAGGTCATTCCATAGCAATCATTAAGTGGAAAGTAAAGTTGGTGTAGCGTGCTTATCTCCAAAAAAAGAAGCCGCATACCAGGAGGACGCCCAGAGCTACCGCCGTAGCTCGAGGGCCTGCAGTGAGGGTAGGAAGTCCGAATGGGTTCTGCACATTCGCGACCGGATGGGTAGCAGGAGGGGGCAATAGTTCATTTAAATCATCCCGCGAAAGGAGGTGATCAAATGGCTTGGGTGGCCATGGTGAATGTGCATGGTGGCTCACTATTTGAACAGAAAAGAATCGGAATGGTGCCATTCGGACGAGGGGCTACGTACCTGAGAAATGTGGCCTGAGCAATTCGTGATATGGCGCATCGACTAAAGATGGTGGAACCCTCCAAGTGGCGATGAATATTGTCTTCGTTGTGAATCTGGACGCCGATGGGAGCCATTGTGTGAAGGCCAAAGCTAATCACTTCTGTTCAAATGCTCAGCATAATAAACATACCCTTCAGGTGCCACGGAGGGAGACTTACCGGAGTAGAAAGGGGTACTCAATATTCAGAGAGGAACCTGACGAAGCAGAGGGAAGGGCACGTAAGAGACGGTTTTATATAGTTCATGGTATAATTTGAAAGGTCTGTAAATGACGTTATAATTAGACTACTCGTACCTTAGGGCCAGCGCTATCGTCGATAAAGGTGTGCAAAATGATCTATAATTAACTACTCGTACCGTCGGGGCCACCGCCATCGTCAATAAAGGCGTGCAAGGGTGTGATGGAACCCAGTGCATGGTGCGGTATACTTGCGCGCTTTCAAGCAAGTGAAGGGAACTCCATTTAACTTCGTAAAAATCACAGAGAGTCTCCAACATTATGCCAGGCTCCGGAGCTCCCTGCTGGTTAGTGCGAACGACACCCAACGCCCCCGTACAGGCGCCTATGTGGTGACATCACCAGTCGCATTCGACCCGCCCCATGCTCCAGAACAAGACGGTAGCTCTGCACGCTAACGCAATAAATTTCACTTAGCAACGTTAGCAGCGTGTAAATAAGAGTCCCACTGGCAGGAGGGGAGCGAAAGGGTGATTGGTCGGCAGGCTTCTCGTGTGCGTACAACTTTCTCGAAGGCGAAGATTGAGGAATAAAAACATCGGCAAACGCAGATGGTGAAAGAAAATCCAATAGCAATTAATAAATTGAGAGAGTTGGATTATCACCATAGGACGAAGCCTGCTACGAGAATTACAGCCAGAGCTACTGCAACGACTCGACGTCCTGCAACAATTTGGAAAAGTCCGAATCGGGTCTGCACAGTCCTCCCCGAACGGGTGGCGGGAGGTGGCAAAAGTCCATCGGAGTCGTCCCACGGGGGCGTATGAATGGGCGGGCAAGGTGACCAAGGGGGATGCGTGTGATTGTTCACTACTTGAATTGTCAAGATGGAAAGTATGAAGTCAGGATGGGCATATTGGCATTGAGAAGAGTTGATATTTTACCAGAAGGATGCATGTTTGAGCAGTTTGTGATATGGCAATTGTTCAGTACGATGTTCGTGCACCGACCAAAGATGGAGGGGCCCTCCAGAGGCACAGGAGCATCGTCTTCAAGATGAGCTTGGGAAACGATGGGAACCATGGTGTGCGGTGTGTAAGTCCAAACTTGTCTGTTCGGGTGTTAGCATTCTATACCGAGCCTTCAGGTGGCATAGCAGGTGACGTACCCAAGCAATTTGGTTCACTCGATATCCGTCTAGAAGTGAAAGCGGAGAAAGTGGGGGGGAGCAGTGAGAATGGGACATGCAAGTGCGGGCAGAAATAAGGGAAAATGTAAGCGGAGAAGACAGCCACAAGGGAGACACGGATATGCCGATATCCATAAAACCCTGACGGCTCCCACTCGAAAACCATCCCCGTCCATGAGTAGTAATGAGCTGCCGAAATGGGCCCAGAGAGACATCCTGATTGTGAACTCTAGATCGCTGGTAACTCATACCGTTGCCTGTTCGGGATATCCAAGCCTCTTAACACCACATG